>CM038680.1:499111828-499711828 GCA_021605205.1 Aegilops longissima
TAATACGATAGAATAATTAGATTATCAATTAGTCTACGATTTATACATTAGACCTTAGCAGTAGCTATTTTTTTTTTCTTTCAGAAACAGCTTGGCCCTCGATTTTTCAAATAGCCATAACTTTTTACTCGCTCATCCAAATTAGATGAAACCAACGCCCACTTCTTCGTTATTTATCTCCTCTATCCAGTAATCCAACTCAAACATGTTTTTGAAAGTTTAAAATTTGAATTAGATCAGATTTGAATTTGAACTTCGTTTGATCATAACTTGAGTTTCGTAACTCCGAATTTCATTGAATCTTTTTGCAAATCGAAGCTCTTGACCTAAACTTTCTGATAAGGCCAAATTCACATAATTTTGGTACTGTTAGAAATTGTTCTATGTTGCAAGAGTTATTTGCTTGGTTTTGATGTTTTCTGAATCGTCTTCTTCATTCTTTCTGATCTTTTGAGTGATTGCTTATGTGTGGTTACTATTGCTTGCTCACGATAGATTGACCGGAGTGTGACGAGTAGAACTATCAAGAGTTTTGAGTGCGAATCATCTTCATCAACTTTGCAGGCAAGTTCACACTTTGATCATACCTTTTCTAATACCCAGTTTTATTGGATTAGATCAATCCTCAAACATTGCATGATTAGGATCTAATTAAATTGTGGGTTTTGGGAAGTAGATTGAGGTTGTACCTATTACCTATTTTATTATCAAACCCTTGGGAGTTACTTCTACGTTTGCTTATTTTGCCATGCTATGTAAGTAGACGTGGATTGGGTGGGTGATTTTCCATGACAGATGTGAGATTGTTAATTAATGGTTTATTTAAGGTGGCAACATTAATACACATCTGGGTGGATTGAGGTACCTGGTTATTCCAGGACTTGCCTGTTTTTTTTGGACCGCCACCCAGGCCCAAAGGGATCATGAGATTATTCATACTAGAAACTTCCGTGTGCAGCCACAAGCCATTATGGGCTCTGCATAGTTGATTAAGTTGTGCTAACTCTTACGGGTAGACTAGCGATGTAGGGAAAGTAGGTGTACCGGTCTACCCTTCGTAAGGTGCTAGGGCTTCTGAAAGACTGTGTCTCGGTCATCCGTTTCTCAAACATCATGAAGTGTGAGAAATCCAATGGAGGCGATCGAGTCTTGTGGGGAAAAGTGCGCAAACCTCTGCAGAGTGTATAAACTAATTATGGTTAGTCGTGTCCCCGGTTATGGACATTTTGAGTATCTAGTTCTTGGATTATCATGTTGATCTCATCACGTTACTTAATATAATTTGTTTGGGTTTAATGATGATGCTTAATTGGGATTGAGGATGTCACAACCGCTTCTCAATGTTTAACAACCACCATGATAGTTAAATAAATTTATTCCTTTGCAGAGGGAAAAATTGGCTTTTAAGAAAACCCTTATAACCATAGAGCTTTTCCACCAGCCATATATGCATGTAGTGATAGCCATATTTCATCATTGTTTCACGGTGTGAATTTGCCAAGACATTCAATGTAATCGACCCTTTGTGGCTGCAACGCCTCATGTTGCGTGATCTTACTGACAGTAAGTGATACGTTAGGGTTACGATTTATACATTCAACTTTGCCGTTGGTGTTGATGGGAATCCACAACCTTGTTACTTCCGCTATTTTGGATTGAGGTAATAGTATTTACGTTACTTTATACATGTGATTTACCTCTGTTATAAATCCTCGAGTATTGTGTGTGTCAGCATACCGATCCAGGGATGACACTTAAGCACAGAGACTTGACCCATTCGGGTTGGGTCGCTACAAGATGGTATCAGAGCACATGTTGACTGTAGGACGTGACCCTAGAAACTGACAAGCCCATAGGAAAGATTTTTCTTTACAACTTCATTTTCAAAAAGATCTTTTACCTCTCTTCTCTTCTGAGCTTATTCAAATATTCCCTTTTAGTGAGACCATACCCTTTTTCCCTTTTGACCACTCAAAGATTCGGCTGATGAGACCACTCCAAGAAGTACAAGATATCAGGAACACCACGAGCGCTACGGAATGAAGGAGATTTTACCGTGCATCTGAATAATGGAAACTGCAACGGTTGAAGACTCTGTAGAATTCCTAGATTTTGTGTGACCTAGTAAAGCTACTCTTATGGAACTTGGCAGACTATGGAAGTTGTCAATACCCAAGATCAAGGTGTATCGGAGAAAGATCGGAGCATGGAGAGTTAAAAACTCGAAGTTTTGTCAAGGAAACCCCAATGCAGGAGATATCAACTATGGAGAGATAGCTCATGGAAATGACAAGAGCGGAAACACGGCTATCCATGATGTTATTGCCCGCCTATGCTATTGTCACGATGCGGAGTTAAGCGTGCATATGCATGGAAGAATTGGATGGTAGAAGGCTGAAGGAGCATCTGTCAGCGAAGGATGCAGTTTTAACATAGCTGGTGTATCACCAGGATTTGGAGTACTACATCAGGAGTTTTTAGATGGACCTTCAGGAAGCCGTATTTGAAAAGGAAGCATTTTGTGAAGAACTCAGGACCTAGAAGCTGAAAGTAGCCAAGCTGGAGGAGCAAAACCTCGAGATACAGGACATTCATCAGGAACGGAAGGACCGTAATGACATGGTTCATGTCGAGGTTGATGAAATCCAGAAGTTTGGAATGCAACTCCAGAAATATTAAAGGACGCCACGAGAGATTTCGCGTCAACAGAGATGATCTAGCAAAAGAACTTGAGAAGGTCAAGCACGATCAGAAGAAGCCGTTGGAGACGTGAACAAGTCTTGAAGAGTTTGATGACTTTGAAGATTTATTGACCTTTAGAAGACCAAACCCCTGTTATACCCTTACGTTCGATGCGACGATTGTGAGCTGTCATTTGTTTCGGGTGGCGTGAGTTGCGAAACTATTCCGCATTGCTTCAAATGTAAACCAAACTCATAACTCAAATATTCTCCTCCACGATTAGCGTAGAAATTTTATTTTCTTGTTACGATGATTTTCCACTTCACTCTGAAATTCTTTGAACTTTTCAAATGTTTCAGACTTGTGTTTCATCAAGTAAATATACCCATGTAGCGACCCGACCTCAGATGGTCAAGTCTCTGTGTTCCAGTGTCATCCCTGGATCAGTAATGCTGACACACACAGTACTCGAAGGATTTATAACAGAGTAGCAATCACACACTTATTACATCGAATGTCTCAAAAGAGAACTTATTACAATAATATGGCTTAAGGCCATCTAATGCGATAACAGCGGAAGGCTTGGAAGATAAAGTGAGTCCATCAACTCCAACGGCATAGCTGACCTGCACGGCAACGACCCTACGAACCTTACTCCTCGTCTGAAAAGTCTGCAACATAATACGTTGCAGCCCGAGAACGGGTCAGCACATGGAATATGCTGGCAATATAACACAATAGAGCAAGAACAGAATAATGCTATCACTACATGCATATTTGGCTGGTGGAAAGCTCTATGGTTATAGTTTTGCGAAAAGCCAATTTTTCCCTACTATCATGGTGGTTGAAACATTGAGAAGGTATAACCCAACTCAATCCCAATTAAAGTAGTAAACAACCCAACAATATTAATTAAGAGTGATGAGATACATGCGATAACTCAAGTACTAGATACTCAAAATTGTCCATAACCGGGGACACGGCTAACCATGATTAGATTGTACACTCTGCAGAGGTTTGCGCACTTTTCCCCACAAGACTCGATCGCCTCCGTTAATTTCTCGCACTACATGGTGTTTGAGAAACGGATGACCGAGACATAGTCTTTCAGAAACATTAACTCTCTACTCCGGGTAGACCATACCAAACCTACAAAACCCACTACCTGCTGGTCTACCTCTTCAAGAGCTTCACGTAGCTTACTCAACTATGCTAGAGCCCATAGTAGCTTGTGGCTGCACTCGGCAGTTTCTAGCATGAATAATCTCAGTTCCCTTTGAGCCTGGGTGGCGGTCCATAGGAAGATCACACGGTACCCCGGATTTCAAAATAAAATGCATAACACTGGGTTCCCTAGGTGCCTCAGTCCACCCAGATGTGTATTAAAGTTGCCACCTTAACTTAAACCATTAATTAACAATCTCACATCTGTCATGGATACACTCAAACCCAATCCACGTCTACGAGCATAACATAGCAATATAAGCAACACGTAGAAGTAACTCCCAAGGGTTTGATAGTAACAGGGCAATAGGTTCTACCTCAACTACTACTTCCCAACCCACAAGTTAATGACATCCTAATCATGCAATGCTTGGGGATTGAGCTAATGCATAAAAACTAGGTATGAAAAGAGTATGATCAAAGTGTTACTTGCCTTGCTGACGATCCGCGAATCCTAGAGACTCCTAGTAACACGCTTCGCACTCCGGGAATTTTATCGCAATCAAACAATAACATACGTAAGAAACAAGAAAAGATGCACAAGCGAAACCCAAATAAAATAGGTTGACCGGAGAGTTCAACTTAAGAACTCCGGTTCGCAAAAAGAATCAAACCAAATGGAGCAACGAAACTCAAACGGTGAAAGAAACAAGATCCATTTACTAATATGAACTAGGGTCAAATTTTACAGAGGCAAAAACTTGTTTGAGATGATTATTCGAAAAGAGGGTTTCGAGACGAAACTCTAGGCGCTTGAATCGCCTGATTCCGATAAACGAGCGAAAAGTTAAACTAGATCGAAAATTGGATCAGAAATCGCGATCAGAAAAATCGCGAAATAAATCCGAGAAAAAGAAAAACGATGAACAGCTTAACGAACGAACGTTCGTTATCTGAACCTAAACGAAGAACGTGTTCGTTAAAACGAACAAACGAGCGAACGCTCGCTAAATAAATAAACCGGAGAAAAACCGATCTATTTAAAAAAAACTAGGGTTTTGAAAAAAAACCGAACGATTTTTCAAAAAAAACCGATGGTCTCGGATCCGGCGGATACCTCCGGCGAGGCGGGGCTCCGGCACGGCGTGGGGTGGCGCGGAGCGGCGGGGCTTGGCGGCGACGGGAGGCAGGCGGCGGCGGGCTCGGGGCGGCTCCGGTGGTGGCGGGTGGTGGTGGTGGGTGGTGGCGGCGGCGGCTTATAAGAGAGGGGCGGCGACTTGGAGGAGGGGGCAAGGCGTGGCGGAGGCGGAGTCCAACTCGGACTCCAGTCCGAGTGGCGGCGGCGGCTGCGCTGCAGGAGGCGGCGACGGCGGCCGGGCTGGCCTGCCTACCGGGCCCTAGGTCCGGTCCAAGGGGAATTTTTTTTTAAAAGTTCACTACGTAAAATAAATCCTATAAAATAAAATAAAATCTATAAAATGCCAAAACAAATTTTCACCGTCTAAATGAAATATTTAGAACGAGATGAACATTTTCTTGGCCCTAAAATGCAATTTTGAAAACGTGCAATTTTTCTAATGCAAATAAAATCCAAATAAAAAATCAAATAAAATCGAACTAATGATTTTAACATTTTTCCTCCAATATTTCAATTGTTTTGGAGAAGTCATATTATCTCCCCTCATTTATTTTATTACGAAATATTTTTCCGGAAAGAAAAATAATTAAAATAAAAAATCCTCTTTTCGCTATTTGATAAAAATCAAATATGAAAACCGAAAAATCCCCAACTCTCTCCGTGGGTCCTTGAGTTGCTTAGGATTTCGAGGATTGCGGAACGAAGACGCAATAAAATATGATATGCATGAATGACCTATGTATAACATTCCAAATTGAAAATTTGGGATGTTACAAACCTACCCCCCTTAAGATGAATCTCGTCCTCGAGATTCGGGTTGGCTAGAAAATAGGTGCGGGTGGTCCTTGCGAATATCATCTTCTCGTTCCCAGGTGGCTTCCTCCTCGGTATGGTGGCTCCACTGAACTTTGCGAAACTTGATAACCTTGCTGCGAGTGACTCGGCTGGCAAAGTCAAGAATCTTCACTGGCTTCTCTTCATAAGTCAGATTATTGTCCAACTGAATCGCCTCCAGGGGTACTATATCTCTTAATGGTATATCGGCCATCTCAGCATGACACTTCTTCAACTGTGAGACGTGGTACACATCGTGAACTCCTGACAATCCTGCAGGTAACTCCAACTTGTAGGCAACTTCTCCCATCCATTCCAAAACGCGGTACGGTCCTACAAATCTCGGAGCTAATTTTACCTTAACTCCAAAACGTTTCACTCCTCGTAAGGGCAATACTCGCAGATATGCTCTGTCTCCAATTTCATAGGTTACCTCCTTGCGTTTTGTGTCTGCATAACTCTTCTGCCTGGACTGAGCAATCTTCAATCTGTCGTGGATCAGTTTAACCTTCTCCTCCGACTCCTTGATCAAATCTGGTCCAAACAACTGACGGTCTCCTACCTCATCCCACATCGGGGTGTTCTACATCTGCGCCCATACAGAGCTTGAACGGTGCCATCTTCAAACTGGCTCGGTAGCTATTGTTGTATGAGAACTCGTAAGGCAAATTGTCATCCCAACTAGATCCATAATCTAGCGCACACGGGCTCTCAACATGTCCTCCGAATCTGGTTGACTCTCTCGTCATCCATCTATCTCGGGTGAAATGTTGTATCGAACTCCAATCTCGCACCTGTGGTCCGTGTAACCGATGCCAAAACTTTGAAGTAAACTGTGTTCCTCTATCGATCGATGGTCCTCGAACTCCATGCAAACATACGATCCTCGACATATATATCTTGGCCAACTTTGTACTTGTATAAGTTGTTTTCACTAGGATGAAGTGAGCCACTTTGGTCAAGCGATCCACTACTACCCATATTGAGTCATATCCTGCTTTGGTCCTGGGCAATCCGGTGATAAAGTCCATGCCAAGTTTATCCCACTTCCATTTGGGAATCGGCATAGGCTGTAACAGTCCTGCTGGCTTCTGATGCTCTGCCTTCACTCTCTGACATACATCACATACACCTACATACTCGGCAATATCCTTCTTCATACCAGTCCACCAGAAACATTCTTTCAAATCCAAATGCATCTTGGTGTTTCTGGGGTGTATCGAGTATGGTGAGTCATGAGCCTCCTGTAGTATTAACTTCCTGATCTCTGGGTTATTAGGCACATAAACTCGATCCTCAAACCATAGGGTATCGTGCTCATCCTCGTGAAAACCTTTGGCCTTTCCATTGCTCATCTTCTCCTTTATCTCAGCAATCTCTTTGTCTTCCTTCTGAGCTTCTCGAATCTTGTCCAACAATGTAGACTGAACTTCCATTGTTGCAATGAAACCTCTTGGAACAATCTCCAACCGAAGTTCCATGATATCTTCAGCTAACTCCTTCGGCAATCCCTTACTTTCAAGGATATTAGCATAACTCTTCCGGCTCAAAGCGTCTGCTACGACATTGGCCTTTCCGAGATGATAGTGTAACCTCATATCATAATCCTTTATAAGTTCCAACCATCTCCTCTGTCTAAGGTTCAACTCCTTCTGTGTGAAAATGTACTTCAAACTCTTATGATCCGTGTACACATCACAACAGTTTCCAATAAGATAATGTCTCCAAGTCTTCAATGCATGCACTACCGCTGCTAGCTACAAATCATGTGTGGCATAGTTCAACTCATGAGGCTTCAGTTGTCGTGAGGCATACGAAACAACCTTTCTGTCCTGCATAAGCACACATCCAAGTCCCAAGCGTGAGGCGTCACAATACACTTGAAACTCCTTATGTATATCTGGCAATGTTAGCACTGGGGCTGTAGTCAACCGTTTCTTCAACTCCTGAAAACTTGACTCGCAATCCTCTGTCCACTTAAACTTAGTATCCTTCTTCAGCAATTCAGTCATTGGCTTAGCAATCTTGGGAAAATTCTCAATGAATCTCCGATAATATCCTGCGAGTCCAAGGAAATCATGGATCTCGCCAATCAAGTGGGTGCCAACCATTCAAAGGATCGATCAACATTCTTGATCTACCGCTATACCTTCTCCTGATATAACATGTCCAAGAAATCCAACTTCCTTTAACCAAAACTCGCACTTGCTGAATTTGGCGTATAACTGGTGTTCCCTGAGTTTCTCGAGAACTAAACGCAAATGCTCCTTGTGCTCCTCTTCGTTCTTCGAGTATACCATAATATCATCAATAAACACCACAACAAACTTGTCCAAATATTCCATGAACACCTTGTTCATCATACTCATGAAATAGGAAGGGGCGTTAGTCAGTCCAAACGACATGACCGTATACTCGTATAATCCATACCGCATGGTGAACGCTATCTTTGGTATATCCTTCTCTCGGATCTTCAACTGATGGTATCCCGATCATAGATCAATCTTCGAAAACACCTTAGCTCCTTGCAACTGATCAAACATATCGTTGATCATCGGTAGTGGATACTTGTTCTTTATCGTTATGTAGCGACCAGGCCTCAAACAGTCTGATCTCTGTGCTCAGTGTCATCCCTGGATCAGTAATGCTGACACCACACAGTACTCGGAGGATTTATAACAGAGTAGCAATCACACACTTATTACAATAGAATGTCTCAAGAGAGAACTTAACAAAATAAATATGGCTTAAGGCCATCTAAAATCGATAACAGCGGAAGGCTTGGAAGAATAAGCGAGTCCATCAACTCCAACGGCATCATCGAGTATAGAACCACGACCTAAGCACCTTACTGTTGTCTGCGAAAAGTCTGCAACAAGAAACGTTGCAGCCAGCAAACGGTCAAGACATGGAATATGCCGCAAAGTAACACATAGAGAAATAATGAAAGAATAGACCTATACTACATGCATATATGGCTGGTGGAAAGCTCTATGGTTACAATTTTGCGTAAAGCCAATTTTTCCCTACTGCAAAGGAATAAATTTATTTAACTGTCATGGTGGTTGTTGAACATTGAGAATGGTTGACAGCATCCTCAATCCCAATTAAAAGTACTCATTAACAACCCAACAATATTATTTAGAATAACATGATGAGATTCACATGATATCCAGATACTAGATACTCAAGATGTCCATAACCGGGGACACGGCTAACCATGATTAGTTTATACACTCTGCAGAGGTTTGTGCACTTTTCCCCACAAGACTCGATCTCCTCCGTTTGATTTCTCGCACTACATGGTGTTTGAGAAACGGATGACCGAGACATAGTCTTTCAGAAGCGCTAGCACCTTACATGTAGGTAGACCGTACCAACCTACAACCCAAACATCAGCTAGTCTACCCGTAAGAATTCGCACAACTTAGTCAACTATGCTAGAGCCCATAGTAGCATGTGGCTGCACACGGAAGTTTCTAGCATGAATAATCTCATGATCCCTTTGAGCACAGGTGGCGATCCAAAGAAATACAGAGGCAAGTCCTGATGGAAACCAGTGCCTCAATCCACCCAAATGTGTGTTTAAGTTGCCACCTTAAATAAACCATTAATTTAACAATCTCACATCTGTCATGGAATACACTCACCCAATCCACGTCTACAAGCATAGCATGGCATAATAAGCAAACGTAGAAGTAACTCCCAAGGGTTTGAAAATAAACAGGTAATAGGTACTACCTCAAACTACTTCCCAAAACCCACAATTTAATTAGATCCTAATCATGCAATGTTTGAGGATAGATCTAATGCATAAAAACTGGGTATGAAAATTATATGATCAAAGTGTCACTTGCCTTGCTGATGATCCGCGAAACCTAGAGACTCGAAGTAATAGGAGGCGCACTCCGGGTATTCTATCGCAGACAAACAAACAAGCATACAATAAGTACTCATCTAATGCACAGGTATAACTCAGACAAAAGATCTAACCAGAAAGTTCAACTTAAGAACTCCGGTTTGCAAAAAGAATCAAATCAAACGAAGCAACGAAAGTCAAACGACGAAAGAAAACAGCTCCGTTTTACTAATCTGGATCTAAGTCAAATTTTACAGACACAAAAACTTGTTTAAGTTGGTTAGTCGGAAATAGGGTTTCGAGACGAAACTCCAGGCGCTTGAATCGCCTGATTCCGATAAACGAGCGAAAAGTTATACTAAAACGAAAATCGTATCAGGAATCGCGATCAGAAAAATCACGGATTAAATCCGACAAAAAGAAAAACGACGAACAGGTTAACAAACGGACGTTCGTTAACTAAAACTAATCTGACGAACACGTTCGTTAAAACGAACGAACGAGCGAACGCTCGCTATTTAACCAAACCAAAAAAACCGATTTAAAAAAACGAAAACTAAATAAAAAATGGCGCGGAAAACGAGGCGGCGGCGAACCTCGGCGGCGGGTCACGGCGGCGGCGGGCGGCGGGCTCCGGCGAGGCGGCGGCGTCCGGGCGGCGGTGGCGGCGGCATGCATGGTCGGGCGGCGGCGGCAAGGCTAGGGTTTCGACGGGTGGGCTTGCTCGGTGGGTGGGTGGGGGGGGGGCTCGGGTGGGCTGGGGCGCTCGGGCGGCGGTTATTTATTAGCGCCTGAGCGAGTCCCGCTGGCACGCCCAAGGTCGGTTGCGTTTTTTAAATAATTCCATGAAAGAAAAATAAAAGAAATACTAAACGGACTCCAAAAATCCCAAATAAATTTTCCCGCTTCTAAAATCAAGCGGACTAGATGAACATTTATTTGGGGCCTAAATGCAATTTTGAAAAACGACATTTTTCCTAAATTCAAATAAAATGGCGAAAAATTCCAAAATAAAATCTTATTTGATTTTATTATTAATTCCTCATTATTTCATTATTTTGGGAAAGTCATTTTATTCCCTCTCTCATATTTTGGTAATAGGAATAATTGAAGATAAAATAATTAAAATCCAATGATCCTATTTTCAAAATTTGAGAAAACTCAAATATGAAAATAACGAAATCCCCAACTCTCTCCGTGGGTCCTTGAGTGGTGTAGAATTTCTAGGATCGTGCCAAAAATGCAACAAAAATATGATATGCAATGATGTTCTAAGTATAACATTCCAAATTGAAAATTTGGGATGTTACAAACCTACCCCCTTAAGATGAATCTCGTCCTCGAGATTCGGGTTGGCTAGAAAATAGGTGAGGGTGGTCCTTAAGCAGATCTTCCTCTCGCTCCCAGGTGGCTTCATCCTCGGTGTGGTGGCTCCACTGAACTTTGCAAAACTTAATGACCTTGTCGCGGGTGACTCGGGTGGCAAACTCGAGAATCTCGACCGTTTCTCCTCATACGTCAAATCGTTATTCAACTGAATCGCCTCTAGTGGCACAGTATCTCTCAGTGGTATATCCGCCATCTCTGCGTGACACTTCTTCAACTGAGAAACATGAAACACATCGTGAACACCTGACAATCCTTCGGGTAATTCCAACTCAGACGCAACTTCTCCCATGCGCCCAAAACTTTGTATGGTCCCACAAAACGTGGCGCTAATTTTCCTTTAACACCAAAACGCTTAACTCCTTGAAGCGGAGATACTCAAGAGAAACTCTGTCTCCGGCTTCATATTCATCCTCCTTATGCTTTTGAATCTGCATGACTCTTCTGTCTTGACTGGGCTACCTTGAGCCTATCGCGAATCAACTTTACTTTCCGCTCGCACTCCTTAATCAAATCCGTCCAAACAATGGCGGTCTCCAACTTCATCCCACAAGAGGGGTTCTGCACCTCCTTCCGCACAAGGCTTCAAAGGTGCCATCTTCAAACTGGTTTGGTAGCTGTTGTTATAAGAAAACTCCGCATATGGCAAGTTGTCATCCCAACTTGATCCATAATCCAAAGCACATGCTCTCAAAGATATCCTCTAAGATCTGGTTGACTCTCTCGGTTTGTCCATCATGCGTGGATGAAAAGTCGTGCTAAACTCCTGTTCGGTTCCCAAAGTTTCGTTAACCGCTTCTCGAACTTTGAGGTGAATTGGGTTCCTCTATCGACACGATACTCCTCGGAACTCCATGCAAGCATACAATCCTTGTCATGTATATCTTAGCCAATTTGGCACTGCTGTAGGTAATCTTTACTGGAATGAAATGAGCTACCTTCGTCAAACGATCGACTACAACCCAAATCGAGTCATAGCATGAACGGGTCCTGGGCAATCCTGTGATGAAATCCATGCCTAGTTTGTCCCACTTCCATTCGGGTATAGGCAATGGTTGTAACAATCCTGCTGGCTTCTGATGTTCTGCTTTCACTTTCTGACACACATCACAAACTGCTACATACTCTGCGATATCTTTCTTCATTCCGGTCCACTAGAAAGTATCCTTCAAATCCAAATACATCTTGGTATTTCCGGGGTGGATCGAATACGGCGAATCATGTGCCTCTTGCAAAATCAACTTCCGAATCTCCGGATCACTTGGTACGTAAACGTGGTCCTCAAACCATAAGGTATCGTGCTCATCCTCACGAAATCCCTTTGCTTTTCCCTTGCTCATCTTTTCCTTAATAGAAGCAACTTCCTTGTCAGTCCTTTGAGCTTCTCTGACTTTGTCCATCAAAGTAGATTAAATCTCCAACGCTGCTACATAGCCTCGCGGGATTATTTCCAAACATAGCTCCCAAAATTCCTCGGCTAATTCATTTGGTAAACCTCCGGTCATTAGGATGTTAACATGACTCTTACGGCTCAACGCGTCTGCTACCACGTTAGCCTTTCCGGGGTGGTAATGCAATCTCATATCATAATCCTTTATGAGCTCCAACCATCTTCTCTGACTGAGATTTAACTCATTCTGCGTGAAGATGTACTTCAAACTCTTGTGATCCGTATACACCTCACAGTGATTTCCAATGAGGAAATGTCTCCATGTTTTCAATGCATGCACTACGGCTGCTAACTCCAAATCATGCGTGGCATAGTTTCATTCGTGAGGTTTCAGCTGTCGTGAAGCATACGAAACAACTCTTCCTTCCTGCATAAGCACTGCTCCAAGTCCTCGACGTGAAGCGTCGCAATAAACTTCGTAATCCTTGCTTTGGTCTGGCAGGATTAATACTGGTGAGGTAACCAAACGCTTCTTCAACTCTTGGAAGCTAGCCTCACACTCCTCAGTCCAAATAAACTTGGTATCCTTCTTCAATAATTCTGTCATGGGCTCCGCAATCCTCAAGAAATTCTCAATGAATCTCCGGTAGTATCCTGCGAGTCCAAGGAAACTCCGGATCTCTCCAACTGTTGTTGGCACTTCCCAGTTTGTCACCGTGGCAACTTTAGTGGGGTCTACTGCTATACCTTCTCCGGATATAACATGTCCGAGAAATCCAACTTCCTTCAACCAAAACTCACACTTGCTGAACTTGGCATACAACTGATGTTCTCTGAGCTTCTCGAGTACCAAACGCAAATGCTCCTTATGTTCTTCTTCATTCTTTGAGTAGACCAAGATATCGTCAATGAATACCACGACGAACTTATCCAAAAATTCCATAAACACCTTGTTCATCATGTTCATAAAATAGGCTGGGGCGTTAGTCAGACCAAATGACATAACGGTATACTCATACAGCCCGTACCTGGTGGTAAAAGCCGTCTTGGGTATATCCTGCTCCCGAATCTTCAACTGATGGTATCCTGATCGCACATCGATCTTGGAAAATACTTTAGCTCCTTGCAATTGGTCAAACAAGTCGTTGATCATCGGAAACGGGTATTTGTTCTTAATGGTCACTTCATTCAATCCTCGATAATCAAAAACCATTCTTAAAGATCCATCCTTCTTCTCCACTAGAAGTACTGGTGATCCCCAAGGCGAAGAACTTGGGCGAATAAAACCTTTATCCAGTAACTCCTTAATCTGCTTCTTGATTTCCTCCAAATCTTGGGCTGGCATCCTATACGGTCTCTTAGATATCGCCCGAGGCTCGCAGTAGTTCAATCAGAAATTCAATGTCTCTCGTCCGCGGCATGCTCGCAACTCTTCCGAAACACGTCCGGGTAATCCTTACCACTGGTACTTCCTCCCGCACAACTCCTGTTAAGGAATTTACATGTGCTCTCCTCGGCTCATGCCGTGATACATACTTGATTCTCCTTCCTTCGGGTGGTAAGCAAAATCGACTTCATCAAGCGCAATCAATATTCCTCGGTACTTTGATAACCAATCCATTCCTAATATCACATCCAATCCTTGGGATTCCAAAACTATTAGGTCCGAGGGAAATACATAGTTTCCAATCCTTAATGGCAGTCGATCGCACCATATACTTCCCATATATTCTGCTCCGGGTGAGGCTACTAGCATGGGTGACCTAAGGGCTTGGGTTGGTAATTTATACATATCCACAAATCCCCTTGATATGTATGAATGCGATGCACCAGTATCAAAAAGAACAACTGCAGTGAATGTCTTAACCAAAAACTTACCTATTACTGCGTCTGGCTGAGCTTCAACCTCCTCCACTGTAACGTGGTTCACTTGTCCCCTGTTGAAAGGGTTTAGCTTCTTTCCTGAGCTTCCATTGCCATTACCATTTTGGCCTTCTGGACAATCATTTGCATAATGCCCAGTCTTACGGCACTTATAACAAGTGATATGGCTCAGGTCTACCTTGGATGGTGTTGACGGGGTGGTGCGGTTTTGTCCATTGCTCCCTCCATTCCCGTTTCCATTCTTGGTGCCATTATGGTTGTGCGAGCTACCTCCTCCATGAGTATACTGAAATTGTCCTCCTGTCTTTGGGGTAAAGCGTAGCTTCTACTGAGCTCCAGAATTGTACTTCCCCTGTCCATACTTCCTCTTGTGATTGTCAATCTGCTGCGGCTTCCCTTCAATCATAAGAGCACGATCTACTAACTCCTGGTAGTTATTGAAAGTGGCTACCATCAACTGCATGCTCAGCTCATCATTCAGTCCTTCTAGAAACTTCTCCTGCTTAGTTGCGTCCGTAGCAACGTCATCTGGGGCATAACGTGCTAGCTTACTAAAGTCATCCACATACTGGCCAACTGTCCGTCCTCCTTGGCGCAAGTTGTGAAACTCACGCTTCTTCATGGCCATAGCTCCTGCTGAAACATGGGCAGACGGAAAGCTTGTTGAAACCGATCCCATGTGGCGGTGTCTGTGGGTAAGTGGCTGTAAAATTCTCCCACCATGCTGTTGTGGGTCCTTCAAGCTGATGTGTGGCAAATTTCACCTTTTCCCCATCTGTACATCCTGTAGTGGTCAACTCCCTCCCTACTTTGCGGAGCCAATCATCTGCAACAATCGGCTCGGTGCTACTGGAAAACACCGGCGGATTCAGCCTTAAGAAACGGGTCAAATGGTCAACAGGTGGTGGTGGTGGTGGGTTGTTGTTGTTGTTGTTGTTGTTGTTGCCTTGGTTCTGTACCAATGTTTGAATCAAGGCATTCTGCTGCTGAATCAACTGAGTGATCTCCGCGGAAAACAAATCGAGTCGATCTCGGAGGCATCTGAGGGTTTATAGAAAAGACGAGAGTTAAGAATAGAATGAGGTCTAGGGAGAAAACACTACCCATATGCACATGAGACAAAACACGCAATATCACTCCAATCAATTCAAACAAGGGCATACAACGGTCTATCTATCGTTACAAAGTGCTGAGACTAAAACTATTTTTTTAATGGGGGGGGGGTCTACTACTGTTATGGTGGTCAACTAGAAAAACTGCTCCGATGAAGACTCCATGATATCTGCTCCAGCTTCATCTTCGAAATCATCATCGCTAGGGTCGGAATCGGTGTAAATCGATGATGATGTAGTTCTCGGACAGTGCAATCTTCATCTTCTCCTCCGGTGCTGAATTTCCCATGAGTTCTTCAATCTTCTCCTTAAGATCGCCGTTTTGTCTCACTAGAGCTACAATCTCCTCCATGTAGTCCTTGCGAGTGGCCTTCGTTCTCCTTCTAGTTCGATAATCTTGGCTTTTGCTGTCTTCAACTCCATCATGTCTGCAAGACATCCGGTTCTCTGGCGTCGAATGTGCTGATTTAACTCCTGGATGAAAGCTGCAATGGATCGATCCTTCTTAGTGCCAACTATCTCCCATTGTTCATCTCGGCGCCCGCAAATCCTGTAGATAGTATCCTTGAGGTCTTCTTTGTAAACTTCTCCAATGCGTCCCATGGTTATGTGTGCTGCCATGCTCTTTCCCAAACTCCAAGTTGGTGCATTAAAAACACACTCTATGGGCTCCGTGACTGGTGCAAACGTCCTTCCGGGAACTTGAGCTTGAATCTTCCAGCGCTCTTCTTCAGGTAAAGTGGAATTGTAGGTCCCGGTGAAGCTTGGTATTCCGATGTTCAGGTACTTAGTGACTTCCTTCAGGTGTCGTCCAAAGGGTGTATCTTCATCCGGCTGGGTTAACTTGATCCTCGCTTCCGTCATCCTAAAAGGGTAGAAAAGATGAGGAGTTAGAAATGAGAAGAGAGTAGTGATCTAGGGCTTTAGCTTAATGGTCGTGTCCTCTGATCAGCGTGTGCTCGATACCATCTTTGTAGCGACCAGACCTCAAGCAGTCTAATCTCGTGCTCGATGTCATCCTGGATCGAATGTCGACACCACACAGTACTCGGAGGATTTATAACAGAGTAGCAATCACACACTTATTACAATAGAATGTCTCAAGAGAGAACTTAACAAAAATAAATATGGCTTAAGGCCATCTAAAATCGATAACAGCGGAAGGCTTGGAAGAATAAGCGAGTCCATCAACTCCAACGGCATCACTGAGTATAGAACCACGACCTAAGCACCTTACTCGTCGTCTGAAAAGTCTGCAACAAGAAACGTTGCAGCCCGAAAACGGGTTAGCACATGGAATATGCTGGCAAAGTAACACATAGACAAATAATGAAAGAATAGACCTATACTACATGCATATATGGCTGGTGGAAAGCTCTATGGTTACAATTTTGCGTAAAGCCAATTTTTCCCTACTGCAAAGGAATAAATTTATTTAACTGTCATGGTGGTTGTTGAACATTGAGAATGGTTGACAGCATCCTCAATCCCAATTAAAAGTACTCATTAACAACCCAACAATATTATTTAGAGTAACATGATGAGATTCACATGATATCCAGATACTAGATACTCAAGATGTCCATAACCGGGGACATGGCTAACCATGATTAGTTTATACACTCTGCAGAGGTTTGTGCACTTTTCCCCACAAGACTCGATCTCCTCCGTTTGATTTCTTGCACTACATGGTGTTTGAGAAGCGGATGACCGAGACATAGTCTTCGAAGCGCTAGCACCTTACATGTGGGTAGACCGTACCAACCTACAACCCCTACATCAGCTAGTCTACCCGTAAGAGTTCGCACAACTTAGTCAACTATGCTAGAGCCCATAGTAGCATGTGGCTGCACACGGAAGTTTCTAGCATGAATAATGTCATGATCCCTTTGAGCACTGGTGGCGGTCCAAGAAATACAGCAAGTCTGATGGAAACCAGGTGCCTCAATCCACCCAGATGTGTGTTTAAGTTGCCACCTTAAATAAACCATTAATTTAACAATCTCACATCTGTCATGGAATACACTCACCCAATCCACATCTACAAGCATAGCATGGCATAATAAGCAAACGTAGAAGTAACTCACAAGGGTTTGAAAATAAACAGGTAATAGGTACTACCTCAAACTATTTCCCAAAACCCACAATTTAATTAGATCCTAATCATGCAATGTTTGACGATAGATCTAATGCATAAAAACTGGGTATGAAAAGTATATGATCAAAGTGTCACTTGCCTTGCTGATGATCCGCGAAACCTAGAGACTCGAAGTAACAGGAGGCGCACTCCGGGTATTCTATCGCAGACAAACAAACAAGCATACAATAAGTACTCATCTAATGCACAGGTATAACTCAGACAAAAGATCTAACCAGAAAGTTCAACTTAAGAACTCCGGTTTGAAAAAAGAATCAAATCAAACGAAGCAACGAAAGTCAAACGACGAAAGAAAACAGCTCTGTTTTACTAATCTGGATCTAAGTCAAATTTTACAGAGACAAAAACTTGTTTAAGTTGGTTAGTCGGAAAGAGGGTTTCGAGACGAAACTCCAGGCACTTGAATCGCCTGATTCCGATAAACGAGCTAAAAGTTATACTAAAACGAAAATCGGACCAGGAATCGCGATCAGAAAAATCACGGATTAAATCTGACAAAAAGAAAAACGACGAACAGGTTAACGAGACGTTCGTTAACTAAAACTAATCTGACGAACACGTTCGTTAAAATGAACGAACGAGCGAACGCTCGCTATTTAACCGAACCAAAAAAAACCGATCTAAAAAACGGAAACTAAATAAAAAAATAAAAAAATCGTCATGGAAAACGAGGCGGCGTCGAACCACGGGCGGCGGCGGGCGGCTCCGGCGAGGCGGCGGGTGGCGGCGGCGGCGGCGGCGGTGGCGGCGGCGGCGGTGGCGGCGGCGGCGGCGGCGGCGGTGGGCGGCGGCGGCGGCGGGTGGGCTAGGGTTTTGTGGTGGGCTGGCTCGGCGCGGGCTGGGTCAGGGCTCGGGTGGGCTGGGCGCTCGGGGCGGCGGCTATTTATTAGCGCCCCCGAGCGGAGTCCCGCTCGGGCACGGCCCAAGGTCGGTTCGCTTTTTTAATAATTCATGCAGAAGAAAAATAAAAAGAAATACTAAACAGACTCCAAAATCCCAAAATAAATTTCCCCGGCTTCTAAAATCAAGCCGGACTAGATGAACATTTATTTGGGGCCTAAATGCAATTTTGAAAAACACACATTTTTCCTAAATTCAAATAAAATGGTGAAAATTTCCAAAATAAAATCTTATTTGATTTTATTATTAATTCCTCATTATTTCATTATTTTGGGAAAGTCATTGTATTCCCTCTCTCATATTTTTGTAATAGAAATAATTGAAGATAAAATAATTAAAATCAAATGATCCTATTTTCAAAATTTGAGAAAACTCAAATATGAAAATAACGAAATCCCCAACGCTGTCCGTGGGTCCTTGAGTGGTGTAGGATTTCTAGGATCGTGCCAAAAATGCAACAAAAATATGATATGCAATGATGCTCTAAGTATAACATTCCAAATTGAAAATTTGGGATGTTACATGTTACTTCATTCAAGGCTCGGTAATCAACAACCATCCTCAGGGATTTATCCTTCTTCTCGACCAACAGTACTGGAGCTCCCCAAGGCGATGAACTCCTTCAATTGTATCCTTTCTCCAATAACTCCTTGATCTGTTTCTTAATTTCCTCCAGATCATTTGCGGGCATCCGATAGGGTCTCTTGGATGTTGGCCCTGTACCTGGCAATAGTTCTATCAGGAACTCGATGTCTCTATCCGGTGGCATGCCTGGTAACTCCTTTGGAAAAACATCCGGGTAATCCTTTACTACAGGCACTTCCTCCTGAACAACTCCCGTGAGGGCATTCACTTGGCTCCTCCTAGGCACATGCCTAGATACATACTTAATCCTTTTTCCCTCCGGGATGGTAACATAAATTGATTTGCTAGCACAGTCAATGCTTCCTCCATACTTTGACATCCAGTCCATACCTAATATCACATCCAATCCTTGCGACTCCAAGATAATTAGGTCAGACGAAAAAACATGTGTGCCAATGGTTAGGGGTATCTGTGTGCACCATCGGCTGGCCATGTACTCTGCTCCAGGCGAGCTCACTAAAAGAGGGGTCCTAAGGGTTTGGGTTGGTAGCTTAAACTTATCCACAAATCCCCTTGATATGTATGAATGCGATGCACCAGTATCGAAAAGAACAAGAGCGGTAAATGACTTAACCAAAAACTTACCTATTACCACGTCCGGCTGCTCTTCAACTTCCTCCACGTTAACGTGGTTCACTTGTCCTTTGTTGAATGGATTGGGCTTCTTCCCAGCGCTCCCATTTCCGTTTCCATTCCTTCCTTCAGGGCAATCATTGGCATAGTGCCCTGTCTTCCCGCACTTAAAGCAAGTAACTTGACGTAGGTCTCTTTTGGCGGGTGTAGATGGGTTGGAGCGGTTCTGGTTGTTATTAACTCCGTTCCCATTTCCATTCTTGGCACCATTGTGGTTATGCGATCCTCCTCCAGTGTGGTTGTGACCTCCATGGTTATGAAAAAGTACTCCCGAGTTTGGGGTTAAGCGGGGCTTCTGTTGAGCTCCTGAATTATACTTCCCTTGTCCATACTTCCTCTTACAGCTCTCAGTTTGTTGCTGCTTTCCTTCAATCATAAGGGCCTTGTCTACCAACTCCTGGTAGTTGTTGAAAGTTGCCACCATCAACTGCATACTCATCTCATCATTCAGCCCTTCCATAAACTTCTCCTGCTTTGCGGCATCTGTGGCCACATCATCAGGGGCATAGCGCGATAACTTGCTAAAATCATCCACGTACTGAGCCACAGTACGGTTCCCCTGGCGTAAGTTGCGAAACTCGCGCTTCTTCATCTGCATGGCTCTAGTTGAGACATGGGCCGTGCGAAAGGCTTGCTGAAACTGGTCCGAAGTGACATTGGCTATAGGAAAAGTGGTCGTGTAATTCTCCCACCATGTGGCTGCTGGTCCATCCAATTGATGTGCGGCAAAGCGCACCTTCTCAGCATCTGTGCATCCTGCGGTGGTTAACTCCCTTCCAATACGGCGTAGCCAATCATCAGCAACTATTGCTCGGTGCTACTGGAAAACACCGGCGGTTGTAACCTCAGGAAACGGGCTAAATTGTCCACTGGCGGCAGGTTATTGTTGTTGTTGTCTCCCTGGTTCTGAACTAGCAATTGCATCAAAGCATTCTGCTGCTGGATCAACTGGGTGAGCTCCGGTGTGAAAGCAAAACCGGTGTCACGTCTCGGAGGCATCTGATGGGTTAGATGGAAGAGATTAGAATAGAAAAAGGTCTAGTGAGAAAACACTACCCATATGCACATGAGGCAAACACAATCATTTCACTCAATCAATCAAGCAAGGGCATACAAACGGTCTAGGACTATCGCAAAAGTGCTCAACTACATTAGATACATGGGGGAAATACTACTAATATATGGTGGTCATCTAGAAATTTTGATCGGTGGAAGACTCCATGATGTCTGCTCCAGCTTCGTCTTCGTAGTCATCATCACTAGGATTGGAACCGGTGTCGTCGATGATGATGTAGTTGTCCGGGCAAGTGGGGTCATTGTCTTCTTCTTCCGGTGCTGGTCCTCCCATGAATACTCCGATCTTCTTAACTAGGTCGTCGTTCTTCTCCAGTAGTGTCTTGATTTCCTCCTCATATCCATCGCATGTAAACTTGAGTTCTTCCTCCAGCTCGATGATCCTGGTCTTCGCCTTCTTCAAATCCATCATGTATGCGCACATCTGGTTCTCCTGTCGTCGAATGTGCTGGTTTAGCTCCTGGATGAAAGCTGCAATGGATCTATCCTTCTTGGTGCTGATTACTTCCCATTTCTCGTCTCGGCGCCCACATATTTGATAGATGGTGTCCTTAAGCTCCCTGTTGTAGACTTCTCCAATACGTCCCATGGTGATGTGGGCTGCCATGCTCTTGCCTAGACTCCAGGTGGGTGCTTCGAAAGAAAACTCTATGGGCTTAGAAGTTGGCGAGAACATCCTTCCTGGAACTTGTACTTGAATCATCCAGCGCTCATCTTCTGGTAAGGTGGAATTGTACGTCCCGGTGAAGCTTGGTATTCCAATATTCAAGTACCTAGTGACTTCCTTCAAGTGGCGTCCAAAAGGGGTGTCTTCATCCGGTTGTGCAAACTTGTTCTTCATCTCTGACATCCTAAAGAGTGGAAAAATGGAGAGGAGTCAGAAATGAGTAGAGAAGAGTGACCTATGGTTTATCTTAGTGGTCGTGTCCTACACTCAGCGTGTACTCGATACCATCTTGTAGCGACCCGACCTCGAGATGGTCAAGTCTCGTGTTCCAAAGTCATCCCCGGATCAATGTTGACACACACATTACTCGAAGGATTTATAACAGAGTAGCAATCACACACTTATTACATCGAATGTATCAAAGAGAACTTATTACAATAATATGGCTTAAGGCCATCTAATGCGATAACAGCGAAGGCTTGGAAGATAAAGTGAGTCCATCAACTCCAACGGCATAGCTGAGCTGCACGGCAACGCGACCCTCTGAACCTTACTCCTCATCTAAAAAGTCTGCAACATAATACGTTGCAGCCGAGAACGGTCAGCACATGGAATATGCTGGCAATATAACACAATAGAGCAAGAACAGAATAATGCTATCACTACATGCATATTTGGCTGGTGGAAAGCTCTATGGTTATAGTTTTGCGAAAAGCCAATTTTTCCCTACAACAAAGGAATAGATTTTAATTTAACTATCATGGTGGTTGAAACATTGAGAAGGTATAACCCAACTCAATCCCAATTAAAGTAGTTAACAACCAACAATATTAATTAAGAGTGATGAGATACATGCGATAACTCAAGTACTAGATACTCAAAATTGTCCATAACCGGGGACACGGCTAACCATGATTAGATTGTACACTCTGTAGAGGTTTGCGCACTTTTCCCCACAAGACTCGATCGCCTCCGTTGATTTCTCACACTACATGGTGTTTGAGAAACGGATGACCGAGACATAGTCTTTCAGAAACATTAACTCTCTACTCCGGGTAGACCATACCAAACCTACAAAACCCACTACCTGCTGATCTACCTCTTCAAGAGCTTCACGTAGCTTACTCAACTATGCTAGAGCCCATAGTAGCTTGTGGCTGCACACGGAAGTTTCTAGCATGAATAATATCAATTCCCTTTGAGCCTGGGTGGCGGTCCATAGGAAGATCACACGGGTACCCCGGGATTTCCAAAAATAAAACAAACAACACTGGGTTCCCCAGGTGCCTCAATCCACCCAGATGTGTATTAAAGTTGCCACCTTAACTTAAACCATTAATTAACAATCTCACATCTGTCATGGATACACTCAAACCCAAATCACGTCTACGAGCATAGCATAGCAATATAAGCAACACGTAGAAGTAACTCCCAAGGGTTTGATAGTAACAAGGCAATAGGTTCTACCTCAACTACTACTTCCCAACCCACAAGTTAATGACATCCTAATCATGCAATGTTTGGGGATTGAGCTAATGCATAAAAACTGGGTATGAAAAGAGTATGATCAAAGTGTTACTTGCCTTGCTGACGATCCGCGAATCCTAGAGACTCCTAGTAACACGCTTCGCACTCCGGGAATTCTACCGCAAGAAAACAATAACATACGTAAGCAACAAGCAAATATGCACAAGCGAAACCCAAATAAAAGAGGTTGACCGGAGAGTTCAACTTAATAACTCCGGTTAGCAAAAAGAATCAAACCAAACGGAGCAACGAAACTCAAACGGCGAAAGAAACAAGATCTGTTTACTAATCTGAGCTAGGGTCAAATTTTACAGAGGCAAAAACTTGTTTGAGTTGATTATTTGGAAAGAGAGTTTCGAGACGAAACTCTAGGCGCTTGAATCGCCTGATTCCGATAAACGAGCAAAAAGTAAAACTAGATCGAAAATCGGATCAGAAATCGTGGAATAAATCCGAGAAAAAGAAAAACGACGAACAGCTTAACGAACGAACGTTCGTTATCTGAACCTAAACGAAGAACGCGTTCGTTAAAACGAACGAATGAGCAAACGCTCGCTAAATAAATAAACCGGAGAAAAACCGATCTATTTAAAAAAACGAAAACTAGGGTTTCGAAAAAAATAAACCGAACGGTTTTAAAAAATGGCGGTCTCGGGTCCGTGGATACCTCCGCGAGGGGTCCGGCGAGGCGGGCTCCGCGGGTGTGGGTGGCGCGGGCGGCGGGGCTTGGCGGCGACGGGAGGCGGCGGCGGCGGCGGAGGCGGCGTTGGCTCGGGCGGCCGGCTCGGGCGGCTCGGGCTAGCGGCGGTGGCGGGTGGTGGTGGTGGTGGTGGCGGCGGGGCGGCGACTTGGAGGAGGGGGCAAGGCGGCAGAGGCGGAATCCAACTCGGACTACGGACCGAGTGGCGGCGGCGGCAAGACGCGCCTTGGAGGCGGCGACGGCAGCTGGGCCGGCCTGGCTCGGCTGGGCCCTAGGCCCGGTTGGGCGCGGGGGAAAAAAATTAAAAGTTCCGCCGACAGAAAATAAATCTTATAAAATAAAAGAAAAATCTAAAAAAAATGACAAAACAAATTTTCACCGTCTAAATGAAATATTTAGAACGAGATGAACATTTTCTTGGCCCTAAAATGCAATTTTGAAAACGTGCAATTTTTCTAATGCAAATAAAATGCAAATAAAAAATCAAATAAAATCAAACTAATGATTTTAACATTTTTCCTCCAATATTTCAATTGTTTTGGAGAAGTCATATTATCTCCCCTCATTTATTTTATTATGAAATATTTTTTCGGAGAGAAAATAATTAAAATAAAAAATCCTCGTTTTCGCTATTTGATAAAAATCAAATATGAAAACCGGAAAATCCCCAACTCTCTCTGTGGGTCCTTGAGTTGCTTAGGATTTCGAGGATTGCGGAACGAAGACGCAATAAAATATGATATGCATGAATGACCTATGTATAACATTCCAAATTGAAAATTTGGGATGTTACAACCCATATCTGCTCAAATCATCTGTGAAGGTGAGAAAATAACGATACCCGCCACGAGCCTCAATATTCATTGGACCACATAAACCAGTATGTATGATTTCCAACAAATCAGTTACTCGCTCCATAGTTCCGGAGAACGGAGTTTTAGTCATCTTGCCCATGAGGCACGGTTCGCAAGTACCAAGTGATTCATAGTCAAGTGATTCCAGAAGTCCATCAGTATGGAGTTTCTTCATGCGTTTTACACCAATATGACCCAAACGGCAGTGCCACAAATAAGTTGCAGTATCATTATCAACTCTGCATCTTTTGGCTTCAATATTATGAATATGTGTATCACTACTATCGAGATTCAATAAAAATAGACCACTCTTTAAGGGTGCATGACAATAAAAGATATTACTCATATAAATAGAACAACCATTATTCTCTGATTTAAATGAATAACCGTCTTGCATGAAACAAGATCCAGATATAATGTTCATGCTTAACGCTGGCACCAAATAACAATTATTTAGGTCTAAAACTAATCCCGATGGTAGATGTAGAGGTAGTGTGCCGACCGCGATCACATCGACTTTGGAACCATTTCCCACGCGCATCGTCACCTCGTCCTTAGCCAATCTTTGCTTAATGTGTAGTCCCTGTTTCGAGTTGCAAATATTAGCAACAGAACCAGTATCAAATACCCAGGTGCTACTACGAGCATTAGTAAGGTACACATCAATAACATGTATATCACATATACCTTTGTTCACCTTGCCATCCTTCTTATCCGCCAAATACTTGGGGCAGTTCCGCTTCCGAGGTCCATCGCTTGCGGAGAAGCACTCAGTTTCAGGCTTAGGTCCAGACTTGGGTTTCTTCTCCTGAGCAGCAACTTGCTTGTTGTTCTTCTTGAAGTTCCCCTTCTTCCCTTTGCCCTTCTTCTTGAAACTGGTGGTCTTATTGACCATCAACACTTGATGCTCCTTCTTGATTTCTACCTTCGCAGCCTTTAGCATTGCGAAGAGCTCGGGAATAGTCTTGTCCATCCCTTGCATATTATAGTTCATCACGAAGCTCTTGTAGCTTGGTGGAAGTGATTGAAGAATTCTGTCAATGACACTATCATTAGGAAGATTAACTCTCAGTTGAATCAAGTGATTTTTATACCCAGACATTTTGAGTATATGTTCACTGACAGAACTATTCTCCTCCATCTTACAGCTATAGAACTTATTGGAGACTTCATGTCTCTCAATCCGGGCATTTGCTTGAAATATTAACTTCAACCCCTGGAACATCTCATATGCTCCATGACTTTCAAAACGTCGTTGAAGACCCGGTTCTAAACCGTAAAGCATGGCACACTGAACTATTGAGTAGTCATCAGCTTTGCTCTGCCAGACGTTCTTAACGTCGTCAGTTGCATCTGCAGCAGGCCTGGCACCCAGCGGTGCTTCCGGGACATAATTCTTCTGTGCAGCAATGAGGATAATCCTCAAGTTACGGACCCAGTCCGTGTAGTTGCTACCATCATCTTTCAACTTAGCTTTCTCAAGGAACGCATTAAAATTCAACGGAACAACAGCACGAGCCATCTATCTACAACAAACATAGACAAGCAAAAATACTATCAGGTACTAAGTTCATGATAAATTTAAGTTCAATTAATCATATTACTTAAGAACTCCCACTTAGACAGACATCTCTCTAGTCAACTAAGTGATCACGTGATCCAAATCAACAAAACCATGTCCGATCATCACGTGAGATGGAGTAGTTTCAATGGTGAACATCACTATGTTGATCATATCTACTATATGATTCACGTTCGACCTTTCGGTCTCCGTGTTCATGACCATATCTGTATATGCTAGGCTCGTCAAGTTTAACCTGAGTATTCGCGTGTGCAACTGTTTTGCAACCGTTGTATTTGAGCGTAGAGCCTATCACACCCGGTCATCACGTGGTGTCTCAAAGACGAAGAACTTTTGCAACGGTGCATACTCGGGAGAACACTTCTTGATAATTAGTGAGAGATCATCTTAAAATGCTACCGTCAATCAAAGCAAGATAAGATGCATAAAGGATAAACATCACATGCAATCAATATAAGTGATATGATATGGCCATCATCATCTTGTGCTTGTGATCTCCATCTCCGAAGCACCGTCGAGATCACCATCATCACCGGCAGGACACCTTGATCTCCATCGTAGCATCGTTTTCGTCTCGCCAATCTTATGCTTCTACGACTATCGCTACCGCTTAGTGATAAAGTAAAGCATTACAGGGCGATTGCATTGCATACAATAAAGCGACAACCATATGGCTCCTGCCAGTTGCCGATAACTCGGTTACAAAACATGATCATCTCATACAATAATATATAGCATCACGTCCTGACCATATCACATCACAACATGCCCTGCAAAAACAAGTTAGACGTCCTATACTTTGTTGTTGCAAGTTTTACGTGGCTGCTACGGGCTTAGCAAGAACCGTTCTTACCTACGCATCAAAACCACAACGATAGTTCGTCAAGTTAGTGTTGTTTTAACCTTCGCAAGGGCCAAGCGTAGCCACACTCGGTTCAACTAAAGTTGGAGAAACTGACACCCGCTAGCCACCTCTATGCAAAGCACGTCGGGAGAACCGGTCTCGCGTAAGCGTACGCGTAATGTCGGTCCGGGCCGCTTCATCCAACAATACCGCCGAACCAAAGTATGACATGCTGGTAAGCAGTATGACTTGTATCACCCACAACTCACTTGTGTTCTACTCGTGCATATAACATCTAGGCATAAAACCAGGCTCTGATACCATTGTTGGGGAACGTAGTAATTTCAAAAAAATTCCTACGCACACGCAAGATCATGGTGATGCATAGCAACGAGAGGGGAGAGTGTTGTCCACGTACCCTCGTAGACCAAAAGCGGAAGCGTTATAACAACGCGGTTGATGTAGTCGTACGTCTTCACGGCCCGACCGATCAAGCACCAAACTCGGCACCTCCGAGTTCTAGCACACGTTCAGCTCGATGGCGTTCCCGGACTCGATCCAGCAAAGTGTCGGGAAGAGTTCCGTCAAGACGACGGCGTGGTGGCGATCTTGATGTTCTACCGTCGCGGGCTTCGCCTAAGCACCGCTACAATAATATCGAGGACTATGGTGGAGGGGGCACCGCTGCGGCTAAGAGATCTCAAGGATCAATTGTTGTGTCTCTAGGGTGCCCCTGCCCCGTATATCAAGGAGCAAGGGGAGGCGGCCGGCCCTTGCTAGGCGCGCCAGGAGGAGGAATCCTCCTCCTAGTAGGAGTAGGACTCCCCTCTTTCCTACTCCTACTAGGAGAGGGAAATGAAGGGGGAGAGGGAGAAGGAAAGGGGGAGAGGGCGAAGGAAAGGGGGGCGCCGCCCCCCTCTCCTAGTCCAATTCGTACTAGAGGGGGTGGGGGAGCGCGGCCCACCCTGGATGCCCCTCTCTCTCTCCACTAAGGCCCATAAGGCCCATTACTTCTCCCGGGGGGGTTCCGGTAACCCTCCGGCACTCGGTTTTCTCCGAAATCATCCGGAACACTTCCGGTGTCCGAATATAGTCGTCCAATATATCAATCTTTATGTCTCGACCATTTCGAGACTCCTCATCATGTCCGTGATCATATCCGGGACTCCAAACAAACTTCGGTACATCAAAACTCATAAACTCATAATATAACTGTCATCGAAACCTTAAGCGTGCGGACCCTACGGGTTCCAGAACTATGTAGACATGACCTAGAACTGTTTCTGATCAATAACCAATAGCGGAACCTGGATGCTCATATTGGCTCCTACATATTCTACGAAGATCTTTGTCGGTCAAACCGCATAACAACATGCGTTGTTCCCTTTGTCATCGGTATGTTACTTGCCCGAGATTCGATCGTCGGTATCTCAATACCTAGTTCAATCTCGTTATCGGCAAGTCTCTTTACTCGTTATGTAATACATCATTTCGTAACTAACTCATTAGTTACATTGCTTGCAAGGCTTATAGTGATGTGCATTACCGAGAGGGCCCAGAGATACCTCTCCGACAATCGGAGTGACAAAACCTAATCTCGAAATATGCCAACTCAACATGTACCTTTGGAGACACCTGTAGAGCTCCTTTATAATCACCCAGTTACGTTGAGATGTTTGGTAGCACCCAAAGTGTTCCTCCGGTAAACGGGAGTTGCATAATCTCATAGTTATAGGAACTTGTATAAGTCATGAAGAAAGCAATAGCAATATACTAAACGATCAAGTGCTAAGCACACGGAATGGGTCAAGTCAATCACATCATTCTCTTAATGATGTGATCCCATTAATCAAATGACAACACATGTCTATGGTTAGGAAACATAACCATCTTTGATCAATGAGCTAGTCAAGTAGAGGCATACTAGTGACATTTAAGTTTGTCTATGTATTCACACATGTATCATGTTTCCGGTTAATACAATTCTAGCATGAATAATAAACATTTATCATGATATGAGGAAATAAATAATAACTTTATTATTGCCTCTAGGGCATATTTCCTTCACAAAGTGTGGACTTTGGTTGACTTGCCCGATGATCGGCAAGCCATAGAAAATAAATGGATCTTCAAGAGGAAGCCGGACGCTGATAGTAGTGTTACTATCTACAAAGCTCGAATTGTCGCAAAAAGGTTTTCGACAAGTTCAAGGTATTGACTACGATGAGAGTTTCTCACACGTATCTATGCTTAAGTCTGTCCGAATCATGTTAGCAATTGCTGCATTTTATGAAATCTGGCAAATGGATAAACAGAACTGCATTCCTTAATGGATTTATTAAAGAAGAGTTGTATATGATGCAACCAGAAGGTTTTGTCAATCCTAAAGGTGCTAACAAAATGTGCAAGCTCCAGTGATCCATCTATGGACTGGTGCAAGCATCTTGGAGTTGGAATATACGCTTTGATGAGTTGATCAAGCATATAGTTTTATACAAACTTGCGGTGAAGCCTGTATTTACAAGAAAGTGAGTGGGAGCACTACAACATTTCTGATAAGTATATGTGAATGACATATTGTTGATCGGAAATAATGTAGAATTATTATGCAAAGCATAAAGGAGTGTTTGAAAGGAGTTTTTCAAAGAAAGACCTCGGTGAAGCTGCTTACATATTGAGCATCAAGATCTATAGAGATAGATCAAAACGCTTGATAAGTTTTTTCAATGAGTACATACCTTGAAAAGATTTTGAAGTAGTTCAAAATGGAACAGTCAAAGAAAGAGTTCTTGCATGTGTTACAAGGTGTGAAATTGAGTAAGACTCAAAGCCCGACCACGGCAGAAAATAGAAAGAGAATGAAAGTCATTCCCTATGCCTCAGCCATAGGTTCTATGAAGTATGACATGCTGTGTACCAGATCTATTGTATACCCTACACTAATTTTGGCAAGGGAGTACAATAGTGATCTAGGAGTAGATCACTGGACAGCGGTCAAAATTATCCTTAGTGGAATAATGATATGTTTCTCGATTATGGAGGTGACAAAAAGGTTCATCGTAAAAGGTTACGTTGATGCAAGTTTTGACACTAATCCAGATGACTCTAAGTCTCAATCTGGATACATATTGAAAGTGGGAGCAATTAGCTAGAGTAGCTCCGTGCAGAGCATTGTAGACATAGAATTTTGCAAAATACATACGGATCTGAATTTGGCAGACCCGTTGACTAAATTTCTCTCACAAGCAAAACATGATCACTCTTTGGGTGTTAATCACATAGCGATGTGAACTAGATTATTGACTCTAGTAAACCCTTTGGGTGTTAGTCACATGGAGATGTGAACTAATCACATAAGGATGTGAACTATTGGTGTTAAATCACATGGTGATGTGAACTAGATTATTGACTCTAGTGCAAGTGGGAGACTGAAGGAAATATGCCCCAGAGGCAATAGTAAAGTTATTATTTATTTCCTTATTTCATGATAAATGTTTATTATTCATGCTAGAATTGTATTAACCGGAAACATGATACATGTGTGAATACATAGAAAAACAGAGTGTCACTAGTATGCCTCTACTTGACTAGCTCGTTGATCAAAGATGGTTATGTTTCCTAGCCATAGACATGAGTTGTCATTTGATTAATGGGATCACATCATTAGGAGAATGATGTGATTTACTTGACCCATTCCGTTAGCTTAGCACTCGATCGTTTAGTATGTTGCTATTGCTTTCTTCATGACTTATACATGTTCCTATGACTATGAGATTATGCAACTCCGCTTACGGAGGAACACTTTGTGTGCTACCAAACGTCACAACGTGGCGGGTGATTATAAAGGTGCTCTCAGGTGTCTCCAAATGTACTTGTTGGGTTGACGTATTTCGAGATTAGGATTTGTCACTCCGATTGTCGAAGAGGTATCTCTGGGCCCACTCGGTATGCACATCACTATAAGCCTCGCAAGCAATGCAACTAATGAGTTAGTTGCGGGATGATGTATTACGGAACGAGTAAAGAGACTTGCCGGTAACGAGATTGAACTAGGTATTGAGATACCGACGATCGAATCTCGGGCAAGTAACATATATACCGATGACAAAGGGAATAACGTATGTTGTTATGTGGTCTGACCGATAAAGATCTTCGTAGAATATGTGGGAGCCAATATGAGCACCCAGGTTCCACTATTGGTTATTGACCGGAGACGTGTCTCGGTCATGTCTACATTGTTCTCGAACCCGTAGGGTTCGCACGCTTAAAGTTCGATGACGGTTATATTATGAGTTTATGTGTTTTGATGTAACGAAGTTAGTTCGGAGTCCAAGATGAGATCGGGGACATGACGAGGAGTCTCAAAATGGTCGAGACGTAAAGATCGATATATTGTACGACTATATTTGGACATCGGAAAGGTTCCGAGTGGTTCGGGTATTTTTCGTAGTACCGAAGAGTTACGGGAATTCGCCGGGGAGTATATGGGCCTTATTGGGCTTTAGGGGAAAGAGAGAGGAGAGGTTGCGCGCACCCCCAAGGCCTAGTCCGAATTGGACTAGGGGGAGGGGCTGCGCCCCCTCCTTCCTTCTCTTCTCTCTCCCCTTTCCTTGACTCCTACTCCTACTACTTGGAAGGGGAGAATCCTACTCCCGGTGGGAGTAGGACTCCTCCTAGCGCGCCCCCTCTTGGCCGGCCGCACCTCCCCCCTTGCTCCTTTATATACGGGGGCAGGGGGCACCCTAGAGACACAACAATTGATTGTTTGATCTTTTAGCCGTGTGCGGTGCCCCCCTCCACCATAGTCCACCTCAATAATATTGTAGCGGTGCTTAGGCGAAGCCCTGCGTCGGTAGAACATCATCATCGTCACCACGCCGTCGTCTTGATTTAAACTCTCCTCAACACTTAGCTGGATCAGAGTTCGAGGGACGCCATCGGGCTGAACGTGTGCTGAACTCGGAGGTGTCGTATGCTCGGTACTTGATCGGTCGGATCGTGAAGACGTCGACTACATCAACTAAGTTGTGCTAACGCTTCGCTTTCGGTCTACGAGGGTACATGGACAACACTCTCCCCTCTCGTTGCTATGCATCACCATGATCTTGCGTGTGCATAGGAATTTTTTTGAAATTACTACGTTCCCCAACAATCACAAATGAGATTGTCGGCTTACGAAGTGAAGAGATGACCGACAAATTCATCATCAAGAAGATCCTTAGAGTTTTAGATGGAAAATATGATACCATGTGCACATTGATCTAAATGATGCCCAACTAGAAAGATCTCAAGTCAACAGAAGTCATTGGTTGAATTGTTGCTCATGAGATGTCACTCAAGGATAAGGATGAGCTCCACAACAAATCAAGTGGTGCTTACAAAGCTACAAGTGATGATCCTACAATATCAAGTGACAAGCTAGTCTCCAATGAAGAATTGAGCTTAATGGTGAAGAACTACAACAAATTCTACAAGAATAGAAGCAAAGAGAGACGTTCCAAGTCAAGGTCCTACAATGACAAGAGATCTTCTAGTCGTGATCATGTTTTCTAGGTGATGATGATTTACTTGTTGACAAAACTAGTGAAAACAATGATGAACTTGCTAATAATCATGCTAATCAAGATGAAACGAATGACAATGATAAGAAGGAGATTGAGCGTCTAACTATAGAACTAAACACTCTTAATTTAGATCATGAAACAACTCTAGAGGGTCATTGAGAGCTCTTAAAAACTCATGAGAAGCTACGCTTCGAGAAGCTAAATTTAGAGCAAGAGCATGGGTTTCTAAAAGCTATCGATGATGATATTCGAAAGAAGAGTTCTTCTTACATTGCCAAACATCTCCTCTTGTCTACTTATATGCCAAAAGTAAAATCTAGCAACAAGAGAAAGAAAGATTCTTCTTCTAGTAGTAATAATAATCATGCTAAATCTAATAATGTTGCTTCTAGTAATTCTATCGATTCCACTAATGATTCTCTTAGCCAAGTTACACTTGAGCAAGAAAATAGCTTATTGAAGGGAATTATAGAGAAAGGTGTTTACAAGAGCCTTGCTGGAAGTAAGAAATTTGAGGAAATTATACGCAAGCAAGGAAGGCACCAGAAGAATCAAGGTGTTGGTTTTGAACGGAAGTTCAATGCCAATGGAGTTTAATGGGTAGAAGATCAATACCCCAAGACGAAGTTTGTTCCTCAACAGGAGAAGTATGACCCAACTTCTTTTGAGGGAACACAAGCTCAAGATGATCTTCCACCACAAGACCACAAGCTTAAAGGCAAGGACAAGCTTCAAGAGGAGATTGACTCATTTGAAGAAGCTCCAAGGGCCATGGTCAAGTGGGTTCCCAAGACTACGTCAAGCTCTAATTCACCAAGTTCAACTACAACTCCAAGGATTCCCATCAAATTGATGTGGGTCCCAAAGAAGAAGAAATAGAGTGTTCTTGAGGGTGACTCCACCAACATGCTTCACTCATATTCATATTGGCAGGGACTTGTGCAAACAACTTCCATATCATGCACTAGTTCAAGGAGTCACAAACCCTCTTGTTGGTAAGAAAAGGGACAAGGTAATCAAATGCTTTCATGGACATCATCATTTGTGCAATTCACTCTATGTATATGGATATCCTTGTATGTTCCTTGTGGGACTAACCCATGTAGGTATTGAAAGTGCAACACTCCAAAGGAATGCTCCAAATGATCTGCATCAACATTGAGCATCCACATCTTCACTATCTACATGAAGTCATCATCGACAAAACCCAAGGTTAGTTGATCCCTCTTTGGGGGGATATCAAATCTAGGGGGAGCTTTGCTCTAAAATTGAGCTAAAGCAACTCTAATGGTGTGAACACATTATTGCTTTATGTAAAAGTGGTAACCGCACTTGTGCTTAAACAATGAGTATGACCTATGATGAAATGTTCTCATTTGACTCCTAAGTCAATATACTCATATATAGATGACCTAGTCATCGCCAATTGCTTGATAGATGATAAAATTTTTTGTGCATGTTTGACACATATTTCATTTGACATTTTATTGTGTGAGCCTGTTGCTTTTGCAATTTTTCCAATTCGAGGACATCCATTTGTTGTTTTGGTTGTTTTGGTTTTTGTTGGCCAAATGGATGTATAAGAACGCCTAAGAACTTTCCCTAGCTATCTATGCTCTTCTTGTCTCAAACTCTTTTCATGCTACATCACAAAAATTAAACAAGCTCATTTTGGACCCTCCGGGTGAGGAGCACTCGGAGCCACCGATCCATCAAGGGTTGCATTCCAAAACCTTCTAGTGTTTTTTGGTCACACCAATTCACTCCAAATCGGTCACACCAAAGGCATTAGATTGATCTAGGTTTTAAACTCGGTTCAACCGATTAAACCCACTCGGTCCCACCGATTTGCGGTAACTGCACGCAGTTTCACATCTCGGTGCCACTGATTCGTTTCACTCGACGCCACCGACAGCAGATGGGTATATATTCCAGCGGCCCGTACGGTTGAAAACTTCTTCAAACGTCTCACGCCCGCGCCCCATTGCTGCCGCCCCCTTGGATCCGTTCTTCGCCTCCGTCTCATGTGCGTCATCGCTGCAGGAATCCGCCGCTGTCAAGGGAATCAACCTCGCTGTTGCCACCGTAGAGGATCGTCACCAAGTTAGGGTACGATTCGATCTCCTCATGCTTTCCCCTTCTGATTCAATGCACAAGGACAATGACTAGTTTCTTGCCACGTTTGAGATTGATCCATCCACCAAACGAATTCGTTAGAGTAGATTCGAAGAAATTTTTTAGGGTTAGGTTTCCGCCGAATTCATCTCGGACCGACCGAAATGAAATTTCCGGTCCCATCGATTGGCTCTGGCCATTGCACAAGTACAACTTGGTGCCACCGAATTGTACTGATCGATGAGACCAAAAGTAAAATCTCAGTGAAACCCTAGCAACTTGGAGCCATCGAATCACTACTCAGTCTGACCGAACTTGTGTGTTTAGGCTCTATGGCTGCTTCGGTGTCACCGATATGATCATATCGGTAGCTCTGAAATGCCTTCTGTGGAAAACTAAAACTAAAGTTTGGATTCAAATTTTTGAAAAACTATCTGCTTTTCGTTATGCTCATCTACTCTGCCCATACCTATCTATTCCTAGGGTCAGCTTTGCAAGATGTCAAGTGACAGTGACAGTCCGAATCAGCCTGAGAAAGATATTGATCTTAGTGCAGGCTCTAGCCCCAGTGAGAGCTACTACAAGGGAATAAGGAGTTCTCTAGATTACCCAGAGGCTGCCACTAAAACAAGGAAGAAGAAAACCTCAGACGGTGAGGATGATTATTTTGTTGCAGATGAGGCCACTTCCAAAAGGAAGAAAGCTCTGAGGAAAGAGTATGGCTCTGCAGCTGCCACCAAGCCAGGTGCAAATCAAAAGCAAGTTGTTAGGAGAGTTCCAATGTCAAAACCCAGAAAATCCTCAGCTCCACAAGAAACCATGAAATTCACACTTGAAGCATCAGGTGATGAATAAGCTAATGCTAGCAAGAAGAAGAAGAGGGCGAGAACAAGAACTGCTACAGTTCTTGGTAAACCTTCCATGAGAAGAGATGATGAAGAAGAAGAGGAGGAGGAAGAGCAAGCTGAAGCACCTCCAACTAAGACACAGAAGTTGATGGCAGATGCCATGAAATCAGCTGTTGCTCCCTCCAAGCCCAAGTCAAAACCTAAAGTTTCTGCACCCAAGAGGTCAACTAGAAACATTCCAGTTGCTAAGAAGAACAAGGCCCCAGTGCCTGAGGTTCAGGATGATGAAGAGCCACTAGTGCTCAGGAAGCTCAAGCCCAAGATTCCCAACCATGAAAATGCACATCCAGTTGCTGAAAATATGAATCTCAGGAAAGACAAGGGTCTGAGATAATGGAGAAAAGAGGATCCATATTCAGTCAGGAGGAGGACAGCTTGTGATTATTGGTTTCATACACATGAACAACAAGACTTCTATGAGACAGTTTTGCTTGATAAGATGCTCATTGTCTGCAACATGAAGTGGGTGGACTGGAAGTACATCGATACAAATGAAGACTACTTTGCCCATGTTCATGAGAATTTCAAGAGCGCGGGTGTTGATGCTTTTGTTGGACAAAAGCTTACAAAATGGAATGAAAAAATGATTCTGCAATTCTACTCCACAACACACTTCTATCCAGATGGTAGAATTGTATGGATGACTGAGGGACACCGTTACCAGTCATCGATCTCTGAGTGGGCTACTCTCATTAATGCCCCAGAAGAAGGAGAAAATGATTTTCATGTTTATGGGAAGCCCCGGATGGACCACAACGCAATGGCAAATATGTACAAGGAGATTATTTTAAAGGATCTTGAGGGACACAAACTTGGTTCAATATATCATTTGCAAGCAGGTTTGGCCACCACAAACACCATTCTGAGGCACACTCTATTGCCTAAGTCTGGAGATGATAGGATGATCCGTGTTCACTCCATCAACTTGCTACATTTCTTTGATGTTCCACAAAAGTTCAAGGTGATGAGTTTGATTGTAGAGACAATCAAGAGGACTACTGCTGACCAGAAAAGGTCTTGTGGATATGCCCCACACATCCAGATGCTTATCAACTCCAAGGTTGGTACAGACACATATCTACTAGACAATGAGCACCTCCCTCTTTTGCCAGAATTCGAGGACAATGTAGTGGTGATGGACCCTTCACACCCTACATCAGTTGAGTCACAAGAGAAGGCAGGCAGCAGCAGCAGTAGCAACAAAGGCAGCAAAGGAAGCATATGCACCCAATGCCCCAATAGCTAATCTCAAATCCAAGCAAGACCAAATGGCATATCTGCTGGAAGCAACACTGAGGATTGAGCAAAGTCTGGCCAACATAGCCAAGAACCAGGAGAGCCTAGAGCGAATTGTGGAGGAAAAGATATACAACTTAGATGTCAATGTCATAGAGATCCAATCTATTGTGGAGAAGCTGAGAGATGATGCTAAGGATGGAGATGACAGGCCAACTACTGATAGGTTTCAGTCTGTGCCTAGGGCAACCAGATCTTCAGCTGTTGTAGGACCTTGAAGTATGTCTAGAGGGGGGGATTAGACTACTTGACCAATAAAAACTTAACCTTTTCCCAATTTTATAGTTTGGCAGATTTTAGCTATTTTAGGACAAGTCAAGCAATCATCACACAATTCAAGCAAGCATGCAAAGAGTATATAGGCAGCGGAAATTAAAGCATGCAACTTGCAAGAAAGTAAGGGGAAGGGTTTGGAGGATTCAAACGCAATTGGAGACACGGATGTTTTTGTCGTGGTTCCGATAGGTGGTGCTATCGTACATCCACGTTGATAGAGACTTCAACCCACGAAGGGTAACGGCTACGCGAGTCCACGGAGGGCTCCACCCACGAAGGGTCCATGAAGAAGCAACCTTGTCTATCCCACCATGGCCGTCGCCCACGAAGGACTTGCCTCACTAGCGGTAGATCTTCACGAAGTAGGCGATCTCCTTGCCCTTACAAACTCCTTGGTTCAACTCCACAATCTCGTCGGAGGCTCCCAAGTGACACCTAGCCAATCTAGGAGACACCACTCTCCAAGAAGTAACAAATGGTGTGTTGATGATGAACTCCTTGCTCTTGTGCTTCAAATGATAGTCTCCCCAACACTCAACTCTCTCTCATAGGATTTGGATCTGGTGGAAAGAGGGTTTGAGTGGAAAGCAACAGGGGGAAGGCTAGAGATCAAGATTCATATGGTAGGAATGGAATATCTTGGCCTCAACACATGAGTAGGTGGTTCTCTCTCGAACTGGTAAGTTGGAAGTGTAGGTTAGTTTCGATGGCTCTCTCCACGAATGAAGAGGAGGTGGAGGGGTATATATAGCCTCCACACAAAATCTAACCGTTACACACAATTTACCAAACTCGGTGGGACCGAATTAGTAAACCTAGTGACCGTTAGTGATTTTCGGTGGGACTGACATGCATCCCGGTGAGACCGACATGGTTAGGGTTAGGGCATAACGCAATCTCGGTAAGACCGATTACACAAACTCGGTGAGACCGATTTGGTAATAAGCTTTCCAAAGAGTTGGTCGTAAACTTCGGTGGGACCTATTTGCTCTTTTCGTGAGATCGAAATGTTACAAAAGGAAACAGAGAGTTTACATTGCAATCTCGGTGGGACCGATCGCTCACTTCGTTAGACCAAACGCGTTCTAAGGGAAACAGAGATTGCAACCCCATCTCGGTGAGACCGAGATCCCTATCGGTAAGACCGATTTGCTTAGGGTTTGTGGCGGTGGCTATGACTTTTGGAATCGGTGGCGCGGATAGAAAGAATCGGTGTGACTGATTTTGGCTTTAGGTTTAGGTCATTTGTGGATGTGGGAAAGTAGTTGAGGGTTTTGGAGCATATCACTAAGCACATGAAGCAAGAGGCTCATTAAGCAACACCTCATCCCTCCTTGATAGTATTGGCTTTTCCTATAGACTCAATGTGATCTTGGATCATTAAAATGTAAAATGAAGAGTCTTGAGCTTTTGAGCTTGAGCCAATCCTTTGTCCTTAGTATTTTGAGGGATCCACTTTCATCATCCATGCCATGCCATTCATTGAGCTTTCCTGAAATAATAGTCTTGGAATAGCATTAGCTCAATGAGCTATATGTTGTTATGAATTACCAAAACCACCTAGAGATAGTTGCACTTTCAGCTGTGCTAGTTGCAGACACGAGGACCACTCTTTCTGCACCTGCCACCACTGCTACTATGCCACCTCCAGTGTCTACACCACCAGCTCAGCACACTTCAGCAGAGGCATTTGCAGACGCAGCTATCTCAACGCCATCTACGCACACAAGAGCAACCAGCCAGAAGACCCCTTTAGGAGCTCAGGAGGATCATGCCTAGAGAGCCGATTAGCTCTATACATTTTCAAGCTTCATGGTAACTTGTTGGCAAAGCGGAGAAAATGTATTGATCATAAGCTTTGAGAGAAAGAGAGAGTGTGTCTTGCCTTTTTCTACTTGGTTTCTATTCGTGTTTTTGCTACTTGTGTGGTTGATCTGTGCTACTTATTTGATGTATGCTCATGATATACTATGTTTGGTTGTGTGCTTGATCATACTATGCTTAATGTGTGCTTAATGCTTATCTTCTCAATCATTTATGTATGATCATTCACTTATGTCTTTGGTGATGCGTGCATGTTATTTCATTCTTATCATTTTGTGTGCTCCATCGAGATGTATGTGACATGGAAGAGTGACCCATAATCCTAATCGGTTGTGCATTTGCATTCAAACGCAAATTTTAGATAATGCACAATTTTTTTGGGGGGGGGAGCTTTGGGTGCTTCCTTGGGCTTAGATGTGGCAGCCCCTGATCTAATAGCATCACCCATAAGCTTTGGTGCCTTTGGAGCTGGTGCAGCAAGCTCTTCTTCCTCTTCCATCATGGAAGGTTTCCCAATAACTCTGGCCATGGTCATCTTGACCCTTTCCTTTCTTTTCTTCCCTTCTGCAGCAGCTGGTTCTTTGGGTTGGGTTTCCAAAGAAGCTTGTGAAAACACTCTAGCTTTGGACATTGGTTGTCTTCCTGCAGGCCTTTTGATCTTCATGCCTGGCTTTGCATTCTTTGCTGAGCCATATTCCTTCTTGAGCACCACTTTCTTGGAGATAGCCTCATCTTCCTCACCTCTATAATCTTCATCCTCTGAATCTGAAGTTCTTTTCCTCCTTTGCCTAGTTGCAGCCTTAGGCAAATTGCTAGGAGTACTTCTGCTCCCTTCATCTGAAGTTGAGGGACTAGTGCCCTCACTCAAGTCCATCTGCTCTTCTGACCTATTCTGGCTGTCACTTTGATCAGACATATGCAAAAGCTGACTGCTGACCCCTAACTTGGCGGTGGACTTGCTACAGCGGCAACGGCGGGGACGAAATCCGTTGATGGCGGCGGAGACCAGCGGCAGGAGGCTGCTGGCGACGAGGAGACGATCCGGAGACCACGATGGCAGAGCGAGCTGTTGCGCGGGCGAAGGGTTTCAAAGAAATTTCCAAAATTTTGCCCGTGGCTATATATAGCTCGACCCTGTCGGTGTGACCGAGTGGAACAACTCGGTGGCACCGAGATGCATAACTGTTGACAGTTACAGCAACTCGGTGAGACCGAAAAGTTCAAATCGGTTGCACCAAGATTGAAAACTCAGATCAACTTGATGATCTCGGTAGGACCGAAATGGAAGGATAGGTCAGACCGAGAATCATTAAGAGGTTTTGGAAGTTTAAGTCTATGACGAATCAGGGACTCCGAGTGCTCCTCACACAGAGTGGTTCGAATCTGACTTGATCAAATTTTGTGATGTAGCATGAATAGAGTTTGAGGCGAGAAAAGCATAGATAGCTATAGAACGTTCTTAGGCATTCTTGTCCATCCACTTGGCACAACAAAAAGAATCCAAACAAACAAAACAACAAGTGGATGTCCTTGAATGAGTAAAATATGCACCAACATGCTCACACAATAAGATGGCAATTGAAATATGTGGCAAAGCATGCACAACCAATATTAGCAACTATCAAGCAATTGGCGATGACTAGGTCATCCATATATGACTATTTTGACTTAGGAGTCAAATGAGAACATTTGATCATAGGTCATACTCATCGTTTAAGCTCAAGTGGGGTTACCACTTTTACATAATGCATTAATGTGTTCACACCATTAGAGTTGCTTTGACTCAATTCTTAGAGTTAAGCTCCCCCTAGATGTGAGATCCCCCCTTAGAGGGATGAACTAACCTTGGGTTTTGTTGATGATGACTTCATGTAGGTGTTGATGCTCAATGTTGATGTAGATCATTTGGAGCAATCCTTTGGAGTGAGTTGCACTTTCAACTTGCCTACATGGGTTAGTCCCACAAGGAACAAACAAGAATATCCATAGACATAGAGTGATGCACACACAAGATGATGTCCATGAAATCATTAGGTTACCTTGTCCCTTGCCTTTCCAACATGAGGGTTTGTGACTCCCTGAACTAGTGCAAGATGTGAAAGTTGATTGCACTTGTTCTTGCCAAAAAGATATGAGTGAAATATGTTGGCGGAGTCACCCTCAAGAACTCTCTAGTTCTTCTTCTTCGGGATCCACATCATCTTGATGGGAATCCTTGGAGTTGTAGTTGTACTTGATGAAGTAGAACTTGACGTAGTCTTGGGGACCCACTCGAACGAGGCTTTAGGTGCTTCTTCAAATGCATCAATTTCTTCTTGAAGCTTGTCCTTGCCTTTGTTCTTGTGGTCTTGTGGTGGAAGATCATCTTGAGCTTGTGTCCCCTTGAAGGAAGAAGGATCATACTTCTCTTGTTGAGGAACAAACTTTGTCTTGGGGTATTGATCTTCTTCCCACTCAACTCCATTGGCGTTGAACTTTCGCTCAAAACCAACACCTTGATTCTTCCGGTGCCTTCCTTGCTTATGCATAATTTCCTTGAATTGCTTACTCCTCGCAAGGCTCTTGTAAACACCTTTCTCTATAATTCCTTCAATAAACTATTTTCTTGCTCAAGTGTAACTTGGCTAAGAGAATCATTAGTGGAATCAAGAGAACTACTAGAAGCAACAACATTGGATTTGACATTATTATTGTTACTACTAGAGGAAGTATCTTTCTTGTACTTGTTACTAGACTTGACTTGAGGCATGTAAGTAGATAATAGTAAACGCTTGGCAATGTAAGAAGAACTTTTCTTGCGGAGATCATCATTGATTGCCTTTAAGAACTCATGCTCTTCCTCAAGATTGAGCTTTTCAAAGCGTAACTTCTCATGAGCCCTTAAAAGTTCTCGATGATCTTCGAAGATAGTTTCATGATCCAACTTAAGAGTGTTTAGTTCTTTAGTTAGAAGCTCAATTTTCTCCTTATCATTGTCATTAGTTTGATTAGCATGATTAATTGACGTTTCATCATAGTATTCATCACTAGAGTTGTCAACAAGTAAATCATCATCACCTAGCAAGTCATCTTCATCAACATCAAAATCAATATACTCGGGGTGTGTTACCTTAGGACCTTTGGCCATGAAGCATCTACCGATTCCTTCATTTGGTGATTCAAATATGTCGTAGGAGTTGGTTGACACAAGTGCTAGCGGCAACACCTTCATCTTGAGTATATTCGGAGTCGGAGTGATAGCTTCTCTTGGAGTGATGGTCGGAGTCGGAGCCGGAAACCCATTCACCAACATGAGCTTGATGTCTTTGTTTTGTGTAGCTCCTTAATGACTTGTCCTTTCTTTCTGAATCCTTGCTTCTCCGTGAGGGTCTTTGTTCATAACGATCATCTCTACTCCTCCTCTCTCTTGGTGGTGATTCTTCTCTTTTGCTCCTTCTTCTTGGAGAATCTTCTCTTCTTTTGTAGGGTGTCGTACACTCATTGGAGTAGTGTCCGGGTCTCCCACAATTGTAGCAATTGCGCTCTCGACTAGAAGATCTCTTGTCATTGTAAGACCTTGACTTGGAGCTTCTTTCTTTGCTTCTACTTTTGTAGAATTTGTTGAAGTTCTTCACCATTAAGCTCAATTCTTCATTGAAGGTTGGTTTCTCACTTTATGATGTGGGGGCTTCACTTGAGGCTTTGTAAGCACCACTTGACTTGTTGTGAAGTTCCTCCTTATCCTTGAGTGACATCTCATGAGCAACAATCCTTCCAATGACTTCCGTTGGCTTGAGATCTTTGTAGTTTGGCATCATTTGGATCACTGTGCACACGATATCATACTTTTCATCCAATGCTCTTAGGATTTTCTTGATGATGAATTTGTCGGTCATCTCTTCACTCCCTAAGCCGGCAATCTCGTTTGTGATAAGAGCAAGCCTAGAGTACATTTCAGCGACACCTTCACCATCCTTCATTTTGAACTTGTCAAGCTGACTTTGGAGCACATCCAACTTGGATTCCTTGACGGACTCGATACCTTCATGCATATCAATCAAAGTATCCCAAATTTCCTTTGCATTCTCAAGACGGCTGATTTTGTTGAATTCTTCGGGGCACAATCCGTTGAAGATGATGTCACATGCTTGAGCGTTGTATTGTAGCATCTTCAATTCTTATGCATTAGCTTCACGGTTCGGTTCTCTCCCATCGAAGAATTCACCTTGCAAGCCAATACAAATAATTGCCCAAACGGCGGGATTATGTCCAAGAATATGCATTTTCATCTTATGCTTCCAACTAGCAAAATTAGTACCATCAAAGTAAGGACCTCTACGGTGATAATTTCCCTCGCATGACGCCATACTCTCCTAGGTTGTGAAACCAAGGCTATGACCACCAAAAGCTGTGGAAATCAAAGCAAATGGAGACCAAAGCTCTGATACCACTTGTAGGACCTTGAAGTATGTCTAGAGGGGGGATTAGACTACTTGACCAATAAAAACTTAACCTTTTCCCAATTTTATAGTTTGGCAGATTTTAGCTATTTTAGGACAAGTCAAGCAATCATCACACAATTCAAGCAAGCATGCAAAGAGTATATAGGCAGCGGAAATTAAAGCATGCAACTTGCAAGAAAGTAAGGGGAAGGGTTTGGAGGATTCAAACGCAATTGGAGACACGGATGTTTTTGTCGTGGTTCCGGTAGGTGGTGCTATCGTACATCCACGTTGATAGAGACTTCAACCCACGAAGGGTAACGGCTGCGCGAGTCCATGGAGGGCTCCACCCACGAAGGGTCCACGAAGAAGCAACCTTGACTATCCCACCATGGCCGTCGCCAACGAAGGACTTGCCTCACTAGCGGTAGATCTTCACGAAGTAGGCGATCTCCTTGCCCTTACAAACTCCTTGGTTCAACTCCACAATCTTGTCGGAGGCTCCCAAGTGACACCTAGCCAATCTAGGAGACACCACTCTCCAAGAAGTAACAAATGGTGTGTTGATGATGAACTCCTTGCTCTTGTGCTTCAAATGATAGTCTCCCCAACGCTCAACTCTCTCTCATAGGATTTGGATCTGGTGGAAAGAGGGTTTGAGTGGAAAGCAACTTGGGGAAGGCTAGAGATCAAGATTCATATGGTAGGAATGGAATATCTTGGCCTCAACACATGAGTAGGTGGTTCTCTCTAACTGGTAAGTTGGAAGTGTAGGTTCGTTTCGATGGCTCTCTCCACGAATGAAGAGGAGGTGGAGGGTATATATAGCCTCCACACAAAATCTAACCGTTACACAATTTACTGCACTCGGTGGGACCGAATCGTTAAACTCGGTCGGACCAATTAGTAAACCTAGTGACCGTTAGTGATTTTGATGGGGATGACATGCATCCGGTGAGACCGACATGGTTAGGGTTAGGGCATAACGTAATCTCGGTAAGACCGAATACACAAACTCGGTGAGACCGATTTGGTAATAAGCTTTCCAGAGAGTTGGTCAGGTAAACTCGGTGGGACCGATTTGCTCTTTTCGGTGAGATCAAAATGTTATAAAAAGGAAAGAGAGAGTCTACATTGCAATCTCGGTGGGACCGATCGCTCACTTCGGTTAGACCGAAACGTTACGAAGGGAAACAGAGAGATTGCAACCCCATCTCGGTGAGACCGAGATCCCTATCGGTAAGACCGATTTGCTTAGGGTTTGTGGCAGTGGCTATGACTTTTGGAATCGGTGGTGTCGGATAGAAAGAATCGGTGTGACTGATTTTGGCTTTAGGTTTAGGTCATTTGTGGATGTGGGAAAGTAGTTGAGGGTTTGAGTGGAAAGCAACTTGGGGAAGGCTAGAGATCAAGATTCATATGGTAGGAATGGAATATCTTGGCCTCAACACATGAGTAGGTGGTTCTCTCTCAGAACTGGTAAGTTGGAAGTGTAGGTTCGTTCTGATGGCTCTCTCCACGAATGAAGAGGAGGTGGAGGGGTATATATAGCCTCCACACAAAATCTAACCGTTACACACAATTTACCAAACTCGGTGGGACCGAATTAGTAAACCTAGTGACCGTTAGTGATTTTCGGTGGGACTGACATGCATCCCGGTGAGACCGACATGGTTAGGGTTAGGGCATAACGCAATCTCGGTAAGACCGATTACACAAACTCGGTGAGACTGATTTGGTAATAAGCTTTCCAAAGAGTTGGTCAGGTAAACTCGGTGGGACCTATTTGCTCTTTTCGGTGAGATCGAAATGTTACAAAAAGGAAACAGAGAGTTTACATTGCAATCTCGGTGGGACCGATCGCTCACTTCGGTTAGACCGAAACGTTACGAAGGGAAACAGAGAGATTGCAACCCCATCTCGGTGAGACCGAGATCCCTATCGGTAAGACCGATTTGCTTAGGGTTTGTGGCAGTGGCTATGACTTTTGGAATCGGTGGCGCCGGATAGAAAGAATCGGTGTGACTGATTTTGGCTTTAGGTTTAGGTCATTTGTGGATGTGGGAAAGTAGTTGAGGGTTTTGGAGCATATCACTAAGCACATGAAGCAAGAGGCTCATTAAGCAACACCTCATCCCTCCTTGATAGTATTGGCTTTTCCTATAGACTCAATGTGATCTTGGATCATTAAAATGTAAAATGAAGAGTCTTGAGCTTTTGAGCTTGAGCCAATCCTTTGTCCTTAGTATTTTGAGGGATCCACTTTCATCATCCATGCCATGCCATTCATTGAGCTTTCCTGAAATAATAGTCTTGGAATAGCATTAGCTCAATGAGCTATATGTTGTTATGAATTACCAAAACCACCTAGAGATAGTTGCACTTTCAGCTGTGCTAGTTGCAGACACGAGGACCACTCTTTCTGCACCTGCCACCACTGCTACTATGCCACCTCCAGTGTCTACACCACCAGCTCAGCACACTTCAGCAGAGGCATTTGCAGACGCAGCTATCTCAACGCCATCTACGCACACAAGAGCAACCAGCCAGAAGACCCCTTTAGGAGCTCCGGAGGATCATGCCTAGAGAGCCGATTAGCTCTATACATTTTTCAAGCTTCATGGTAACTTGTTGGCAAAGCGGGAGAAAAATGTATTGATCATAAGCTTCGAGAGAAAGAGAGAGAGTGTGTCTTGCCTTTTTCTACTTGGTTTCTATTCGTGTTTTTGCTACTTGTGTGGTTGATCTGTGCTACTTATTTGATGTATGCTCATGATATACTATGTTTGGTTGTGTGCTTGATCATAGTATGCTTAATGTGTGCTTAATGCTTATTTTCTCAATCATTTATGTATGATCATTCACTTATGTCTTTGGTGATGCGTGCATGTTATTTCATTCTTATCATTTTGTGTGCTCCATCGAGATGTATGTGACATGGAAGAGTGACCCATAATCCTAATAGGTTGTGCATTTGCATTCAAACGCAAATTTTATATAATGCACAATTTTGGGGGGGGGGGGCTCTTGCTTATCACATAGTTCTCAAAGCGACGATGTATTTCATTCATTTAATCTTTTGTCGGAGCTTTGATCTATATGTTGTCATCAATTACCAAAAAGGGGGAGATTGAAAGTGCAACTAATCCAAGGGTGGTTTTGGAAATTCATAACAACATATAGCTCATTGAACTAATATCCATTCAAAATAAATATTCCAGGATGTTCCATGATTGGCATGACATGCACTAGAGATGTGGACCCCTCAAAATGCTAAGGACAAAGATTGGCAAAAGCTTAAGACTGTTCATTTATATTTTTGTGATCCAAGATCACATTGAGTCCATAGGAATGCCAACACCATTAAAAGATGATGAGGTGTTTCTTAATGGTCTACTTGCTCAAATGCTTAGTGATATTGCTCCAAAACCATCAGCCACTTTCTCCATCCAAATATGTCCAAAACCCAAATACCAACTCGGCCTCACAAATTCTTTCTCCTGGACCCACTGAGTTCATTTGACATAGCCACTATGAGAAACCCTAACAGTTCGTTCACATCGATACGGATCTCGGTCTCACCGAGATGGCCTTGCAAATTCCATGTTGCTTGTTGTAATTATTTTGGTCTCACCGAAATGTTGCAATTGGTCTCACCGAGTTTGCTTGGCAGATTCTCTGTTGCTTATTGCTTCATTTCGGTCTCACCGAGTTGATGCAATCGGCGCCACCGAGATGAAGTTTTCCCTAAGCCCTAGCACATTGGTCCCACTAAGTTGTTCCAGTCGGTCCCACCAAGATTCCTAACATTCATATTTTTTAACAGATCGGTGCCACCAAGTTTACATATCGGCGCCACCGAGATGAGACAAAAGTGTGTAATGGTTGGGTTTTGTGTGGAGGCTATATATACCCCTCCAGCCCCTCTTCATTCATGGAGAGAGAGAGACATCAGAACGTGCCTACACTACCATCATTCATTTTCTAAGAGAGAACCACCTACTCATGTGTTGAGATCAAGAGATTCCATTCCAACCATTTGAACCTTGATTTCTAGCCTTCCCCAAGTTGCTTTCCACTCAAATCCCTCTTCCACCATATCCAAATCTGTGAGAGAGAGTTGAGTGTTGGGGAGACTATCATTTGAAGCACAAGAGTAATAAGTTCATCATCAACATACCGTCTATTACCTTTTGGAGAGTGGTGTCTCCTAGATTGGTTAGGTGTCGCTTCGGAGCCTCCGACATGTTGTGGAGTTCAACCAAGAAGTTTAAAGGGCAAGGAGATCGCCTACCTCGTGAAGGTCTACCCTAGTGAGGCAAGTCATTTGTGGGCGATGGCCATGGTGGGATAGACAAGGTTGCTTCTTTGTGGACTCTTCTTGGATGGAGCCCTCCGTGGACTCGCGCAGCCATTACCCTTCGTGGGTTGAAGTCTCCATCAACGTGGACGTAAGATAGCACCACCTATCGGAACCACGCCAAAACTCTTCGTGTCTCCATTGTGTTTGCCTTCTCCAAACCCTTCCCTTTACCTTCATATGCAATGTTTTACTTTCCGCTGTTATACTCTTAGAATTGCATGTGTAGGTTGACTGCTTGACTTGTGCTAATTGTTAAAATCTGCCCACAACTAAAATTGGGAAAGGATAGATTTTTATTTGTTCAAGTAGTCTAATCACCCCCCTCCCTCTAGACATACTTTCGATCCTACAAAAACCCATGCACGTCGAACATACACGCCAATATCGCGCGTAAATAACAAGTGTTGGTTTTGAAAATACATAGGTCTTGTTACATAAAATTAGTGCACAACTCAAACATTAGCTCTTTGGTTTCCATTGTGGGTCCACATATGCTCCACAAGATCATTGAGTACTTGCGCATGCACCTGATGATCTCAAAGATTCTGATACATCTGCAGAAAATTCATAAGGTGAGCTACATCTTGATCTTCGGGGATTTGAACTTGTTCTCCAGGTGCTTCAAAATTATCGGTTTGGGCTACACCATCACCCTCATCCTCGACAATAATATTGTGCAAAATAACATAACATGCCATGAGCTGCCACAAAGTTTCCGATTCCCACATCATTGCAGCTCCACGAATAATTCCCCAACGAGCTTGAAGCACATTTAATTCCCTCTCCACATCCTTCCTAGCTGCTTCCTGCAATATTGCAAAGTGGCTTTGTTGTTGCCCTATGGTTCAGATATGGTCTTCACAAACAACGCCCATTGAGGATAGATGTCGTCTGCAAGATAGTATCCCATGTTGTAGTCATGGCCGTTGACAGTGTAGTTGCACGATGTCGATTGCCCATTGCAAAGCCTCTTGAACATCGGAGGTTGTTGAAGCATGTTGATGTCATTGTGAGTGTTGGAAATATGCCCTAGAGGCAATAACAAAAAGGATTATTATTGTATTTCTTGTTCATGATAATTGTCTTTTATTCATGCTATAATTGTATTATCTGGAAATCGTAATACACGTGTGAATACATAGACTACAACATGTCCCTAGTGAGCCTCTAGTTGACTAGCTCGTTGATCAATAGATAATCATGGTTTCCTGACTATGGACATTGGATTTCATTGATAACGGGATCACATCATTAGGAGAATGGTGTGATGGACAAGACCCAATCCTAAGCATAGCACAAGATCGTGTAATTCGTTTTGCTAGAGCTTTTCCAATGTCAAGTATCTTTTCCTTAGACCATGAGATCGTGTAACTCCCGGATACCGTAGGAGTGCTTTGGGTGTACCAAACGTCACAACGTAACTGGGTGACTATAAAGGTGCACTACAGGTATCTCCGAAATTGTCTGTTGGGTTGTCACGGATCGAGACTGGGATTTGTCACTCCGTATTACGGAGAGGTATCACTGGGCCCACTCGGTAATGCATCATCATAATGAGCACAAAGTGACCAAGTGTTTGATCAAGGGATCATGCATTACGGTACGAGTAAAGTGACTTGCCGGTAACGAGATTGAACGAGGTATTGGGATACCGACGATCGAATCTCGGGCAAGTAACATACCGATTGACAAAGGGAATTGTATACGAGGTTTCTTGAATCCTCGACATCGTGGTTCATCCGATGAGATCATCATGGAACATGTGGGAGCCAACATGGGTATCCATATCTCGATGTTGGTTATTGGCCGGAGAGCTGTCTCGGTCATGTTCAAGATGATTCCCGAACCGTCGGTCTACACACTTAAGGTTCGGTGACGCTAGGGTTATTAGGAAGACTTGTATGTGATTACCGAATGTTGTTCGGAGTCCCGGATAAGATCCCGGACGTCACGAGGAGTTCCGGAATGGTCCGGAGGTAAAGATTTATATATGGGAAGTTGTCATACGGTCACCGGAATGTTTCGGGGGCATATCGGTATTGTACCGGGGCCACCGGAGGGGTTCCGGGGGTCCACCGGGAGGGGCCACCTCTTTCGGAGGACCTTATGGGCTGTATGGAGAAGGGAACCAGCCCAAGTGGGCTGGGGCGCCACAACCCACTAGGGCCCATGCTCCTAGGGTTTGGGGGGGGACCCTAGAGGGGGCGCCCCCTTGCTTAGGGGGCAAGCCCTCCCTTGGCCGCCCCCTCTAGATCTCATCTAGAGGGGCCGCCCTTCCCCTTCCCTATAAATAGAGGGGCGAGGAGGGCTGCACACACAATCCAAGGCGCAGCCCTCCCTCCCAACACCTCTCCTCCTCTGCGTGTGCTTGGCGAAGCCCTGCCGGAGAAATGCCACTCCATCACCACCACGTCGTCGTGCTGCTGTTGGAGCCTTCTTCCTCAACCTCTCCCTCCTCCTTGCTGGATCAAGGTGCAGGAGACGTCATCCGTTCCATACGTGTGTTGAACGCGGAGGTGCTGTCCGTTCGGCACTTGGTCATCGGTGATTTGGATCACGACGAGTACGACTCCCTCAACCCCGTTCTCTTGAACGCTTCCGCTCGCGATCTACAAAGGTATGTAGATGCACTCCTATCACTCGTTGCTAGATGAACTCATAGATGGATCTTGGTGAAACCGTCGGAAAATTTTTATTTTCTGCAACGTTCCCCAACAGTGGCATCATGAGCTAGGTCTATGTGTAGTTCTCTATTGCACGAGTAGAACACAAATCTGTTGTGGGCGTAGATGTTGTCAACTTTCTTGCCGTTACTAGTCTTATTTTGCTTCAGCGGTATTGTGGGATGAAGCGGCCTGGACCGACCTTACACGTACGCTTACGTGAGACAGGTTCCACCGACTGACATGCACTAGTTGCATAAGGTGGCTAGCGGGTGTATGTCTCTCCCACTTTAGTTGGAGCGGATTCGACGAAAAGGGTCCTTATGAAGGGTAAATAGAAGTTGACAAATCAAGTTGTGGTTTTTCGTAGATAAGAAAACATTCTTGCTAGAACCCTATTGCAGCCACGTAAAAGATGCAACAACAATTAGAGGGCGTCTAACTTGTTTTTGCAGCAATTGCCTTGTGATGTGATATGGCCAAAAGTTGTGATGAATGATGAATGATATATTGTGATGTATGAGATCATGTTCTTGTAATAGGAATCACGACTTGCATGTCGATGAGTATGACAACCGGCAGGAGCCATAGGAGTTGTCTTAATTATTGTATGACCTGCGTGTCATTGATTCAACGCCATGTAATTACTTTGCTTTATTGCTAAACCGTTAGCTATAGTAGTAGAAGTAATAGTTGGCGAGCAACTTCATGGAGACACGATGATGGAGATCATGGTGTCATGCCGGTGACAAGATGATCATGGAGCCCCGAAGATGGAGATCAAAGGAGCTATATGATATTGGCCATATCATGTCACTACTATATAATTGCATTTGATGTTTATGATGTTTATGCATCTTGTTTACTTAGAACGACGGTAGTAAATAAGATGATCCCTTATAATAATTTCAAGAAAGTGTTCTCCCTAACCGTGCGCCGTTGCTAAAGTTCGTCGTTTCGAAGCACCACGTGATGATCGGGTGTGATAGATTCCTACGTTCACATACAACGGATGTAAGACAGTTTTACACATGCAAAACACTTAGGTTAACTTGACGAGCCTAGCATGTACAGACATGGCCTCGGAACACAAGAGACCGAAAGGTCGAACATGAGTCGTATGGAAGATACGATCAACATGAAGATGTTCACCGATGATGACTAGTCTGTCTCACGTGATGATCGGACACGGCCTAGTCGAGTCGGATCATGTAACACTTAGATGACTAGAGGGATGTCAAATCTGAGTGGGAGTTCATTAAATAATTTAATTAGATGAACTTAATTATCATGAACTTAGTCTAAAATCTTTGCCAAAATGTCTTGTAGATCAAATGGCCAACGCTCATGTCAACATGAACTTCAACGCTTCCTAGAAAACCAAGCTGAAAGATGATGGCAGCAACTATTCGGACTGGGTCCGAACCCGAGATCATCCTCATAGCAGCCAAGAAACAATATGTCCTAGAAGCACCGCTAGGTGAAGCACCCATCCCGAGAGAACCAGGACGTTATGAATGCTTGGCGATGCGTGCTGATGATTACTCCCTCGTTCGATGTGGCATACTTTACAGCTTAGAACCGGGCTCCAAAAGCGTTTTGAGCAACACGGAGCATATGAGATGTTCGAGGAGCTAAAATGGTTTTCCAAGCTCATGCCCGAGTCGAGAGATATGAAGTCTCCCGACAAGTTCTATAGTTGTAAGATGGAGGAAAATAGTTCATCGGTGAGCACATACTCAAAATGTCTGGGTTGCACAACCGCATGTCCCAGCTGGACATTAACCTCCCGGACGAGGCAGTCATTGACAGAATCCTTCAGTCGCTCCCACCATGCTACAAGAGCTTTGTGATGAACTACAATATGCAGGGGATGGTGAAAACTATTCCTGAAGTATTTTCAATGCTGAAGTCAACAGAGGTAGAAATCAAGAAGGAACATCAAGTGTTGATGGTCAATAAAACCACTAAGTTCAAGAAGGGCAAGGGTAAGAAGAACTTCAAGAAGGACGGCAAGGATGTTGCCGCGCCCGGTAAGCCAGTTGTCGGGAAGAAGTCAAAGAATGGACCCAAGCCTGAGACTGAGTGCTTTTATTGCAAAGGGAAGGGTCACTGGAAGCGAAACTGCCCCAAATACTTAGCGGACAAGAAGGCCGGCAACACTAAAGGTATATTTGATATACATGTAATTGATGTGTACCTTACCAAGACTCGTAGTAACTCCGGTATTTGATACGGTGCCGTTGCTCATATTTGTAGCTCACAGCAGAGCTGCGGAATAAGCGGAGACTGGCGAAGGGCGAGGAGGTACGATCGCGCGTCGGGAATGGTTCCAAGGTCGATGTGATTGTCGTCGACACGCTACCTCTACATTTACCTCACGGATTAGTTTTAAACCTCAATAATTGTTATTTAGTGCCAAGTTTGAGCATGAACATTGTATCGGGATCTCGTTTAATCTGAGATGGCTACTCATTTAAATCCGAGAATAATGGTTGTTCTATTTATATGAGAGATATGTTTTATGGTCATGCTCCGATGGTCAATGGTTTATTCTTAATGAATCTCGAGCGTGATGTTACACATATTCATAGTGTGAATACCAAAAGATGTAAAGTTGATAACGATAGTCCCACATACTTGTGGCACTTGCCGCCTTGGTCACATTGGTGTCAAGTGCATGAAGAAGCTCCATGCTGATGGACTTTTAGAGTCTCTCGATTATGAATCATTTGACACATGCGAACCATGCCTTATGGGCAAAATGACCAAGACTCCGTTCTCGGAACAATGGGCGAGCAACCAACTTATTGGAAATCATACATACCGATGTATGCGGTCCAATGGCGTTGAGGCTCATGGAGGATATCGTTATGTTCTCACTCTCACGCATGACTTAAGTAGATATGGGTATGTCTACTTGATGAAACACAAGTCTGAGACCTTTGAAAAGTTCAAGGAATTTCAGAATGAGGTAGAGAATCAACGTGACCGAAAAATAAAGTTCTTACGATCAGATCGTGGAGGATAATATTTAAGTCATGAATTTGGTACACACTTAAGGAAATGTGGAATCGTTTCACAACTCACGCCGCCTGGAACACCTCAGTGTAACGGCGTGTTCGAAAGTCGTAATCGCACTCTATTGGATATGGTGCGATCTATGATGTCTCTTACTGATTTACCGCTATCATTTTGGGGATACGCTCTAGAGACAGCTACATTCACTTTAAATAGGGCACCATCTAAATCCGTTGAGACGACACCGTATGAATTATGGTTTGGGAAGAAACCTAAGCTGTCGTTTCTAAAAGTTTGGGGATCGATGCTTATGTCAAGAAACTTCAACCTGAAAAGCTCGAACCCAAGTCGGAAAAATGCGTCTTCATAGGATACCCTAAGGAAACCATTGGGTTTACCTTCTACCTTAGATCCGAAGGCAAGATCTTTGTTGCCAAGAACGGATCCTTTCGAAAAGAGTTTCTCTCGAAAGGAGTAAGTGGGAGGAAAGTAGAACTCGATGAAGTACTACCTCTTGAACCGGAAAGTAGTGCAGCTCGGGAAAATGTTCTGTGGTGCCTACACCGACCGGAGAGGAAATTAATGATGATGATCAAGGTACTTGGATCAAGTTGCTCTTGAACCCGTTCAGAGGTCCACAAGGACACGTTCCACACCGAATGGTATGGCAACCCTGTCCGGAAATCATGTTGTTAGACAACGGTGAACCTTGAACTATGAAGAAGCGATGGCGGGCCCAGATTCCAACAAATGGCTTGAAGCCATGCAATCTGAGATAGGATCCATGTATGAAAACAAAGTATGGACTTTGACATACTTGCCCGATGATCGGCGAGCGATAGAAAACAAATGGATCTTTAAGAAGAAGACGGACGCGGATGGTAATGTTACCATCTATAAAGCTCGACTTGTCGCTAAAGGTTATCGGCAAGTTCAAGGGGTTGACTACGATGAGACTTTATCTCCCGTAGCAAAGCTGAAGTCCGTCTGAATCATGTTAGCAATTGCCACATACTATGATTATGAGATATGGCAAATGGATGTCAAAACGGCATTCCTTAACGGCTATCTTAAGGAAGAACTGTATATGATACAGCCGGAAGGTTTTGTCGACCCTAAGAATGCTAACAAGGTATGCAAGCTCCAGCGATCCATTTATGGGCTGGTGCAAGCATCTCGGAGTTGGAACATTCGCTTTGATGAGATGATCAAAGCGTTTGGGTTTATCTTGCACTTATGGAGAAGCTGCGTTTACAAGAAAGTGAGTGGGAGCTCTGTAGCATTTCTCATATTATATGTAGATGACATACTTTTGATGGGAAATGATATAGAACTTTTGGACAACATTAAGGCCTACTTGAATAAGAGTTTTTCAATGAAGGACCTTGGAGAAGCTGCTTATATATTAGGCATCAAGATCTATAGAGATAGATCGAGGCGCCTCATAGGTCTTTCACAAAGCACATACCTTGAAAAGATATTGAAGAAGTTCAAAATGGATCAGTCCAAGAAAGGGTTCTTGCTGTATTACAAGGTGTGAAATTGAGCTCGCCTCAATGCCCCACCACGGCAGAAGATAAAGAAGAGATGAGTGTCATCCCTATGCTTCAGCCATAGGATCTATTATGTATGCCATGCTGTGTACCGAGCTGATGTAAACCTTGCCGTAAGTTTGGTAGGAAGATACCAAAGTAATCCCGCAAGGAACACCGGACAGCGGTCAAGAATATCCTGAAGTACCGAAAAGGACTAAGGACATGTTTCTCGTTTATGGACGTGACGAAGAGCTCGTCAGTAAGGGTTACGTCGACGCTAGCTTCGACACAGATCTGGATGACTCTAAGTCACAAACCGGATACGTGTATATGTTGAATGGTGGAGCAGTGAGCTGGTGCAGCTGCAAGCAGATCGTCGTGGCGGGATCTACATGTGAAGCGGAGTACATGGCAGCCTCGGAGGCAGCGCATGAAGCGATTTGGGTGAAGGAGTTCATCACCGACCTAGGAGTCATACCCAATGCGTCGGGGTCGATCAAACTCTTCTGTGACAACACTTGAGCTATTGCACTTGCCAAGGAGCCCAGGTTTCACAAGAAGACCAGGCACACCAAGCGTCGCTTCAACTCCATTCATGAAAATGTTCAAGATGGATACATAGAAATTTGCAAAGTGCATACGGATCTGAATGTCGCAGATCCGTTGACTAAACCTCTTCCGCGAGCAAAACATGATCAACACCAGAACTCTATGGGTGTTCGATTCATCACAATGTAACTAGATTATTGACTCTAGTGCAAGTGGGAGACTGTTGGAAATATGCCCTACAGGCAATAATAAAAGGATTATTATTGTATTTCTTGTTCATGATACTTGTCTTTTATTCATGCTATAATTGTATTATCCGGAAATCGTAATACACATGTGAATAAAAGACTACAACATGTCCCTAGTGAGCCTCTAGTTGACTAGCTCGTTGATCAATAGATAATCATGGTTTCCTGACTATGGACATTGGATTTCATTGATAACGGGATCACATCATTAGGAGAATGATGTGATGGACAAGACCCAATCCTAAGCATAGCACAAGATCGTGTAGTTCGTTTTGCTAGAGCTTTTCCAATGTCAAGTATCTTTTCCTTAGACCATGAGATCGTGTAACTCCGGATACCGTAGGAGTGCTTTGGGTGTACCAAACGTCACAACGTAATCGGGTGACTATAAAGGTGCACTACAGGTATCTCGAAATTGTCTGCATTGGGTTGTCACGGATCGAGATCGGATTTGTCACTCCGTATTACGGAGAGGTATCATCGGGCCCACTCGGTAATGCATCATCATAATGAGCTCAAAGTGACCAAGTGTTTGGTCACGGTATCATGCATTACGGTATGCGAGTAAAGTGACTTGCGGAAACGAGATTGAGCGAGGTATTGGGATACCGACGATCGAATCTCGGGCAAGTAACATACCGATTGACAAAGGGAATTGTATACGGGGTTGCTTGAATCCTCGACATCGTGGTTCATCCGATGAGATCATCGTGGAACATGTGGGAGCCAACATTGGTATCCAGATCCCGCTGTTGGTTATTGGCCGGAGAGCTGTCTCGGTCATGTCTGCATGATTCCCGAACCCGTAGGGTCTACAAACTTAAGGTTCGGTGACGCTAGGGTTATTAGGAAGACTTGTATGTGATTACCGAATGCTGTTCGGAGTCCCGGATAAGATCCCGGACGTTACGAGGAGTTCCGGAATGGTCCGGGGGTAAAGATTTATATATGGGAAGTTGTCATACGGTCACCGGAATGTTTCGGGGGCATATCGGTATTGTACCGGGGCCACCGGAGGGGTTCCGGGGGTCCACCGGGAGGGGCCACCTCTTTCGGAGGACCTTATGGGTTGTATGGAGAAGGGAACCAGCCCAAGTGGGCTGGGGCGCCACAACCCCCTAGGGCCCATGCGCCTAGGGTTTGGGGGGAACCCTAGAGGGGGCGCCCCCTTGCTTGGGGGGCAAGCCCCCCTCCCCTTGCCCCCCCCCCTCTAGATCTCATCTAGAGGGGGTCGGCCCCCTTCCCCTTTCCCCTATAAATAGAGGGGCGAGGGGAGGGCTGCACACACAATCCAAGGCGCAGCCCCTCCCCTCCCCAACACCTCTCCTCCTCCGCGTGTGCTTGGTGAAGCCCTGCCGGAGAACTGCCACTCCATCACCACCACGCCGTCGTGCTGCTGTTGGAGCCTTCTTCCTCAACCTCTCCCTCCTCCTTGCTGGATCAAGGTGCAGGAGACGTCATCCGTTCCGTACGTGTGTTGAACACGGAGGTGCTGTCCGTTCGGCACTTGGTCATCGGTGATTTGGATCACGACGAATACGACTCCCTCAACCCCGTTCTCTTGAACGCTTCCGCTCGCGATCTACAAAGGTATGTAGATGCACTCCTGTAGCGACCTGACCCAAAATCGATCAAATCTCTGTGTCTGTACCATCCCAAGATCATGCTGGTACTCACAGTACATCGATGAAATAATCAAAGTTCAATCACACCTGAATTTATTACACGTTTCTCATATAGAGTCTTTATTACAATAGAATAAATTCGGCCAAAGGCCAACTCATGAGAAATAAAATACTAAAGCTGCGGAAGCGTAGAAGTATAGCGAGTCCATCCGACTCCAAAGGGCAAATCGCCAAGCGCGGAGCGTAGCCTCACTCCTGATCGGAATAAATCTCTGCAACATAAGACGTTGCAGCCGTGTAGGTCAGCTTTTTGAATAAGCTGGCAAGTCATGAAGAGAATAACAATAATAAAATTGCTAATACTATATGCATTTTGGCTGTGGGGCTCTAAGTTTCATCATTTTGCGAAAAAGCCAGTTTTTCCCTACTACAGTGGACTTGCTTGCAAAATTACTACAAATTGTTGGTAGTTATTGAGATGGTTCCGCCAACCAAAATCTCATTCCCAAATTATTAAGTCATAACCCCTCAAATTAATTTATTAGTTTTAGTGTTGAGATTTCCGAATACTTCCAAGTTCCAGAGGCTCAAATTGTCCGTAACCGGGGACACGGCTAATCGATTAGATCTTTAACTCTGCAGAGGTTTATGACTTTACCCGCAAGAATCATTCCCTCCTTTTAAGTCTTCGCACTTCATGGTGTTTGAAGACGGACGAATAAACAGGTCTTCCAAAGAGTTCTTCTGCTACTGCCGTACCCATCCAATCCTACCGTTCTTCTACATCTCGTAGTACCGTCCACCCAAAGGTCACTACTAGGGTTGACCCAGCGAGCCCATAATGGCTTGCGGCTGCACGTAAGCTTCCGGTCAATGGGGCATCTATCCGTCTCTTCGTGGCTGGGTGAAGCTTTCCGCAAGATGTCATGGCACTTCTCCATGCATCCCGCCAACCACCGGGTTCTCCAGGTGCCCGTCAACCGTCCTCCACCCAAAGAGTGAATTCAAGTCCATCTTGATTCTTGTAGTTCATGGGGTTGTCATCATCATTGACTCTCACATCTTACTTATGAATTCACTCAACCAAACCCGTCTACGAGCATAGCAAAATAAACTACTTCGTCCCGGGGTCATGGTAACAAGGGGGGAGTTGGTTCACCCTACCACATAATACTACTCAAGATTAATAACTTCAAAATTTCAACTACTGCATGCATGGTGGGGGTGGTATAATTTCTAATGCACAAAATCATAGGTATTGAAAATAACATGATCAAGACTTGCCTTGCTGATGATCCTCGTAAGCTAAAGACTCGTGGTAGCAAGCTTCGCACTCCGGAAACTCTACCGAGACAAACAATAATCACAATAAGCATATAGCATAGGATCACATAATACAATAGCATAGTAACATGACACACCAAAACAAACAAGTCAAAACCCAAAGGGAAAACTCAAAGAAAAACCAACTCAAGTTTTCCTACTTCAAACAACAACTAGAAATAGTTTTATATAGCAAAAATTTTCTCAACATAACCTAATCATGGATTTATGTTAACTTAACAGAAAAGAATGCATTAAGCAACTAGGAGCAAAAGAATCAATTTAAAATCTATTATGAAACTCCTATTAGGCCTAATTCAATTTCTATTAAGAAAAATAAAATAAAAGTTTTATTTATTATAAATAAAAGTTCATCCTATAAAGTGACAGAAACTAACCTAGAATAATCAATCATATTTGAAAAATAAATTGATTTACTAATTAAAATAATAGGAAAACAGTAGCTAGTTAATTAATTAGGATTAACAAGATTCTGCTTAAAACTAATTTTTTATTAATCCTAAAATGATCAAATTAATTTCTATGGTTTGGCAATGTCAAAACAAAGTTGGGACAAAAGAATCATATAAAAATAATTTTCCTAACTCATGTTATAACAGATTTACTATTCTGACTAAAACTAAATTAAAGCAATTATAAATAACTTTAACATAGCTAATTATATTTTCTACAGAAACTATAAGAAATTTGCAAACCAACAAAAAAAGAATCACCTAAAAATATTAAACAGAATAAAAGATATGAATTTTTCAAATCAGGAACTATTCTGTTAAAACAGAAAAACGAAAATAAAGAAAAAATGGCCTAATGGGCCTAACCTACGCACTGAGCGTAATATAAACTAAACGGGCCCTAGGGTTAAACGAGTCGGGCCGGGCTAAATAAAAAAAAACCCTAACTAAATTTAAACCGGAACTAAACCGGAGCGAACCGGTTTTATCTAAAAGAACTTACCCCTTCGGGGGTGTTCTAATCTACACCGTAGATGTTAGATCGGACGGGGGGTGGGTGATCTCCGGCGACTCACCGGCGTTGGACGGCGGCGGCGGCTCGGTGGCGAAAAGGTCGACGGCTCGGTCGTCGGGAGGGCGGCGGAGTGGTCCAGCGGAGTGCGAGGCGACGAGGGGTGTTTGGTGGAGTCGGCGAGGCTCGGGAGGACTAGGGCGACGGCGAGGTGAATGGCGGCGGGTCGGCTCGGTCTCAGCAGCGTGAGGGAAGAGGAGGGTTCAGCGAGGCGAGGGAATGGGGTGCGGGGAGGGTATAAATAGGGGTCCTCGGCTTGGAGGAGGGGAAGGCGGGCGAGAGATCGCGCGGATCCCGGATCTCACGGATCCCGGCGCCAGCGGCGGTCGTTGCGTGGGCGGGGGTTGAAGGAGGTGGGGTCCGCTGGCAGAGAGAGAGGGAGGCGCAGTCTTGGTCGGGCGACCGAGCCGAGTGGTTTCGGGCGCGGGGAGTGGCCGGTTGGCTCGCTGGCTCGCTGGGCTGGCCCTCTGGGCCGCCTGGTGGGCCGGTGTGGTCAGTGGCCTCGGCGCTGGCTGGGCCAGGGGGCCTGGCTGGCGCCTGGGGGGGGGTTCTTTTTTTTAAATTTATATTTTTAACAAAAACAAAACAGAGATAACTTATAAAATATAAATATTTTATATAGGACATATATATACCAAAATGATCAGGGGAATATTTCCTATCATTTGAACATTTTTCCAAAGGCAAAATCCAAACTTTATAAAAATTCATTTTTTTGAAATTCAAATAAAACTCAAGTTTGAATTCAAAACTTTTGGCATTGTTTCCTCTGATATTTTTGGAGGGTCATGTTTGCTCCTCTCATACTTTTGCTCAAGTATTTATCGGGCATAGTTTTGAAATGATTCCCACTTGCCATAATTTGAATTCAAATTTGAAAACTCAAAACTCAAACTCCAAATGGCACTCAAATTCAAACAGAATGCATTAGATGCTTAGCTATAATTGTAAAACATTCCAAATAGGAAATTTGGGATGTTACAAACCTACCACCTTAAGATGAATCTCGCCCTCGAGATTCGGGTTGGCTAACAAATAGGTGCGGGTGGTCTCAAGAAGGTCTTCTTCGCGCTCCCAGGTGGCTTCTTCCTCGGAGTGGTGACTCCACAGCACCTTGCAAAACTTGATGACCTTGCTGCGGGTGACTCTTGTAACACCCGGATGATTAGGGAACAGTAATCACCCCGGTTATGTTAATTAACCTCTCGTTGATTCGAACCCGTCCTAAAACAAAAGTCAAAACTAGAACAAACGATAAAAGGTTTCGAAAATAAATTCTAAAATGTTCGGGGGCTGTTTAAAATAACTAACCTAATATTGGTGGGGTGCACTAATTTTTATAAAAGGCTCTGGCATTTTAAATAAACTAAAAACAGAAAAGGAAAAATAATAAAAAGAGAAAACAAAAATAAATCAAAGGGGGGGAAACCCCCCTGGCCCAGCAGCCCTCCCCTCTCCCCACTTGGCCCATTCCCCTTCCCCCCCACCCCGCGGCTAACCCTAGCCGCCTCCCCACTTCCCCCCCCCCCCCCCTCTCCTCCCTTTTGATCTGGATCGGGCGGAGGAGGCCCCGACCGAGCCACCCCCGCCGTCCCCACCTCGTCGGCCCCGCCCGCCCCCCCGCCCGGACCCCCTCTCCTCCTCCCCATCGCCGCTGGGCGCTCCCCTCCCTCCATCGCCCCGAGCCTGAAGCCCGGCGACCGCCGCCTTGGTCGGCTCGGCCTCCCCTCCCAGACTTCTTGTGAAGGCCTCCCGACCGCCTCCCGCCGGGTCTTCCCGGCCCCATCGAGCCCGCCGCCTAGACCCGGCTCCCCTGTGAGGCTCCCTCTCCCTCCCCTCCCCCCCGTCGGCGGCCTCAGCCGCCGCACTAAACCCCCGGCTCCCCTCCGCCGACGCCAGGCCCCGACCGCCCGTCGCCGGCTCGGCCCATGCAGGCTGCCGCCCGCCCCCTTCCCTCTCTTTCCCCCCCTGGGATCCGCCAGTGACCAGACCGCCCCGCCACCGCATGGCTCCTCTCCCCCTTCCATCCTCCGACGGCGACCTCTCGGCGCCCAGCCAGCGCTCCAACCCTCGCCCCGAGCCCCTCGTTTTTCCCTTGCAGCGCTCGGCCATCGGCCGAGCCCACCACCACCCTCGCTCGCCGCCTCGCCTCCTGGCGCCGCTGCCGCCGCCCGGCCAGGCCATGTGGCCTCGGCCAGCCTGCCCCGTGCCTCGGCGCCTGGATCGCCCCCCACGGATCCCGACCGCCCACGGATCGAGCCGAACAGGCATCGCCCGCTACCCGCCTGCCCGATTGGCAAGGCCACTGACATGGGGCCCCACCCCAAAAAAAAAAAAGAACGTTTTAAATTAAAACAGAAATTAAAATGGAAATAAAATGAATTAAATTAATTAACTAAATAATTAATTAATTAATTAAGTAATTAATTAAACTAATTAATTCTGAATTAATTAACCCTAATCATTAGTTAACTTAATTAAGTATTGTTAATTAAATCGATTAGGTTAATTAGTCATTAGTGAATGACATGCGGGACCCACACATCAGGTTGACTCACCAACCACTGTTGATGATGACGTCGGCATGACATCATCTTGATATCATAAATGCATTTTCGTAATTAATTCAATAATTAATTAAAATTCGAAAATTAATAAAATCTTTTAAAAATCATATCTTTTAATCGTAATCCGGTTAAAATATTTTCAACATGAAAGTTGCTCGAGCGACGAGGCGAATCCGGATCGCGATCCGCTCGTCCGCCACACAACCCTAACCTATCGAACCTGCAAACTTTCCTTTCCGGTTCATCATCTGACAGACGACCGGGCCGGAAAACTTCCCGGATGTTTTCCCCCCTAACCAGTACCCCTCTTACCACGTTAGGGCACGCCTAGCATCGCTTCTTGGCATGTCATGCATCGTTATGCATCTGTTACCTTGTATTCATTGTTTCTTCCCCCTCTTCTCTCCGGTAGACTACGAGACCGACGCCGCGGTGGCCGGTTCGACTACGGTGTTGATTTAATCTCTCTTGCCGAGCAACCAGCAAGCCCCCTTGATCACCAGATATCGCCTACTCTTATCTACACCGCTTGCATTAGAGTAGTATAGCATGTTACTATTTTCGGATTACTCCTATCTTTGCTGCATAGCCCGTCCTTGTAACTTCGTTGTTACCTTACCGCAATCCTATATGCTTAGTATAGGATGCTAGTACTTTCATCGTGGCCCTACTTTCCCGTCCGTCTGCGCGTGCTATATATATCGGGCCGTGATCACTCGGGAGTTGATCACGGTATATACTATATACTTATACATGATACATGCGAGACTAAAGTCGGGTCGGCCGATGGAGCACCCGCGAGTGGATCTTTGAGGCGGAGCGCGAGGCGTGTTAAGACCGCTTAGGAGAGAGGTGGGCCTGGCCTGCTCGGGCGTTCGCGTTACTTAACACGCTTAACGAGGTCTTGGTATTTGATCCGGGTTGGCTCTGAGCTTATACGCACTAACCATCTACGCTGGAGTAGTTATGGGTATCCCGCGTCGTGGTATCACCAAATACTTGAGACGTCGGCGACGGAGCGCGGCGCTACCGGATTGGACTGGAACGCTCACTGGCTAGGTCTGCTTCCGTCACAGACGCGTCGCAGTGTGTGCTTTCAGGCGATGGGCCCGCCCTGCTGCGCTTAGGTTTAGACCGCGTGTTGGCCTCTCTGTTGTGCCTAGGTGGGGCTGCGACGTGTTGATCTTCCGCGGCGGGCATGACCCGGAAAGTGTGTCCGCCAAATGGGATCAAGCGTGTTGGGTAAGATGGTGCACCCTGCAGGAAGTTAATCTATTCGGATAGCCGTGATCTTGATAACAGGACGACTTGGAGTTGTACCTTGAGCTTATGACAACTAGAACCGGATACTTGATAAAACACACCCTTTCAAGTGCTAGATACAACCGTGGTCGCTCTCGCTCGTGGATATGAGCAGGGATTGCCGGGTAGGATTATTGCTATATGATGTTACTTGGAGGACTTCCGTTGTCCTCTTACATGCATGCAAGACAGTGTCCGTGCGTAGTCTTCGTTAAGACTAGTTATCCCCTCTTATTCGGCATTCTGCAGCTCAGTCCACCGATATGGCCTTTACACATATATCCATGCATATGTAGTGTAGTTCCTTGCTTGCGAGTACTTTGGATGAGTACTCACGGTTGCCTTGTTTCCCTTTTCCCCTATCTCTACTCGATTGTCGCAACTGCACGATGGAGCCTGGAGCGAGCGCCACCGCCACGGCGACTACTACTGGAGGTGCCTACTACTACGCCCAGCCCGCACCGACGACGACTGTGAGTGACCTAGGAGGATCCCGGGCAGAGGCCTGCTCCTCTTCGATCTGTATCCCAGCTTTGTGCTAGCCATCTTATGGCACCTTGGTTAACTTATGTCCGTACTCAGATATTGTTGCTTCCACGACTCGCCTATGATCGAGCACTTGTATTCGAGCCCTCGAGGCCCTGGCTTGTATTATGATGCTTGTATGACTTATTTTATTTGTAGAGTTGTGTTGTGATATCTTCCGTGAGTCCTTGATCTTGATCGTACACATTTGCGTGCATGATTAGTGTACGATTGAATCGAGGGCGCCACAACTCTGCTCGCAGCCTCGAGAATTCGGACGGGTTTCTCCTTATAAGTCGATCACCGCAAGCTGTATGGCCTCTAGGGGCACCGTGTCTCTCAACGGAATATCGCCATGTCGGCATGACACTTCTTCACCGAGAAACATGGAAAACATCATGAACTCCGGACAATCCTTCCGGCAATTCCAACTTCTAAGCAACTTCTCCACGGCGTTCGAGGATTTTGTAGGGGCCAATGAATCGGGGTGCTAGCTTTCCCTTGACACCAAACCTCTTGATCCCACGAAGTGGAGACACACGAAGATATGCTCGGTCTCCCGCTTCGTAAGTTACTTCCTTGCGCTCTCGTCGGCATAACTCTTCGGTATCGATTGTGCTATCTTGAGTCTATCCCAATCAGCTTGACTTTCTCTTGGAATCTCCGATAAGATCGGAACCAAAAGTGATCGATCTCCAACACCATCCCACAAAGAATGGTGTTCGCACCTCCTTCCGTATAGAGCTTCGAAGGGGCCATCTTCAAACCGGATTGATAACTGTTGTTGTATGAGAACTCTGCGTCTGGCAAATTATCATCCCAGCTAGACCCATAGTCTAGCACACAAGCTCTCAACATGTCCTCCGTAATCTGGTTGACTCTCTCGGTCATCCATCTGCTCATGGATGAAAAGCTGTCTCAATTCCAGCCTCGCACTCCAAAGTTTCATGCAACTGATTCCAAAACTTTGAGGTAAACTGTGTTCCTCTATCGACACGATACTCCTCGAACTCCATGCGACATACGATCCTGGTCATGTATATCTTGGCCAACTTAGCACTGGTATAGGTAGTCTTCACGGGAATGAAGTGAGCTACCTTGGTCAAACGATCAACCACTACCCAGATGGAATCATAACCTGAACGAGTCCTGGGTAATCCTGTGATAAAATCCATTCCAAGTTTTTCCCATTTCCAATCGAATCGGCAAAGGTTGAAGTAACCTGCTGCTTCGATGTTCTGCCTTTACTCGTTGACAAACATCGCATACTGCTACGTACTCGGCAATATCCTTCTTCATACCTGTCCACCAGAAACTTTCCTTCAAATCCAGGTACATCTTGGTGTTACCGGGGTGAATCGAGTACGGTGAATCGTGAGCCTCCTGAAGGATTAGCTTCCTGAGTTCGGGATCATTGGGCACATAAATACGATCCTCGAACCATATAGTTCCGTGTTCATCCTTACGAAACCCTTTAGCTTTTCCTTCATCCATCTTTTGCTTTATCTCATCAATCTCCTTGTCCGACTTCTGAGCTTCACGAATCCTTTCGGCCAAAGTGGACTGAACTTCCAGAGTTGCAATATATCCTCTCGGAATTATCTCTAGTCGGAGATCTCTGAGGTCATCGACTAACTCCTGGGGTAATCTGAAGGAAATATGCCCTAAAGTTATTATTTATTTCCTTATATCATGATAAATGTTTATTATTCATGCTAGAATTGTATTAACCGGAAACATAATACATGTGTGAATACATAGACAAACAGAGTGTCACTAGTATGCCTCTACTTGACTAGCTCGTTAATCAAGATGGTTATGTTTCCTAACCATAGACATGAGTTGTCATTTGATTAACGGGATCACATCATTAGGAGAATGATCTGATTGACATGACCCATTCCGTTAGCCTAGCACTTGATCGCTTAGTATGTTGTCATTGCTTTCTTCATGACTTATACATGTTCCTCGTAACTATGAGATTATGCAACTCCGCTTACGGAGGAACACTTTGGTACTACCAAACGTCACAACGAATCGGGTGATTATAAAGGAGTACTACAGGTGTCTCCAAAGGTACATGTTGGGTTGGCGATTTCGAGATTAGGTTTTGTCACTCCGATTGTCGGAGAGGTATCTCTGGCCCTCTCGGTAATGCACATCACTATAAGCCTTGCAAGCAATGTAGCTAATGAGTTAGTTACGGAATGATGCATTACGTAACGAGTAAAGAGACTTGCCGAGAACTAGATTGAACTAGGTATTGGATACCGACGATCAAATCTCGGGCAAGTAACATACCGATGACAAAGGGAACAACGTATGTTGTTATGCGGTTTGACCGATAAAGATCTTCAGAGAATATGTAGGAGCCAATATGGGCATCCAGGTTCCGCTATTGGTTATTGACCAAGAATAGTTCTAGGTCATGTCTACATAGTTCTCGAACCCGTAGGGTCCGCACGCTTAAGGTTTCGATGACAATTATATTATGAGTTTATGAGTTTTGATGTACCAAGGAGTTCGGAGTCCCGGATGAGATCGGGGACATGACGAGGAGTCTCAAAATGGTCGAGACGTAAAGATCGATATATTGGATGACTATATTCGAGTTCGGAAAGGTTCCAAATGATTCGGTATTTTTCGAGTACCGAGAGTTACGGGAATTCGCCGGGAGAAGTATTGGGCCTTATTGGGCCCTGCGGAAAGAGAGAGGGCTGCCTAGGACAGGCCGCGCGCCCCCCAAGGCCTAGTCCGAATTGGACTAGGGGAGGGGCCGCACCTTCCTCCCTTCCCTTCCTTCTCTCCTACTCCTACTAGGAAAGGAGGAGTCCTACTCCCGTGGGAGTAGGACTCCCCCTGGTGCGCCTCCTCCCTAGGCCGCCACCTCCTCCTTGCTCCTTTATATACGGGGCAGGGGCACCCCATGAGACACAAGTTGATCTACGGATCGCCCTTAGCCGTGTGCGGTGCCCCCTCCATCACATTCCACCTCGGTCATATCGTCATGGAGTTTAGGCGAAGCCCTCGCCGATAGAGCATCATCATCGCCACCACGCCGTCGTCTTGACGGAACTCATCCCCGACACTTTGCTGGATCGGAGTCCGGGATCGCCATCGAGCTGAACGTGTGCTGAACTCGGAGGTGCCGTGACGCTCGGTACTTGGATCGGTCGGATCGTGAAGACGTCGACTACATCAACCGCGTTGTCATAACGCTTCCGCTTCACGGTCTCACGAGGGCGTGGACAATACTCTCCCTCTCGTTGCTATGCCATCACCATGATCTTGCGTGTGCGTAGGGAATTTTTTGAAATTACTACGCCCCTTACAATGGTATCGAGCCTGGTTTTATGCGTTGATGTTATATGCACGAGTAGAACACAAGTGAGTTGTGGGCGATATAAGTCATACCGCTTACCAAAGATGTCATACTTTGGCTCAGCGGTATTGTGAGATGAAGCGGCCCGACCGACATTACGCCAGACGCTTACGCGAGACTGGTTTCACCGCTACGAGCACTCGTGCTTAAAGGTGACTGGCGGGTGTCTGTCTCTCTCACTTTAGTTGAACCGAGTGTGGCTACGCCCGGTCCTTACGAAGGTTAAAATAGCACCAACTTGACAAACTATCGTTGTGGTTTTGATGCGTAGGTAAGAACGGTTCTTGCTCTGCCCGTAGCAGCCACGTAAAACTTGCAACAACAAAGTAGAGGACGTCTAACTTGTTTTTGCAGGGCATGTTGTGATCTGATATGGTCAAGACGTGATGAGATATAAGTTGTTGTATGAGATGATCATGTTTTATAGAAGTTATCGGCAACTGGCAGAAGCCTTATGGTTGTCTCTTTATTGCATAAGATGCAAGCGCCAAATAATTGCTTTACTTTATCGCTATGCGATAGCAATAGTTGCAAGAGCAATAGTTGGCGAGACGACCATGTGACGACACATTGATATAGATCAAGATGATGGAGATCATGGTGTCATGCCGGTGACGATGGAAATCATGACGATGCTTTGGAGATGGAGATCAAAGGCACAAGATGATGATGGCCATATCATGTCACATATTTTGATTGCATGTGATGTTTATCTTTTATACATCTTATTTTGCTTTGATTGACGGTAGCATTTTAAGATGATCTCTCACTAAAAATTATCAAGACGTGTTCTCCTGAGTATGCACCGCTGCCAAAGTTCGTCGTGCCCGCACACCACGTGATGATCGGGTGTGATAAGCTCTACGTCCATCTACAACGGGTGCAAGCCAGTTTTGCACACGCAGAATACTCGAGTTAAACTTGACGAGCCTAGCATATGCAGATATGGCCTCGAACACGAGACCGAAAGGTCGAGCGTGAATCATATAGCGAGATATGATCAACATAGTGATGTTCACCATTGAAACTACTCCATCTCACGTGATGATCGGTTATGGTTTAGTTGATTTGGATCACGTGATCACTTAGATGACTAGAGAGATGTCTGCTAAGTGGGAGTTCTTAAGTAATATGATTAATTGAACTTAAATTTATCATGAACTTAGTCCTGGTAGTATTTTGCAAATTATGTTGTAGATCAATAGCTTGCGTTGTTGCTTTCATATGTTTATTTTGATATGTTCCTAGAGAAAATTGTGTTGAAAGATGTTAGTAGCAATGATGCGGATTGGATCCGTGATCCGAGGTTTATCCTCATTGCTGCACGTAAGAATTATGTCCTTAATGCACCGCTAGGTGACAAACCTATTGCAGGAGCGGATGCGACGTTATGAACGTTTGGCTAGCTCAAAAGGATGACTACTTGATAGTTTAGTGCACCATGCTTAAACGGCTTAGAATCGGGACTTCAAAGACGTTTTGAACGTCATGGACCATATGAGATGTTCCAGGAGTTGAAGTTAATATTTCAGCAAATACCCGAGTTGAGAGATATGAAGTCTCCAACAAGTTCTAAAGCTAAAAGATGGAGGAGAATCGCTCAACTAGTGAGCATGTGCTCAGATTGTCTGGGTACTTCAATCGCTTGAATCAAGTGGGAGTTAATCTTCCAGATAAGATAGTGATTGACAGAATTCTCTAGTCACCATCACTAAGTTACTAGAACTTCGTGATGAACTATAGTATGCAAGGGATGACGAAAACGATTCCCGAGCCCTTCGTGATGTCGAAATCGACGAAGGTAGAAATCAAGAAAAGACCATCAAGTGTTGATGATTGACAGGACCACTAGTTTCAAGAGATGGGCAAAGGGAAAGAAAGGGAACTTCAAGTGGAAAGACAAGCAAGTTGTCACTCCTGCGAAGAAGCCCAAAGCTGGACCATAGCCTGAAACTGAGTGTTTACACTGCAAAGGAAATGGTCACTGGAAGCGGAAATGCCCTGAATATTTGGTGGATAAGAAGGATGGCAAAGTGAAACAAGGGTATATTTGATATACAGATTATTGATGTGTGCATTACTAGTGTTTATAGTAGCCCCTGAGTATTTGATACTTGTTCGGTTGCTAACATTAGTAACTCGAAACAGGAGTTACAGAATAAATAGAGACTAGTTGAAGGGAAAGTAACGATGAATGTTGGAAGTAGTTCCAAGATTGATATGATCATCATCGCACACTCCCTATACTTTCGGGATTAGTGTGGAACCTAAATAAGTGTTATTTGGTGTTGAGCATAAATATGATTTGATCATGTTTATTGCAATACGGTTATTCATTTAAGTAAGAGAATAAATTGTTGTTCTGTTTACATGAATAAAACCTTATATGGTTACACACCCAATGAAAATGGTTCATTGGATCTCGATCATAGTGATACACATATTCATAATATTGAAACCAAAAGATGCAAAGTTAATAATGATAGTGCAACTTATTTGTGGCACTCGCCGCTTAGGTCATATTGGTGTAAAGCGCATGAAGAAAACTCCATGCTGATGGACTTTTGGAATCACTTGATTATGAATCATTTGATGCTTGCGAACCGTGCCTTTTGGGCAAGATGACTAAAACTCCGTTCTCCGGAACAATGGAACAAGCTACTGACTTATTGGAAATAATACATACCGATGTATGCGATCCAATGAATGTTGATGCTCGTGGCAAGTATCGTTATTTTCTAACCTTCACATGATGATTTGAGCAGATATGGGTATATCTACTTGATGAAACATAAGTCTGAAATAGTTGAAAGGTTCAAAAGAATTTCAGAGTGAAGTGGAAAAATCATCGTAACAAGAAAATAAAATTTCTGCGATCTGATCGCGAAGACGAATAATTGAGTTACGAGTTTGGTCTTCAATTAAAATAATGTGGAATAGTTTCACAGCTCACGCCATCTGGAACACCACAATGTTATGGTGTGTCCGAACGTCGTAACCGCACTTTATTGGATATGATGTGATCTATGATGTATCTTACCGATTTACCACTATCGCTTTTGGGTTATGCATTAGAGACAGCTGCATTCACGCTTAATAGGGCACCATCTAAATCCGCTGAGATGACACCGTATGAACTATGGTTTAGCAATAAACCTAAGTCGTCGCTTTCTTAAAGTTTGAGTTGTGATGCTTATGTGAAAAGTTTTCACCGATAAAGCTCGAACCCAAATCGCAGAAGTGCGTCTTCATAGAATACCCAAAGGTAACTATTGGGTACACCTTCTATCACAGATCCGAAAGCAAGATATTTGTTGTTAAGATGGATCCTTTCTAGAGAAGAAGTTTCTCTCGAAAGAAGTGAGTGGGAGGAAAGTAGAGCTTGATAAGGTAATTGTACCTTCTCCCGAATTGAAAGTAGTTCATCACGTAAATCAGTTCCCGTGATTCATACACCAATCAGTAAGGAAGCTAATGATGATGATCATGAAGCTTCAGATCAAGTTACTACCGAACCTCGTAGGTCTTCCAAAATAAGATCCGCACCAATGTGGTACGGTGATCCTATTCTAGAAGTCATGTTACTAGACCATGATGAACCTACGAACTATGAGGAAGCGATGATGAGCCCAGATTCCACAAAATGGCTTGAGGCCATAAAATCTGAGATAGGATCCATATATAAGAACAAAGTGGGGACTTTGGTTGACTTGCTCGATGATCAGCAAGTCAAGTTAAATAAATGGATCTTCAAGAGGAAGACAGATGTTGATAGTAGTGTTACTATCTACAAAGCTCGACTTGTCGCAAAAAGGTTTTTGACAAGTTCAAGGTGTTGACTACAATGAGATTTTCTCAACTGTGGCGATGCTTAAGTCTGTCCGAATCATGTTAGCAATTGCCACATTTTATGAAATCTGGCAAATGAATGTCAAAATTGCATTCCTTAATGGTTTTCTTAAAGAAGAATTGTATATGATGCAACCAGAAGGTTTTGTCAATCCTAAAGGTGCTAACAGAATGTGTAAGCTCCAGCGATCCATCTATGGACTGGTGCAAGCATCTCAGAGTTGGAATACACACTTTGATAAGTTGATCAAAGCATATAGTTTTATACAGACTTGCGGTGAAGCCTGTATTTACAAGAAAGTGAGTGGGAGCACTACAACATTTCTGATAAGTATATGTGAATGACATATTGTTGATCGAAAATGAAGTAGAATTATTCTGCAAAGCATAAAGGAGTGTTTGAAAGGAGTTTTTCAAAGAAGGACCTTGGTGAAGCTGCTTACATATTGAGCATCAAGATCTATAGAGATAGATCAAGACGCTTGATAAGTTTTTCAATGAATACATACCTTGACAAGATTTTGAAGTAGTTCAAAATGGAGTAGTCAAAGAAAGAGTTCTTGCCTGTGTTACAAGGTGTGAGATTGAGTAAGACTCAAAACCCGACCACGGCAGAAGATAGAAAGAGAATGAAAGTCATTCCCTATGCATCAGCCATAGGTTCTATAAAGTATGTCATGTCAGTGTACTGATCTATTGCATACCCTACCACTAAGCTTGGCAAGGAGTGCAATAGTGATCTAGGAGTAGATCAATGGACAGCGGTCAAAATTATCCTTAGTAGAATAAGGATATGTTTCTCGATTATGGAAGTGAAAAAGGTTCGTCGTAAAGGGTTACGCCGATGCAAGTTTTAACACTAATCTAGATGACTCGAGTCTTAATCTGGATACATATTGAAAGTGGGAGCAATTAGCTAGAGTAGCTCCGCAAGAGCATTGTAGACATGGAAATTTGCAAAATACTTACGGCTCTGAATGTGACAGACCCGCTGACTAAAATTATCTCACAAGCAAAACATGATCACACCTTAGTACTCTTTGGGTGTTAATCACATAGCGATGTGAACTAGATTATCGACTCTAGTAAACCCTTTGGGTGTTGGTCACATGTCGATGTGAACTATGGGTGTTAACCACATATAGATGTGAACTATTGATGTTAAATCACATGGCGATGTGAACTAGATTATTGACTCTAGTGCAAGTGGGAGACTGAAGGAAATATGCCCTAGAGGCAATAATAAAGTTATTATTTATTTCCTTATATCATGATAAATGTATATTATTCATGCTAGAATTGTATTAACCGGAAACATAATACATGTGTGAATACATAGACAAACAGAGTGTCACTAGTATTCCTCTACTTGACTAGCTCGTTAATCGAAGATGGTTATGTTTCCTAACCATAGACATGAGTTGTCATTTGATTAACGGGATCACATCATTAGGAGAATGATCTGATTGACATGACCCATTCTGTTAGCCTAGCACTTGATCGTTTAGTATGTTGTTGTTGCTTTCTTCATGACTTATACATGTTCCTGTAACTATGAGATTATGCAACTCCGTTTACGGAGGAACACTTTGGTACTACCAAACGTCACAACGAATCGGGTGATTATAAAGGAGTACTACAGGTGTCTCCAAAGGTACATGTTGGGTTGGCGATTTTGAGATTAGGTTTTGTCACTCCGATTGTCGGAGAGGTATCTCTGGCCCTCTCGGTAATGCACATCACTATAAGCCTTGCAAGCAATGTAGCTAATGAGTTAGTTACGGAATGATGCATTACATAACGAGTAAAGAGACTTGCCGAACGAGATTGAACTAGGTATTGATACCGACGATCAAATCTCGGGCAAGTAACATACCGATGACAAAGGGAACAACGATGTTGTTATGCGGTTTGACCGATAAAGATCTTCGAGAATATGTAGGAGCCAATATGGGCATCCAGGTTCCGCTATTGGTTATTGACCAAGAATAGTTCTAGGTCATGTCTACATAGTTCTCGAACCCGTAGGGTCCGCACGCTTAAGGTTTCGATGACAATTATATTATGAGTTATGAGTTTTGATGTACCAAGGAGTTCGAGTCCCGGATGAGATCGGGACATGACGAGGAGTCTCTAAATGGTCGAGACGTAAAGATCGATATATTGGACGACTATATTCGAGTTCGGAAAGGTTCCAATGATTCGGTATTTTTCGAGTACCGGAGAGTTACGGAATTCGCCGGGAGAAGTATTGGGCCTTATTGGGCCTCAAGGGAGAGAGAGGGCTGCCTAGGACAGGCCGCGCGCCCCCAAGGCCTGGGGCCGCACCCCTTCCTCCCTTCCCCTTCCTTCTCTCCTACTCCTACTAGGAAAGGAGGAGTCCTACTCCCGTGGGAGTAGGACTCCCCCCGCGCCTCCTCCTAGGCCGCCACCTCCTCCTTGCTCCTTTATATACGGGCAGGGGCACCCCATGAGACACAAGTTGATCTACGGATCGCTCCTTAGCCGTGTCGGTGCCCCCCTCCATCACATTCCACCTCGGTCATATCGTCATGAGTTTAGGCGAAGCCCTGCGCCGTAGAGCATCATCATCGCTACCACGCCGTCGTCGACGGAACTCATCCCCGACACTTTGCTGGATCGGAGTCCGGGATCATCATCGAGCTGAACGTGTGCTGAACTCGGAGGTGCCGTACGTTCGGTACTTGGATCGGTCGGATCGTGAAGACGTACGACTACATCAACCGCGTTGTCATAACGCTTCCGCTTACGGTCTACGAGGGTACGTGGACAATACTCTCCCCTCTCGTTGCTATGCCATCACCATGATCTTGCGTGTGCGTAGGAATTTTTTTGAAATTACTACGTTCCCTTACATAATCCTCCTGCTGTCAGAGTATTCACATAACTCTTACGGCTCAAAGCATCTGCTACAATATTAGCCTTACCTGGGTGGTAATGCAATCTCGTGTCATAGTCCTTTATCAACTCTAGCCATCTCCTCTGCCTGAGGTTCAACTCTTTCTGCGTGAAAATATACTTCAAGCTCTTGTGATCTGTGTAAACATCACAACGGTTTCCGATGAGAAAATGTCTCCAGGTCTTGAGTGCATGCACTACGGCTGCTAACTCCAAATCATGTGTGGCATAATTCATCTCGTGAGGTCGTAGCTGTCTGGAGGCATAAGCTACAACTTTTCCTTCCTGCATTAGTACTCCTCCGAGTCCTTGACGAGAAGCGTCACAATAAACCTGGTATTCCTTGTGTATGTCCGGCAAAATTAGTACTGGGGCTGTGACCAACCGTTTCTTCAATTCCTGAAAACTGGCTTCACAATCCTCGGTCCAAACATACTTGGCTTCCTTCTTCAACAGCTCAGTCATGGGCTTGGCAATCTTCGAGAAGTTCTCAATAAACCTCCGATAATATCCTGCGAGTCCGAGAAAACTGCGGATCTCCTTGATCGAGGTGGGTGACCGCCAATCGGTGACTCGATTCAACCTTGGCGGGTCAATCGCTATTCCTTCTCCTGAAATAACATGTCCGAGAAATCAAACTTCCTTCAGCCAAAATTCACATTTGCTGAACTTGGCATACAACTGATGTTCTCAAGTTTCTCCGAACTAGACGCAAATGTTCCTTATGCTCTTCCTCGCTCTTGGAGAAAATCAGTATATCATCGATGAACACCACGACAAACTTGTCCAGATATTCCATAAATACCTTGTTCATCAAATTCATGAAGTATGCAGGAGCATTAGTTAATCCAAATGACATGACGGTATACTCATATAAACCATACCTGGTAGTGAATGCTGTTTTGGGTATATCCTTTTCACGGATCTTCAACTGACGATACCCTGATCGAAGATCGATCTTAGAGAATACCTTGGCTCCAACTAGCTGATCAAACAGATCATTAATCATCGGCAGAGGGTACTTGTTCTTGATGGTTACTTCATTCAACGCACGATAATCCACAACCATCCTCAAGGTTCCATCCTTCTTCTCTACCAAAAGAACTGGGGCTCCCCAAGGTGATGAGCTTGGCCGAATATATCCTTTCTCAAATAACTCATTAATTTGATCCTTGATCTCTTTCAACTCATTCGGGGGCATCCGATAAGGTCTCTTGAATATTGGGGCTGTGCCGGGCAATAATTCAATCAGAAATTCAATGTCCCTGTCCGGTGGCATTCCTGGTAATTCCTCCGGAAAAACATCGGGAAAGTCTTGCACTACTGGCACTTCCTCCTGAACAACTCCCGTGAGGGAATTCACCGATTCCTCATCCGCTACGCCTGGATACATACTTGATCCTCTTCGCCCGGGGTGGTGAGCGTAATAGACTTCTGAGGGCACGATCTATGTTTCCTTCAAACTTCGTCAACCAATCCATGCCTAGGATTACATCCAAGGTCTGGGTTTCCAACACTATGAGGTCTGCGGGAATTTATGGTTCCCGATGTTGAGGGTTGCATGACAGCCTAAGCTCGCCATCATTTCTCCTCCTCGCGGCCCGACGCGAAGGAGGCTTCTAAGGGTTTTAGTGGGCAACCCGTATTATTCCACAACTACCCTTGATATGAATGAATGCGTTGCACCGTAATCAAAGAGTACCAAAACTGAACGTGAATTCAATAAAACTTACCAACCACGTTGTTCCGGCTGATCATAGACGCCCTCCACGCCAATGTGGTTCACCTGAGCACGAGGGAAAGGGTTGGGCTTCTTCGCTGAGCTTCCATTGCCGTTTCCATTCCTCTGCTTAGCCTCCGGGCAGTCGGTGGCATAGTGCCCTGTCTTCTGGCACTTGAAGCAGGTGATGTGGCTCAGATCCTTCGGAGCCGGGGCAGGACGGTGCTGGTTTCCATTACCATTTCCATTGCCATTGCCTGACCTGTTGTCCTGGTTGCGATTGTTCCCATTGCCTCCATGGTTATGTCCTCCATGGTTGTGATGGATATGCCCTCCTGAGTATGGGGCATAACGGGCTTCGCTGAGCTCCGAGTTGTGCTTCCCCGGCTGTACTTCCGCTATGGCTTTCAATCTGCTGCTGCTTGCCTTCAAGTACAATGGCCTTGTCTACCAAATCTTTGGTAGTTGGCAAAGTAGCCACCATAAGCTGCATGCCCAGTTCATCGTTGAGTCCCTCGAGAAACTTCTCCTGCTTTGCGGCATCTGTGGCCACATCATCCGGGGCATAACGGGCTAGCTTGCTGAATTCATCCACGTACTATGCCACAGTACGGTTCCCCTGGCGTAAGTTGCGGAACTCACGCTTCTTCAGACTCATGGCTCCAGCTGAAACATGAGCGGTGCGGAAGGCCTGCTGGAACTGATCACAGGTGATGGTGCCGATGGGATAAGTGGCGGTGTAGTTCTCCCACCAAGAAGCTGCAGGTCCATCAAGTTGATGTGCGGCAAAGCGCACCTTCTCCGCATCAGTGCTCCCAACAGTGATTAACTCTCTTCCGATCTTGCGGAGCCAATCGTCGGCCACAATCGGCTCAGTGCTGCTAGAGAACACTGGCGGATTCAGCCTCAGGAATCGAGTCAAATTGTCAACAGGGGGTGGTGGTGGTGGCGGTGGATTGTTGTTGTTGTTCTGATTCTGAATGAGCATCTGCATGATGGCATTCTGCTGTTGAAGCAGCTGGGTGAGCTCCGGCGGGAAGTTGAGACCGGGGTCACGTCTCGGAGGCATCTGGTATTTTGGGGTGGATGAGAAAATTAGAATAGAACAATGGTCTAATGAGAAATAACACTACCCATATGAATGCACAATCATTAGCACACCAATCATTTATTCATTCCACTCAAACATGGTTCAATCTCGATTACAAAAGCTCATGACTAATCGAAAATATCGGCCTAACTGATCGATTTAAAAAGTAAAAATAATATGGTGGTCGACTAAAAGTCTTCATCAATAATCCTTGCGTCCTCCGTGTGATGTCCTCTGTTGTGGCGCCTCCTCTTGCGGCTTCCTCCAAAGGAACTCCTTCATAATCCTGATCATTGCTCACGAGGGGTCCGTCATCTCCACTCGGAAAAGGTCCTCTCCCAAGTCCATCTTTTCCTCTATCGCGCAAGCTTCATCTTCGGTCGTCGATCGTCTCCATGAAGTCAGCGACTTCTTCCTCATGGTTAAGGAAGTCTGCGTGTGCCTTCTCCTCCAGCCCAGTTCACGGAACAAAAGCCTCCTATGTGCCTTCGAAGTTACGGGCGAGTCTGAATCTCCCGCTTCCGAGGAGGCACTCCAAATCTGGACATAAGAGAGAATGGAGTCGTCCTCCACGGTGCGGATGATATCTCCATTCCTTGCTCGCGAGAAACCATGGCAAGGTCTCGATGGATCGAGCTCGCCTCAGACTCCTCTCGGAGATGTCCAAGGGCACGATAGATCGCCATGTCCCTTCCGATGATCCAGTTGAAGTCGGTGAACTCAAAGTCAATGGGCTCCGTATGTCCTCCGAAGGTTCTCCCTGGAATATGCACCTCAATCCTGTAGCGGGTGTCCGTCGGAAGTGCATTGGTTGGCTTCCCGGTGATGGAGGGCAGAGCAATCTTCAGCTTCTTCACCATCTGGACCAGCTTCCTGCCGAAGGGCATCGTCTCATCGGGCTGGCAAAACTCCGGTAGCAAAACTGGGGTGAACTCGACGGCCATCTAGAATGTTGAAAATTCGGAGAGGAGTTAGAAATGAACAGGGGACAATTACGGAATGATAAGGATATATAGTAAATAGTCTCTTCCTATGGCTTTCCGATCCTAGGGGTTACGATCCTACGGTCAGCGTGTGCTCTGATACCATCTCTGTAGCGACCTGACCCAAAATCGGTCAAATCTCTGTATCTGTACCATCCCAAGATCATGCTGGTACTCACAGTACATCGATGAAATAATCAAAGTTCAATCACACCTGAATTTATTACACGTTTCTCATATAGAGTCTTTATTACAATAGAATAAATTCGGCCAAAGGCCAACTCATGAGAAATAAACTACTAAAGCTGCGGAAGCGTAGAAGTATAGCGAGTCCATCCGACTCCAAAGGGCAAATCGCCAAGCGCGGAGTGTAGCCTCACTCCTGATCGGAATAAATCTCTGCAACATAAGACGTTGCAGCCGTGTAGGTCAGCTTTTTGAATAAGCTGGCAAGTCATGAAGAGAATAACAATAATAAAATTGCTAATACTATATGCATTTTGGCTGTGGGGCTCTAAGTTTCATCATTTTGCGAAAAGCCAGTTTTCCCTACTACAATGGACTTGCTTGCAAAATTACTACAAATTGTTGGTAGTTATTGAGATGGTTCCGCCAACCAAAATCTCATTCCCAAATTATTAAGTCATAACCCTCAAATTAATTTATTAGTTTTAGTGTTGAGATTTCAATACTTCCAAGTTCCAGAGGCTCAAATTGTCCGTAATCGGGACACGGCTAATCGATTAGATCTTTAACTCTGCAGAGGTTTGCGACTTTACCCGCAAGAATCATTCCTCCTTTTAAGTCTTCGCACTTCATGGTGTTTGAAGACGGACGAATGAAACAGGGTCTTCCAAAGAGTTCTTCTCGCTACTGCCGGTACCCATCCAATCCTACGGTTCTTCTACATCTCGTAGTACCGTCCCAGCCAGCGTCACTACTAGGGTTGACCCAGCCAGAGCCCATAATGGCTTGCGGCTGCACAGTAAGCTTCCGGTCAATGGGGCATCCATCCGCCTCTTCGTGGCTGGGTGAAGCTTTCCGCAAGATGTCATGGCACTTCTCCATGCATCCCGCCAACCACTGGGTTCTTCAGGGTGCCCGTCAACCGTCCTCCACCCAGTAGTGAATTCCGAAGTCCATCTTGATTCTTGTAGTTCATGGGGTTGTCATCATCATTGACTCTCACATCTTACTTATGAATTCACTCAACCAAACCCGCTTCTGAGCATAGCAAAATAAACTACTTCGTCCCGGGGTCATGGTAACAAGGGGGGAGTTGGTTCACCCTACCACATAATACTACTCAAGATTAATAACTTCAAAATTTCAACTACTGCATGCATGGTGGGGGTGGTATAATTTCTAATGCACAAAATCATAGGTATTGAAAATATCATGATCAAGACTTGCCTTGCTGATGATCCTCGTAAGCTAAAGACTCGTGGTAGAAAGCTTCGCACTCCGGAAACTCTACCGAGACAAACAATAATCACAATAAGCATATAGCATAGGATCACATAATACAATAGCATCGTAACATGACACACCAAAACAAACAAGTCAAAACCCAAAGGGAAAACTCAAAGAAAAACCAACTCAAGTTTTCCTACTTCAAACAACAACTAGAAATGGTTTTATATAGCAAAAAATTTCTCAACATAACCTAATCATGGATTTATGTTAACTTAACAGAAAAGAATGCATTAAGCAACTAGGAGCAAAAAGAATCAATTTAAAATCTATTATGAAACTCCTATTAGGCCTAATTCCATTTCTATTAAGAAAAATAAAATAAAAGTTTTATTTATTATAAATAAAATTTCATCCTATAAAGTGACAGAAACTAACCTAGAATAATCAATCATATTTGAAAAATAAATTGATTTACTAATTAAAATAATAGGAAAACAGTAGCTAGTTAATTAATTAGGATTAACAAGATTCTGCTTAAAACTAATTTTTTATTAATCCTAAAATTCCCAAATTAATTTCTATGGTTTGGCAATGTCAAAACAAAGTTGGGACAAAAAGAATCATATAAAAATAATTTTCCTAACTCATGTTATAACAGATTTACTATTCTTACTAAAACTAAATTAAAGCAATTATAAATAATTTTAACATAGCTAATTATATTTTCTACAGAAACTATAAGAAATTTGCAAACCAACAAAAAAAGAATCACCTAAAAATATTAAACAGAATAAAAGATATGAATTTTTCAAATCAGGAACTATTCTGTTAAAACAGAAAAACGAAAATAAAGAAAAAATGGCCTAATGGGCCTAACCTACGCACTGAGCGTAATATAAACTAAACGGGACCTAGGGTTAAACGAGTCGGGCCGGGCTAAATAAAAAAACCCTAACTAAATTTAAACCGGAACTAAACCGGAGCGAACCGGTTTTATCTAAAGAACTTACCCTTCGGGGTGTTCTAATCTACACCGAGATGTTAGATCGACGGGGTGATCTCCGGCGACTCACCGGCGTTGGACGGCGGCGGCGGCTCGGTGGCGAGTGCGTCGACGGCTCCGGTCGTCGGGGAGGGCGGCGGAGTGGTCCGGCGGGTGCGGGGCGACGAGGGGGGTGTTTGGTGGAGTCGGCGAGGCTCGGGGAGGACTAGGGCGACGGCGGCGAGGTGAATGGCGGCGGTCGGCTCGGCCTCGGCTCCAGCGCGCGATGAGGGAAGAGGAGGGTTCCAAGCGGGCGAGGGGAATGGGGTGCGGGGGAGGGGTATAAATAGGGGGTCCTCGGCTTGGACGAGGGAAAGGGCGGGCGAGGAGATCGCGGCGGATCCCGGATCTCACGGGATCCCGGCGAGCGGGCGCGGGTCGCGTGGGCGGGGGTTGAAGGAGGTGGGGTCCGCTTTGGCAGAGAGAGAGGGGAGGCGCGGTGCGGTCGGGCGACCGAGCCGGAGTGGTTTCGGGCGCGGGGAGTGGCCGGTTGGCTCGCTGGCTCGCTGGGCTGGCCCTCTGGGCCGCCTGGTGGGCCGGTGTGGTCGGGTGGCCTCGGCTGGCTGGGCAGGGGGCTGGCTGGCGCTGGGGTGGTTTTTTTTTAAAAATTTATTTTTTTTAACAAAAACAAAACAGAGATAACTTATAAAATATAAATATTTTATATAGGACATATATATACCAAAATGATCAGGGGAATATTCCCTATCATTTGAACATTTTTCCAAAGGCAAAATCCAAACTTTATAAAAATTCATTTTTTCAAATTCAAATAAAACTCAAGTTTGAATTCAAAACTTTTGGCATTGTTTCCTCTGATATTTTTGGAGGGTCATGTTTGCTCCTCTCATACTTTTGCTCAAGTATTTATCAGGCATAGTTTTTGAAATGATTCCCACTTGCCATAGTTTGAATTCAAATTTGAAAACTCAAAACTCTGAAACTCCAAATGGCACTCAAATTCAAACAGAATGCATTAGATGCTTAGCTATAATTGTAAAACATTCCAAATAGGAAATTTGGGATGTTACAACTCCTATCACTCGTTGCTAGATGAACTCATAGATGGATCTTGATGAAACCGTAGGAAAATTTTTATTTTCTGCAACGTTCCCCAACAGTGAGATCCCGACATTCCAAAGAAAGCATGAAAAATCCATAGATAAGTCATGTGATGCCACCGCTTCAAGTATGATGGTGGCCTCTTGGTGTGACCTTGATATATTCCCCGCAAACCTTTCGAGCAGTTCTTCCATTGCCAATGCATGCAATCAATTGACCCAAACATTTCTGGAAACCCTCTGGCCTCTTCAATAGCCAACAACCTTTCTGTGTCCTGCGCATTTGGTTCTCTTAGATACTCTGCTCCAAACACTTGCACCATGATGCGGGCAAACTTGACAATAGTCTTCAGGCATGTCCTCTCCCCCATCCCGACCATCTCACCAACGACATCTGCGACAGTACCAAGTGCAAGCATCCTTCGTGCACTTCTGCTTAGCAGAGAAAGAAAGTTAGCCGCAGCAATCCCTCGTGAGCTTGAAATAGTCATCATGTGCCTTCACTCCATCCACAATGCGAAAGAACAATGGTTTCCACATGTGGAAACGACGACGAAACCATTCATCATCCGAGAGAGTTGTGTTCGAAGCAAAATAGTCCTTCTGCAATAGTTGTGCTCCGGACACTCTATCCCGATTGATCACTCTCCTCCCTTTGATTGAGCACTTGAAGTTAAGAATACGCTCCACCTGTCGGTTCATTTCCTCTTGCATGCTCATGAGCATGATCATGTTCACTTCTTCATCGATGAGGGAGTATCTTTTTTTTTATTTCGATGTTACCCCTGAATTTTTGATTGACATTGTAAAATCGGATGCAAATCCACCGGACGTTTGAATAAATTGCCTTAATGGCGGGTATAAAAAAAAGTCAAATGGTAGGGAGTGTTTTGTGTGGGGTGAGGAGAGTAATCAAGGTTACAAGCGTCATTTAAGAAGCTGGTTTGCACAACACACTGGTTCGATTTAATATGTGCCGTCGGATCAGCTAAAAATGGACGGAGATCTGAGACAGCAGTCCGGATAGGTACACGTGTCAACACAGGAATGGGTGTGAGGTACGTCCCACGGATCGTGGTCACGAATGGGTCGCTCGGGAACCTTCTATAAAAAGGGACGACGCCCTCCCGCGGAAGAAGCACAAGAAATCGAGGCGGGAAAAAATGGGCGGGAAAGGCAAGGGGAAGAGTGGGGCGTCGGCGGGGCGATCCAAGGCGGTGGAGGCGGGCGGATCCAGCCTGAAGGTCATAGCGGCGGCGGGAGCGACCGGATCGCTTAAGCTGAAGGACGGGGCGGCGCTCAAGGAGGTGTTGGCGTCGTCGGCGGTGGACGACGCGGTCAACTACAAGAAGGACGCTCTGAAGACCAAGGCCAAGTCGGCGGAGGCGGACGACGAGGTCAACTACGAGCAGGCCGCTCTGAAGATCAAGGCCAAGGCGGTGCCCGGCGATCTCAAGCTCAAGGCTAAGGCGGTGGCGGCGGACGACGAGGTCAACTACGAGCAGGCCGCTCTGAAAATCAAGGCCAAGGCGGTGCCCGGCGATCTCAAGCTCAAGGCCAAGGCGGTGGCGGCGGACGACGAGGTCAAAGATGAAAGCTCTCTAACAACGATGATGCGAAGATTGCATGATTGGTACATGAAAACCTGCAAAGAGTCTGACGGGAGGAATACTTTGTATTTGAGAGTTAAAAAGGAGCATGACCTCCTTGGAATTGAACTGTTGCCTATTCCATTTGAGGAGTTCTATCAGTTTTTCAATCAATTGGCCATCGATAAAGCAACGGTCACCTGCTACTGTCTGTAAGTAGTACTACTTCTGTCATTAAGTATCTCTATATAACTCAGCTCTTGCATGTATTTATAAATATCCTCACTATATTATGCAGATTGAAGATCGCAGAAATGAAGAAAAAACAAGTGGGTGATATTGGGTTCATTAACACATATCTCATCGATGCAAATGAGGTTAAATATCGTGCCAAGGAAACCGAGGCCAACTTGCTACGATCGTTGGAAATAAATGAACACAAAATACAATACTCTTTCCTTACAACTACACGCGAGTGTTACTGTCTTGTGGCATATTCGGTTTCCTTATTTAGTCCAGGTTATAGAAATGTAATATTGATGAGTTATGCATGCGCATGCAGGTTCCACTATATTCTCCTAGAGATTAAGCTTGAGCAGGAGTAGTAACTGTCTTAGACTCGAGACGAAAAGATCCCAAGGAGTATGCGGAAATGACTGAAATGCTCGAGAAGTAAGTTAAATCGATCATTATCCACCATATCAGCAACTTTGTTCATTTCTGATATCAAGTAATTGTTTTCTTTGTATGACAGGGCATGGGGAAAATTCACCAAAAAAGCTCCGGACTACCAAGAAGCTGCAATTTAGACACCAAAGTAAGTACTATATAGTAGCATATTCCACGCGCATCTCCTAGTGATTCAAGCGCTAGTTTCATCAATACCATTTAGCATGTGCTTGCTATATATAATTATCAGTTTGATTGACCTCTGTTTCTTGTAAAGTGGTTGTGGCAGGAACAAGGAATGATTTCTGTGGATACTACGTTTGCAGTCCATCCGCCACACGACCTGTGAGAGGGCTACTCCGACAAACAATTTGAAGTGCGTAAATAAAAATATTCACAATTTTATTTTATTACCATCATTTGTGTTGAGTTTCATTCATTCATATATATATGTATGTATTGACCCCTTTCTTAAAATTAGATGTTTCGGCAGCGGGGTGAACTCCTAGCACCAGATCGCATGCGAGCAATTCAAGAGGAATTGGCGGCATTCTTTCTTGACTATGTGATCGCTGAAGACGGGGAATACTATGTGGACCACGCGTCCGTATTGTAAAAGATAATTATTGTATATATGTAGCCGGTAGTGTCGGATAGATATACGAGAACTTGTTTTCGACCAATCTCTCGGAGAAGGAGAGGTGGTCGATATCACTTCTCTCTGTATGCATATATATGTTCATGACGATCTTCTGTTTGCTTAATTACTAGCTAGCTAGCATGTCTAGTTAGTCCTCTCTATACGTATGTATAGTACGTAGCGTCGACCAAGCACGGACAAAAGAAAGGACACTTTTCTCTATTAATTAGCTAGCTATAGCACAATATATCAAACACCTAAATTAACCCCTCAAAACCTCCCAAACCACCCCCCCTCTTTTGAAAAAAAAAACAAAAACCAGAGCCAAAGAAATGCTGACGCGTGGATGCCTATTGGTCCCGGTTGGTTCCACCAACCGGGACAAAGGCCCTCCGCCTGGGCTCAGCGGACAGGCCACGTGGAGCCCATCTGTCCCGATTCTGATAGAACCGGGACTAAAGGGTGAGTATTAAGACGATTTTTAGTCCCGTTCACGAACCGACTAAAGGCCCTTATGAACCGGGACTATAGGCCATTTTTCTACTAGTGACTACGAGCAGGCCGCTCTGAAGATCAAGGCCAAGGCGGCGCCCGGCGATCTCAAGCTCAATCTCAAGGCTGCGGCAGCAGCAAGCACAATCAAGAAGAGCGGCGTACCCAAGGCCACGCTCAAGTCCAGCCAGTCCGTCGACGCGGAGGCCGACAAGTCCGAAGTGGAAGATCAGCACGATCCCGACGAAGAAGTGGAGGACGACTCGGAGGAAGACCCCGACTACGATCCGGAAGATGACTCGGAAGAGGACCCGGACTTCGATCCCGACGAGGAGTCCGACGGCGAAGACCCCAACGACGACGACGACCCCGAGCCGGACGACGAGCCCATCGAAGAGCACGACGACTACGACATCATCAACACCGTCCCTCAGCTCCAGGCGTTGGTCGCTCAAGGTCCGATCGTCCGCGGCATCAAGGCCGAGCTTGTGCCGTCGACACACCATGCCGCCGTCCTCTACGACGCTCTGCTTGCGTTGGAGATGCCGCCGGGCGTGTCCATCATGAACCTGGAGCCACTCCGCCACCTCAAGCTCGGGATGGAGAGGGTCGACACCCTCATCCTCTCCGGCTCAATTCTGCGCCTCCGCAACCGGCCCCAGAGCCAAACTACCAAGGCTCGTCTCCGCAAACAAGCGAGAAGCCTGATCGCCACGGCCCGCGTAGTGAAGGGCGATTTCCGCGCCCGTGGCGAGGACGTCGCCGAGCAACTCATCGCGTTCTCCCACAGGGTGAACGAGCCCATGAACTCCCCAGATCTCAATGCGCTCCGTCTCGTCGTCCAAGGCCTGTTGGATGATCCCGTCAGTTTCCAGGAGGAGCTGCCAGCGCAGGCGCAGGCGGCGGAGTGATCAAGAAGTCTTCAAAGATCGTAAATCTCCCGCTTCCCCCCCCTTCAGAATCTACATTCCCTCGTCTTCACAGTATGGCATAGTCTACAGTACCAGTACATTGATACGCGTTAGTGTTGGAGTTGGTCGAGGTTCGGTTGGATATGATAAGAGTATACAGTAGTTGGGATGAGATGTGTTCCTGTGATGGGATGGGTGACCTGTGAAGAACTGAACTATTTCCCTTTCCAGCATTGAGTGAATGAAATTCTATAAGGATGTTCGGTGGTTGTGAAACGATAAGAGTATATGCGAAATTATCTGTGTATGCCTCATGAATCCCTTGTATGAACATGTTTGATGATTTTTCCCATTTTCACATCTATGTGAGCACTTGTTCAATTTGTTCCACTCAATTGATGTAAGATGCAGCACAAATTCACACCCAACAGGAGGTTGTTGAATATTCACGTTTTGCCTTGCTAAATCGGATGCTGCCGTTCATGCTCTTTGTTGTCCGATGGTTTCCGTTTTTTGTTTTTGTGGGTGAGATAAGCATGGTCTCCTGGAAAAAAAAAAGACACAACACAGGTCGTGCACAAACACAATGAACTAAATCTGAACCAGATACGGATATGAACTTCTCCCTTCTTGCTCCGCTTTCAGTTCAAACAGTCTAAAAGTCTCTTTAAGTTTTTTTCCCAACTTCAGCACAAGGCCATGCCAACTTTTCTTTGCACTAGTACATGTCAGGTGGAGGCATCTTTCTATGCGTGAATTACAAACCAATAATGTTACAGTATGGTACAAACAACGAGTAGTAGTATCAGTTTTCTTTTACCTTTAAGTCAAGCACCTCAAGAATGGGTCTCTCTAATCATCTTAGGGAATATCCAACAACCACCTTACAAGAACCAGAATTATCACATGCAGAAGAGCCTTTAAAGAGCTAATGCACCTGGTTCTGCATAGGGCCGCAGAAATAAATACTCCCTCCGCTTTTATTTACTTCGCATATTAAAGTTGACTGAAGTCAAACTTCCTAAATTTTGACTAAGTTTATAAAAAAGAATATAAATATTTACCATAACAAATCTATATGATTTAAAAGTATATTCAATACTGAATCTACTCATATTGATTTGTTATTGTATATGTTAATATTTTTGTCTATAAACTTTGTCAAAGTTTATAAAGCTTGACTTTGACCAAATCTAATATGTGGAGTAAATAAAAACGGAGGGAGTACAAACAACTAGATTGCCCCTGTAAATCCCATACATGATATCCTTGTAAATATTTTGCTTCTAGTAAATTTGCAGGAGATTTTTAGCCTTCAGTTTTCCCTAAAAATTACTTAAGTGAATAAAGCACTGCTGGATCTAGCATATTGTTAGCTGTTTCGTAATAAGACCATGCGAAACATCGACCATTCCAGCTAGGGAGACTATGGTAAACTACATCATTTATCAGGACAAAGGCTTGACGGTTCACTTCAGCTTATACTCCTTCCTAAAGTACTAGAAGGGTTGGGCGCGCGTTGTTGCGCCGCGCGTTTGAGGACGAGCGTCGGCGGGCATCGGTGTCCGGCAAGCACGGGCGGCACGTTGTGCATTTTTTTCTTTCTATTTGCAACATGTGTGTGCCGACCGACTGAAATTTGGGCCATTCGGCCAATGCCCATCGCTGCCCAAACTAAATACAACCCCGTTTCATAACTATTATTGTGGGTTTAGTTCAAGGACGCGTCTAGGGAGCAGCCGTTTGCTCCCTAGCGATCCCTGGCAGCCGGCCACAAAAGGAAGGTTTTGGTCCCCCTGGCAAAAAAGGAAACCGGCCGGTCCACCGCTGTATCACGCGAATTGCATGTCCACCCTCCCACAACCCAACTCCGCTTGGTCCCCCCGTCACATGACTTCAAGCCGTTCCCTTCTTCTGACCATACCCACCCACGCATCCCCATCTTCTTCTCCCCCAAGATACGAAAAAGAGGTGTGCCTCCTCACCTGATCTAGAAACCTTGGTTCACCCTGCAATGGCGGCATAGGGAGGTTGTCAGCCAAAGGAAATTGATAAAAACTGAAAGGAAACTAAGCAAAAACACACAGGGAGATCAGCTTTGCCCAGCTCTTCCATTGAATTTGCCAAACACCTACTCCTCTGTCTTGTTGATTCTTCCTGGAATTTTGTGCAGTTTTTTACAAACTGCACACTCATCTAAATTGTGCTGCAACTTCTTTTTCAAGAGTGCTACTGAAAAGGATGAAAACAGTGCTATCATGCTCTGTTTACAACGTGTTACAATTCTATTACTTGCTTATGAATTTGTTCTTGGCAAATTACACATTCTGTTTGAGCAAAAACAGTGCTATCATGAAGCAACTAAGTATAGGATATACACACAACTTTGGTATCTTATGACATGGCAAAACATGAATCTTTTTGTACCTTATAAGAGGATGAACAGTGAGCTCAGTATGGAAAAGAAGGGCAAAAACAAGGCTTTCTCCTAGCGGATCATTTGCTATATGTGGAGCAAAACAATGGCTGATTGGAGGAACTTGCATTATAAGATTAAACAAAAACATAATATTGTCCAAGCAACTCCTGAAGAAGCTAGAAAAACATTCCTCTTGGGCATTTGTTTCCATTGTTCTTTGGTTCAACAGTGAAAATATGAGAAGAATATAAGTAAATGTGCAACTAAAAAACAAGAGAGACTGTTGCGCAGTTTAATTTACCTTGATTATAGGATATCCTTCAGCATGATCTACCTCTTTTTCTCCTGTTCGGTCTCTTCAGATCTACCTCTTTTTCTGGATAGAGATAACACAAGTCTTAGGTATGAATGAACAAGAAAAACATCCAGGGGCAATGCATGCAACTTCATGTGCGTTGGAACAAAAAAGTAATCCAAAACCTGTGTAATATGTATTCAGCCAGCAACTGCGTGGGTGTTCCTAAGCAAGTTTGTGTTGAGATTTGGGCAAGTACATAATGTTCTACAGGCAACTGATGGTTTTGGGGTAATAATAGAACCTAAATTCTTAAAAATTGCAGCCAACATAAAAACACAGGCAATTCACATGCTTAACATTAGCAAGTTTGTGGTAAGCTAGAGAGAAAAACAAAGAAGCCCTTGGAGAACATGTCTTAGGCTGTTTTTCCTTGGGGGTTTTGGGGCTAGTTTGTGTTTTGGGTCTGTAGGTTGTAGGGTGCATGAACAGCTGAGTTGGTGTTGTAGGTATTTCGATTTTGTAAGGCAAGTTGTGGTACAGAATGCTTTGCAGGCAACTGATGGTTTTGTGGGGAAAACAATCACAGGTCCCTGGGGGAAGAAGATACAAGTCCTACCTTTTTTTATCCCCTGTTTAAGACAACAATTAGTTCCCCTATTTCCTCCTTTCTTGAGATCTTGGGCACCATTTGGTTAGATTCCGGCACATCTACTGCAAGGGCAAACAAAACGTAATTAGATGGGGGAAAAACTTGTTAAGAAACTGGGGAGCTTGGTTTGAGCAAGAATAGTTCAGTTTGCAAGCAACTAGTGTATGTGTATGTATATGATGTTGTTCATAAAAGTTTTGGTAGCAATTGTTATCAGTATTGTGGGCAACTAACTGGGAAAAAGTAAGCAACTTCAGGCAATTGGTAGGCAACTAGTGTGTGTGTATGTGTTTGGTGTTGTTTATGAAAGTTTTGCAGCAACTGTTCCCATGATTGCGAGCAACTAATATGCTGAATAGTAAGCAGACAGTATGTAATTTGTAGGCAACTATTGTGTATGTATGTGTGTGGTGTTGTTTGTAAAAGTTTTGTAGCAACTGATTCCAAGATTGTAAGCAACTAACTTTGAAATAGTAAGCAATTGCAGGGGATTTGTAGGCAACTAGTATGAAGAAGTGAACTTAAACATGCATGACTCTACACGTACTTGCGAGAAAAGGTGCCCTTCTACAACAATATACACTAGTGCAGAACCGGGCAATAGCACCGGTTCGTAAGGCCCTTTAGTGCCGGTTCCACAACCGGCACTAAAGTGTGGTCACTAAAGCCCCCCCCCCCCCTTTAGTACCGGTTCAGCACGAACCGGTGCTAAAGGCCAACCACGTGGCACGAGCCAGCTCCGGGGGCCGGGAGCCCTTTAGTACCGGTTGGTAATACCAACTGGTACTAAATGTTTGTTGGTTTTTGTTTTATTTTTTATTTTTCAATTAAATTTGTGTTATCAATTTAATTCTTTTTCGTTTGCTGGTATTTTACGATACTACACATTGTACACGTTATGCATATATATATATATATATATAGAATTTCTAGTAGAACCAATCATGCATATATATATATTTCATCAATGTCTCACAAACCATCATATTAATTAATTCACACATACACACATGTATAGCTATATACAATTTGTCCTGCATATGCATGTTGCCTTCGGAGCCAGTGGCATTAGCCTAATTGGTGCCTTCGGAGCACGATGGGGGCGGTAGCGGTAATAGTATTCTCCTTCGGTTTATGACCTGGTCGAGCAAAAATCCCGCTATTTCCTCTTGAAGTGCTTCTCGCGCTCCGTTCTAGGAGCTTCTCCGCACCTCTGTGAACTGTTAAGAAGGAGATCAATATGCATGTGTATTAGTTGTGTGACTAGATATCGATAATGGTGTAAAATTGTGAATAGTGTTTTGACAAGCGTACCCATTCCTGTCTTTGAGATATGCTCTTTTGGACGCCATCATGCGAATGTTCTCGCAAACGCAGAATACACACAGATCAGTCCCTGCGCTACCGCTTGAGGCCTTTACGAGAATGGAATTTGATCGGATAATAATTAATCAAGCATGATAATTAAAGAGATGGCAGCTAGCTAGCTAGCTAGTACTACTTAATTACTTACCTTGGGTCGAAACCATTTAAGCTTTTGTTTCCATTCGCCTTCCGTGACGCTGATGAACCTTGCACAAGCCCTGCCCGCCGACAAAGAAAATGAATAAAGGGGTTATTAAATAGTTCATATCATGAAAATGACGAACTAAATAGGCGAGATATATAGTTAATAATGATTGAAATTACCTGTTGACTATCCCAAACAAGATGTTATAGTCGGTTTTTCTTTGAGTAGTGAGTCCAGATTTCAACTGTTCGGCCAACTTTAATGATACACAAGACCCAGTGATATCTGCATGCACACACGTTTGCATGTCTTAATTAAGCGGGCATATGTAAGCAAAAACATGTAGCTAGCTAGTAGGCAAAAACAGAGAATTTGTAGTACAAGACAGTGTGACTCACTTTGGAAGTTGTAAGGAAGTAGTATATCTTCATTGTATTTGAGGCGCTTCAAGAACTCTAGCATGTTGTCCTCACGTCCTTTTGATGACGTGGATTTATTTTCCATGTGCATTCATTAACGGTGTTTGGGTCAATGAACCCAATGCCAAAGCGCCCACCTTTTCTCATTTCATATATCTTCATCCTGCATATAATACCACGTAAAAGAATATAGTGAGGATAATTACAGGTAATGATTGATCAAAAGGATCAAGACAGCTAGCTTGAGACTTAAATTACAGAAAGAAATCACTTACGACAATAGCAACTGATTTATAGATTTGTCGAGTGCGTCTTGATTGTATAACTGAAACAGTTCAGAATACTCAACGAACACAGCTTTCTCATGGAAGTAATGCTCCTCCTTGACATTCACCATGAGGGACAATCAATCGGAAATCTTGGTAATGTTCATGTACTATTGATGCAATTCATACATTCTCGTTGGGAGGTTCTTGACCTTGTCTGGCTCGACCAAAGGTTGGCCCCGGACATATTTCCGTTTTATTTCATCCTCTCTAAGCACAGGCATGGGCTCGATCTCGAGGAGTTGTCCAACAGTGATTTTGAGAACTTCAGCCTGCATTATATGGTCCTCCGTTATTACCACATTGCCCACCTTAGGAACTTAAACTGTTTGCCCACAATAATATTGGGCGCGCGTACTGTCACGTGTTGTTGGTACAACAAGCGAGGGATCGATTACGCCCTGTTCTCCCAGTGGGAATGGTTTTCCTCATTTTTGACAGCTGCTTCTTGTTTGCTCGATCCCGAGCTCGCCTCCTTACGTAGACGTGCTCGATTTAACTTCCGATGTGGCGCTCATAGTCTGTGTCAACAGGCTTGGGAGCTGGTGGTTGAGCCATCTGAATGAAGTGCTCAATCGTTTCCTCGTGCACTTTCTCCCTTGGCGGCGGTGGCGGTTTCGGTGCAAAATGGGCTTCCACCTCGGACTTCGATATGGCTGTGATTTCCTCCTCGGACCTGTCATAAGACCTCTGCGGAAGAGGCGTGAGGCTTGGACCATATTTATATCGCTTGCCTCCGCCTGTACTTCTGTACTACCTTGACTCGTGCCGCTCGCACCATAGCTGCGGGTGTCTCTTCTGCGATTGCTTGGCGGCGGAGACGCCGGCCGACGGGATGAGTTGGACGAGGAGGAGGGCCGCTGAAGCTGTGCGGACTTGGAGGAGGAGGGCCTGAGGTTGTGCCGGACTTGGAGGAGGAGGGACATCCGACTGTGGCGGACTTGGATGAGGAAGAGTGGCTGACACTTTGCGGACTTGGAGGAGGAGTGGCTCGACACTTTGCCGGACTTGGTGGACTTGTAGGAGCGGGAGACTGCTGACTCGGTGGCGGACTTGACGAGGAGTCGGATGACGCGTGTCGGTGGCCTTCAAGATGATGCAATCCTTTTCCATAGGATGATACGATGGTTGGCGTCTCGAGAAAGCGCTCGTCCTCACCTCCGTGAATGTCAAGCTCTAGCCCGAATATGGCTGCACCACCTCGTCAACCATGACACGAGCATAGCCCTCTGGAATCGGGATGCAATGGTAGGTTGCTTTGGGGGTAACTGGAAAAGCAACGCCGTCCGCCACCTTCATGGATATGTTCTTCATTTTGACGTGTAGCTCGCAGCTAGTGTCCTCCGTGATGTCATCCACGGGGTATCTACCCAGCATTGCGTCATCTGGGGCGGAACCCATGCTGCTTCTCTACATGGATGGGGCGGTGCTATCCAATGCTGGATCACTCCGCTAGCTGCTGCAGCTGCTGAGACCCCCTTTGCTGCTAAGTGATTCGATCTGCTCCTGCTGCCGCTGGAATTTGACTGCCAATTCCGCTTGACTTGCTTCTAGGCCTTGAAGGCGTTCATAGTCCCGCTTCCTCTGCTCCTCCTCCATCTTCCTCTTCTTCTCCTCCGCAATCTTCTTTCTCGCACGAGTTCTATAGTCGTTGTTCCAGTCTGAAAACCCCTCATACCACGGAATAGCGCCCTTGCCTCGTGTTCTTCCCGGGTGTTCAGGATTTCCCAGGGCACGCGTAAGCTCGTCGTTCTCTCTGTTGGGCTGGAACACCCCCGATCGTGCCTCTTCTATTGTAACAAGTATCGCATCGTCGGCTCCGTTCAGACATGCCTTCGTCGAAACTTTGCCTGTCTTGGGTCCAACTCCCCCATGCGCATAGAACCAAGTCCTGCACTGGGGCCAGCTCTAGTATCCAGAGTGACACCTGCATCCTCCATCTCTTTCTCGACTTATCCCACTTAGGCATTGCCACCGCGATAGCCACCGGCCCCACTTATGGAACTTATCCTTTTTTCGCATTCTTCTTGTTTATTCTCGACCGTTCCTTAGCTAATTCCGAATCCTTGAATTTCACGAAATCGTCCCAATGAGCACGTTGGTTCTCTAGTGTTCCCTCGAATACTGGAGTCTTCCTTCCTCCCTTGACGTACTTGTCCCATTCACGATTCTTGTGGTTCTTGAATGCAACCGCCATCTTCCTAAGAGCAACGTCCTTGACTTTCTGCACATCTGCTTCTTTGAAATGATCTGGTAGGGTGAAATGTTCCATGAGAGTATCCCAAAGCAGATCTTTTTGATTCTTGTCGACAAAAGTAACATCTGGACGTGGAGCAGCGTCCACTTTGCCTTTTTGTCCTTTGTCTTTTGCTGGCTCTCTCCATTCTTGAAGGAGATCGGAGTTGGTCCTTCACAAGAACTCCGCCCGACGAATGAACTTGTCTGCAATCTTCTTAGGCGCTAATGGTTCGCCATTAGGTCCGACCGCCTCGATATTGTACTTTACCCTCCTTCAACTTTTTGTTTGGGCCTCGTTTAGTCCTTTTGCTCAAGATTTGCTCGATCCGGATGGCTGAAAGAACAAAGATCGATTCGTTAATATATCTTCAAGTCATTTAAAACATGTGATGATCACCGAAACCTGCTTATATAAATATATATACCTCGCCGTCTTTGTTGTTTCAGGATCAACATGTTCTTCGTCATCGTCATAATCGTAGTTCATGACTTCATCAATTCGGTCGTCGCGATCGAATATCATATCACCCTCTCCGGTGTTGTTTAGAAATTGAGCCGTCATAATCTTCTTCATTCGATTATCATCGGCCCGCGTATCATATCGAACATGGTCTGTTCTCCTCTCTGTCGGTATTGTCCGCCATAGCTTTTATTTAACTAATTCAAAAGAAATATAAAACAATTTAGTATTCAAATTACATCGTCTCGAATAATAGATATAATCTCGAATACTTCGTCTAGAATAATAGATATAATCTCGAATACATCGTCTCGAATAATATATAATATTGAATAGTACATCACCGGCTAGCTAATTAAAGATCGAATACTACGAAGAATCTAGGACACTCATGGTTCCTGCGTCATGGGCGGTGGACACCCAAAGAGAAGGAACCCTCACAGGATCATAGCTGAAGTGAGATCCTCAAGATCTTGCCAGTATTGGAGAACCTGCCGCCCTCTAACGCAACCATGTAGCGATGGGCGTGCTCGTCCTCCTCCCGACACGGCGACCTCCTCCGGCGGGTCGGGTCCCTCCGCACCAAACTGGCCCACGCGAACGCCACCAAACGAGATCGGGTCGACGACGGGACCCGGGCGGGTTCCTCATCAAGCGGCGCGCCCTCCAGCAGCACCTCCAGTGCCAGCCCGACGGAGCCCAGTCCGGACATGGGCGGCTGGACGTCGTCATGCAGACGGGTCGACGGCGAGGATGTGGGCGGGCATCGTCGAGAACAAATACTAGCTATATGCCCAAAAAAATAATATTTTTTAATGATTGGATTTTGATAACTAAAATTTCTAACATTTCTACTATTTCAAAAATCTATATACTATTTCATACTAATTAAGCATCTAACACTAAAAACAGAAAAACAATTTCTATACATCCATTAAAAACAGAAAAACAACATTATATAAAAAATTCCATACTAATTAAACACTAATTATATCCATCTAACATGCATTCATACATATATACTAGTGAAAAACAATAATCTAAAAATCTAAACTAATTAAACATACAAAATACGTATATACTAATATATACATGCATTCATACATATATACGTGTATGTGTGTGTGTGTATGGGCTCGGGAAGGGGCGGTGCCCATGGTGGCAGCTGGGCGAGGGAGAGGGTTAGAGGGGGAGAGCTCACAGCGGGCGACGGCGACGGCGAGGCGACGGCCGGGGCAGCGACGGGCGGGGCATGACGCTGGGCGGCGACGCAGGGACGGCGCGACGGGACGGGTCCGGGCGGCGACGGAGACGAGGGCGGCGACGGGACGGGGCGGCGACGGCGACGGGACGGGCGGCGAGGCGGCGAAGCGGTGGACGGGACGAAGCGGCGACGGCGACGGGGCGGCGACGGTGACGGGGCGGCGACGGGATTTGGCGGCGACGACGACGGGGTCGGTGACGGCGTCGATCGATCGGGGCGGGCGGTTCAATGGGGAAACAGAGGAAGAAACAGAGGGAGAATGAAATTTTTCGAAGTGTTGTACTCCCTCCGTCCGGTAAAGAGTGTACATCTAGCTCCAAAATTTGTCCACAAAAGAGTGTACTTCTATCTTCCCAATGCACTTTAAAGTGAGAAAAAATACTTCTCTCTCATCACACGGTAATCAAGACCAATAGCAATCTATACATGGTCTTCTTAATTTCTACATGCACTTAGCTCATTGGGGGTTGGATAATTAAAGAGGAGAGAGATGATGGCTTGCACCTTTCCAATGCATTTTTTACCCAACTCCATAATATGTCCTAAAATTTCTAGATGTACACTCTTCACCGGACGGAGGGAGTATATATAGAAGGCACCTTTAGTACCGGTTGGAGCCACCAACCGGTACTAAAGGTCTGTTTTGGCCAGCCCAAGCAGCGGGAAGCGACCCCCTTTAGTACCGGGTGGTGGCACAAACCGGTACTAAAGGCCCCCCCTTTAGTACCGGTTTGTGCCACCACCCAGACTAAAGGGGTGTGCTTAGCAGCAGTGCGGTGCGGCAAGTTTAGTCCCACTCGCTAGCCGAGGGGCGACCGACTGGTTTATAAACCTCGTGTGGTCGCTCTCTCGAGCTCCTCTCCAAAGCAGGCCCTCTGGGCCTCGTGTTCTTTGTTGCCTCAGGCCCACTTGGCCTTTGGGCTCTGCATCCCGCCCAACAACAGGTTGGGTTTCTAGTCGTATGCAGGCCGCTATGGCCTAGTAGGCGGCTTTTTTTGTGTATTTAGAGTTTCTTTGTGAATATTTTTGCTTTAGGTACAAAAATTATAAACTTTCTGTTAGTGCCCGTAGTTTTCAAATTTGAATAGTTTAAATTTTGAATTATTTGAAATTAGTGTGAATCACTAGTTTGTGAATAATTTAACTTTAAAAATCAGTAAAGGCATGAAAGAATTTGTTTGCACATAAAATTTCTTCGCTTTCAAATGCCAAAACACATAACTACCCTAACTATTACAGAGATTCCCCTCGGGTGTGAAACATGAAGAAAGTGATGATAGTGAAGCCGATCACATCCCAGATCTTTGGGTGTGAAACTTTTCTTCAAGGTGTGTCCCTTTGCGCCAGTAACCATGGAAAATCTTCATCATTTAACGGGATGCTCGGGTCAATATTCACTGTGAATGGAGAAATTTCATCAAACTTTTCATAATCTTCGACTTGTCTGTCTTGTCATCCACTCCCACGATGTTTCTCTTCCCGAAAGAACTATGTGCCGCTTTGGCTCATCGTGACGATGCATTCGCTTCCTTATCTTTTCTTTTTCTTGGCTTGGTAGACATGTCCTTCACATAGAAAACCTGTGCCACATCATTGGCTAGGACGAATGGTTCGTCTGCATACGCAAGATTGTTGAGATCCACTGTTGTCATTCCATACTGCGGGTCTTCCGTTACCCCGCCTCGTGTCATATTTGACCCATTTGCACCGAAACAAAGGGACCTTTAAACCACGTCGATAGTCAAGTTCCCATATGTCCTGTATATAACCATAATATGTTTCCTTTCCCGTCTTGGTTTCTGCATCAAAACGGACACCACTGTTTTGGTTGGTGCTCTTCTTATCTTGGGCGATCGTGTAAAATGTATTACCATTTATCTCGTACCATTTGAAAGTCATTATATTCAAGATGGTAATCGGGACAGCAAGTGCAGGTCATCTTCAATAGAGGTGTCATGCATGGTACGTGTATGCGCAACCAGTGGCGAAACTCCTGGTTTGTTCACGTGTAATCCAGTCATCGACCGCTCCGGTGTTTGGGCGTAGCAAATTCTTGTGTTCATCCATATACGGAGCCACCAAGGCGGAATTATGTAGAACTGTGTAGTGTGCTTCAAAGAGAGAATGTCCGTCCATACATATTATTTGTTCCCCCTAGCGTGCCTTTTCCATCCATCGCCCCCTATGCCGCGATTCAGAACACCAATCGGCTTAAGGTCAGAATAAAGTCAATACAAAACTCAATGACCTCCTCATTTTGATGGCCTTTGGAGATGCTTCCTTCTAGCCTAGCACGGTTATGAACATATTTCAGAAGACTCCATGAACCTCTCAAAGGGAACATATTGTGTAGAAATACAGGACCCAAAACGTTAATCTCTTCAAGATAGGTGAACTAGGGCGTGCGTCATGATGTTGAAGAAGGATGGTGGGAACACCAACTCAAAACGACAAGACATTGCACCAAATCATTATGTAACCTTGGTATGATTTCTGGATCGATTACCTTACGAGAGATTGCATTGAGAAATGCACATAGCTTCACAATGGCTAATCGAACGTTTTCCGTAGAAGCCCCTCAATGCAACCGAAGCGATTGCGTCATAATCACGTGGCAGTCATGAGACTTTAGGTTCGGAACTTTTTCTCTGCCATGTTTATTATTCCTTTATATTCGACGAAAGCCGACGGTACCTTAATATCGAGCGGGCATTCAAAGAAGATTTCCTTCTCTTCTTTGGTAAGAGTGTAGCTTGCATGACCACGATATATGTTGTCTTCTCCGTGCATACGTTGCTGGTCCTCCGTGCCTCGGTGTATCTTTTGTCTTCCCATACACACCCAAGAAGCCAAGCAGGGTCACGCAAAGATTCTTCGTCACGTGCATCACGTCGATTGCAGAGCGGACCTCTAGGTATTTCCAATATGGCAGGTCCCAAAATATAGATTTCTTCTTCCACATGGGTGCACGTCCGTCGGCGTCCTTTGGAACAGGTTGTCCGCCAGACCCTTTCCAAATATCACCTTCAAATCCTTGACCATATCATGTACATCAGCACCGATGACGGTGGCGAGGCTTCGTCCGTGATCCACCTCACCTTTGAAATGCTTGCCTTTCTTTCTTACGGGATGCCTGCTCGGAAGAAATCGACGATGTCCTGTACATATTCTTCATACAACTATTCAAATATATCTCGTCGGTATCATCCAAACAAAGGCGTGCATCCGCGGTATCCCTTGTTTGTCTGTCCTGAAAGGTTACTGAGAGCAGGCCAATCATTGATGGTCACGAACAGCAATGCCTTTAGGTCAAATTCTTCCCCCATGTGCTCATCCCACGCACGTACACCTGTTCCATTCCACGGTTGTAAGAGTTCTTCAACTAATGGCCTTAGGTACACATCAATGTCGTTGCCGGGTTGCTTAGGGCCTTGGATGAGCCCTGGCATCATAATGAACTTCCGCTTCATGCACAACCAAGGAGGAAGGTTATACAAACATAGAGTCACAGGCCAGGTGCTATGGTTGCTGCTCTGCTCCCCAAAAGGATTAATGCCATCTGCGCTTAGACCAAACCATACGCTCCTTGCATCATCTGCAAACTCCTTCCTGTACTTTCTTTTGATTTTTCTCCACTGCGACCCGTCAGCTGGTACTCTCAACTATCCGTCTTTCTTACGGTCTTCTCTGTGCCATCACATCGCCTTGGCATGCTCTTTGTTTTGGAACAAACGTTTCAACTGTGGTATTATAGGAGAATACCACATCACCTTGGCAGGAATCTTCTTCCCGGGCGCCGCCCTCGACATCACCATGCTCATCGCGGTGATCTTATAGCGCAATGCACCACATACCGGCAAGCGCTCAAATCCTCGTACTCACCGCGGTAGAGGATGCAATCATTAGGGCATGCATGTATCTTCGCACCTCTAACCCTAGAGGGCGACAGCCTTCTTTGCTTCAGACGTACTCTCGGGCAATTCGTTGTCCTTTGGAAGCATATCCTTTATCATTACCAGAACTTTCCAAATCCCTTGTCGATACACCATTCTCTGCCTTCCATTGCAGCAATTCCAGTGTGGTGCCCAGCTTTTCTTGTCACCTCACGCAATTGGTACAACAACTTTTGTGATCCTCTAACATGCGCTGCAACTTCTTCTTCTCCAAATCACTTGCGAGTTTCTCTTTGCATCGGCAATGGCCCGACCTAGATCATCAACGGGCTCATCGATGCCTCTTCTTCACTTCTTCCCGCATTGCCGCCCAGCTTCTTCCGCATTACCGGCTTAGCTTCTTCCCCATTGTTGAATCATCATATTCAGGGAACCCATGGCCAGGATAGCTGTCGTCGTCCTCTTCTTCTTCATTGTCTTCCATCATAACCCTCTTTCTCCGTGCTTGGTCCAAACATTATAGTGGGGCATGAAACCGATTCAAACAGTGGACGTGGATGGTTCTTGACGAGAGTAATTGCGACCATTCTTACAGCCAGCACATGGACAAGGCATAAAACCATCCGCCCGCTTGTTTGCCTCAGCCATAGCGAGAAAAGTATGCACCCTCAACGAACTGGGAGAGCATCGGTCATCGTACATCCATTACCGGCTCATCTTCATTACACAACACCAAATAGACCAAATTAATACAAGTTCATACATAAAGTTCATACAACACTTAAATGCAACAAACAAATAACTCTCTAGCTAAAGCATTTAAATGCAACAACAAATGCGGTCAAGATCGCAACTAAGGTAACAATTGATCCAACAGCATAATGATACCAAGCCTCACTATCGATGGCATATTTTCTAATCTTTCTAATCTTCAAGCGCATTTTCTCCATCTTGATCTTGTGATCATCGACGACATCGGCAACATGCAACTCCAATTCCATCTTCTCCCCCTCAATTCTTTTCAATTTTTCTTTCAAGTACTCGTTTTCTCTTTCAACTAAATTTAACCTCTCGACAATAGGGTCGGTTGGAATTTCCGGTTCATATACCTCCTAGATAAAAATATCTACGTCAACTTGATGGGCATAATTTGTCATAAACACGAAATGCAACAAATAGTTTTAAAAGAGAATATACCACATCCGAATCATAACAAGGACGAGGGCCGATGGGGACGGATATCAAAACCATGGCACTATGTATAACAAACAACGTACGGGTAAGATAATTATTATACGAGTAACTATATATCCAAATCACACAAACATCAATTTTTATATAAAATTTCATGAACAAGAGGCTCACCACAAGGTGGTGCCGCGACGGAGACGGTGCGAGGCGATCGACGGTGGTTACGACAGAGATTTAGAAGGCACTAAGTAAACCACACCTACATATGCAAACTAAGTGTTATTTTGACCTCAAATTGCATATAAATCAAATACTAGCACATATATATATTTCCTCCCAAATTACTAAACTCACAAATTAATAACTATATAAAGCATTGCAAGAGCTAATCTAGCAATGAGAGATGAAAGGACAAAGTTGCTAACCTTTGTGATCACTTGAATGGATGGGGGCCTTCAAATCTTGACAAATTTTGGGCAGAATGTGTGATGAGCTCGAGGGGAGAAGAGGAAGAACAGAGAGGAGAGGAGAGGGGAAAGGAAAAAGAACAGAGCGAGCTGGACGAAGGGTTTATATGCAGGAGGACCTATAGTACCGGTTCGTGGCACGAACCGGTACTAAAGGTGCTGGAGGGGGCCCAGACTGACAACATCCTGCCACCACCCTCATTAGTACCAGTTCGTGGCACGAACCGGTGCTAAAGGTTAGCCACGAACCGGTACTAATGAGAGCGGCCCGGCTAGCCGTTGGAACCGGCACTAATGTATACATTTGTGCCGGCTCTAATACAAACCGGCACTAATGTATACATTTGTGTCGGCTCTAATACAAACCGGCACTAATGTGCTTCACGTTTGATCCTTTTTCTACTAGTGATATATTGTGTGTGTTGATAACACTTTAGCAAAACAAGTTAGTGCACCCGTGATTTTAGGTGTGCCGGTTCTAGGTTACGTGTCAGACAAATTGTGTGTTTATGTTAGGCAACTTTGGACAACAAAAACAAAGAAAAAAATGTTGGGAACTGTTGGCACACTAGAAATGTAGGAAAAAAATAGGCAACTGTTGGCAATATTGCAGGCAAGTACTGCTTACTTTTGATCCCTGAACTTGCATGACTATATGCATGCTTGCTAAGAAAAAGGAGTCCCCTCCCCAACACTGGTTCTGTTTATGTATATGAAATTGTAGCAACTCTATGTCAACTTGTTAAGCAACTGTTTGAAATTGTTGAGCAACTACATCCTAACAAAAATGAAACATGTTGTAAATAACAGATTGTCAAAGAAAATTACCTTAATACTGTGGTTGATTCCTATTAAGTTGTTGTTAGTTAATACCTTGCTGGACTGCACTAGATCACACATACCCCTGCATAAATAAAAAATAAAAAAACAGTAACAAAAAACCAAAGATGGTTTGTACCAATGACAGATTGTGAGGTGTGAACCAACTTTTTTAATACCCCCACCACACATTGTTGCAAATGTTGTGCAAGTGGCACATATCAATAAAGAAACTTGTCCCTAAATAAGAAACATAGTTTCAACGCAAAGTAAAACATTGAACTAAAACAAACCACCATGTCTTTTAAAAGTAGTACTACAAAGTTTCACATATGTTCAAAAACCGCCTCCAAATTCAGAACAAAAAAGTCTACATCACATCATCTGCAACTGCTCTTTTCTGACTCTGATTTGTATCCTGCGAAATGTAAAAAAGAAAACCATGATGTTATAGATTATGTAGATTTCTAGCTTGGAACAAGAAAACTATGTTGATTGATGAATGAATCTATGGAAAAAGAAATCAAAAAAATTGTTGTTTCATGTGACTGGATTTCTTTCATTCTTTTGTTCACTGATTGCTTCCCCTGCCGCTATTATGTGGATTATCCTTTATTTGACACTACAACAAGTTAACTTTGCCAAAAAATGTTTGTAAGTTGTGTGCCCTTTTCAATTTTTGAGCAAATTTATGCAGCAGGGGATGATCGACCTTAATGAATTGCCCGATGACGTTAATGATGAATTGCCACCTAATGTTGGAGTGGAAAATGGTGATCCCATGTCCTGCACACAACCTCCTACCCATGGTGGTGAGGCAGTGAACAATGAAAAAGGACAACCCTAGCGACGACTCGCGGACCAGAAGCAGGACGACGAAGAGGAGAGAGCACCGAAACGAAATGAAAGGAAGAGGGGAGGAGAAAAGGCAGGCGACAACACAGGATAAGGACAGTCCACCCACCCACCACCCTCCGCGTCGTCGAACAGTGTGGTGCCGTGCGAACGAATCGCAGTCGGGCAGCTTACCCGGCGGGCCACAGCGTGTACCCGCTGACGAATGACAACCGGGCACGTCGACGAAGCGCACCCACCCCGCGCCCCCTCGCCCCGACGCAGAAACTGCTCACACCCAAGCGGTGACCCACAAAGAGGAGAACCACCCGCGACGCCGTGCGCCGACCCACCTGTAGATGAAACGGGCGAACAAGAGGAGAGGCGAAACGATCCAGAACCGGAGCCACCGAGCGGCCAGGATCACGACACGCCAGCAAGGCCGCACACATCAAACGGTCAGCAGGCAGATCGATCTGTGAGCTTCCTTATTCCAGCACAAATCAAGAATTGAGAGGTCAAGCAACAAAAAACTACACTATTGAATCAACTTTTCCAAAAATTCCCCCTCCACCCCCACCCCTAAAAAAACTGCTCACGTGGTCAAAGCAACTAACGTAGTTGAATCAGACAAATCCTACAGTATTGTGAGGCAATTCATAACATCGCAAAAAAGCTACACCTGAATGTTGGATTGATTCCCTGCCAGATCTCACAGCACATTAGTTTCAGGCAACTCATACAGTAGTGCCAGGCAATAAAAATACACTATTCAATCAACTTGCCCAAAAATCCCCCCCCCTCCGGCCCCAAATCTCACAGCACATGAATTCCAGGCAACTCATAGACCAGAGCCAGGCAACTCAAATAGTATGATTCTGCCAACTCGTACAGTATTGTGAGGATATTCCTAACCTCGAAGAACAACGGATCTGGCAAAACAAAACCATACACTGGATGTTGAATCCCTAACCACCAACCTCACCCGTGGATATGAAAGGAAATGGAGACAGAGGGTGCAGTTGGACCTTACCTCGCGATTTCAGCAACAAGTCCACCGCAGGCGTCACGGCGACCAGCGTTCCGCACTAAGCTCCGCCTTCCGCAGACACGCCGCCGACCACCACAGCAGCCTCGCGCTCCGACGCTGCGGACCGCAGAACCCAGCACTCCTTGATCGCGCGTACACCACAGCCGCGCCCTTCAGCGCGCCGCTGCAGACAACCAAAAGCAGACCCTCCTCAACCGAAAGCGCTGCAAGACCACCGAAGACCGCCCTCCTCCGTCGCGCGCAAGACACGAGGCCCGCACCACGACCTCCGCTTTCTCCGTAGAGTGCAGATCGGCGGCGAGGAGGAGAGGATGTGGAGGGATTAGGAGAGAGCGAGGAGGGCGAGAGAGATTGGGAGAGACAGGCGCTCTCGAGGCAGTTCGAGATGTCCGCCGAGCGGCGAGAAGTGGCGGCCCCACCCAGGCGATATCATGTCATGGGCGAACGACGAACGGTCCCGACAACGAAATACCTGGTCGTGATCGCGCGCCTACACCTCGCATCGGACGGCTGTCCACGCGAGTGCTCGCGACGGCAAACGAGCAGCCATGCACTTTTTAGCATTTAGGTTAGTTCAAATACCTCGTGTCTATTTTGGACAGGCATAAAATATCTCTAAAAAAAAGATAGTGCAAAATACTACCAGTAGAACTTAGTCAAATATGCTCGCTCTTTAACGTCGAAAATTCAAACCGCTTCGCAACTTAAATAGGGCGAGACTTTTCCAGCTGTCACAAGTGAAAAGGTGAACCCCTCCCGTGCCTTCTTGTCCACGCCTCGGGGCTGGAGCCACTGCCCCGTCCTCCTCTACAAGTACCCCTCCCATACCAAACCCCTCACGTCACCAGTCACCAGTCACCACCCTCTCTCCTCTCCCTCCCTCCCCCTCCCACCCTCCCACGCGCACACACAACACGCGCCCACCACCAGGGCGGCAAAATGGTGAGTTCTCCCGCGCCCCCGCCCCCCGCCCCCATCTCGTGGTTGCGCCGCCGCGTGCGCTTCGTGTCGTGCTAACCGGCGCCCCGTCGCTCTTCTCCGGTGGATGCAGGTGATGATGGCTCAGAAGACGAAGGAGGCGGAGATCACGGAGCAGGACTCGCTGCTTCTAGTAAGCCCACCCACCCACCTCCCCCCTCCCCTCGCCTCCCACCCCCGTCTCCGGTTCGGTTCCGCGCGATTCGAGTTGGTCCCGTCGGTGGTTTCGTGCCGGTCGGTCCAGATTTCCTCCTGCGGTTCCTGAGAAGCGCTTGCCCTAGGATTTGGTCGCTCGGTTGGCCGCGGCGCGTGCGTTGCGCGGGTTCGATTCGGGGCCGATTCGTGCTGCGGGGCGTCGGAATCGTTTCGCTCTGGTCGGGTTTTTCGGGGGTGGATTTTGGTGCTGCTTGGCGGGATTTTCACCAATTTCGTGCGCGGGTTTGGGGCTTTGGGCGTGCAAGGGAGGTTAGCCATGGGGTTTTGTGGGGGTTTCTGCTCCAATTAATGTTGCTGATGGAGCGGCGGCTAGAAGCGTCAGTAGATTCCGTATCGGCTATCGCTCAAATGGATTCTGTTCCTAGTTTCCTCCGCGAACTCTCGGGTGCGTTCGGCCTGCTCAAACGGGCCGTCTCGCTGTTACCCCGCTGATTTGATGGGTTTTCCTTCATCCTGCTTGCTTGCTTGGTTTCATTTGCGGATTTGAAGCGTGGAATCTGCTTTTCGGGAGGCTTGCCTCGTCGTTTTCCTCGATTTCGCGGGAGATTAGCGCGGAAACCCTCCTGGTTTGCGCTGCGATTCTGAAACAGCAGTGTTCTGAACATTTGGGGGAGCTGTTGAACTAATTTGGTTTGGTCGCTTTGGGTTTTCCCGTCCCGATTTGGTTTGGTCGTCGAAGTATGCTCGTGGTAATTTCGCTTGCGTATGTAGTTAGCATTGAATCCGCTGGAAATATGGATTCACACGTTCGACGTCGATCATATTGGGTTGTTTACTAGTTTCCTCCACGATCCTATATAGTTTCCTCTGGCAATTTCCTAAGTACATCGATTCTGATGCGTTCTGGTAGAAGCGTCTAGGGATTTTCAGTGCTCGAATTCTTCCTGTACGTGTGGAATTAGTTTGGTCTCGTTTCCTATTTAATTGCTGAAGTTGTGGTAGCAGCTTATGTTCGATTCGTAACTTCACGTCCCTGCTATCAAAATGCTTTGTCTATGTAGAACAGTGGAAGGGGGAGCACAGAGATACATTATTTACTGGCTTGCACATTTCCAAATTATCATGGAACAGCAGCACGAACTTCTGTCATCTTAGTTTGAATTGGGCTTTACTAGTTCCTGTTGTTCTAGGAGTAAGATTTTCTGCTTTTCAAATGCTTCCAGTGGAGTAGTAAGCGTCTCTATGATTGGGGTTTTACTGTTTGATGCAAACGTGACATGTTTTTGGCCAGTTTGAATCAGAATATCTTCTCTGTAGTTAAGTATGTTTTTTCTTGTGCTATGCTGTGAGATTTTCGATGTATGTTCTGCATTTAGGAATGCATGTTCTGCATTTAGGAATTATCTGAGGTTAGTAAACTTCTCTTGCTATGTTTGGGAAGCAACTCTCAAACTGTAGTCTCCTCATTTGATATTACTGCTTTTAGTAGTTGGGAGTGGTTTGCAAATACATTGCAGGATTATTGGTTGGCCATCAGGTTTTGATAGCTTTCACTTTGAAAAGCTGGGTGGTTCATTTCCTATATGACATGATATGTCTTGTTTACATTTCTCTTGTACATGTGTGCCCTAAATTGCAATATTTTGATCTCTGTCCACTTAACAGATTTGATTATCAGTACCAATATATGTACCTGTATTTGCATGGGCTAACTGTTCTTGGTGTTTAATCAAAGAAATGTATTAGACGCTCATTATTGTATATGTATGTGTTTGAACAAAACATTATTGAAAATTTGTTTTGTCGTGAATTATGTGCTTCACTCTGAGCTTGTTTATCAGTAATCCAATTTCATATGATGTTGATAGGTTTTCTATTGCTGAAGCACTGGGCTATTTCAATAAGTATCTATATGATCTGGTGAAAATCATAGCAAAGTGCGTAGTTTTAAGTTATTCATAGAGCTATTTGGATAACATTGGTGTTTTGTTGACCAAACAGACAAGGAATTTGCTCCGGATTGCTATATACAACATCAGCTACATCAGAGGCCTATTCCCTGAGAAGTACTTCAGTGATAAGTCTGTCCCGGCACTAGGTCAGGATCGGTGCCCAGCATATGTATATGTAATATCTATATTCTGCATGACATTTATTAGCTCAAAGTCTCAAACAACCTTATATTTGTTGCAGAGATGAAGATTAAGAAGCTGATGCCCATGGATGCTGAATCCAGGAGGTTGATTGATTGGATGGAGAAAGGTAATATATGTCTTAGATAACTTGAGCTCTTTACTGTTTTATGATTATATGTTTTAGATGTGCTTTTCTTGTGTGCTTATCTTATTAACTTTCTGATTCTAGGTGTCTATGATGCCTTACAAAAGAAATATCTCAAGACCCTTCTCTTCTGTATATGTGAGAAGGAGGAAGGCCCAATGATTGAAGAGTATGCCTGTGAGTATCACCGGATGGAGTTTGCTAACGTGTAGCGTATTAAGTTGGACTGACATAGATGATGGATCATATGCCCTACATTTGCTTATCATGTGTCATAATTATCATGCAGTCTCATTTAGCTACCCCAACACAAACGGGGAAGAAGTTGCAATGAATATGAGTCGCACAGGGAGCAAAAAGAATAGTGCCACATTCAAGTCAAATGCAGCAGAAGTCACTCCTGATCAGATGAGGTGCTATCTTGCATACCCCTTTTTGGATGCTAGGATTTGTTTTTGTTGTTAGTCTTTTGTGCTCCTAAGAGTCAATTTGTGAAGGGTGTTTTTCTGTGTACTGTAGTCGTCATAGTAAAGTAATACTGCATGCAGACTGGTATAATTTCAAAGATATGGCCTCATAAAGTGAAGGCATAGGAGTTCAGTGTTCTATTTTTCTCTATAATGTGTGAAAACTTAAGTTATGGAGGAGTTATTCACCTCTTGACAATTAGTACTAGTTCAATTTGTAAGTTGCTGTCAGTTTTCCTGCTTGACTTGCAAAATTCTAGTACTGAAGGCATGAGGTAGTTGAGGTTTCAGTGTGGTTGTCATATACATCCTGCAGATCAGTTTGTGAATTACTATTCATTGGGTTCATATGTGCATGTCATTGTCAGCATAAACGTTGTCGACTGTAACCAGTGGTAAAATGGTACTGTTCTGACGTGGCAACGGTTTCCTTTTAGGAGCTCTGCTTGTAAGATGATCAGAACGCTGGTTTCACTTATGAGGACCTTGGATCAAATGCCAGAGGAGGTAATTTTGGCATTCTGTATTTTGGTTACATTGGATTGTGCTGTTCTGATTCTGTCGCTTGTTTGTGTTCAGCGAACCATTCTGATGAAGCTGCTATACTATGATGATGCCACAGTGAGTGCCTTTGTTTCTAGTTATCGAAACCTTCAGCTGCCATCGTAGATAACCTGATTCTATTGTTCTGTAGAAATAAGGATTTAGCTTTTCTTCTTCTATATAACTTTGTTGGTGGAAGCTTACAGACTTTATTATGTTGCCAGCCTGAGGATTACGAGCCTCCCTTCTTTAAGGGTTGTGCTGAGAATGAGGCTGTAAATATATGGAACAAGAACCCCTTGAAGATGGAAGTGGGGAATGTCAATAGCAAGCATCTTGTGTTAGCTTTGAAGGTAGTGGAAATTACAGCATCTGTCCAGAATTCTGTTGGGGTCTTTTTGATCAATTTCTCATGTTTGCTTTGTTTATGCAGGTTAAGAGTGTCCTTGATCCATGTGATGCTAATGATGCTAACAGTGATGATGACAAGATGAGCTTGGGTCGTGAGTCAGACCAAGATGATGACTTATCAGACACCGAGGTAAAGGCCAAAGAAATCAGATAACTGATAGTTTCAGTAACATTATCTTTAGTTTGCTCTTTTTTTGGTTATGGACATGTTGTACCTCCTTTTTGCATGAAAATGTTCATACAGTATTTCGTGTTTTTGTAATCTAAATTATTCCCTGACATTACATAATCCCTGATTCTATTAGGTTCGCCCATCTGAAGTGGATCGTTACGTCGTTGCTCCTAATGGTAACATTTATTCCATGATGCTCTCATTTATTTAATATTTGGTGCTAATATACTTGCTACAACAGATGGAAATTGCAAAGGTCAAAGTGGTACAAACTCAGAAGGTCAGTTATTGGTTCAAGAGAGCTTTATTTGCTCTCACATATATATGTAGTTTTTACATGCAGACGTGGTCTATGTCTGTTTGTTTGCTCTTCTCTAATTTCATATATTCACAGATGAAACTCAGGATGCTGCTCATGAGGAAGAGCTAACAGCTCAAGTAAGAGCATGGATATGCTCAAGAGACATGGGTACTGTTAATGCTTCAGATGTCCTTTCCAACTACCCTGACATATCATTGGTAATTCTTGCTGTCAGCTTCCCTTTTATGACAAGTATTGATATTTTGCTTGATTATTGTTGTACTTTAGTCACTAGACTTGTGAGCAAGTGACAGATTTCTTTAAAGTGTTAGTCCACCAGTGTATGTAAACAGACCATGCCTTGATACACTTTACAAGTTTTCGGGCCTGCTACTAACAACTGCTTGTTGAATGTTTTGCAGGAAATGGTGGAAGGTAATGCAGAAACAATTCTGTGTGCTAGTCAGATCAATCTTGTAAAACAGAGGCATTCTTTCTTCATTCTTATTCAAGTCGTGAATTACTAAACTAATGACTCACTTTTCAGATATTTTGGAGAGGCTACTTAAAGATGGTTTACTTTCCAGGGCAGGCAAGGATGGTTATGCTGTTAACAAGGTCAACCTAAGTGACAGTATTGTGTACCACATGATATATTGTTCTTCACTAACATGATTATTCCCTGATTACAGGTTACTGATCCCAAAACACCCTACATAAAGAAAGAGAAAGAGGTTGCCATGCACAATGTTTCACCTACTGAAGGAACCAAAAACAACGACGCAGATCTGATGTACATGAAGGTACCGTCCTTAAACCCTTGATGGTTATGCTGTTAACAAGGGGAATTTCTCCTAACATAATATTGTCGTTGCAGGCATTATACCACGCACTTCCAATGGATTATGTGACTATAGCTAAGCTTCAGGGCAAGCTTGATGGCGAAGCCAACCAGAGCACAGTCCGAAAGTTGATGGACAAAATGGTGCAAGATGGATACATTAAGAATTCAGGCAACAGAAGATTAGGTAACTACTTGAATTTATCTGTATGAAGTCAACCTTTTTGAAAATCTTCATGAAATCTAAGATGCCTTCTTCAACTGTGGCCTCTATTCTTCTGGATGGTTCACATGTTTTTTTTTTTTGCGGGGGTTGTCCAGCAAGTGGTGAAGAATAAACCAGCCATTAATCTCATTTTCATTTCCTAGAAAGATTTGCTGCTGAGACTCAAATGATCGGTTTTTGCATGTTGATCAATTGCATTTCTGAAAAAAGTGTTGCATAGCACCCCTGAAGGAAGACCATTTTCTTCATGAAAAATGTTGTTTACCAGTAATACTTGCATGCTGATCTTTCTTGGATAAAATGCATCAGCTGGAAAGCTTCATAAGTTGTTATGTTCGCTGCAAACTAATCATTGTTAGGATAAACAATCCTGTCATTTTACTGTTCCATTATACTGTAATAAATATAATACAGACATGTATCTTCTGAATTCGATCAGTCGATCATGTGAGTACACATTATCTATGTTATGCAGTTTACTACATTTGTTCTCTTCACAAAATACATGTCAACCTGTGTCTCACAGGAAAAGCTGTCATTCATTCTGAAGTCACCAACAGAAAGCTCCTTGAGATAAAAAAGATACTGGAAGTTGATATCACTGATGAAATGGTATGACCATCGATTCCAATCTTCATGCACCACTTCTGTAGTAAATCTGCAACTCATTTGTGCATTCCTGATCCATCTCAATCTCTGTTATATCATGCAGGCAATTGATACCAATGCAAGGCCTGCTGAGTTTGACCGCAGAGATCATCAGATGGCTGGTGAGTGGCAACAGTGATCCACATCCATGTTCAGGCTCTTACCTCTTTGTCACATTGGGTTTGGCAGCAGTTGCTAAACCGTAGCATTTACCTCTTGTTACAGACCAGGAAATGAAAGATGGCTCGACAAACGGCCGCTTCCAGTCAGTTGGATCTGATCTTACCCGCACACGGGACCTACCGGAGCAGCCGCAGAATAACAAGGACCCAAGCAGGACTCCCACAAGCAATCGCGAGGTATGACCGAAGCCTGATTGGACTTCGCCAAGTAGTCAAGAATTTTGCAGTGTTGAGACTCTGAGCAAGAGCAACCGCAACATATGTAGTATAGTTGAAACGTGATAAACTGTGATGCCTTTCTCGCAGTCGGCTACGTCCCTGGAGAGTGGGGTGCTCGGGCAGAGGACCAGGAAGTCTCTGGCTGGCGAAGAGTCGATGTGCACGCCGGACAAGCGGACCAGGAAGACCAGCATGGTAAGGAAAAAGTTCCACCGTCCTTAACTTTACCTAAATGATTAAATCCACAAATCTCACGCATGTGACATGCTCATCACCCTGCCAGTTGCATCAGTTAACTAACAGTTCGGTACTGCATGAAGCATAAGTTTGACCACCCGTGAATTGTTGCAGGTGAAGGAGCCGATCCTCCAGCAGGTCAAGCGCCAGAAGTCCTAGTTCGGTGAGGCGGCACGGAATCGCAAGGAGCCTCGGCGCAACTAACCTCGTAGGCCAGGTGAAGAAGCAGATACCCCTAGTTCAGTAGTACTTCAGTCCGTTCAGGTGCTTGAAACTTGTGAAGATAGCGACAGAGCACCCCCCAGGCAGATGTAGATCCTTGTCCCTAGCCCTATCCTTGGTAGCAAAACGTAAACGAGAGAGACTTGTCCCCCCTGAGACGTGTTGTTGTTCATGATGTTTGTTTCACTGGAGACTGTACTGCGAGGCCACCTTTTGCCTGAATGATGAAACGTAGCAATGTTATATACAATGATGATCATCGTTGGTTGCTTCACGCAATGATGGATCTATTTGAACTTTTGTACTGAGCAGCGACGATCGGGGCAAGCTTTTTTCTTGTTGTTGTCTTGGGTGCTGTAGCTGTGGGTACTGTTCTGTGGTCTGTGTACGCCGGCGAGCAATTGCTTGCGTATGACGAAAGCTTTTCCGGCGGGGACCGTGGGGCGGCGTTTCCTTCTCTCGCCAGCCCTCGCCTGGTGCATGGGCAGCGCGGCATTGATGATGGCAGGCACACTGTCACCTGGATCGTGTTGGATTAGTGCGTACACCTGTGCTACTAAAAGCCTGGTGGTGGTAGGCTTGAGTGATGGCCGTGTTGGGTCACTGTAGCAGTTCATTCCTTGTCGGCGTTCCGAGTTATTGACGCGGTGGTGGTCACGTCTCCCGTAGGTCGCTGTGCAGGGCTTCCGGCCGATGAAAATTGATCCGGAGTACGTACTGGATCAACTAATGGCTCTGCGTCTGTTGTCAGGCCTGTCGAGCCGCTCGGCGTGTTTGTGCAACACGACAGGGTTTTCTTCCAGCGAATCAATCATCGCTAGGCTTTGTCTTGCTTCGCATCGTTAGCTTGATAACGAAGAGATCGATAACGAAATCCAGTAGTACGCTAAAACGTTGAGCTGTCTGAATCTAAAAAGAACATTCTCTTTCGATGGACTCCACATGCCCACACTCGGTTCTGAGGTCTAGTAAATCTAAAACACAACTTCAATTCGTCCTTTTTTCTTTAAATTTTATTAAAACTAACACAAATTCGGAGTGCCGCTGGAGCACCTCCCCCAAATCTTTTTTTTTTTTGAGACAAACTCCCCCAAATCTGCCAAAGCCCAAACGCGCGCGCGAACGCCTGGGCCGCCGCGACAGGCCAGGAGCCCCGCCCCGCGATGCCGCCGAAGCCGCACGCCGCCGCCGGCGGCAGCTTCGAGTACTGCGAGCTGTGCCGCCGCAACCACGACCAGGGCCGGCGCCACCGCTACTTCCCCGCCCACCGCGCCGCCCTCGCCGCCGCGCTCTCCGGCTTCCGCGCCAAGCTCGCCGACCTCCGCCGCGCGCTCCTCCGCCCCTCCACGCCTGCCCCCCGCTCCCGCCTCTGGTGCCCCTTCTGCTCCGCCGACCTCGTCGACCGCGACAGCCGCTTCGCCTGGTAGCCTCCGCCTACTTCTCCTAGCCGTCCCTGCGCACCTAGGGTTTTGATTCAGATGTGCTGCTTCTAGTTACAGTAGTTCCAACTTAGGATGGTCCAGTAGAACATGAGATCGAGCACTGGTAGCGCATCGGGATCAGCGGTTGTTGGGAGCATAATAGAGTTTTTAGAGATACTGTAGGGATCCGGACTTTGTGTGAATGATATAAGCCCTGTTTTACTCTGTTTCCAGCAGCAATGCGATTTACCACCTCGCGAGCGAGGAGCACCTGAAGGGCGTCAAGGATTTCCTGCGGAAGCATGGGGGCGGGATGGATCAGGTCGATTCGTTTAGGATTTCAGAGGATGAGCTTGCAAAGGTGCACTGCCATCCATTATGTACCTGTATTTCCTCCTGCTAGAATGACATGATATACTTATTTTCACAGTTGTAGTTATATCAAATGGTCTGTTTGGAATTTAGATATGATATTGGCAGTGAACCAGGTTACTATGTGCTCTGGAAATAAGATGATGCTAACTTATTTCTGCACTGCTGATCTGTTATGTTTTTACAATTTCAGTGGGAGAAGGGCTGTGAGTCTTCCGGTACTGAAGCAAAGGCATTGGCCAATGGCATGATTGGACCATCGCTGGGGCCGTTGAAAGATATCCAAAATGAATCTACCTCTAAAATTTCGGATAGTTTTGCTGAAACTGACATCCCATCTTTTCGTAATACTGCATCTTGTGTTGTTATGCCTTTACAAAGTCCTACCAATGGGGCCTATTACCCCACTAGTACAGCGTGTTATGGATCTTCCACCTCTGGAAGTGTTGCTTATTCTGCTCCATTTGGTACTTCCGGACTGCCTGTCAAACCCTGTGTCACAACACATGGACATCAGGGGATGCCGAGTACAAACATGTTTCATAGCGCTGATGCACAAATGAAAGGTGAGTACTAGTGTTGAAATTCTCACTGATCTTTCACTTCTTTTTTGCTCTGGACTTTGCTAATTGTACTATTCTACAGCTTGGTTGGTACGTTGCTGATTTTTCTCCCTTTACAGGTGCTCAATCTACTTCCCTCGGAAATGGACCAAATCCACCGGCTTCTTCTTCTGTATATGTAAGTATGTAATATGTGCACACACCCATGTGCATGTGAAAAGTAGACATTTGTCCTTTTGAAAAGATTGCAAGCAGCCTTGTGTATTTTGTTCGTTATTTAGCAGTCATTCTGTAAATAAGATCCACTAAGAAATTTGAAGTGCTGATGAGTGGGAACGACAAATGGGAGTGTATTTCCATTTATGCAAAGAGAAGCTATGGTTAGTTTGTGTTGTTTGAGCTAGTATCACAATGTTTAGGTATCTTGAATCTGAATAGTAGAAGGCTAAACGAGGGGAAGTTGTCATACAGACTCAGGAAGTTAAACCATATGACATATTGACATCTTTAGGAATGTGATTTTTTGGTTGCAGTCATGCTTGTAGATTTTAGTTTGCAGATATATTTCCTTGGACCAGTTCCTGATCTACATCTGGTTAATTATAGAAACATGTAATTTATCTTCTTACTATGGTATTGGAGTACACCAGACATGTCAGATGTGCTATTAAATTTATGTCCTGATCGGTCGCCCGCCTCTACTCATGGCCTTCCACTGTTCCCCGGTGTCTTAAAACATGTCTTTACCTCCCCCAGTATCATAATTGCAATTCTTTCTCATATGTTAGCAGAACTTGCACAGTATTAATTTCAAACAAATGTAGCAATTTCTCTTTTCTTGTAACACAAGGGTTTTGTTCTAGTTTATGTTTCTTGTTTCATAAAAGAAGTAATTATGAACCATTTTTTTTTACAAATGTCCATATGTAATGATTTGTTGTTTATATAATCACTTTTTGTGGTGCATGTTGGCATCTCTTTTCTTACAATTCTGCCCTTGCAGGTCCAACAGGGCCACTCTGGAGGGAAATTCAATCAGGGTATTTGACACTGCACTTTCTGTAGTGTATATTTTCCTTGCACTAATCTGAATGTGAAAATGCTGCAGCTTGAGCAAAAAAAGATATATCTAGTTAATTCTTTCTCAGTCCATGCATGAAATTTTATGTGATATCATTGTGTTATGAAGGCCTGAAAGCAAATGTGCATACTGGTGCTCCTCCTCCATGGTTAGAAGCTAGTGAGCATGATCCAAAGAATGTGTCACTCGCCAGCTATGCTCTTCCATCTTCTCTGAAAGGAAAATCAAGAAAACTTAACCCAAAGCGTGTTGGAGCTGCATGGGCAGAGAGAAGAAGAGCTGAAATGGAAATGGAAAAGCGAGGTGAAGTCGTTCCAGAAACGCCTGATGCTAATTGGCTCCCTAATTTTGGTGGTGTCTGGCAATCTGGCTCGCGAAAGGAATCGAGGAAAGAGTTTGAGAAAAATCATAAGCTTAAAGAGGAGAACAATCCTGAGTTACTCCCTGAGATAAAACCATATATCAGCAAAAGGATGGTAAATGTGTTCTCTCACTTTGTCCTCAGTCTTTTCTACATGTTTACTTTGGTATTCAGGATTTCTGTGTTCAAGCAAGTAATCTCTGACCTTTTTTCTATTCTTCAGTCCATGGTCTTCTTACACCATTAAGATTAGAACATTGATTTCCTTCTGACTTGGCTCAAGTATTGAATAAATAAACTTAATTATCCTAACTGCTTTGTTACTCTTTTGATTTCTCTTGTGTTGTTTATAGAGGCTTACGAATGCGGTAAAAGTTAAGATGAACCATTCCACCTCTGTGCAGTGGTAAAGCAGTTTAGAGTGTTATGTGGTTGTATGCTAGAAGGAAACATGGAGTGCATTGAGAGATTAATAGCAGTCCTAAGAAATGTGCTGTAGAGAGTTCTTGTGCTATTTGTATTTTGTACTGTTATAGAATTTGTGCAAGTATGCCCTAGATGATATTTATGCATTTATTTCTCTTTATTCTTTGTATATCCGGGTTATGCTTTCGGACGGCTATCTCTTATGCTTATCTGTTTACTATTGCAGCGTGTAGGCTCTAATAAAGATGGACAACCGGACAGCACTGTAGAATAGTGAGGAGATGTGCATTGTCCTGCCCGATGCTTTATGGTACGAATCTAACTGAATTCAGTAAATGGCAATTTGGAGCTTTTGACTTGTATATATCCAGGAACAAGAAATCATGTTTAATTACTGAACAAGTCTCCCCTTGTTTCGTTATCGCTTGATAGTGGAACCAGGTCCAATTCTGGAACATGTGGACATTTTTTTTACTGAACAGCACCAAGTTATGTTTGAAAACTAGATTCCGTTAACTCCCTTGTCTTCACATAACGCATTATGTACTCTCTAAATTTCTAATAAGAATGTGTTGTGTCAAAAAAAGAAAAGACAAAAATGAATAAATGCTGTAGTTGTTGCTTTCCAGGAACAGAAATCAGAGGTGCTACAAGAACGTCTGCACATGTGCAATTAAATGTGGCATTGGGTGCTCGTAGATGGTCCTGCCATCTCTTTTCCAAATGCAATAGACCCAACAACTGTTTCTTGCTTTCCGTCCATCGCTATGCGGTTTGGCGTCTGCAGATTGTGGTCACGCTAGGTTTCCTGTAGAAGTTCTGCAAAACGGTCCAGCGGGCAGCTTTTGTTTCTGTCCAGGAACGCTCTGGATCGTGTCGCGGTTGATGGAAAGGCGATCTCTTGGTCGCATGATTGAAGAGATTTTTTATTTTTTAGTTTGACAGCGTGTGCAATGCCAATCAACCCAAGTGAACAAAAAGGTGGGACACTTTCCAATAAGAGTTACCTGTCTTGTAAAAATCTTTTCAGCATGTTGGTTGGTGCCTTGTTGGTCGTGGGATTTGCTCCTGACCAGAGGACATAGAGGGCCTGGGACATGGATAATTGACGGTCCTAGCTGATAATTAAGGGTGAGTTGCAGGTTTATGTCCCGTCTAATTTAGCTCTTCGATTAGCTAGCTAGGTAGGCGGTGCAACTGTAGCAAACCTTAGAGTGTAGTAATCAGCTTGTTTGCCTGATGACATGTAAAGAAACCACCTATTTTTTTTTATTTTTTTTACCAACGTTGCTGTTCAATGGCTGACGCTTGGCATCTAGCTTTGGACAGAGTGATTGTTTTTTTTAAGCTGTTTGAAGGCGAAGAATCGCTCGCACCTGCTGTACGTACTCTCTCCGTCCGGAAATACTTGTCATCAAAATGAATAAAAAGGGATGTATCTAGATGTATTTTAGTTCTAGATACTTCCTTTTTTGTCCATTTTAATGACAAGTATTTCCGGACGGAGGGAGTAGGTCTCTACTAGTTGATGTTATTTTCCTTACGTAACCCGAACGTGAGAGAATCAAGAGTATTTAGAGCACCTGATGCTTATGAACCATTTGTGTATTACTACCGCCTTACCGAGTGCATCAGTCGGGTCGCGTGAATTTGCCTTTAAGGCTCTGTGATATCGAGCAAGGGTAGCGGTGGTTGTGGGCAGGGCAGGGCACGGCAATTGTTTGTCTGATTGCATGTTTTGTTTTGGGCGCCAAGTTGCAATTCATTCCCTCCCACCCAGGACGCGCTACAGGGAACGCATTCAGTAGCAGCAGGCGAGGTAACCAGGAGATCTCCTCCTCTAAAGAAAGCAATTATTGCAAGCGATGTACGTACAGTAGTGAAAACATCCATTACCACCATGTCCACCACGGTGCACGGGCGCAGACCAGGCGTGCACCCGTACGGTACAGTCTTCTTCATCAAAATTGGCCAACTCCTGCACCATGCAGGCGTTGCTGAGAACCCGTCCGTACGAATCCACGCTAGCAATGGTAAGTACTAAGTAGTATATTTGACACGCGGCACAGTTGATTCATGTGCACCAACAACGCGGGCGTCGCCCTCCCGGCCACTGCTCCGGCGTTTCGTCGAGACATTTGCGTGGAGGCAGGTCGACCAGTGATGCAAGTATTTGGAGCGAAGGGAGTCTATGTCGATCGATGTGAACGCCGTCGCCGGCCCGCCCGCCACCATTGCCCCTTACTTCCGAATATCGGCAAGATCCATCCAAGTGCGAGCGTGCGGGTCAGGAGCCGCCCGGCCTCGCTATCGCTACAGTGAACGCATTACAATCTCTCCCTCTCTTCTCCTACGAGGCACTGTGGTAGGAGGAATTAAGGGCTTCTTTGATTCAAAGGATTCTCAAAAGAATTTTGGAGGATTCTAATCCTTACAATTTTTTCTATCTTGGTTGTTTGATTCGAAGGATTGTAAACCATAGGAATTTTTTCACAGGATTCATTTGCATTAGATTTCATAGAAAACATCCCATCCACTCAAATCTCTTTGAAAAAATCCTGCGTTTTTTCTATGCATAATCAAACACTCGTACAATCCTGTAGGATTCAAGACGACATTCCACTCTAATGCCATGTTTTTTCTATTCCCGCGTTTTGGAAATTCTACGAATCAAAGAGGCCCTAAGCCATTGGAGCCAGCCGGCCAGATTGCAGTACTCCTCTACTCCCCGGCATGGCGGCATCGAGCCATCCCTCTCTCCCGCTAGGTTAGGGCTTGTAGCCCTAGTTACGGCTAGCCTTGCGATCCGTCTCTCTCCTTGTCTCAGCATCAGCATTCAGCACCACCACCAGTGTCCGATAACCCGACGAGCACAATACACATTGCCGTGTGTCTCCTGCGCGCACGATGCACAGCGGGAGGCAGCCGCCGTCCAAAAGCCCCACCACACATTCAAGGGAGCGTTTCCATCGATCTGGCGGGCCTCCGTCGTCTCACTCTCACGTCACATGCTACGATGCTAGCTAGCTCCCCGTGTTATCGGAGGCATGCATAGCACGACCGACGTGGGCTCCGTCCCACGTTCAGTCACGGTGCTGCTGCGCAGTTCCGCCGCTATTGCTCCGGCTGTCGTTAGCTGAATCACGCGGGGAATTTTGAAACTCCAATTGTCGTTAGGTACGTCCTTCCTTGACACTGCTGTTTGGTTCTAGGTCTAGTATTGCCACACTTTGTCATACATTTTTGCCAACTTTACCTAAGCTTAGTTCATTAAAATAAGAGCCATAAGTTGGCAAGCCTAAGAGAATCTTGCCACACTTTTTGTGTGTATGCCATGTGGGGTTCAAGTATGGCTTGCCTAAGGTGTGGCTTGAACCAAACACTCACCTAAGTTAGTCAAATTTGTCTAACCTTAGATGTGGCAACATTTGACAAAGTTAGTCACAAACCAAACAACCACGTGAACTCTTCACTAGAGCATCCTGATCCTAGGTGGATGGATGGATGGATGGATCTAGCTATAGATTGTTTTTTTTTTAAGATCCAGCATCGCTGGCATTCATTGATAATAGCAGAAAGCAACGGAAACAACAAGGTGGTGAAGGTCCTAGGACCAGGAGATCCGAAGATCAAAAGAAAAAAAAAAACATCAACCCTAATGGCTGCAACAAAACATTCCATACAATCCACATTAGACAACGCAGCTCCGACTCCGAAGATGAACCACAAAGAAACGAGGCAAGGTTGGCGTCACAAGGGATCACCGAACGAGCCACCTGACATGCGTCATCGTATACCAGCGGCCCCCCACCGCGGCTTCGACTTCACAGCACCGAGCAGCCGAGGCATTCCCATGTACACGCCGGAGAAGAAGAGCCGACTACCACGACCAAAGCCGCGCCTCCGACGTTGCTCACCACCGTCGTCGTTGCCACAAAAGCCACCGTGCACGTCCAGTCATAGGAAGCACCAAAGGGATCAAATTCTTCAGGACGGCGACCTAAAGAGGGGAACGGCGTTGAAGACGACGACACCGCCCGACCCTGTAGCAGGATCTGGGCTTTCACCCGAAGAACTTGATCCGGGAGTAGAGGCTGTGAAGATTCCCAACGACGCCTCCAAGGAGGATAGCGACGCCCACAGGCGCCGTCGTCGCCGGCCGGTCAGCACCGGCCAGGCTTTCACCCGGTGCAGCCACTCCCACGCAGCAGGCCGAGGTCGACCCGTACCTCCATTGGACCGCGCACCCCCCACACAACAAGCACGCCACTACTGTGTAGGGCCACCCGCAAACCTCCTCGACGACAGGCCTGCAGAGACCAGATCGGGTCCTGCACCCCGCATCCAACCGCGGCAGAGCCACCCAGCTCCAACAAGCGGCAACCGGGCACCACCACCAGCCGGCAGGGCCCCTCCTGGGCCGCCAGCCACGGACCTCCCACCAGCAGCCGTCTCCTTTCGCCCTCAGACTCGAGAGCAGCGAGCGGGCAGAAAAACTTCCCATCTTGCGCTGCCAAGGCCGGATCCGTGGCGTCGAGCTTGCCGCAGGGCCACGCCGAGCGAACCACCGGCCGCCGCCCGCCAGATCTGCCGGCGACCAACACGCGCGCACCCACCACACGCCTCCTCGCGCCCGCGCGCCCAAGCCAGCGCCTCCACCACCTCGCGAGCCAGCACCACCGCTGCCTTGACCTCACGCCGCCGCGCTCTCTGCCGACGGCCCGCCTCCTCACCAGATCCGGGCGCGAGGGCCCCGGATCCTCCGCCTCGCAGGCAGCCGCCGGACCACCTCCACGAGGGAGGCGCACGCCAACCCCGCGCGCGACCTAGGGCCGCTGCCCCAGCCTTCCAGCGCCAGCCAACGCCATCCCGAGCACCAACGTGCCCGCGCTCCCTCCAGGAGCGGCCGGTCCGCGCCGTACCATCTCCAGTGGAAAGGGGAAAAAAAGGGCCCCGCCGCCACCGAGCCGCGGGCTTTGCCCGGCGACTCCTGCCGGCGGCGGCGAGGGGCGGGGGCGCGGTGGTTGTGGCTTGCGGCGGCGGCTAGGTTTCGTTCCTGGCCGCCCGCGGGAGCGACCGAGGAGCGACAGCGCATAGTGATGGCTCCATGGCTCCGTAAAATTGAAGAGAATGGCGATCAGGCTCCTAGCTATAGATTGCTAACTGGACGACATACCTACCAAGCAACAAAGAAAGGGCGAAGTAACTCTTTTTGGTTCGGCGATCGAGCACACGCGTAGTCCTTTGCAAGGACTTGTACTGTTGGACAGTACACTGTTCGGCGATCGAGTACATACATATATGGCGCAGCTAGGCATGGCGCCCACGGCTTATACACACCAGCCCTGAGACGGCACATATGTAGAATTGTACATTTCCATTTCTTGCAAGCTTTAGCTGCTGCTGCTGATGATTGGGCCGTCACTTCCCCGTGTCATGTCAGATTTGATGCGCCGCCGATTAGTAGTTAGCTGATCCGTAGGTAGCAGCCCCAACAACACCTCATAGAATTGGAAATGTTCAAGACTTTTTTTTTGCGGGGTGGAAATGTTCAAGACTTAGCGGTGTCGTTAGCTGATAACAAAGGACGCATGCAATTGGAGCAAACCGAGAGCGTAGTCCTGAGCTTGCTTTGTCCGACGACATGTTACATTGTAATGTAGAGAAACCACGTACGCCATTTTTACCAATGCTGCTAGCTGTTCAAAGGCCGCGCCTGCGCCTGCTGCTGTAAGTTGGCGATCGAGGATCTAGTTGATGCTATTTCATGCATGAAGGTAACCCAAACGTGGGAGAGTACGGAGCATTTAGAGCACCTGATCGATACTTATGGACCATTGTGCGTTGTTACCTAGTACTCGTACGTACCAGTGCATCTGTCAGGTCGCGTAAATTTTGCTTTCAAGGCACTGCCATCTCATGGAAGTGGCCGTGGCCCGTGGGCACGGCGGCAGTTGTTTGTCTCGGTCTGGGTCTGGGTCTGACGCCTAACCTAGGACGTGTTACAGGAAACGCATTTAGTATCTCCTGAGAGAAGGCAGTTATTGCAAGCGACGTGAGAAAACATCCATTACCACCATGTCCACGATGCACAGGCGCAGCTAGCAGACCAGACGTGTTTCTGGCTTTCCGTCCGTTGCTATGCTGTCTGGCGTCTGCGGATTGTACAAGCTCCGCAAAACGGTGCAGTGGGCAGCTTTCGTCTCTGTGCAACGCTCTGGATCGTGTGTCGCGGCTCATGGAAAGTCCAGATCTCTTTGGGCGCATGATTGAAGAGATCATATGTAAGTTTGACGGCATGTGCGATGCCAATCAACCCCAGTGAATGAACAAAAGGTGGAACGCTTTTCAAGAAGAGTTACTTGTTTTCTTGTGGTGAAAATCTTTTCATTATGTTGGTTGGTGCCATGTTGCTCGTGGATTTGCTCCTGATCAGAGGACATAGAGGGCCTAGGGCATGGATAATTGATGGTCCTAGCTGATAATTAGGGTTGACTTACACTAGGTTATATGCCCCGTCTAATTTATCTCTTTGATCTGCTAGCTAGGGGCAATTGGAGCAAAACCTAGAGCCTAGTCCCTGGGCCTGTTTCTCTGATGACATGTAAAGAAACCACACCAGTTTTTAATAATGTTGCTGTTCAAAGGCTGCCGCTAATTGGCATCTTATTTTTGATTGAATGATTGTTTTCTTTAAAGTTGGAAAGTAGGGGCTGCACCCAACTTCGATGTACCCACGGAGGAAACAGTAAATTAGCTGCAGAAGTAACCAGGAGATCTCTCCGGCCTCTCCTCCTCTAAAAGCAAGCAAATATATTGCAAGCCATGTACGTACAGGAGCGTAAACATCCATTACCACGATGCACAGGCGCAGACTAGAGGTGCGGCCGTACGGCACAGTCGTCTTCATTCATCGTTAAAAGAGTAACAACAACTCCAACGAGGCGATCCATTTCGTCCGTCCGCGTCTGTTTAGGTCGGGTCGGACAAAAGTGATGGCCCTACGCGCCGACCCAAACGAATGCGCGTCCGTTTTTCATCCATAGGCAACCCATTCCAGGCCAATTTTGAGCCGGATTTGCGCCGGCGCGGACACGAGACGGACGCGCGCGCGCCTACTCTTCTTCCCGGGCCCGTCGGTCGGTGGCAGCCACCAACATTTCCCCCCATTTCCCCCAAAAACGCTCCCGCCCACGCACGCCCCCGGCTCCTAACCAGCCATGGAGGACGCCATCAACATCGACCTCGACGCCGCTGCCGGCCTCGCCTCCCTCGTCTCGTCCTGCGCCGTCGCCCTCTCCGGAGAAGGCAAGCCTCGTGCCCCGCGCAAGACCGCCGCCGCGATCAAGCCGAAGAAGGCGCTGACGCCCGAATAGCGGGCAAGGGAGTCGGCCAAGATGAAGGGCCGGAGGCACGCCGCGAACGCGAGGAATGAGGCCGCCACGCAGGCCGCCGCCGTCGCCGCCGCGCAGCAGGAGTTCACCAACGCCCGCGTCGCCGCGGCAACTAGGGAGGCGCTCTACATGCTAGGAGTAAACCCTAGCCAGCACAACGTCCTTCAAGCCGCCGTCGCCGCGGCCAGTACCGGCTCGTTGGCGTTTCCTCGGATGGTGCTGCCCGACTCACCCCGCGCGTCGACTTGCAACACCTGTCGCCAAGGAAAAGGCCGTGGTTCAAGAAGATGCAGGCCGACATGCTCAAGTTCGACGACGAGTGATCTATGGCGTCGAGGGCCATCTTTTTTGTATGCCGGCATGACAACGGGAGCCGTGATGGCGTGGTCGAACTCAAGTCCCACCATTTTTTGTGTGCTGGCATGTGTGCCGGCCGGCTGGTGAGTGCGCCAGCATGAACTGTGGTATTTTCTGAAGCCGGCATTGTATGCCGGCGCTGGCATGGTGCCAGCATGAGACATGGCCGCTGGCATGATCGGCCGCGGGCCTTTTTTATTTAAAAGTTGAATGCGGACATGAAATGAATCGACGCGTTGGACGCATGGCTGACCCAAATGCAAAACTGGGCGGACGCCGGACGGGAGGCCGATCCAAACGGACAAAAAACGGACAAATACGCCGTCCATTTGAGTCGCCCAATTAAAGTTGCTCTAGTCCACAACTCGTGCATCATGCAAGCTTTGCTAAGAACCCGTCCGTATAAAATTCATGCGTGGTAGTAGTACTAGCACTGCACTAAGTATTGACACCTGCATCAGATTACTGTAACCTGCCCACAATCGTTCTCGACCCACCCGACGAAGTGCAGCGGAGCGCGGGTTTCCGTGCGTGCGGTGCGTCGGACGCCCTACCGGCCACTGCTCCGCCGACGAGACATTTGCGCGGCGGAGAGGCAGGTCGGCCAACGGCGAGACCAAGGTACGTACTATATTTTGGAGCCAAGAGAGTCTCTGTGGATCCATCTGAACGCCGTCCGTCGTCGGCTCGCCAGCCACCAGTCCGCCCGGCCTCGCTATCGCTACAATGAACCCATTACCCAGTGCTAGCCTAGGGCTCTAGTCTTGTGATCCATCTCTCTCTCTCCGTCTCATCATCATCATCAGCAGCAGCACCGGTGTCCGTCCAATGACTCGACGAGCACATTCATGCATACACGGCAAGTCGTCATGCTGTGTGTCTCCTGCGCGACCCAACCTCCGGCCGTTGACGAGTCCTCGTCTCGGAGCATATAAACACGACTGGTTTCATGTAAAAATCGACAAAATTTGACGCTCAAAACGCACAGTGATCGATAACACCTTAAATAATACATTCCACAACCCGACACCACAATTAGCATGTATACCTCAAATCCATGCAGAGGCGGACAGCTTCACTTCCCCGGGCTCTAGAGGCGCAGCTGGAGAGCGTCGAGACCAAACTGGAGAAAGCGAAGCTTCAGTTCTCGAGACTCATGCCCGCACATGGGGACGGGCGGCGGCGATCATTCAGTTTAGGTTTAGAGTAGGGTTTAGTCCGGTTTATACCAAAAATGTAATGGATTTTGTCTGGTTTATATGAAAATGTTCGAAATGTAATGAATTTCGCTCGATTATATGAAATCCGTCGTGTTTCCACAAATTTCGTCCAATTAGATCAAACAGTGTGTCCGTGGATAGATGCTGGAGTAAATTTGCGGGTCAGCGTTGAATATGCCCTAGCCAGAGTGATCTCTCCTACTATTAGAGTATCTCCAACAGCCGCGCGACGCATCGCGCGCTAAAAGTCAGGATACAGCTCCAGGTTAGCCAGCTTTTGCGCGCGGTGGTGCGCTGGCTCCAGCGGTCGCCGCAAATTAAAGCGCGCTCACGCCGCTCCAGCAGGCGCGCTGTATTTCATCTGTTTTCCCCTACTACGATTCGATACATGTTTGGTTCCGCAGATAGCAAAATAAAACGAAAAACTATTACTACTCGTCCGACTCGGACTCTGCCTCGGTGATGCTCTCCTCCAACGTCGGAGCGTAGGCGTCAAGGAACCGCTCGTCACCGGAGTCCCAGGAGGACACATCTCCTAGCGTTTCGTTGTATTTAGCAAGCGCCTTCCGCGTTCGCTTGTCCTCGCGATAGGCGGCTCGCTCCTTCCTCCTCTCCTCCCTCTCCGCCCTCTTCTCGATGAAGAACTGTTCCTCGTTGATGATATCTTGCGGGAAGCGTTGCCTCCACAGCGCCATGGCTTCCTCGTCCATCTCGGCCAAGCTGAGACGGCGCTCCCGCCTCCGGTTTTTGCGCCGATCCTCGTCAGTGATAAGCCGCGGGAAAGACGCCAACTCCTGTGCCCGCTACCGCGTCGCCACGTCGGTGAAGTTCATGTCCCAATGGGACCGCTGAAGGCGCCATGCCGCAGCGTCGTACGCGCGGGCGCCATCCTGGGCGGTGTCGAAGGTTCCGAGGCCGAGGCGCATGCCGCCGCCCAACCGGATCGAGGCGGAGTAGGTGCAGGACGGACGCACGCGGACGCCGCGGTAGCCCGAACCTCCCCGGGGGCGAGGCGGCATGGTGGCGCGGTGGTGGCGTGTCGGTGGCAGAGGGCGATGAAGCGATGGAGACAACGGCTGAGGGCGCTGCAATTTATAGGCGCGCCGGACACGCTGCGCCAAATCTAGTGCGCGAGCAGCCGCCTTTTCCCGCACGCGCGCAATCGTTTCCCGCGCGTGCTAGCTTCCCGCCACCGTTGGAGCGCACGAAAACGTCCCGCGCACGTTAAAAAGCCAATTTACCGCGCGCGCGTCTTTTGACGCGACTATTGGAGATGCTCTTAAAAAGCAATTATTATTGCAAGCGATGTATGTAGTGAAATTCCACACCGATTACAACCATGTCCACCACAATGCACAGGCGCAGAGCAGGAGTCCAGCCGTACGGTACAGTATTCTTCATCAGAGTAGACAACTCCTGCATCTTTGCTGAGGACCCGTCCGTATGATTCGTGCGTAATACTAATGCAGCAGCAATAAGTTGCGTGGGTACTGGGTGGAAGCGCAACGCTCCGACTCCGACGCTGGCCATGGCATTGACACCACCCGCATCGGCACAGTTCATGCATGTGCACCAGAGTCGTCACTCGTCAGCAAGCCGGCGGCGATCAGAGCAGAGCGGAGCGGAGCGGACGCGCCCTTTCTAGAGATTTTATTTTTGCTGTAACGTATTTTCTTTGTCTCATTATAAAATATCGTTTTTGACATTAGTGTAATGATCCCTAGAGAGTATCGCCTGCCCGCAATCGGTTCCACGTGGTTGGTTATGGGGCCTCCCGACCCGACGGACGGAAGCGGAGCGCCGAGAGCGAATGATACCCCGTCGCCCTCCCGGCCACTGCTCCGGCGTCGCGTCGCGCCGCCCCGCTACAGTGAGTCGAGAGTCGAGACGTTGTATCGCTGCCTCTGTCTCTTTTGTTCTAGAAGTTGGAGGAAACCATCGCAGCCAGATTGCGCTATCGATCCGTCGCTCTCTCTCTCTCTCTGTTACGACTACGCTGCTACTGCTAAGCGCTAGGGTACTGCCTGCGTCTCTCTCCGTCTCAGCATCAGCATCAGCAGCAGCACCGATGCCCGTCCAAAGGGCTCGACGAGCACATTCATGCACGGCAAGCCGTGTGGCGCGCGATGCACAGCGGGAAGCAGCAGCCGCCGTCCAAAGCCCAGCCGCACACACATTCAAGCGTTTCCATCGATCTGGCTCCCTTTTCGCACGATGGAAGCCATACATACATGCGACTCTTGCAGGTGGAGTACGTACGTCGATATTGATACTTGTAGCTACTACATGTACTCTTGGGAGCCTCCTCATCGATCCCAGATGGCTTGGATGGATCTAGCTTGACGACATAGAGATAGAGTAACTACCAAGCAAGAAAGAGAGGACGCCATGTCTTCATTTTGCTTGCTTGACTAGTAGAAAGGGCAAAGTAACTTTTCTCGGTTCGGCGAACGACTACATACCCGGTCCTTTGCAAGGGCTTGTACTGTTGGACAGTACATACTCCTACATATATGGCGCAGCAAAGGCATAACGCCCAGGGCTTAATTAGATGCCAACCCTGAGACAACGGTACATGTACAACTCCATTTCTTGCAGGTTTTAGCTGATGATTGGGCCGTCACTTCCACCGGCCGTGTCATGTCTCATTGATACGCCCTCGGTTAATAGCCAGCACCCTCCTTTGCAGGGGCGGAGCCAGAAAATTTAGCCATTGGGTTCATTTGTTAACTTTGCTGTGAAGATTTTATATAAATTAGTTAAGTAAAAATAGGTGTATCCAGTGTTGAAAACACCCACGCAAGATAGGCTACCCCAGCATAATAATTCTGCAAGGAAGCTGGTTGGAACTCAGGATCTCTAGGCCACAGTGGAGAGACTCTACCAGTTTGCTAAGTGTAAAATCTAACTTCACATCATCTTACAACAAAGATTATAACACTAAAAATAACTTAATGTCTGGAAATACGATATCACTTAGTATCATATATGATGTTACATAAATACCAAAGAGTGCACGACATACCTGTTACATGTTATAGCCAGTTCAGGACCAAATGACTTCATAGCTTCAGATAAAGCTTCTCATCTTCCTGTAAGCATTGAAGAAAATGACCATTAATTTCTAACGACTCACTCTCAGTCTTGTTCTTATTGTTATCCCTAAAAAGATAGCAGCAATAATCAACGCAAAGTTCTAGTGTAGATCGAGCTACACGGTACCCTCTATCCACCCTGTCCAATGTCTTCGAGATTTGTGCTCGTGACAAACTTTTTCCAAGCCATGCAAGGTGATTAGCAGTGGTAGTAGGCCCGGGGTATCGTAGGCAGGCAGCGGACTCTATTTTATTCTATGCGCATGTGAACCTCTGCAGAACACGAAGAACTCTCTCGTGCACATCTCTCTTCCCTGTCACTTGTCTCTCTCATTTAAAGTCTCCTGACATGCATGCACAACAGTCTATCATGAGCTCACTCTTTTTTATTGTTTTCTCTTTTTTAACAGCAATTTGACGAGCAAACACAAGCTTTCTCACACGCAGATTCCATCTTCACCTCTTTTTTTTTGAGACAAATCTTCACATCTCTTAACTCTTAATAAAATACTTCCTCTAGCCGGGCCGACATATAGTACTCCCGGTCAGGACAAAATTGAGAATAAGAAATAAAAAAATGTTGGCCCAAGCTAGAAGCCATGCATGTAGAAAAATATGTTCAAGAAAGTTCACAGATTCTTTGGACAAAACCACTGACGCCGGTGCATGCAAGCAGACTAGCACTGTGCACTCTGCAGCCTACCTCCTAGGTACCTAGGACCTATACCCTACCGCTCCACCAGTGGCGGATCTACCATTGGGGCGAGCTGGGGCGGCCGCCCCGGGTCTCCGGCCGCGGAGCACCGACCCCCGCTGCCTATCTTTCGTCCGGCCCTCTCAGTTTTCCTCCGGCGGCTAGCAGTTCATGGCGGCTCGGCTGCGTGCGTCTTTCCGTGAAGGGGTGGGTGACTTGAGGTTGAGGGAGAGAGGAATTGGGCTTGGGCTGGAGTACACAGACTAAGCTGCAGCGATTGTGCCCAATTTAGATCTCACCAAACGTCCACACACACAGCCACCAAACTGGAGTACGTATCAATCATGTTTTCTCAAAAAAAAAAAAAAATCAATCATGTCCTAAAAAATCAAAAACAAAATCAATCTAGTACTTTGACCAATAAAATGTAGGTTACATGTCAAAAAAACTATACCATCCAATTAATTAGTAGTTTTCAACGGTGTACATTTTATGATATATAATTCATATATTATTGATGATTTACTGTCAAAAATTTAATCACAAAAAATAGAATACCATGTAAATAGAGAGGGAGTAGTAGTTTCTAAGACACTTTTATGCTTTCTCACGTGTTTGGTATTTGAATTTATAAATTTTGGTTCAGTAGACTTGTTTTTTGTATCCAATTTTTTTAGATCCAATTGTTCGCCCCGGCAAACTTCGATTCCCGGGTCCGCCACTGCGCTCCACTACACTACTTTACCTAGCTAAAACGCTGCACCGCCTGCTAATGACGCTGCACGGCTCCAAAAAAGCCTGCACCAAGCACGAATCTCAGAATATGTGGATGGTCAGGATAAGGGGTGCTGTGGAGCTCAGGCTACAAAAAACCACTCTCAATAACAAAAGATCGTATGCATCTTGTCACTATACTAAGTCAACCTCCACATTCATAAAATCATTCCAGATTAAATCTTGGTGGAGCATCTCCAACTCCAATGAAGCTCTAGGAATAATCACAGGTGGTATCCCGTAATGTCTTATGATTAGATATGTTCGCCTAATCTCATATTGCTTCTTAGAATTTTTCGATCAGCCGGATTGCTTGCAACATCGGTATTTGATGCACTTTGCCTGGGTCTAACAACTGGACTTGATGTGTCTGTATCGTTATCTATATCTGGAAATTGATTTTTAGTTGAGAAATATCGTTCCACAGTATAGATCAATGAAAGTATAGGGGATAAGCAATTAGAAAACTACGGCAAAAATCAATATTACAGTGCCATACGAGACTAGAGAGGAGATGTGGAGATTTGATTTATTACCACGAATTTGGATTAGTTCTTGGCCTGTCGCTCAATAGCTGGCATCTGGCGACCAATCCACGACGGAACGCCGAGCAAGAGATACGAGATTGTTGAGTTATTTTGGGAAGTCATTAAGCGATCAGGAAAGACGAGAGGCGGCTGCCGAGTATTCGTACAGGGAATTGGCGAACGAACAGACCTAGGCACTCTACTTGGGCTTTTGGGCTTTCGATTGGCTAGTGCGTGGGTGGGCGGGATCCTGGTTTTCTTTCCTTCCTTTTTCTGTACCGTACGTGCGATCCTGGTTTGATGGGTTCAGCGACGATTTTCTGTTGGGTTCATACCAAAGAAATACTCGTACGCACGTAGGGCCACGGGGAAATCGTTGGGTTCAGATGAACCCAACGGCTCAACGCTGGCTCCGCCCCTGCTCCTTTGGTAACAGCCCGTCAGCCCCGTCAAGCATCAACACCTCCTAAATCTTGAAGGCTTGTTTAATCTTCAAGACCTGAACCGTGTCGACAGTTATTAGAGCCAGCCGAAAGTGAGAGTATCAAGAGCAGTTATTACTTATTAGAGCACCTGATGGCACTACTTTTGAACCATTGTGTGTTGTTACCTGGACTGGTGCATCTGTTAGGTCGCGTTTGTAAATTTGCATTCAAGGCACTGTGATGTAGTGACGTCGAGGAAGAGTACTGCTGGTGGTGGGCACGCCAATTGTTTGTCTGGCTGCGTGTTTTGTTTTGGAGGCGCCAGCATGCAAATCTCTTGGTCTGATACCTAGGACGTGATACTGCAAACGCATTTACTTGCAGGAAATCTCTCCTCAGAGAAGGCAGTTATTGCATGCTCCATTACCACCATGTCCGAGATGCACAGCCGCAGCGGACAAGACGTGTACGGCACGGCACGGTATTCTTCATCAAAGTTGACAACTCATGGAACAGGTGTCCAATGAGAGGATTTGAGGAACGCTGGTCCGGGAGCACATGCCGTCGATCTGCGCCAAGATTCAAGAGATTGCTTATGTATACAAAGAGTTCCACTTTCGTTTATGTATGTAAATGCACTCGTATATCAAACCGATATATCTGTTAGTGTGGGGGTCTGAAACCTGTTAAGTGGGGTCTGTTAAAAACATAAAACAGAAAGGAAGGAACAAATATAGAACTGACGACGAAAAGTGATCCATTAAACCATTGTTGTGCTGTTCTTCTTAGTTCTTGTTTGTTCTTATCTTTCTGTTCCTCGGAAAAGAACATCCATGTTCACATTGTGTTAATCAACGGATATTGGTAAAAAGGTACACGGTGACATGTTCATGTCCGAACATGTGGCCGTGTCCTAGACGCACGTACGTAAGAGCTGACCTCCGCGTCGCTCAGAGTGGCGGCTCGAGGGAAACCTAGTCCCGCCGGCCGCTGGACCTCCCCTCGAGCACCTCTCCCTCGCCGCCGTCGAGGGTCTCGGCCGGGTGAAGCCCGAGCAGTTCCTGCGGAGGCGGGGCCTTCTATGGGCGCGACTCCTCTCCCTCCCTGGCGGCGACGAGGCTCCGATCTGGTGGCGGCTTGCTTCTCGGTGACGGGTGCGGGCGGGTGCTCTACCAATTGGTGTACCCCAGCTTGTAGTGATGGCTTGGGCTGCCGATCCCTATGATCTAATCTGGGTGGGTTGGTGGAGCTCGACCCAAAGCTGCGCTTGGCCGTGTGCCTCGTCAGCTGATGCGACCTGGGGCTCTAGTCAGCAGGCTTCATGCCATGGATGTTGGGAGGCAAGCGGCGGGCTGCTGGATCTGGGTGGCTGGTGATAACCCACAAGTATAGGGGATCACAAATGTTTTCGAGGGAGAACTAAACATTTGCAAGTATTAGGAGTTGAGTTGTCAATTCAACCACACCCGGAGAACTAAATTTTTGCAGCAAAATGATTAGTAGCACAGTAGTATGATAGTTTGATAGCAGTTGTAACAATAGCAATAATAACAACAACAGTAACAGTAGCAGTTTATAGTGATTGTAACAACAGCAACAACGAAAGTAACTTAGCAAAGATCAATATATGAAAAACGTAGGCATTGGATCAGTGATGGATATTTGTGTTGGATGACATTCATCATATAACAGTCACAACCTCGAGCGATGCACAATAGCTCCAATTCATCAATGTAATGTAGCCATGTATTCCGTATAAAGTCATACATGCTTATAATAAGAACTTGCATGACATATTTTGTCCTACCCTTCTGTGGCAGCGGGGTCCCTAAGGAAATCTAAGTGATATTAAGGCCTCCTTTTAATAGAGAACCGGAACAGAGCATTAACACATAGTAAATACATGAACTCCTCAAACTACGGTAATCACCGGAAAGAATCCCAATTATTGTCACTTTGGGGCATGCGGATCATAACACGTAATAGGTGCATATAACTTGCAAGATAGGATCAAGAAGTCAACTATATTCATGAAAACATAAAGGGTTTAGATATGAAATCAGGACACTCAGGCCCTAGTGATAAGCATTAAGCATAGCAAAGTCATAGCAACATCAATATCATAACATAGTGGATACTAGGGATCAAGCCCTAACAAATTGACTCGATTACGTGAAAAATCTCATCCAACTCCATGACCGTCTAGCAAGCCTATGAAGGAATTACTCAGTCCCGGTGGTGAGCATCATGGAATTATTGATGGAGAAGGGTTGATGATGACGATGGCGACAATTGCACCCTCCGGAGCCCTTAACAGACTCCAGATCAGCCCACCCGATAAAGAACAGGAGGTGGCGGCGGCTCCATATCATAAAACGCGATGATTCCTTCTCTCTAATTTTTTCTCCCCGAATAGGTATATATGGAGTTGCAGTTAGGGTTGCCGAAGGCTCCAGGGGCCCACAAGCCTGGGGCGCGCGCCGTGGGAGGGTAGGCGCACCTCTTGAGCTTGTGGTTCCTGGGTGGCCCCCTATGGTAATTCTCTTGGCCAATATTTTTTATATATTTCAGAAATAATATTCGTACAGTTTTAGCCCAATCCGAGAACTTTTATTTCTACACAAAAATAATACCACGACAATTTTGCTGAAAAATCGTCAGTCCGGGTTAGTTCCATTCAAATCATGCAAATTAGAGTCCAAAACAAGATCAAAAGTGTTTGAAAAAGTAGATATGGTTGGGACATATCAACTCCCCCAAGCTTAACTCATTGTTTGTCCTCAAGCAATTTTGTTGACACTGTAAAAGTGATAAAGAAATTTTTTTACAAACTCCTTTTGTTCTAACCTCTCGGAGTTGGTTTAGCGATTGCTAAGGCGCGACGTCCTCGCACGTTCGTAGTCGGATCGTCAAAGTCGACTTCCTCCAAAGCGAAAACCAACATCTCATCGAAAGACGGGACACCTTTGCCTCTATCATGTTGTATGTATGCTTAACTAATGTTCAAGTTTTCAACAAAGAAAATGAACTAACCATGTGCATGATAATATTTAGGTCTCACATTTACTCATACCTATGACATAACCAACTAGCGAGTGATAATAAGATATCTCGGATGCCAACAATTTGTCAAAACAATCATGATATAATATGATAATATGGTATCTCGCTTGCCCTTTCTGAGACCGGAAAACATAAATGTAGAGCACCTCTAAATTTCAAGCAACGAGCAAACATTGTAATTCATGGTAAAAGAGATCCAGTCATGTCACACTGAACATTAACTATACTCAATGCATAAGAATGACAATAGTGCTCTCCAATTGGTGCATGAATGAGAAGGTGATGACTCAACAATAAAAGTAAAATAACATAAAAATAAATAGATAGGCCCTTCGCAGAGGGAAGCATGGATTTACATAAGTGCCAGAGCTCAAAGCTTAAAACAGAGATGAATATAATTTTGGGAGGTATGCCTTTCCTGTCAATGTCACGACCGAGAGTTTTCAATACCTTCCATGCTAAACACATTATCGACGGTTCACAAGCGGAAAGGTAAAGTTTACTCCCCCTCGACCAACAAACACAAGTCATGGCTAGCCGGATTCATGGGTTCCCTCCATACCAACAACTTTCCCGGGGAGTTTGTTGCATTGTTTTCATTTTGATTATAGGACTGGGCATCCCAATTACCACCCTATCTCGTGCAGTGACAAGCGAGTAAACACCCATCGTGAGAATAACCCTCTTAGAATGGAACATACTGACTGCCCCTGTTGCTCCATGAGTAGTACAGGCACACAAAACATATGCTTACTTGAATGTTTAGAGGTGGCACATGCAAATTTACTTGGAACGACAGGGTAATACCACATATAGGTAGATATATTGACTCATCTTGAACAACTTTGGGTTTAAGGATTTGGATGCACAAGCTGTATTCCCGCTTAGTACTACAGGCGAAGGCTAGCAAATAGATTTGGAAGCTGCCAACTAGAGAGCAAAAACGGTCATAAGCATGCATCGATAATAATTTACATTGAATACGAGCATGATGACACACAAGTATAGGGGATCAATCGTAGTCCTTTCGATAAGTAAGAGTGTCGAACCCAATGAGGAGCAGAAGGAAATGACAAGTGGTTTTCAGCAAGGTAATGTCTGCAAGCACTGAAGTTGTAGGTAAGAAGTTGCTTGGTAGCAAGATAATTTGTAACAAGCAAGTAACGGCAACGGTAACAAAAGTGCAACAAGGTAGCCCAATCCTTTTGAGGCAAAGGACATGCCAAAATAGTCTCTTATGATAAGCAAAGCGTTCTTGAGGGTACACGACAATTTCATCATATCACTTTCATCATTTTGGTTTGATTCGTGTTTGCTACTTTGATAATTTGATATGTGGGTGGATCGGTGCTTAGGTGATGTTCTTACTTAAACAAACCTCCTATTTATGATTAACCCCCTCACAAGCATCCAAAACTGCGAGAAAAGTATTACGATAAAATCTAACCATAGCATTAAACTTTTGGATCCAAATCGGCCCCTTATGAAGTAGCACATAAACTAGGGTTTACGCTTCTGTCACTCTAGCAACCCATCATCTAATAACTACTCCACAATGCATTCCCTTAGGCAGTAATAAGGTGAAGTGTCATGTAGTCGACGTTCACATGAAACCACTAAGGGAATCACAACATACATATCATCGAAATATCGAACACACATCAAGTTCACATGATTACTTGCAACATGACTTCTCCCGTGACCTCAAGAACAAAAGTAACTACTCAAAAATAATAATCATGCTCAATATCAGAGGGGTATTAAATAGCATAATGGATCTGAACATATAATCTTCCACCAAATAAACCATATAGTAATCAACTACGAGATGTAATCAACACTACTAGTCACCCACAAGCACCAATCTAAGGTTCCGCTACAAAGATTGAACACAAGAGATGAACTAGGGTTTGAGAGGAGATGGTGCTGTTGAAGATGTTGATGGAGATAGCCCTCCCAAAGATGGTAGAGTTGTTGGTGATGACGATGACGATGATTTCCCCCTCCGGGAGTGAAGTTCCCCCGGCGGAATCGCTCCACCGGAGGGCAAAATTGCTCCTGCCCAAGTTCCGCCTCGAGACGGCGGCGCTTCGTCCCAAAAGTCCTCTCCTTTTTTTCTAGGTTAGAGTGACTTATATACCAGAAGAGGGGCACCGGAGGTGGGCTGAGGAGGGCAGAACCCACCAGGGCGCGCGTGGGCTCCTTGGTTTGCCCAGGTGGGTTGTGCCCACCTGGTGGGCCCCCTCTGATAGTTATTTGCTCCACTATTTCTTAAATATTACATAAAAAATCTCCGTGAAGTTTCAGCTTATTTAGAGGTGTGCAGAATAGGTAACTCTGACGTAGCTTTTCAAGGTCCAGAATTCCAGCTGCCGGTATTCTCCCTCTTTGTGTAAACCTTGCATATTATGAGAGAAAAGACATTAGAATTACTCCCAAAAGCATTATTATGCATAAAAACATTATAAATAACAGTAGGAAAACATGATGCAAAATGGATGTATCAACTCCCCCAAGCTTGGACCTCGCTTGTCCTCAAGCGAAAACCAAAATCGAAAACATGTCCACATGCTTAGAGAGAGAGAGAGAGAGAGAGAGAGAGAGAGAGAGAGAGAGAGAGAGAGAGAGAGGTGTCGATAAAAACAAAATACAGACATAGAAGCATCATGCATATTATTATAAAAACCAGGAACTTTAACATAAACTTTACCAAACAACTTTTATCATATAACTTCTCATGAACAAGTAACAATTCATCACAACATTGAAGTATAAAGCATAAACCTTATTGAAAACCTACAAACTATGTTCTCAGTCAACTTTGCAACTACAGTTCGTCATATTTTCAGGAAGAGTCATGTGTCGGAGCCTTTTGGCAAGTCCACATACTCAACCATCACTTAACCTTTTATGATTTCTAACACTCACAGCATACCCATGAACAAAAAGTATCAACCGGACACATAGAAAGATAGGGGCTTATAGTTTCGCCTCCCAACGTATTCACCTCAAGCGTGATGTCAACAATAATAACTCATGCCTATTCATATCCAACTAGATATATGTGCCTAGATCTTTCCTCACCACATGATGCTTGCAAAAAGAGAAAATAAAAAGGAATAGGGAATAATACTTTAACTCTTGCATAAAAGTAATTGCATGAAAGTAAAAGATAGGCCCTTCGTAGAGGGAAGCAGAGGTTGTCATGGGCTTATTTGTTTGTATGCCAAATCCCTTAATGCAAAAGAACGTTGCGTTATATTGCCCCTCATGATAGTAACCTTTATTATGCAGTATGTCGCTTTTATTCTTTGCCATCACAAGTTCATACAACGCTCAATTTTCTCTTACACTAAATGATCGAACACATTTAGAAGCAATTTTCATTTCCTTATTGCACCGATGACAACTTACTTGAAGGATATTACTCAATCCATAGGTAGGTATGGCGGACTCTCAAAATAAGATTTGGGTTAAGGGTTTTTGGATGCACAAGTAGTATCTCTACTTAGTGCAGAATTTTTGGCTAGAAAAGATATTGAGCAAGCACCACATGTTAAAGGATCTATGACAATATAACTTCTATGTGAATATGGACAAACATAAATCACTACGTTGTCTTCCTTGTCTAATGTCAACTATTTTGACACAAAATACTTAATGGGGGCTCACAATCATAAAAGATGTCCAAGATAGTGTATTTGCATGTGATCTTCTCTTCCCTTATTAATTCTTTCATGAGTTGCATCATTGACCAATGCTATGTTTGTCATTGTCCAACAAATTTTACTACTTATACTTTTCCTTATGTGATGTCATTACTTACCATAAGATTAGCATATGATCTTTTCGTTTATTTTCCTTTCTTTTTATTTAAACATTAAAATAAAGAAACAAGACTCAAACTAATCTTTATTATATTTCTTGCACACGATTACATCGATAGATAGATCACTAAGCAAACACTTGAAAAGGAAGGATCGAACTAAACTTTTATTCAACTAAATCAAAAGATAACTAAAGATCAAACTAAAATAGATGAAAGCAAAGATAGTGCTGGTGATACGATACCGGGACACCTCCCTGAGATTGGCACAAGCCAAGGGGAGTGTCCATACCATGAACTCAAATCTCCTTTGGTGATAAAGAAGGTGGTGGTGGTGATGAGGTAGTAGCGATCTTATCCTTTCAGGCTCAAAAATTTCTCCTATCTACGGATGACGCTTCGTAGGGCAATGATGTGCTCTTGAAATAGAATATTTTCACGAGTGAGATATTTCTTTTGAACACGAACCGTTTCAATGATCCTAAAAGCTTCAATTTCAGTGGGGATAAGATGTTCATAATATGCACTACAGGAATCAGGCACTTTGCCATCTGCCATGGTGGACGGCAATGGCATGCCTGGCGAACGACAAAGGCCTTTGCCGTCCGCCGGCAGATGGCAACAGGTCCGGCTGAATAAGCTATGACAAAGGGGTCTTTGCCGTCTGCTGGCGGACGGCAAAGATGAAATGGTCTTTGCCGTCCGCCAGCAGACGGCAAAGAGCCTGGACGGCACACGTGGCAGGTTAGGTCCGTTAGGGGGTTAACGACGTGCTTTGCCGTCTATTGGCAGACGGCAAACACCTTTGCATCTTTGCCGTCTGCCAGCGGACGGCAAAGTGCACAAATATGCCGGACCAGATGCCCACCACGTAGCTGCCACGTGGCAAGCTATGCCGTCCGCTGGCAGACGGCAAAGATGCCAAGGTCTTTGCCGTCTGCCAGCAGACGACAAAGCTGCCAAATAGGCCAGCCCAGTGCACCCCAAGTTGTGCATGTAGCTTCCACGTGGAAGCTTTGCCGTCAGCTGGCCGATGGCAAAGCTCTTTGCCGTCTGCCAGCAGACGGCAAAGAGCCTGTACAGCCCCTGTTTTTCTTAAATTCATTCAATTTCACAGAATTTCACACACACACATATATATACACACAGTTGAAAAATACTTTCAACAAGCATAACAACACATATACATACCAAGTCATATCCCTGCCATATGGATATGATCATCCAACACATATACATACCAAATCATAAGTCCATATGCAATATATATAGCTAGCCAACATATCCAACAACAAGCATATAATGGTTCCATCCATACATACATATATAGGTAGCAAGTTTCACATTGTTCATCCTACAAAATCAAAACAAAAAGGAAGCACAAGGAGAAGAGTATACTCCATCAACGCAAGCTACCTCTTTGAAAGCAAATCCGCAAATTGGGAAAGAAGAAAGTTAGAAGAAGAAGACTAGCTAGAAGAAGAAGAAGAAGAAGAATTTTCCTTCTCTTTCTTTTTCTCGTCTCCTCTTCTTTATCTTCTTCTTAGGTAATTATAGGTCATTTTTGTGGTAACCTACGTGACGATGCCATTTTTGAGCCAACTTTCGTAAATATAGCTCATTTTTATCTAACTTAGCTAATTATGCCATTTAGGAGGAAAATAAGCTAAGTATGCATTTCTTAAGTAAAACACTAGAGAAAACTTACCCTCATCACAACAAATGCGATGAAGATCGCAACTAAGGTAACAATTGATCCAACGGCATAATGATACCAACCTCATTATCAATGGCATACTTTCTAATCTTCTTAAGCTTCAGGCGTATTGCATCCATCTTCAAGCGCATTGCATTCATCTTCATCTTGTGATCATCGACGACATCGGCAACATGCAACTCCAATGTCATCTTCTCTTCTTCAATTCTTTTAATTTTTTCTTTCAAATACTCATTTTATTTTTCAATTAAATTTAACTTCTTGACAAGAGGGTCGGTTTCAAATTCCGGTTCACATACCTCCTAGATTAAAATATCTCTATTTCAACTTGATGGCCATAATTGTCATAAATGCGAAGTGCAACAAATAGTTATAAAAGAGAATTTACCACATCCGAATCATAAAGCGGGCGAGGGCCGACGGGGACGGACATCAAGACCATGGCACTATGTATAAGAAACAATCATACAAAGTAAGAAAATTATACAAGTAACTATATAAATCATATAATCATACAAGTAACTATATAAATCAAGTACAACATAAAAAATAGAATACCTAATAATAATCTGGATCGTCGGGTTCAATAAATGCTACGGGATCAATAAATGCATTATCATCATCACTATCGGTAATGACATGCTCATCATCATCATTAATAAATGCATCATGATGTGGAAGGCCACCTTTACGTAATCGGTCAAGCATTGATAGGTTATCCGCAGCAGTAACCTCTTCTAGTTCAGGCTCTTCTTGTTCCGGCTCAGGGGTGAAGTCAGGTTCACTGTCGCTGTCTACTTCAATGTTCTGGGGTGAAGTAGAGCGGTTCTTGAAACGTTTTTTGGAAAGATGCGCTTCTTGGAAGAATTCTCCTTCATATGTGTCTGGGTTAATGTGAGGTTCATAATCCTCTTCATTGGGGGGAGGTGGTCTAACATGTGGTGCCACTTCATAAACGACTTGTGGGTCCCACTGGACCCACTGGTCAGGTTTGACCTGGTCAGCCGCTCTGTTGACTGCTGAGGTCATCAACATGTCATGCTGACGTCATATTCCATTTCTGTTAACTATAATAAATCCAAAAAATGGTTTAATCTTTGAAAAATCATAGAAATTAAACCGTAAATCGGATGAAATTTTTTTCTACATGAAAGTTGCTCAGAAAAATCCAACAAATCCGAATACGCAGTCCGTTCATCTGTCACATGCCCCTAGCATGCTGAAAATGGAACATTCCCCCTCCGGTCATCTGTCTGACACAGGTCCGGAACCAGGAAAACATTCCCGGTTGAATTCCCCCTTCACCTTTATTGTGCAGCACTTCGTTAGGTCGACCTAGTTCTGCTTTTCGTCAGTCATGCTTTATAATGCTTTGTTTGCTTTATATTTATTGTTTCTTCCCCCTCTTCTCTCCGGTAGACCCCGAGACCGATGCTGCCCCTGTGATCGACTACGTTGATGACGACCCTTCTTCCCTTTCAGCGGAGCTTCCAGGCAAGCCCCCCTTTTGATCATCCTGATATCGCCCATTTCCTTTCTCTCATGCTTGCATTAGATTTTGCTACTATAATTGTTTGCTCCTATTCTGATGCATAGCCTGCTTTTGTAACCTGCTTATTGTTACCTACCTGCTTATCCTAAACTGCTTAGTATAGGTTGGTTAGTGATCCATCAGTGACCCCTACCTTGTCCTTGTTGCCCCTTCTTCATCATCGAAGACTCGATCAACGGGATTGAAGACCAGGCCCCGGCACCGCATATCACTTTCCCCCTAGTTGCTTGACACTACTGGGTTACTATCGAGTGCCGATGGTGAGCCTCATCAGCACTTCTGATATAAACCCTGTAGTGTAGTTATTCGGTCGTGGTCATCGAGGGTGATTCCACCTTAACCACTTCTGATACCACTCTGTCGTGCAACCCCTCAAGTGTGAACCTCGAGGGTGGATCCTCTTACGTTCACCTTGATGATTACATCGAGTGGAATCCATCCAGGGTTATTCCTCAGGTTTTCCCCTTGGTGTTAGACACACGGTTACTATGGTTACTATGACTTTACACTGAACCATGTTACTAAAGACGGGTCGGCCCTGAGGGGTACCCGCGCGAGCATATTTGCGAGTGATGAGGAGTCGGGTTGACCTGGAGGGTGCCCGCGAGATAATTACGAGGCGTGGTTGGGCATTCTTAGCCCTTGCTGCAAGTCCTCGAGACGGGGCGACGGGGTCACATCTTTCGTGAGTCTCTGCTTGTTACCATTCATTTCTAATCCACTACGATTTGGATATTTGATCCGAGGGGCCTCTGGCTTGATAGCACTAACCATCACGTGGGCATAGCATGGGCGTTTTGCGTCGTATGCATCAGCCGAAGCTTAATAGACGTCAGCGACTGAGCGGCGTGCGCCGGGTTGGACTGCGTAAGCTCCTGCCTTTTTAAGGAGGTAGCTAGGTCTGCTCACCGGCTGCGTACGCAACATGCAGGAGTTCCCGGGGGGATGGCGCATGACCCCTGGGGGCATAGGTTTAGTCCGGCGTGCTGACCTCTCTATTAAGCCTAGGTCGGGTTGCGGCGTATTGTTTGGCCGAGGCCGGGCATAACCCAGTAAAATGTGTCCGGCCGGAGTTAATCGAGCAATGTGGGTAAGTTGGTGCACCCCTGCAGGGAAGAAAACATCTATCGATAGCCTGTCCTATGGTAACGGACACTCGGAGTTGTATCCCGATCAATATAACTAGAACTGGATGCTGAGGCATGAAATGGATATGTGGCTCCGGGAGTCGAGAAAGGATCCCGGGGCGTTGACAACAACATAAATATGACTTATGTTATACTACTCTACTCCCTCCTCTTGCTGCAAGAGGGTGGTTTCCAGAAGGTGCTAGTCTTTGATAGGACTAGCTTCTCCCCCTCTTATTCTGGCATTCTGCAGTTAGTCCACAGATACTACCCCTTTCATTGATACCGATGCATAAGTATTGTAGATCCTTTCTTGCGAGTACTTCGGATGAGTACTCACAGTTGCTTTGCTACCCCTTCCCCCCTTCTTTCTTCTTTCTGGTTGTTGCAACCAGATGGTGGAGTCCAGGAGCCAGATGCCACCACCGACGACTACTACAAACCCGAGGGTGCCTACTACTACGTGGAGGCCGCCGACGACCAGGAGTAGTTAGGAGGCTCCCAGGCAGGAGGTCTTGCCTTTTCGATCCTTGTTGCTTTTGTGCTAGCCTTCTTAAGGGAAACTTGTCTAAACTCATGTCTGTATTCAGATATTGTTGTTTCCACTAACTCGTTCGTATTCGAGCTTATGTATTCGAGCCCTTGAGGCCCTTGGCTTGTAATATAAAGCTTGTATTATTTTAATTTGTGTCTAGAGTTGTGTTGTGATATCTTCCCTTGAGTCCCTGATCTTGATCGTACACATTCGTGTGTATGATTAGTGTACGGTTGAATCGGGGGCATCACAAGTTGGTATCAGAGCCGACTGCCTGTAGGTAGCCCCTTTCCAACTCCTTGGCCGAAGTCGAGTCTAGTCACTACAAAAACTTTTACTAACATGGCTGTGTGTCTTACGGGCCCACGTCGCCATTGGATGGTATTAGGATCTTTTATTCCTCGTCTATACTCTAGGACTTTGATCTGTTTTCTATCCAGGTTAAATGATTTTGCTAACTCTAACTCTAGGTTCTCGTAATTACTTCCTCCTGGAGAGCCCCTCAGTCTAGATGGTCGCTTGCTTCAACAGAAGATTCTGAAGATACTCTTCGATGTTTTTTGAGACCCTTGTGCCCACCGACTTTGCAATTCCCTATCACCGATAAATCCCTATGGATAGCTGCTTACACTTGTCGTCCATACCTTCATTTCCAATTGCTCTTGTTATTACAAGATACCCTGAAATACTTTCCGATATTCCGAGAATCCATTGTTCCTGCTGCCTTGCAGCTTCTTTTTCCGCATGAATACATGTTCGAATAATTCCTCACACTTATCTAGGATTTGTTCATTCCTTGTTATTCATGTGTTTCACAAAATACCCCGAAATGCTATTCGACCTTCCAAGAATCCTTTGCAACCTATTGCTTTGGAAAGTCTTGCGTGCCTGCATTATGGTTAATTCCATATTTCTAGTAATCTCCATTAACCTCTCTTGTCATTACCATTTTGAGCTCCTTGATTCATTGTGTTGCTAATTCTCGCAATCATTAGTCGAACCTTGAAATTTGACCTTCCTGCTCAGACGTCATTCTGGGCATGAGCTGGGTCTCGGCCAATCATGTTGCAATTGATTGACCACCTAGTTCCCTTCAACTTGAACGCCGAATTATTCAGCTGATTCTATAATCGGATGCCTTTGCATTCTTCCCTTCTTCTGATTGAGTACTGATACTCACATCAGATCCATTGAGGACCACTGAATCCTTTGTTGGATTATTATCCGGCAGTGTCCACCATATTCAAAACTTTGTGCGCTCTTCCCCTGATATATATTGTCTTCGGTAAATTGTATTCTCTGCTTTGTCAACCTTTCTCTGCTCTCGAGCTTGAGTTATTTATTCCTGAAGTTCGTGGTATATGTTCCTAAGATGCCCCAATGGGTTGAACCTATGTTTTCCCTAATCCGTGTGAACTCAAAAGTTATGCGAGTCACATTCTTCTGGTGCTTCACCAGATAAATTTTCAGCACTACAGTTTCTTCGAAAACGAGAAGTGAATGAAAGGTTATGCATTGAAGAAGTGGGAGTCTACCTTGAACTTTGTGTTCATGCCCATGGACCCTATGTAGAACTTATCATGGAAGCTACTTGTAAAAATAATTATTCTTTGGTACAAGCTCATCTTGTATCTATGAATTGATCCTTGGCAATCATGGTTCTGTTGGAAATATGCCCTAGAGGCAATAATAAATTAGTTATTATTATATTTCCTTGTTCATGATAATCGTTTATTATTCATGCTATAATTGTATTGACCGGAAACAACGATACATGTGTGGATACATAGACAACACCATGTCCCTAGTAAGCCTCTAGTTAACTAGCTCGTTGATCAATAGATGGTTACGGTTTCACGACCATGGACATTGGATGTCATTGATAACGGATCACATCATTAGGAGAATGATGTGATGGACAAGACCCAATCCTAAGCCTAGCACAAAGATCGTAGTTCAGATGCTAAAGCTTTTCTAATGTCAAGTATCTTTTCCTTAGACCATGAGATCGTGCAATTCCGAATACCGTAGGAGTGCTTTGGGTGTATCAAACGTCACAACGTAATCGGGTGACTATAAAGGTGCACTACAGGTATCTCCGAAAGTGACCATTGGGTTGACACGGATCAAGATGGGATTTGTCACTTCGTAAACGGAGAGGTATCTCTGGGCCCACTCGGTAGGACATCGTCATAATGTGCACAATGTGACCAAGGGGTTGATCACGGGATGATGTGTTACGGAACGAGTAAAGAGACGTGCGGTAACGAGATTGAACAAGGTATCGGGATACCGACGATCGAATCTCGGGCAAGTGCAATACCGCTAGACAAAGGGAATTGTATACGGATCGATTGAGTCCTTGACATCGTGGTTCATCCGATGAGATCATCGTGGAACATGTAGGAGCCAACATGGGTATCCAGATCCGCTGTTGGTTATTGACCGGAGAACGTCTCGGTCATGTCTCAGATGATTCCCGAACCCGTAGGGTCTACACACTTAAGGTTCGATGACGCTAGGGTTATAAAGGAAGTTTGTATGTGGTTACGAATGTTGTTCGAGTCCGGATGAGATCCCGGACGTCACGAGGAGTTCGGAATGGTCCGGAGGTAAAGATTTATATATGGAAAGTTGTTGTTCGGTTCCGAAAAGGTTCGGGTTTTTCGGTATTGTACCGGAAGCTTCGGAAGGTTCCGGAGGATTCCGGAGGGGTCCGGAGGTCCGGAAATTGTTCCACCACGTCCAATACAGTAGCATGGGCTGTAGGGGGGCGCCCTAGCCATAATGGGCCAAGGGAACCAGCCCCCCCAAGGCCCATGCGCATGGGAGGGGGGAAACCCTAAGGGGGAGGGCCTCCACTTGACTTGGGAGGCACTCCTCCCCCTCTTGGCCGCCCCCCAAGTCCCATCTAGGGCTGGCCGCACCCCTTGGGGTGGGAAACCCTAAAGGGGGCGCAGCCCCCCTTTCCCCCTATATATACTTGAGGTTTTGGGCTGCCCAACACACGAGAGCCTCCCTCTCCAGGCGCAGCCCTGCCTCTCTTCCTCCTCCTCTCCCTTGGTGCTTGGCGAAGCCCTGCGGGATTGCCACGCTCCTCCACCACCACCACGCCGTTGTGCTGCTGCTGGATGGAGTCTTCCTCAACCTCTCCCTCTCTCCTTGCTGGATCAAGGCGTGGGAGACGTCACCGGGCTGTACGTGTGTTGAACGCGGAGGTGCCGTCCGTTCGGCACTTGATCATCGGTGATTTGAATCACGACGAGTACGACTCCTTCAACCCCGTTCACATGAACGCTTCCGCTTAGCGATCTACAAGGGTATGTAGATGCACTCTCCTTCCCTCGTTGCTAGTTTCTCCATAGATAGATCTTGGTGACACGTAGGAAAATTTTGAATTTCTGCTACGTTCCCCAACAGTGGCATCATGAGCTAGGTCTATTACGTAGATTCTTTGCACGAGTAGAACACAAAGTAGTTGTGGGCGTTGATGTTGTTCAATATGCTTACCGTTACTAGTCCAATCTTGTTTCGACGGTATTGTGGGATGAAGCGGCCGGACCGACCTTACACGCATTTTCGTGAGACAGGTTCCACCGACCGACATGCACTTGGTGCATAAGGTGGCTAGCGGGTGCCGCCTCTCCACTTTAGTCGGAACGGATTCGATGAAAAGGGTCCTTATGAAGGGTAAATAGCAATTGGCATATCACGTTGTGGTTTTGCGAGGTAAGAAACGTTTTGCTAGAAACCCATAGCAGCCACGTAAAACATGCAAACAACAATTAGAGGACGCCTAACTTGTTTTTGCAGGGTATGCTATGTGATGTGATATGGCCAAGAAGAATGTGATGAATGATATGTGATGTATGAGATTGATCATGTTCTTGTAATAGGATTCACGACTTGCATGTCGATGAGTATGACAACCGCAGGAGCCATAGGAGTTGTCTTTATTTATTGTATGACCTGCGTGTCATTGAACAACGCCATGTAATTACTTTACTTTATTGCTAACCGGTAGCCATAGTAGTAGAAGTAATAAGTTGGCGAGACAACTTCATGGAGACACGATGATGGAGATCATGATGATGGAGATCATGGTGTCATGCCGGTGACAATGATGATCATGGAGCCCCGAAGATGGAGATCAAAAGGAGCAATATGATATTGGCCATATCATGTCACTACTATATAATTGCATGTGATGTTTATTATGTTTATGCATCTTGTTTACTTAGAACGACGGTAGTAAATAAGATGATCCCTTACACAAATTTCAAGAAGTGTTCTCCCCTAACCGTGCACCGTTGCTACAGTTCGTCGCTTCTAAGCACCACGTGTTAATCGGGTGTGATGGATTCTTACGTTCACATACAACGGGTGTAAGCAAGATTTACACACGCAGAAACACTTAGGGTTAACTTGACGAGCCTAGCATGTGAAGACATGGCCTCGGAACACGGAGACCGAAAGGTCGAGCATGAGTCGTATGGTAGATACGATCAACATGAAGATGTTCACCGATGATGACTAGTCCGTCTCACGTGTTGATCGGACACGGCCTAGTTGATTCGGATCATGTAATCACTTAGATGACCAGAGGGATGTCAATCTGAGTGGGAGTTCATAAGATGAACTTAATTATCCTGAAAATAGTCAAAAAAGACCTTTTGCAAATTATGTCGTAAGCTCGCGCTTTAGTTCCATTATTTAGATATGTTCCTAGAGAAAATATAGTTGAAAGTTGAAAGTAGCGATTATGCGGACGGTAAAGCTTATGTCCTTAATGCACTGCTCGGTGTGTTGAACCCCAAACGTTGTTTGTAGATGTTGCGAACATCGGACATACACGCTTTGATAACTACGTGATAGTTCAGTTGAACGGTTTAGAGTAGAGGCACCAAAGACGTTTTCGAAACGTCGCGGAACATATGAGATGTTTCGAGGGCTGAAATTGGGATTTCAGGCTCGTGCCCACGTCACTAAGGGAGAAAAGCTCAATCGTTGAGCTTGTGCTCAGACTGTCTGAGTGCAACAATCACTTGAATCGAGTGGGAGTTGATCTTCCAGATGAGATAGTGATGTTTCTCCAAAGTCATTGCCACCAAGCTGCTAGAAGCTTCGTGATGAACTATAACATATCAGGGATAAATATGATGATCCTTGAGATATTCGCAATGTTTGACACCGCGAAAGTAGAAGTCAAGTAGGAGCATCAATTGTTGATGGTTGGTGAAACCACTAGTTTCAAGAAGGGCAAGGGCAAGAAGGGGCACTTCATGAAACGGCAAATCAGTTGTTGCTCCAGTGAAGAAACCCAAGGTTGAACCCAAACCCGAGACTAAGTGCTTTTGTAATAAGGGGAACAGCCACTGGAGCAGAATTACCCTAGATTCATGGTAGATAAGAAGGCAGGCAAGGTCGATAGAAGTATATTTGATATACATTATGTTAATGTGTACTTTACTAGTACTCCTAGTAGCACCAGGGTATTAGATACCGGTTCGGTTACTAAGTGTTGGTAACTCGAAATAAAAGCTACGGAATAAAAGGAGACTAGCTAAAGGTGAGCTGACGATATGTGTTGGAATTGTTTCCAAGGTTGATATGATCAAACATCGCACGCTCCCTCTACCATCAAGATTAGTATTAAACCAGAATAATTATCAGTTGGTGTTTGCGTTGAGCATAGACATGATTGGATTATGTCTATCGCAACTTCATTTAAGGAGAATAATGGTTACTCTATTTATTTGAATAACACCTTCAATGGTCTTGCACCTAAAGGAATGGTTTATTGAATCTCGATCGTAGTGATACACATTTTCATGCCAAAAGTATAAGATAGTAATGATAGTACCACTTACTTGTGGCAATCGCCATGTAAGTCATATTGGCATAAACGCATGAAGAAGCTCCATGTTGATGGATCTTTGGACTCACTCATTTTGAAAAGTTTGAGACATGTGAACCATGTCTATTGGTGTATACGCATGAAGAAACTCCATGCAGATGGATCGTTTGGACTCACTTGATTTTGAATCACTTGAGATATGCAAAACATACCACATGGGCAAGATGACCGAAAAGCCTCGGTTTCAATAAGATGGAACAAGATAGCAACTTGTTGGAAGTAACACATTTTGATGTGTGCAGTCCAATGAGTGCCGAGGCATGCAGATGAATATCGTTATGTTCGACTTCACGATGATTCGAGTAGATATTGAGTATATTTACTTGATGAAGCACAGTCTGAATTATTGAATGGTTCAAGTAATTTCAGAGTGAAGTTGAAGATCATCGTGACAAGAGGATAGAATGTCTATGATATGATCATAGAGATGAATATCTGAGTTACGAGTTTTGGCACACAATTAAGACATTGTGCAAATTGTTTCACCATTAATACCGCCGAACACCATAGTGTGATGGTGTGTCCGAACATCATAGTTGCAACCTATTGGATATGGTGCATACCATGATGTCTCTTATCGAATTACCACTATCGCTCATGGGTTAAGCATTAGAGACAACCGCACTCACTTTAATAGGGCACCACGTAATTCCGTTGAGATGACACCGTATGAACTATGGTTTAGAGAAACCTAAGCTGTCATTTCTTAAAAGTTTGGGGCTGCGACGCTTATGTGAAAAGTTTCAGGTTGATAAGCTCGAACCCAAAGCGGATAAAATACATCTTCATAGGACACCAAAACAGTTGGGTATACCTCCTAATTCAGATCCGAAAGCAATAGGGATTGTTTCTTTAATCGGGTCCTTTCTCGAGGAAAAGTTTGTCTCGAAAAGTTGAGTGGGAGGATGGTGGAGACTTGATAAGGTTATTGAACCGTCACTTCAACTAGCGTGTAGCGAGGCACGTGAAGTTGTTCCGTGGCACATACACCAATTGAAGTAGAAGCTTATGATAGTGATCATGAAGTTTCGGATCAAGTCACTACCGTACCTCGTAGGGTGACAAGGATGCGTACTACTTCAGAGTGGTACGCAATCCTGTCTTGAAGGTCATGTTGCTAGACAACAATGAACCTACGAGCTATGGAGAAGGAATGGTGGGCCCAAATTCCGACAAATGGTTAGAAACCATGTAATCCGAGGTAGGATCCATGTATCATAACAAAGCATGGACTTTGGTGGACTTGCCCGATGATCGGCAAGCCATTGAAATAAATGGGTCTTTAAGAAGAAGACGGACATGGACGGTAATGTTACCTTCTATGAAGCTCGACTTGTGGCAAAGAGTTTTTCACAAGTTCAAGGAGTTGACTACGATGAGATTTTCTCATCCGTAGCGATGCTTAAGTCCGTCGGAATCATGTTAGCACAAGCTGCATTTATGAAATCTGGCAGATGGATGTCAAGACGAGTTTCCTTACCTTTACATAAGGAAAGGTTGTATGTGATACAATCAGAAAAGTTTTGTCGATCCTAAGGATGCTAAAAGGTATGCTAGCTCCAAATGATCCTTCTAAGGACCGGAGTAAGCATCTCGGAGTTGGAATGTGCACTTTGATGAGATGATCAAAGATTTTGGGTTTATACAAAGTTTATGAGAAACTTGTATTTCCAAAGAAGTGAGTGGGAGCACTATAGAATTTCGATGAGTATATGTTGTTGACATATGGATGATCGAAATGATGTGGAATTTTCTCGAAAGCATATAGGGTTATTTGAAAGATGTTTTCAATAGAAAACCTGGATTAAGCTATTTGAACATTGAGCATCGAGATCTATAAGGATAGATCAAAATGCTTAATAATACTTTCAAATGAGCACATACCTTGACATGATCTTGAAGGTGTTCAAGATGGATCACCAAAGAAGGAGTTCTTACCTGAGTTGTAAGGTATGAAGTTAAGAGTTAAAGCTCGACCACGGCAGAAAAGAGAGAAAGGACGAAGGTCGCCCCTATGCTTTAGACGTAGGCTCTATAGTATGCTATCTTGTGTACCGCACCGAAGTGTGCCATGCCATGAGTCACTAAGGGTACAAGAATGATCCAGAATGGGGATCATTGGACAGCGGTCAAAATTGTCCTTGGAGTAAATAAGGACATGTTTCTCGATTATGGAGGTGATAATGAGTTCGCGTAAAGGGTTACGCCGATGCAAGCTTTAACGCCTATCCGAGTGACTCGAGTAGCAAACCGGATACGATATTGGAGCAACCATTTGGAATAGCTTCAAGTGGGCGTGAAAGCAGCATTTACAATATGACATAGAGAATTATGAAGTACACACGGATCTGAAAGGTTCGCACCGTTGACTAAAACCTCTCTCACAAGCAAAACATGATCAAACCCCGTAACTCATTGAGACTTAATCACATGATGATGTGAACTAGTTTAAAACACTAGTAAACTCTTTGAATGTTGGTCACATGGCGATGTGACCTATCGATGTTAATCACATGGCGATGTGAACTAGATTATTGACTCTAGTGCAAGTGGGAGACTGTTGGAAATATGCCCTAGAGGCAATAATAAATTAGTTATTATTATATTTCCTTGTTCATGATAATCGCTTATTATTCATGCTATAATTGTATTGACGGAAACAGCGATACATGTGTGGATACATAGACAACACCATGTCCCTAGTAAGCCTCTAGTTAACTAGCTCGTTGATCAATAGATGGTTACGGTTTCCTGACCATGGACATTGGATGTCATTGATAACGGATCACATCATTAGGAGAATGATGTGATGGACAAGACCCAATCCTAAGCCTAGCACAAAGATCGTAGTTCGTATGCTAAAGCTTTTCTAATGTCAAGTATCTTTTCCTTAGACCATGAGATCGTGCAATTCCGGATACCGTAGGAGTGCTTTGGGTGTATCAAACGTCACAACGTAATCGGGTGACTATAAAGGTGCACTACAGGTATCTCCGAAGTGACCATTGGGTTGACACGGATCAAGATCGGATTTGTCACTCCGTAAACGGAGAGGTATCTCTGGGCCCACTCGGTAGGACATCGTCATAATGTGCACAATGTGACCAAGGGGTTGATCACGGATGATGTGTTACGGAACGAGTAAAGAGACTTGCCGGTAACGAGATTGAACAAGGTATCGGGATACCGACGATCGAATCTCGGGCAAGTGCAATACCGCTAGACAAAGGGAATTGTATACGGATCGATTGAGTCCTTGACATCGTGGTTCATCCGATGAGATCATCGTGGAACATGTGGGAGCCAACATTGGTATCCAGATCCCGCTGTTGGTTATTGACCGGAGAACGCCTCGGTCATGTTCGATGATTCCCGAACCCGTAGGGTCTACACACTTAAGGTTCGATGACGCTTAGGGTTATAAAGGAAGTTTGTATGTGGTTACCGAATGTTGTTGAGTCCGGATGAGATCCCGGACGTCACGAGGAGTTCGGAATGGTCCGGAGGTAAAGATTTATATATGGAAAGTTGTTGTTCGGGTTCCGGAAAAGGTTCGGTTTTTTCGGTATTGTACCGGAAGCTTCCGAAGGTTCCGGAGGATTCGGAGGGGTCCGAGGTCCGGAAATTGTTCCACCACGTCCAATACAGTAGCATGGGCTGTAGGGGGCGCCCTAGCCATAATGGGCCAAGGAACCAGCCCCCAAGGCCCATGCGCATGGGAGGGGGAACCCTAAGGGGAGGGCCTCCACTTGACTTGGGAGGCACTCCTCCCCCTCTTGGCCGCCCCCCAAGTCCCATCTAGGGCTGGCCGCACCCCTTGGGGTGGGAAACCCTAAAGGGGGCGCAGCCCCCCTTTCCCCCTATATATACTTGAGGTTTTGGGCTGCCCAACACACGAGAGCCTCCCTCTCCAGGCGCAGCCCTGCCTCTCTTCCTCCTCCTCTCCCTTGGTGCTTGGCGAAGCCCTGCGGGATTGCCACGCTCCTCCACCACCACCACGCCGTTGTGCTGCTGCTGGATGGAGTCTTCCTCAACCTCTCCCTCTCTCCTTGCTGGATCAAGGCGTGGGACGCCACCGGGCTGTACGTGTGTTGAACGCGGAGGTGCCGTCTGCTCGCACTTGATCATCGGTGATTTGAATCACGACGAGTCGACTCCTTCAACCCCGTTCACATGAACGCTTCCGCTTAGCGATCTACAAGGGTATGTAGATGCACTCTCCTTCCCTCGTTGCTAGTTTCTCCATAGATAGATCTTGGTGACACGTAGGAAAATTTTGAATTTTTGCTACGTTCCCCAACAGGTTCGACCATATTTCCTCCTTGATTCCATTTACCGGATAAGTTAAAATACTTATCCTCTGAAAATCTTTGTCCCCGTCCAACCTCTACTCCAATTTACCTTCCGGCATTACACCTAGTACTTGATATTGGGAAGTTTTATACCCCATCACATCATTCCTAGCCTGATCGGCTATATTTTTATCATGTCAACTTTTAACTGTGCTACCTGGTCTTTATGCCCGGAGCAACTTTCGACGATGAGATAATCTTACGTCGATCTTCCTCATCTTATCATTCACCTCGAACAACAAGCTTGACTTTGAGCTTGTGTCGAATCCGTGGTTCTCACAGCCTTTCACTTCATCCTTCCTTTTCTGCTCGATGGCATCTTCATAGAGTCTCTCGACAAAATTTGTCGTGATCACCGCCAACACTTTGGCTTCTTTACAGATGTCAATTGAATTCATGGCTAGAAATACCATCCTTGCCCCTCGATGATTTGTGATATTGTCGATGACATCTTGACTTTCTGCCAACACAGACCTGATTGTGCTTCGTTATTCCTTAAGTTCTGAGGTAATCTTAGAATTGTTTCTCAGTATCTCTTGAGATCTTCAAACCCAATCTTTACTTGACACCATATCGTTGCTGCATCGAGGCATGACTGTGGTATTCTGAATATCAACAAAAACATCGGAAGCATAATACAAAATGTTTCTCATTTAATTACCCTCAGATCGTTGTATGGGTAATATCATGATTCTTGCCTCGCCCCATTATCTAAATGCTTTTGAACTTGCTGTCCTGTCATGTATTTCCTGCTCCGCTTTTTCCCTGGGAAGGATATACTCCCAATTTTTGTGTGTAGACACATTTTCCTTCCCATTGATTAATTTGAATAATCAATTAATCATTTTTTCCTTTCCCTTGGTTTGTTTAACCTTTCTTATGATCTGGATGATACAAGCAGAAATAATTCCCTGCTTATGAAAACACCTTGAGGTACAATTCGGTCAGTATGACCCTATTACTAATGTTGATAACATTCCAATAGCCACCGATGGATGAGAACTTTGCCTATTGGTCCGCCTCGTCTTAACGAGCAGGAAAATGGTTCTCGTCGCTCGCCCTTTGTACCAACGTTGTTGCCAACATAATTGACAGGCTATCCTCTGACCTGCCTTGCCATCATGACCGTGCAAAATGTTAGCGCCTTCCTGCTTTTAACCCACATGGTGGGCCCATAACCCACAGTTACATAGGATCGAAACCTGACTCTTCTATACACCCTTGATTCGAAATATTCTTTGCACTTGGCTTCGTATGTAATTCACGAGCTAACTTCCTCGCCATGATTCATTCCGGTATCAGAGGCAACATTATTCCTCATTGCTTTGAAACCCCTTCATCACCTGTTATAGGCATCAGCTTGATGCCTACCTGGTTGAAACTTGTTGAACCTCCTTATAACACTCTCGATTTGTTTCTTGGTGCTTCAAAAATCTCCTTCCTAGAGATATTTACCGGATGCCAATCCTTTCAGACGTCCGTCCTTATAGTTTTCCCCTTATACCCTGTTCGCAAGAACGATGGAGTTTCTGAAGAAAGGACGAGGACTTCATCATGATGCCCTGATGTAGTGAATTGAAGACATCAATGTTATGGATCAACCTCTTCGATGAGAGCAACACGAAAAAGAAGATTCGTTAGAATTTCATAACCAACTCTTCTCTCCTTACTCCACCTCTTAAATGTCGGGATGAGATTTCTTGTAGTGGAGGAGATTTGTAACACCCCCAGTGTCATGCTACAGTAACCCTCTGTGGTTAAGCTAATCACTTTACTAAGCAGTGCTTGATCACCTTTGATTCAAATATCATTTGAAATCCCACTTTGGAATAAAATTCAATTTGCAAGTGAAACATGGAGTTGCACAAAAGTTGCTGCAAAATAGTTCATCTTTTACCCAAAATTCCATAACATTTAATTGTTACGGAAAACAACATCACCTCCAAGCCAAGATGGACTATATCAATTTAAAACAGTGCCAAATCAGCAAATTAATTGCTTTTCCATTTTATGCAAAATTCTAACAGCTTCAACTAGATTCCAAACTTTTTGTAGCAGTGCACAATATTTCTTTGAATTTGTTTTGGCCAGTGGCATATTTTTGCAAAGTCATTTGTGGCTAAAAGAAAATGCAAAAGCTATTGAAAAAAAAGAAAAAACAATAAAAGAAAAGGCAAAAAGGGAAATAGAGAAAACCTCCCTGAGGGAGTCCTGGATTAGGGGGTATCCGGACAGTCGGACTATATACATCGTCCGGACTATTGAAGCGTGAAGGTACAAGACTCAAGACTTCGACCCGCATCCGGATGGGACTTTCCTTGGCATGGAAGGCAAGCTTGGCGATCCGAATATTATATTTCCTTCCTTGTAACCAACTCCATGTAAACCCTAGCCCTCTCCGGTGTCTATATAAACCGGAGAGGTCGGTCCTTAGAAGGCCAATCACAATTACAATCATACCATCATAGGCTAGCTTCTAGGGTTTAGCCTCTACGATCTCGTGGTAGATCTACTCTTGTACTACCCATATCTTCAATATTAATCAAGTAGGAAGTAGGGTTTTACCTCCATCAAGAGGGCTCGAACCTGGGTAAACATCTGTGTCCCTTGCTTCCTGTTACCATCAGCCTAAGACGCATGGATCGGGACCCCTACCGAGATCCGCGGTTTGACACCGACATTGGTGCTTTCATTGAGAGTTCCTCTGTGTTGTCGTTGCAGGGCTCGATGGCTCTTTCAACCATCGTCAACAACACGGTCCCGGGTGAGACTTTTCTCCCCGGACGGATCTTTGTATCCGGCGGCTTCGCCCTGCGGGCCAATTCGCTTGGCCATCTGGAGCAGATCGATAGCCTCGCCCCTACCCACCATATCAGGGTCAAAAACCTGAACTGCACGGCGGATATCCGCGGAGACTGGATCTTCGACGGATTCGGGCCTACGCCAGGAGCACCAGACAGTCACGACGAGCACGGCTTAGACCTGCTGCCGGACAAAGCTCGGGGTATCACCCCCGCAGTAGCCTCGGACCTAAATCCAGAGCAGGTTGCGTTGCCCAAGGACGGGGGCCTGGACCCCGCCCCGCAGGTCGCACACTCATCGGCGGTGGGGCCGAACACGGGCCTTACCTCTATGGTGGCCTGTGAATCCGGACCCCCGGATTCGTATTCGGATGTTGGTTCCGGTCCGCGCACTCCCAACCAAGCTTCAAAAAATCGTATATCGGGTTCATATCGGTTTGGCTTCGACATATCGGATGTCGGATATCGGGTGATATATCGGACGATATGTAGATATATCGGAGAAAATATGTCTAGTTTCTTTTTCATTATTCTTGTTCAAAACATTTATTTTTAGTAAAGGAAAATGTATGATGTCAATGCTTTAACAGAACACTTCTAGATTCCTAGTTTATTAACTTATTGATTAAGAAAATATTAAGGAAAATTCACAAAATCCTTACCCTATGATTAAAAACAATGCGATATATGCATTTGTATGAAACATTGTGCATGAATTTGATAATGTATAATGAAGTTGTAAATGCATAATCTTATTTCACTGCTTTCTAATAAATAATTCTTGTCGTCTACGTATCATTCTATATCGGTGGACATATCGGGCTAGATATCGGCCATATCGGTCAATATTTCGGTCCATATCGGGTGATATGTTGGAAAATGATATTTACCAAATGATATGTTATGTCCATATCGGTAGGGCCCCAAAAGTGATATATCGGCCTATATATCGGTCGTATCGGCCTAGATTTAAAAGCTTGCTCCCAACCCAGTCGAGCCAGGTTGGGCTCCGGTAATGAAGTTCACCGCTGCAGATATATTCCAGCACTCGCCCTTCGGTGACATGCTGGACTTTGCCGAGACATGTATCAGGAGAACAACAGGGAGGCACTGAAGAAATTCTACATTGGATCCGAAGCAGAGCATATTGGAAAACGAACCCAGTCTACACATGCTCGAGGTGTCCATGGATAACTTTGGACAATTCGAAAGAATCACGGTTATAAATATGCAAATGCATGCATATTTATAGATGTAACCCTTCGAACGGGAGACGCATAGTGGTCACGCATACTGATGATTGAAGACACCTATAGCTAGCAAGTTTCATCGGCACGAAGACCAGAACAGAGCAAATGAGGGGGGGGGGGGAGGAGATGTCATTTGTGCTCACCCACGAACGCAGGGGCAGAGCTCGTCGAACACAAGACCCTCACAACGACAAAAAAACTGCACATTTAAATCGAAGGATGAGTAACATAGCAATTTTGTGTTTTCCATCAACCTAACTAAATATTTACAATAGGATGATCGGGTTAGGGGGTTCCTCAGCGTCGATGGAACCCTAAATGGAAAGTAACATCAGTGGGGGATACATGTGGTGCTCGACGTTGAACACTAGATCCACATCCCACAAGTGACGCCGGCGCCCGGCGTCCCGTGCACAACAATAGTTCTTGGGGCCAATGACGGTCGAACACCTTGGTGAATTTGTCTGGCAGCCTATGCGATGAGGATTAAAGCCAAGTTTTGAAACTTCAAATAACCAAACCGACTTGAGTTAGTTTGGGTGTTTCAAGTTACAACACTTGGCATTTAATCGTCATTGCAGAGGCTGCAAGACAAATTTGCAAAGGTGTTCGACAACCATCGACCCCGAGAACTGTTGCTGCAGGACGCCGGATGCCGGCGTCACTTGTGGGACGTGGATGTAGTGTTCGACACTGACGATCACATGTATCTCGCACCGACGGTACTTGCTATTTAGGGTTCCATCGACGTTGAGGAACCCCGTAACCTGCTCGTCCCCAGGCGCCCTCTGGTATGGAGACACACGGTCGACGGGTTAGCACTCGTACCGGGGGATTCTCGGCACGGGCGTCGGGACCGGCAGGACCCACTGGCTCCACCATCTATCCCCTCGGCGACCGGCGATCCACGACCCTCTTCCTTTTTTACTTTTTCCTCTTCTTCTACTTATTCTTTTGTTTTCAATTATTTCTTCTTCTAGTTATCTAAACCTAAACCTAGCACTAACCTAATCCTACCACTGACCTAAACCTATTAATAACACCTAAACCTAAACACAAATAACAGTAGAAAAAACAAAAAAATCACCTTGGCTCCGGCGATGGTGGAGGAGGCGGCGGGCGCCGGGGCAACGGGGGCGGGGCGGGCTGGGCAGCGGGGCGGTGGGGTGGCAGTGTTCGGCGACCGCATCAGCGAGGCGAGGCAGAGGTCTCGGGCTGTGACGCGCGGGGACGAAGGAGGGGCAAGGAGGCGACGGGGATGGCGGATGGCGGATGGCGCCGGGGCGCGTCAGGGCACGGCCCAATCCAGAACTGGATCGGGTGGTGCGGCGCCGGGGCGGCGGGGTGGGGCAGGAGAGAGAGAGAGAGAGGGGAGGGAGAGAGGGGTGGGGCGCGTGCGCTGGCCCTATCTCACTTAGGTCACACCTCTTTGCCTTCTGCTAGTAGACGGCAAAGAGCCTACCTAGTGGGATGGCCCTGGGGGAAACAACCGTTAAAACGGCCACTTTCTTTGCCGTCTGCTGGCTGACAGTGTCGTGGAATTGTCACGGCAGATGTCCTAGTGTGAGGACTTAGTCGTGAGGCCAATGCAACTAGGTAGCAGCTTGAGAGGGGTTGATCGGAATTGAGAGACGCGAGGCGGGTTAACACACATGAAAGTGCTAGTTATCGACTAGAGGGGGGGGGGGGTGAATAGGCGATTTTATGGAAGTCTTCAAAACACGGGGGCTTTGAAGACAAACAGTAGAAATAAACCTATTGATACGCAGCGGAAGGTAGACTATACTAGACAGGCCATAGTCAAGTAAGCAATGAAGTGAAAGCACAAAAACTATTAGCAGCTAGGTAGTATGGATCAGGATGGAAGATAGTATGAAGCCAAACAACAACAGTCTTCACACAGTGAAGTCAATCAGATCATGCAAGCAAGCAAAGACTTCATGAAGACAAACTGTAAGTAAAGAGAGGTAAGAGATAGAACCATTTGCTTGGTGAGGACAAGGATTTGTTGGACCAACTCCAGTTGCTGTGACAACTGTACGTCTGGTTAGGGAGGCTGAGATTCAACTCAGAAGACTGCGTCTTCACCTTATTCCCCTTGAGCTAAGGACACTTACTCCTCGCCCAATCACTCTGGTAAGTCTTCAAGGTAGACTTCCAAACCTTCACAGACTTTGTTCACCGGCAATCCACAATGACACTTGGATGCTCATAACGCGATGCCTAACCGGCTGGAGGATTCACAGTGCTCAAGTGTAACAAGTCTTCAGATCACCCGGACAGAAAGACTTCAGTGATGCCTAACACTCTTTGGCTCTGGGTTGTTTGGGCTTTGTCCTCGCAAGGATATCTCTCTCAAATGCTTCGGAGATGGGTTGCTCTCAAACGACAAAAGCCGTGCACTAACTCTGACCAGCCACCAATTTATGGTGCAGGGGGTGGGCTATTTATAGCCAGGAGGTGATACGTCTCCAACGTATCTATAATTTTGATTGTTCCATGCTATTATATTATCTTTTTTGGATGTTTAATGGGCTTTAATATGCTCTTTTATATTATTTTTGGGACTAATCTATTAACCGAAGGCCCAGTGCCAATTTCTGTTTTTTTGCCTATTTCAGTGTTTTGCAGAAAAGGAATACCAAACGGAATCCAAACGGAATGAAACCTTCACGATGATCTTTCTTGGAACAAATGCAATCCAGAAGACTTGGAGTTGAAGTCTGGAACTCCGCGAGGCAGCCATGAGGCAGGAGGGCGCGCCCAAGGGGGTAGGCGCGCCCCCACCCTCGTGGGCCCCATGGAGCTCCACCGACGTACTTCTTTCACCTATATATACTCTTATACCCTAAAAACATCAGGGGGAGCCACGAAACCACTTTTCCACCGCCGCAACCTTCAGTACCCGTGAGATCCCATCTTGGGGCCTTTTCTGGCGATCTGCCGGAGGGGGAATCGATCACGGAGGGCTTCTACACCAACACCATGGCCTCTCCGATGATGTGTGAGTAGTTTACCACAGACCTTTGGGTCCACAGTTATTAGCTAGATGGCTTCTTCTCTCTCTTTGGTTCTCAATACAAAGTTCTCCTCGATGGTCTTGGAGATCTATTCGATGTAATACTCTTTTGCGGTGTGTTTGCCGAGATCCGATGAATTGTGGATTTATGATCAAGTTTATCTATGAATAATATTTGGTTCTTCTCTGAATTCTTATATGCATGATTTGATATCTTTGCAAGTCTCTTCGAATTATCGGTTTAGTTTGGCCTACTAGATTAATCTTTCTTGCAATGGGAGAAGTGCTTAGCTTTGGGTTCAATCTTGCGGTGTCTTTTCCCAGTGACAGTAGGGGCAGCAAGGCACGTATTGTATTGTTGCCATCGAGGATAAAAGATGGGGTTTATATCATATTGCTTGAGTTTATCCCTCTACATCATGACATCTTGCTTAATGCGTTACTTTGTTCTTATGAACTTAATGCTCTAGATGCATGCTGGATAGCGGTCGATGTGTGGAGTAATAGTAGTACAAGCAGAATCGTTTCGGTCTACTTGACACGGACGTGATGCCTATATTCATGATCATTGCCTAGATATTCTCATAACTATGTGCTTTTCTATCAATTTCTCGGTAGTAATTTGTTCACCCACCGTAATACATGCTATCTTGAGAGAAGCCACTAGTGAAACCTATGGCCCCCGGGTCTCTTTCTTATTATATTGCATCTCTTTTATTTACATCACATCTCGTTTTACTATTTTGCAATCTTTACTTTCCAATCTATACAACAAAAATACCAAAAATATTTATCTTACTATCTTTATTAGATCTCACTTTTGCGAGTAACAGTGAAGGGATTGACAACCCCTTTATCGCGTTGGTTGCAAGGTTCTTGATTGTTTGTGCAGGTACTAGTTGACTTGCATCTTATCCTACCGGATTGATACCTTGGTTCTCAAAAACTGAGGGAAATACTTACGCTACTTTGCCGCACCACCCTTTTCTCTTCAAGGGAAAACCAACGCATGCTCAAGTGGTAGCAAGAATGATTTCTGGCGCCGTTGCCGGGGGATCTACGCTCAAGTCAAGACATACCAAGTACCCATCATAAACTCTTCTCTCTCGCATTACATTATTTGCCATTCGCTTCTCGTTTTCCTCTCCCCCACTTCTAAAACGATTTTCGAAAACCTTTGCCTTTTCTTCGCCCTCCTTCTGTTCGATCTTGTGTTACCATGTGCCTTCTTTTTTGCTTGCATCTTCGCTTGCTGAAAGTTTATGGATCCTCATCCCCTAGCTAATTTTAAGATATCCAATTATGATGAACCAATTTCTAGTGATTTGAGTCCACTAGATTATCATTATGAGGTTTTTCTTGAAATTTGTGAATCTAAAAATTGTGATGAAGAAATTTATGAAGAGATTCACGATAGCTCCTTGAATAAAAAGCATGATTGCAATGATTTTACTATAAATTCTCTTGATGTCAATTGAGCTAATAATATGCAAAACCCTAAGCATGGGGATGCTAGTGTTGCTATGTCTACTACTTGTTGCAATGATCATGATAGGGTTGATTCTTCTTATGTTCTTGAAAATTTATTTAAGCCCCATGATGAATATGAGATTGATAATAGTGTTTGCAATAATATTGAAAGTGTGTTTGGAAGAGTGTCAACTTTAGATCCCACATATTTGGATAATTTCAATCTTATGATATTTTTGATAAATGTGGGTTTGGAGAGGTCATGACTTTAGTTAATGATAATCCCACTATTTTGGAAGAGTGTCAACTTCGCATGCATGTGGATTGTGTTGAGAATATGTTATGTGATAGCTATTTTGTTGAATTTTCCTATGATCCTACATGTAATTATTATGAGACAGGAAAATATGGTTGTAGAAATTTTTATCTTACTAAATTACCTCTCGTCATGTTGAGATTGCTATCATCTCTTTCTTCTTCCTTGCATATGCTAATTTTTGCGTGCTATGATAATTTGTTTGCTTATAAAATGCCTATGCATAGGAAGTATGTTAGACTTAGATGTGTTTATCACGTGTTTTATGATGCTCTCTTTGTGCTTCAATTCTTGTCTTTCATGTGAGCATCATTAAAATTATCAATGCCTAGCTAGGGGCGTTAAACGATAGCGCTTGTTTGGAGGCAACCCAATTTTATTTTTGTTCTTTGCTTTTTGTTCCTGTTTAGTAATAAATAATTCATGTAGCCTCTGTCTAGATGTGGATTTATGTTTTAATTAGTGTTTGTGCCAAGTAGAACCTTTTGGAAAACATGGGTGAAGTCTTTGCAATCTTGCTGTAAAAAACAGAAACTTTTGCGCTCACGAGACTAGATGCCATTTTTTTACTGGAGAGTGATTTTAGGTTGATTCTTTTTGCAGATGATTAATAAACAAATTCCTCACTTCCACCAATTTATTTCAGAATTTTTGGAGTACCAGAAGTATTCGTTTGATACATATTGCTACATACTGTTCTGTTTTGACAGATTCTGTTTTTCGTGTGTTGTTTGCTTATTTTGATGAATCTATGAGTAGTATCGGGGGGTATGAACCATAGAGAAGTTGGAATACAGTAGGTATAACACCAATATAAATAAATAATGAGTTCATTACAGTACCTTAAAGTGGTGGTTTATTTTCTTATACTAACGGAGCTCATGAGATTTTCTGTTTAAGTTTTGTGTTGTGAAGTTTTCAAGTTTTGAGTAAATATTTGATGGATTTTGGAATAAGGAGTGGCAAGAGCCTAAGATTGGGTATTCCCAAGGCCCCCCAAGGTAAAATTCAAGGACAACCAAAAGCCTAATCTTGGGGATGCCCCGGAAGGCATCCCCTCTTTTGTCTTCGTCTATCGGTAACTTTACTTGAGGCTATATTTGTATTCACCACATGATATGTGTTTTGCTTGGAGCGTCTTGTATGATTTGAGTATTTGCTCTTTAGTTTACCACAATCATCCTTGCTGTACACACCTTTTGGGAGAGACACACATGAATCGTAATTTATTAGAATACTCTATGTGCTTCATTTATATCTTTTGAGCTAGATAATTTTGCTCTAGTGCTTTACTTATATCTTTTTTAGAGCACAGTGGTGGTTTTATTTTATAGAAATTATTGATCTCTCATGCTTCACTTATATTATTTTGAGAGTCTTTTATAACAGCATGGTAATTTTCTTTGGTTATAAAATTAGTCCTAATATGATGGGCATTCAAGATGGGTATAATAAAAACTTTCATATAGAGTGCATTGAATACTACAAGAACTTTGATACTTAATGATTGTTTTGAGATATGAAGATGGTGATATTAGAGTCATGCTAGTTGAGTAATTATGAATTTGAGAAATACTTGTGTTGAGGTTTGCAAGTCCCGTAGCATGCACTTATCGTTGTGTAACAAATTTGAAGCATGAGGTGTTTCTTTGATTGTCCTCCGTATGAGTGGCGGTCGGGGACGAGCGATGGTATTTTCCTACCAATCTATCCCCCTAGGAGCATGCGTGTAGTGCTTGTTTTTTATGACTTGTAGATTTTTGCAAGAAGTATGTGAGTTCTTTATGACTAATGTTGAGTCCATGGATTATACACACTCTTATCCTTCCGCCATTGCTAGCCTCTCTAGTACCGCGCAACTTTCGCCGGTACCATAAACCCATCATTTACCTTCCTCAAAACAACCACCATACCTACCTATTATGGCATTTCCATAGCCATTCTGAGATATATTGCCATGCAACTTTCCGCCATTCCGTTTATTATGACATGCTTCATCATAGTCATATTGCTTTGCATGATCATGTAGTTGAAATTGTATTTGTGGCATGGCCACCATTCATAATTTTTCATACATGTCACTCTTGATTCATTGCCCATCCCGGTACACCACCGGAGGCACTCATATAGAGTCATATTTTGTTCTAGTATCGAATTGTAATCCTTGAGTTGTAAATAAATAGAAGTGTGATAATCATCATTATTAGAGCATTGTCCCGTGTGAGGAAATAAAAAAAAGAGAAAGAAAGAGCAAATAAAAAAAAGAGAAGCCCCCCTCCCCAAAAAAGAGAGAAAAAGAGAGAAGGGGCAATGTTACTATCCTTTTTTCCACACTTGTGCTTCAAAGTAGCACCATGATCTTCATAATAGAGAGTCTCTTATTTTGTCACTTCCATATACTAGTGGGAATTTTCGTTATAGAACTTGGCTTGTATATTCCAACAATGGGCTTCCTCAAATGCCCTAGGTCTTCATGAGAAAGCAAGTTGGATGCACACCCACTTAGTTTCTTTTGTTGAGCTTTCATACATTTATAGCTCTAGTGCATCCGTTGCATGGCAATCCCTACTCACTCACTTTGATATCTATTGATGGGCATCTCCATAGCCCATTAATACGCCTAGTTGATGTGAGACCATCTTCCTCTTTTTTGTCTTCCCCACAACCACCATTCTATTCCACCTATAGTGATATGTCCATGGCTCACGCTCATGTATTGCGTGAAAGTTGAAAAAGTTTGAGAATACTGAAGTATGAAACAATTGCTTGGTTTGTCATCGGGGTTGTGCATGATTAGAGCATTTTTGTGTGATGAAGATGGAGCATGGAAAAACTATATGATTTTGTAGGGATGAGCTTTCTTTGGCTATGTTATTTTTAGAAGACATAATTGCTTGGTTAGTATGCTTGAAGTATTATTATTTTTATGTCAATATTAAACTTTTGTCTTGAATCTTTCGGATCTGAACATTCATGCCACAATAAAGAAAATTACATTGAAAATATGTTAGGTAGCATTCCACATCAAAAATTCTGTTTTTATCATTCAGCTACTCGAGGACGAGCAGGAATTAAGCTTGGGGATGCTTGATACGTCTCGAACGTATCTATAATTTTTTTGTTCCATGCTATTATATTATCTGTTTTGGATGTTTAATGGGCTTTAATATGCTCTTTTATGTTATTTTTGGGACTAACCTATTAACCGAAGGGCCAGTGCCATTTTCTATTTTTTTGCCTATTTCAGTGTTTTGTAGAAAAGGAATACCAAACGGAATCCAAACGGAATGAAACCTTCGCGATGATCTTTCCTGGAACAAACGCAATCCAGAAGACTTGGAGTTGAAGTCTGGAACTCCGCAAGGCAGCCACGAGGCAGGAGGGCACGCCCAGGGGGGTAGGCACGCCCCCACCCTCGTGGGCCCCACAGAGCTCCACCGACGTACTTCTTTCGCCTATATATACTCTTATACCCTAAAACATCAGGGGGAGCCACAAAACCACTTTTCCTCTGCCACAACCTTCTGTACCCGTGAGATCCCATCGTGCCTTTTCCGGCGATCTGCCCGCGGGGGGATCGATCACGGAGGGCTTCTACATCAACACCATGGCCTCTCCGATGATGTGTGAATAGTTTACCACAGACCTTCGGGTCCATAGTTATTAGCTAGATGGCTTCTTCTCTCTCTTTGGTTCTCAATACAAAGTTCTCCTCGATGGTCTTGGAGATCTATTCGATGTAATACTCTTTTACGGTGTGTTTGCCAAGATCCGATGAATTGTGGATTTATGATCAAGTTTATCTATGAATAATATTTGGTTCTTCTCTGAATTATTATATGCATGATTTGATATCTTTGCAAGTCTCTTCGAATTATCGGTTTAGTTTGGCCTACTAGATTAATCTTTCTTGCAATGGGAGAAGTGCTTAGCTTTGGGTTCAATCTTGCGGTGTCCTTTTCCAGTGACAGTAGGGGCAGCAAGGCACGTATTGTATTGTTGCCATCGAGGATAAAAGATGGGGTTTATGTCATATTGCTTGAGTTTATCCCTCTACATCATGTCATCTTGCTTAATGCGTTACTCTGTTCTCATGAACTTAATACTCTAGATGCATGCTGGATAGCGGTCGATGTGTGGAGTAATAGTAGTAGAAGCAGAATCGTTTCGGTCTACTTGACACGGACGTGATGCCTATATTCATGATCATTGCCTAGATATTCTCATAACTGTGCGCTTTTCTATCAATTTATCGGTAGTAATTTGTTCACCCACCGTAATACATGCTATCTTGAGAGAAGCCACTAGTGAAACCTATGGCCCCTGGGTCTCTTTCTTATTATATTGCATCTCTTTTATTTACATCACATCTCGTTTTACTATTTTGCAATCTTTACTTTCCAATCTATACAACAAAAATACCAAAAATATTTATCTTACTATCGTTATTAGATCTCACTTTTGCGAGTGACCGTGAAGGGATTGACAACCCCTTTATCGCGTTGGTTGCAAGGTTCTTGATTGTTTGTGCAGGTACTAGGTGACTTGCGTGTTATCTCCAACTGGATTGATACCTTCGTTCTCAAAAACTGAGGGAAATACTTACGCTACTTTTCTGCATCACCCTTTCCTCTTCAAGGGAAAACCAACACATGCTCAAGAGGTAGCAGGAGGCAACCCGACCTGATATGTCTGAAATGACCCTGGGACACTCAGGAACTGACACATGTCCAACGGTCAGATTTCAAACACACACGGCAGCTTGACTTGGGCTACAAGTAAAGCTGACTCATCCAGCTCTGGATATGATTTCCTCTCATAGTCTTCGCTCGAAGACATAGGATTTGTTGAGCATCACATCAGTCACTCTGGCTTTGTTCACTTGGACCCCACTTAATAGTGTGGTGGTTCCTATGACTCAACAAAGAAGAAAAGGAAACTATGAAACAACTATGTGTTCGCACTCCATAGTCTTCACGTGAATGTCTTCTCAAGTCATAATCTTTGTTGTGAATATCTTCACAGACCACCATTGTCTTCAATGTCTTCACACATTTTTAGGGGTCATCTCTGGTAGGTAAACCAAATCAATATGGGACTACCACCTGTGTTATCCTACAATTCTCACAAACACATTAGTCCCTCAACCAATTTTGTCGTCAATACTCCAAAACCAACTAGGGGTGGCACTAGATGCACTTACAATCTCCCCCTTTTTGGTGATTGATGACAAACAGGTTGAAGTTTTCAACGGGGATAAAAGTATGTGAAAGTTAATAATTAAGTGATTGTCTTCATACGTAGCAAAAGGCTCCCCCTGAAGATGTGCATATAAGTAATTTGCTTTTGAATGCAAATGCACATGGCAAGTTTTACTTTGTGGAGATCCTCTTCAACATATGAAGACAATTCACCATGCATATAAAGATATAACAAAGATAATGACATGCATAATGAAAAACGGACGTCTACGGATTGGCTTCATGCGGAATTTATCATCGCATCACAAAGTAGTAGAAAAAGTAGCAGACGACCATCGAGTTTAAGTGTTAGAACTCAGAGAACCAAATGTTTCAAAAGACGAGAGTTGTAAAAACTTAGCAAAAATAATGCAACCACCCATAAGGACCCGCTTGAAGACTATCAACTCATAAGCTTCTCCCCCTTTTGTCAGTAATGACCAAAAAGGTTTGAAGACATAGAGCAGCTACTCGTTCCCAGAAGGAGCAGATGATGAAGCAGGGTCGACGTTGGAGTTAGGTGGTGCAGAAGGGCTTGACGCAGTGTCGAGATGCAGTGCAGCCATGGTCGGTGAAGTGGCGTCATCTTCTTCATCGACGACTCTCGCAACAACTGTTGCAGTAGAAGATGAATACTCAGAATCTTCAATTGATGGAGTGTGGCGCCAGCTTGCATTTTGTGGAGGCCTGGAATCAAACTTGAAATCCTCAGTGAAGCCATCATCGCGAAGATCTTCTTCAGGACATAGTAGTGTGAGGCTCTTCCAGGACTGCCGACAGGCTTCATGGGCAACAAATGAGTTCTTGGTGGCCAAGTTTCAAATGCGATTGACATCCACCAAAAGACTCTGCATCTGACGCTTTAGCCAGTCATGGTGCTTATCCTGCTTCTAATGTAAGGCCACAAGAAGCTCTCGGTCATTGAGTACACGAGAACGCTTCCGAGGCCTTTAGGCAATTGTGCTAGTAGTGGCTTCAGTGTTGGCACGATGTGGCACGCGCATATTGCTAGCCAGTGGAGAAGCAGTAGTTGCAGCATTGGGGACATGAATTCCTTCTATTGGTTGCATGAAGCTTTGACGATCAACATTATGAAGGTATAGAGGCTCCTTGGCAGGCTCAGGGTAGATGGCTTCAACGGATAGAGCAACCTCAGGCAGAAAGACAAGATGGTTGCGCGCCGAGGGCTGATAGTCAACAGAAGAATGGAGTTTGATCAGGCGAATCACCCATGGAGCATAAAACTTCAAGCCAAATAGTCAATCGCAGATGCAGCAAGTTGTCTAATGAAGAAATCCTGGGTATTGAATCTGATGGCATTGATGATGTAGAATACCAAAGTCTTCATGGCTCCTTCTAGTTTGGCTTCATAAGAATGTCCCTTGGTTGGCCATAGAGTACGCCTCAGAATATGATATACTGTGCGGGGCGAGTACTCAAGGTCTTTCACGAAAAACTCTTTGGGGTATTCAGCATCTTGGGGTAGTGGCTTCATCATACTGAGCATCTGACTCATATTGGGTTCAGGCCTTTGAAAAATACTCTGCAGTTCATTGCTGTGAAGCAGACAACCAGGCTCATAAAATTCACCTGGAATGGGCAGGTAAGTAAGCTCAATGATGTCTTGAGCTTTGGCTTCATGATGCACATCTCCTGTCATCCACTCAAGGATCCATGTCTTCGGATCCTTGTTGTAGCCATGAATGGAAAGTGTGGCATAGAGCCATAGCAGAAGCTCTTCATTCCAGTGCTGTTTGTCTGTTACAAACTGCAGAAGACCAACATCCCTAAAGCACTCTGGTGCTTCTTCAAGACAGGGCAGCCCAGCAAGAGCTTCACAATCTGTTGGGGATATTACTACTAGGCGTAAACCGGCCAGGAGAGGCCGGATTAACTTGAAGCCCATGAAGATAGACGATGATGCTAAGTAGAGGCCCAAGGCCCAGAACCGGTTTAAGGCCTGTAGCTATAAACCGGCATTGATATGTAACTTGCATTGTAAGGTAGAAAGAGCGAAGACCGAGCCGGACACGTTTATGATCCGGCCTCGGGACTCTGTAAACCGACGGGCATCAACCCATATATATAAGGGGACGACCCGGCGGCGGTTCAGGACAACGGACAACAACTCGAGACTTACGCAAAGCATATTCGCTCCTTGGTCATCGAAACCCCATCAATTCCATCACAACTAGACGTAGGCTTTCACCTTCATCGCAAGGGGCCGAACTGTAAAACTCTCTTGCGTCCCTTGTCTGCTTTGACCCCTTTAAGCTAACCCGTAGCGATGGCTCCACGACTAAGTCCTTTCATGAGGACATCTGCCGTGACAAAACCACGACAGTTGGCGCCCACCGTGGGGCTATCGCACGATTGTTTCAAGTTCTTGGAGGGCAGCTTCGAAGGACTCAAGGGTTACGTTGTGGCCCGGATAACCAAAAGTCGTCGCGGCAAGCTCTACATCGACGATGCAGGGTGGGGCCCCGAGGCCGGCTCAATCGAGTACGGGTACCGGGTCCCCTTTGGTGGCATACACATTTTCATTGGCAAGATTGGCGAGCCGGGCCCTGAGCCGGACATCTGCACCGACCTCGTTGAAACGGCTCAGCGTGCGCGATCTGCCCGGGTCAAGCCTGCCATGAAGCGTGCCTTCGTGGGAGTCATCCATGGAGGGGAATACGAGGACAGATCGGAATCTGGTGGTGAGACCGTCATTTATTCCGGCGACGAGTCATCCACTGGAGAGACCGAGTAGTTATATCAGCTACAAGATGGTCGGATTGGAGGATGTTCCGATGGCGACAGTATTCCGGACCCCTCCAATCTGCCAAACCGGGTTGGAATCTTCATGGCCGGTACACAGCCGGCGCTCCACTCTTCGAGCGCACCATCAATGATCTCCGGATCGGTGGCGGCGACGGCAGCCGAGGCAGGAGGCCCTGTGCGCCGCCGGCTCAGGTTTTATCTGATCTATTTGATGCGTTGGCAACAGTGATGGCGGAAGCTAAGCCGGCGGATCAGGGTGCGCACAATGAGGAAATCGCGGAAGTAAGGGATCAGATTACTCAGGCCAAGGCCGATTTGGCAGCTGAGGATGCCAGGATGGCCGCGGAGCGGGCCGCTTTGGATGCGCAGGCTTACCAGCTTATCCTGGATCAGAATGCATCGCACGAAGTCCTAAAGAGAACGCACCGGTCTCGTTTGCCTCCGGTTTATGATGCTAGGAATCTCTTTAACACCCTAGGTGCGGGGACCAGTAACCCACCGGTAGCGAACCGGGCGGAGGCACCTGGGGCGGGGGCACCGGTTCAGCCCCGTCTGATGGATCCGCCTCGTTAGAACAACATTGTGACGCAGCCTGTCCCAACGCCACCGGGTCATTACTCTACTCCGATGGACAATCTTGTTGCTGCCGCTTCACGGCTGGAGGCTATCCCAATTGAAGGCGATTCTCCGGCGGCGGTCGAGTCACGTCGGGTTAAAGAGCTTCTTCGGACAGCCTTGGTGCAACAGGAGGCTTATTCACACAGTCGTGATCAGATTCATTCCACCCCGCGTCCAAGCCGGAGTTTTAGCAGACGTATGGATGAACCGACCGTGTCAAGCAATGCGCGGAACCGTGAACCGCCCCGTGGCCACAACCCGGCAGGGGGCGCTGGTGATGCTCAGGAGCTGGTGGACCGGGCTCGTGCATGCAGGGAGGCCGAGTTAGCAGCACATCATGAAGCACGTCAGCTTACTCCAGTTCGTCCAACCATGTCGATAGAACCAGGAGTTACCTCTAGCTCTTTGGGGGTGCCGTGTCTCGTCCCAGCGTTACGCAATGTACGCCTGCCCAAGGATTTCAAGGGCCCGCGCAAGGTGCCAAATTAACCGCGGATTTACCTCCAGAGACATGGGTTGAAAGCTATGAGATGGCCATGGAGATGCTAGATGTGGATGATGTAGCTTGTGCGAAGTACTTCACCATGATGCTAGAAGGGACGGCTCGTACTTGGTTAAAGAGTTTACCGGCTAACTCTATCAGATCATGGGCCGAGTTGAGAGCTCGGTTTATCCAAAATTTTAAGGATACATGCAAGCAGCCCATGTCGACTATGGACTTAGCTGCCTGTGTACAGGAGGAAGGAGAATCAACAACCCAGTGGGTGCGCCGGGTCTCGAAAATTTTGCATTCATTGGACCGCATCAACGCTGACACCGCATTTCTAACTTTGGAAGGCAATTGCCGGTTTAAGCCTCTGAAGTTGAAATTGGGACGGATGAAACGCCATTGCAATGACATGGGAACCTTCATGGCCGCTTTAGTAAAGTATGCTGACTCTGATAGTACCAAGGATCCCGAGTCGGATGATGATAAGACAGGGAAGGGAAAGAAGAGCGGCAACGCCAAGGGGCAGCACCACAGCCCGGTGGGTCATGGAAACGGTGGCAAACGTAAAGCGGATCACAGCATGGACTTTGTGGCCAATGCCAGCGCACAGGATAAGGGCCAACAATGCAAGGGTAAACCGCCCCAGCGCACTGGAGCACCTAACCCTAACCTGGACCGCCTGTCTTACCTGTTGAACCAGCCCTGCCCGAAACATGGGACGAAGGAGATGCCGGCCACACACCTCTGGAAGGACTGCTACATCATGCAAGAGTTCAAAAATTCTAAGGCCTTCCGGTATGATCACGGACCGGGTGACGGTTCAGGCCCCGGGTCTCATGGGCCGGGGTATGGCAGAGGAAATTCCAGTTCAGGCTTCCATGGTAATCAGGGCGGACATAACAATCAAGGTAATCAGGGCAATCAAGGTGGCTACAATAATCAGCAGCAGCAGTCGGGTTACCAGAGCAATCCGAAGCAGTTAAATAGTGGGCAATATCATGTCTTCACCACTAGCTTGGACAAGCGTGACCAAAAGCTTCATAAGAGGGCAGTAAGCTCCGTTGAACCGGCGGTGCCCCGTTACCTATGCTGGTCTGAGCAGCCGATTATGTGGAGCAGGGAGGATCATCCACCCCGGGTTGACAATCTAGGTCATCAGGCGTTGGTGGTGGCCCCTAAGGTAGGAGGTTATAAGTTCACAAAGGTACTCATGGACGGAGGGAGCAGTATCAATATCCTGTATTATGAAACTTTCCGTCGCATGGGGTTAACAGATAAAAATCTTAAACCGTCCAGTACGGTGTTCCATGGTGTGGTGCCTGGTAAATCGGCGTATCCTGTTTGCAAGATTGCTCTGGAGGTGGCTTTTGGGGACAAGCACGACTCGAGATCAGAAACTTTGACCTTTGAAGTGGTGAAGATCAGAAGTCCGTATCACGGCCTGTTTGGATGGCCGGCTTATGCTAAGTTTATGGCACGGCCTTGCTATGTCTATCTTCAGCTCAAGATGCCGGGTCACAAGGGAACTATAATTGTCCATGGGAGCCGCAAGATCTCTCTGGACTGCGAAGAAGGTGATGCGGCTTATGCTGAGTCGGTTTGTGCCACATAAGGGTTGAAGTTTTACAAGGACAACGTTGATCTAGCAGATATGACTTCATTGAAGAAGCCAACTACCGAGCATGAGACGGCCTTGAAATTTAAATCGGCTGATGAGACTAAGCTTGTTGACTTCGTGCCTAGCGATTCGTCCAAGCAGTTCAGCATCAGCGCTAACTTGGATCCGAAATAGGAAAGCGCGCTCATCGAGTTCATCCGTGAGAATCGGGACATCTTTGCGTGGAAGCCTTCTGACATGCCAGGTGTGCCGAGAGAACTCGCTGAGCACACACTTAATGTTGATCCTAAGTATAAACCGGTCAAACAATTTCTCCGCCGGTTCAATGAAGAAAGACGCAAGGCTATTGGAGAAGAAGTGGCCAGGCTCTTAGCGGCTTGATTTATCGTTGAAGTCTTCCATCCTGAGTGGTTGGCTAATCCGGTGCTGGTCCTTAAGAAGAACGGCACTTGGCGGATGTGTGTGGATTATACAGATCTCAACAAAGCTTGCCCAGCAGATCCTTTTGCCCTTCCCCGTATTGATCAAATTATTGTTGCTACGGTGGGTTGCGAGCGTTTGAGCTTTCTGGATGCATATTCTGGTTATCATCAGATCAAGATGGCAGTTAAGGATCAGGAGAAGACGGCCTTCATAACCCCCTTTGGAGCCTTCTGCTATATATCTATGCCCTTTGGGCTCAAGAGTGCCCAGGCGACTTATCAGCGGTGTGTGCAGAGTTGTCCTCATACACAAATCAGCCGTAATGTTCATGCCTATGTGGATGATATTGTGGTCAAGTCAAGGCAGAAGGAGACTTGATTGATGACTTAAAGGAAACCTTTGATAATCTGCGGGCTTACAAGATGATGCTTAATCCAGCTAAGTGCGTTTTTGGTGTACCGGCAGGCAAGCTCTTGGGCTTTCTGGTGTCTAACAGGGGCATTGAGGCTAATCCGGAAAAGATCAAGGCCATCACCTCCTTGGCTAAACCAAAGTGTATCAATGATGTTAAGTGTTTGGCAGTCCGGATTGCCGCATTGAGTCGGTTTATCATCCGCCTGGGCGAGAAGGCCATTCCTTTGTATCAGATGCTAAAGAAAATGGATAACTTCGTCTGGAGTGACGCCGCGAATGAAGCATTTGAGGATTTAAAGCGGCAGCTAGCTAATCCGCCGGTTCTTGCTGCCCCAGTTGACAAGGAGCCACTATTGTTATATGTGGCAGCGAATGCTCGGGCTGTCAGTGTGGCTATTGTGGTGGAGCGCAAGGAGGCAGAAAAAGAATATCCGGTTCAGCGTCTGGTTTATTATACCAGTGAGGTGCTTATTGAGTCCAAGCAGAGGTACCCACACTGGCAGAAGCTGGTGTATGGGGTTTTCATGGCAAGCCGGAAGCTCAAGCAGTATTTCCAAGGTCATCCCATCACAGTGGTCAGCTCTGCTCCTTTGGGAGATATAATCCAGAACAGGGAAGCAACTGGCCGGATTGCCAAGTGGCCATAGAGTTCGGGCCTCACGGGTTGAAGTATATACCCTGAATGGCGATCAAATCTCAAGCACTTGAAGATTTCATCAACGACTGTACAGAACTAAAAGGACCTGAAGAGAAGCCGGATCACACTTATTGGACTATTCACTTTCATGGGTCTAGGAAATTGGAGGGCTCGGGGGCTGGAGTCGTATTAACTTCCCCACGAGGTGATAAGTTTTGTTATGTTCTCCATTTAATGTTCCCTTGCACTAAAATTGCTGCTGAGTATGAAGCTTTACTCCATGGTCTTTGGATGGCTAAGGAGATGAACCTAAGCCGAGTTAAGTGCTTCGGTGACTCAGACCTGGTGGCTCAACAGGTGTCTGGCACTTGGGATTCCAAGGACCCACTCATGGCAGCATACAGTCGTGAGGTGGAAATTGTTGCAGGTCACTTTAAAGGTTATCAGGTGGATCATGTGGACCGGCGGAAGAACGAAGCAGCGGATGCTTTAAGCCGCCTGGGTTCTCAACGTAAACCGGTTCTGCCTAATGTCTTCTTGGATGTTCTGCATAACCCGTCCGTTAAGCTCCCTGGTGAAGAGGATTTGGCTATTCCTGATCCGGAAGCTCAGTTGGTGGCGGCTCTTCATGTTATCCCGGATTGGACGGTTCCTTACCTTGCATATATGAACTGGGGCAAGTTACCAGAGGATGAGACATTGGCCAGACAGATAATCCGGCGGCCCAAGTCTATGACTATTATCAATGGAGAGCTGCATCATTGTAGTGTGACACGGACATTTCAACATTGTGTATCTCCTGAAGAAGGCTGCGAAATTTTACGCGAGATCCACGAAGGAGATTGTGGTCACCACGCCGGTTCAAAATCTTTGGTGGCTAAGGCGTTTCGTCACGGTTTCTATTGGTTAACCGGTCATGCTGATGCTGAGGATCTGGTCAGAAGATGCGATGGCTGTCAGAAGTTCTCAAGCGTGCTCATGTATCGGCTCAAGAATTGAGGATGATTCCAATTACTTGGCCGTTTGCGACTTGGGGGCTGGATATGGCTGGACCTTTCAAGAGGTCCAAAGACAAGAAGACCCACCTTTTGGTGGCAGTTGACAAGTTCACGAAGTGGGTAGAGGCAGAACCAGTTAGCAAGTGTGACGCGGCCACGGCGGTTCAATTCATCAAAAAGGTGATTTTCCGGTTTGGTTTTCCACATAGCATTATCACTGACAATGGCACCAATCTGTCAAAGGGTGCCATGAAGGAGTTCTGTCAACGTGAGCACATCCGGCTGGACGTATCGTCGGTGGCTCACCCACAGTCCAATGGTCAAGCGGAGAGGGCCAATCAAGAAATTTTCAGAGGCATCAAACCCCGGCTTATGGTTCCCTTGCAGAGGACACCGGGTTTGCTTGATAGTATGATAGGTCCGCTTCTTCAACTAGTTGACAAGCCAATGGGCGTACCTCCCGGTTTATGATCCGGAGGTCATCTTCGCCGAATTCTGTCCCATCTTCCTTCAAACTGGGATAGCCTTGGGCCGCTTCAATTGGATTAAAGTCAAGTACCCATGCCTTTGCCCGGGTCAGTGCAGCCAAAGCACCCGTCCTAGCAGCAGATTTTTTCAGTTCGTCAACCCGGGCAGGTAGCATGGATAACCTTTCTAAAGTATCTTTAATCAAGGTGGGAGGAGGATTGTTGTGAGAAGCAGTATATATGATCCATTGCGCGCCGGTAGAAAGCTGCTCTATCAGAGTATAGGCTTCTTTTAACTTCTTCTGAATGTCAGATCCCAAGTGGCCAATACGAGCTCCTATATCATTGCAAGGGTTAGTAAACCGGCAGATACATAAAAGAATATGGTAAAATCGGGAGTTATGGATTCTTACCGAACACGGCTGTGGTCATGGCATGAACCTGCCGCTTTATGCTGGTCAGTTCATCAACCACCGGTTTAAGAGCAGCTTTTGCTTTCTCAGCTCTTTTGATCAAATCGGATTTTTCATTTTCCCAATCCGACCGTTCCTTGTTGAAGCCTTCTTTCAATTTCTCCATCGCGCCTAGAGCGCTGGTCAACTCTGCCTTCGCCTTGGAGGTTTCATCTTGTTGCAATTTAAGGTTTTCCTGATGATCAGCGGTTTGGCTCTCTTTTTTTGCTCAGCTCAGCCTACAAAGAGACAAATCATCTGGTCGCAACAAGAATATTGAAGTACCAAGCACATAACAAGTTATGCCCTTGGCACTTGGGGGCTAATGCATATTTGCTCTGTCAGACAATTTTTTCGAAGTCCGAAAGCACAACACAAGTATTAAGCTTGGCACTTGGGGGCTAATGTGTATTTGCTCGTAACTTGCTAAAAAGGGAATTCTTCTACAAAGTCCGGCTTCATCTCTATACATTTAAACCGGCCCTTGGAGGCTACATCGGTGAAGTTAAGATGCATTGTTGCAAGCTCGAGATTGTTATTAAAGTCCCGGTTTAAGTTGCTATCTTAAACCGTCATTTGGGGGCTACTACAATTGATAAGCTGCAAAAACAATACAGAAAGAGAAGCATGCATAAAGTTACCTCATATTTTTCCTTTATCATATTGACCAGACCGGCTTCATAGTCACGGCTGGTGAACAGACGGTTCAGATAGCCGGAATGAAGGTCTTGAGCGTTCAGATGGGCGTAGGTGGACAGATCGGCATTCCATTTGCTTTTGCCGATTGCAGAAAATTCCTCCTTGGCGGTATGCTTCGACAAAGCGACAGGATTCCCTGGATCCGTATAGCCAACGCCAGTAATCAGAACATCATCATCCTTCTCCGCAGCAGCTCATCCTTGCAGTAAAACCAGGTCTGGTTCCAATCTTTGGGGTGACTGTGGAGATTGGTGTGAGGAAAGGTGACTTCTTTTCTTTTCTGAATTGCCATCCTGCCCAGTTCTGCGTTAGGCCCATCTTTGAATTCTGTGCGGCGGTTCAGATGAAAGCAATCCCTGAATAGCTCTACTGAAGGTTCCTCTTGAAGGTAAACCTCACAAAACACTTGAAAGTGGCAGATGTTGGTTACAGAGTTAGGGCCGATGTCTTGTGGGTGCAGTTGAAAGTTGGCCAGTACATCCCGGAAGAATTTTGAACCGGGAGGGTTAAAACCTCGGCTTAGGTGATCAGCACAAACAACAACTTCTCCGTCTTTGGGAGTAGGAGGACATTCCAGGCCAGGGACCCTCCAGTGAATGGCATCTTTCTTACTTAAAGCGCCTGTTTTGACAAGGTTGTCTAACTGTTCCTTTGTTACTCGAGAAGGGACCCAATTGCATTCATACACTTGTTTGGCCATGGCAATGAAGATCTACAATATAATGATTTCCGGTTTAAGATTTACATTGGACAACTATACAGTGATACAAGATGTAAGTATATTGCTAAACTGGAGTTAGCTATTTACAAACCAGAGTTTAACAGTGAAACAGTACACCCGTGGAGGTGATAAGTGGAAATACATTGGCGGTTCAACAAGGGGACTAATGGTATATACCGGGTTGTCATTTTTTCTACAAAGTTAAACCGCCTAGTCTAAACATTGAAGGGTCAAGACTGCAGATGTATAAGTAAAGGAAAACATATCACACAAGTTGGTATTACAATTTTGGATCTGCGGAATATCAGAAAAGGAAAATATATTCAGACCTAAGGAGTGGTGCCGGAACGGTGGATGAAGGTTCAGATGGGATCTTCTATCTTAACAAGGTGCATTAGATGGGAAAAAAGAACTACAGTTATCATGGAACAGGATAACTATAAAGGTTTGGATCAAAACTCTATTATGCAGGCAATGGACACTGACGAACACCAAAGAACACTGACGAACACCGAAACCCTAGAACAGATCTATGTCGAAAAGAGCCGAAAGCTTACCAGTGCTGACAAAGAAGCGGAAAGGCGCCGCAGTTTTCTGGTGCGTTCAGGGTGATGCAGCGGCCGGAGTCGAAGCAGAGGCGACGGTCGACGGTGGCGGCGGAGCTCCAAAGGCTGAGCGGCGCAAGGAAGATGACGACGCGAAGAGGCACGAGGGGGAAAGGTGAAAATGACCCCTCGGCCCTATTTATGAATGCAAGGGATAAGTGTCAGGCGTGAAAATCGAGGAGCCAGAAATTTGGAAAGCGGAGCTGTCGCCTCGATTGTCGGAGACCCATTAATGAAGACATGTCATACACAGTTTTTATAACAGATGACGTCACGACGGTTTACAAAGTTATGTGAAAATGTTGAAGATGAAATTTTCTTGAGGACTGACATGAACCAGTTCAAATCAGTCTGGGGCCTAATGTTGGGGATATTACTACTAGTCATAAACCGGCCAGGAGAGGCCGGATTAACTTGAAGCCCATGAAGATAGAAGATGACGCTGAGTAGAGGCCCAAGGCCCAGAACCGGTTTAAGGCCTGTAGCTATAAACCGGCATTGATATGTAACTTGCGTTGTAAGGTAGAAAGAGCGGAGACCGAGCCGGACACGTTTATGAGCCGGCCTCGGGACTCTGTAAACGATGGGCGTCAACCCATGTATATAAGGGGACGACCCGGCGGCGGTTCAGGACAACAGACAACAACTCGAGACTTAGGCAAAGCATATTCGCTCCCTGGTCATCGAAACCCCATCAATTCCATCACAACTAGACGTAGGCTTTTACCTTCATCGTAAGGGGCCGAACTAGTATAAAACTCTCTTGCGTCCCTTGTCCGCTTTAACCCCTTTAAGCTAACCCGTAGCGATGGCTCCACGACTAAGTCCTTTCATGAGGACATCTGCCGTGACAAAACCACGACACAATCCAGACGCATATGAGGAAAGATTCACTCTTGATTGTATAGAATGCAGGAGTAGTAGCTGCGCTATTGATTCGTCCAGAATCGAACAGAAGAGATCTTTGGCTTTGAATAGGGATTCTTGGCGCTATCGAAGAAGGTATTGTGTGCCCTGAAGCTGTTCACGCTGAAAGAACCTGGTGATGTTACAGCACCTGGAAGCCTTGGTAGCCTTGGTTTTGGCTTCTGAACCTGAGGCCTCTGCTCCACATGGTAGTCATACTGTGGTCCTGGAGCAGTGGGAGTGACCAAGATAGGCCATTTCACAGTGACCAGCTGTCCATGATCAAAGGCCTGTTCAATGGTGTGAGGCCTTGGAGGTGGAACAGTGGCTTCAGGTTGGACATGAGCTTCAGGCACCACATTTGCTTCAGGCTCCACATTGTCTTCAGCCATGACATTGTCAATGGCGTGAGAGGCATCATTTGTGGCAGCATCAGTGTTTTCAACCTCCGTTTCTTCAATAACAGGAGGGTCGAGCACGATCACATTCTCCTCGAGAATGACTGGATCAGCAGTAGGGTGTGTGGCAACCCTTTCTTCTTCTCTTTCTCCTTGATCTTCATCGGCTGATGCAGCCGGAATGTCTTCAGCAACTTTAGCTTCAGACTCGGAGACATTCGTAGTAGGGGTAGCTTTAGGAAACACTTGACGTGCTACTGAGCTTTGGTGCGCTTCCCCTTCCGAAAAGCTCGACATGGTGTCCTGTGGCCTGGGGCCTTTGTGAAGCCTGCGGAAAGCGGTCGACGCCTGTGGTGATGGAGTGGTCTGTACCATGTAGTTGTTGTCGTCAAGCACCGGAGTGGTGACTTGAGGTGGTGGAGTTCTGGGTGTCTCATCATGAATGGGGGTGTCCTGCTGGGGGTGCTCGGCCCATGAGTCATCCTGAGCAATTGGCGTCAATGGACGACCAACACTGATGAGTTCACTGCTCGTTGGAGCAGGCGATGATACCGACTGGGGCTCGAGCTGAGGAAGGACTTCATCATCATCAACATTGTCTTCATGACCAATGTCTTCAGCTGTGATGGGGTCAACAGCTGGAAATTTTTCATCTTCAGGAGCCTTTGTGGAAGCAGGCTTGTGGATCACAATGCGGCGATCTTTGTTGGTGGTGGCTGGAAGAGCGACAGAGATGGGTTCAACAATGAGGGGCTGAGAGGCCGCAACATGCTCTTTCTCTGAAGACTTTGTCTTCAACTTCTTCCTTGAAGGAGCATCATCAGAAGCATCCTTGTGCTTGTGTTTCCTGGCTTCAGCTTGAGCTGCCCTTGTCTTCTTCAGCTCTGAAGCTGCTGAGATGACCTTTGGCTTCAAGCCAGTCATGCTGGCAGGGAAGACAATGCGAGTTTCTTCCCGCCGTGATGCTTCAGCTTGGGCCGCAACATACTTCTTCTTTTGCTTGGCAGTCATTTTGGGATCAATGCCAGGACGCCCAAGAGCTTTGCGCTTTTTAGCTTCATTGTGTGCTTGAACACATTTCTGTGCAAAGTACTTCATGCGCTCTCTTGAACCTTTAGCTTCATTACGCTTCTTGTGGAACTCTTCCTTGAGGTCATGCAGCATCTTCTTGAAGATTTGAACATCTGCCACGCTGAGCTTGGCCATGTTCTTCTGTAAGTGAGCCTTCTCATAATCAATTTTGTTCTTGAGCTCGACTATCTTCTGAGCCAAGGCCAACTCATTAGCAATGGCTCCATGAAAGGTGACGTTGATGTCCACAGGTAGCTAAAGATCACCAATGCTGATGCTCTGGTCATCAAACCACTCATCAATAAAGTTGTTCAGAATATCAACATCAAAGAGGGGCAGATCGTTGAAGATCTCCGCCTCTTTCTTGCTCTTGATCAGCATCTCAAGGGCATCATCACCAAGATCTTCATCACTAGATAGATCAATGGTGTCATCCTCATTGCGCAGAATGGCAGCAAGGGTCAGTTCATGCCCAGAAATCTTCTTGGGCTTCTTGGTTTTCTTGGACTTCTCGGTCTTCTTGGAGACGCGTGACAAATCTTCAGACTGCACACTGGGTTCAGGAGGTGCAGTGGCCAATGGCTTCACAGTAGAAGCTTTTGGTGTGGTAGAGGGCTTTGAAGCTTTCGACTTCTTCTTGTTCTTCTTCTTATTCTTGTTCTTCTTCTTCTTATTCTTGTTCTTCTTATTCTTGTTCTTCTTCTTCTTCTTCTTCTTCTTGTTCTTGTTCTTGTTCTTGTTCTTGTTCTTGTTCTTGTTCTTCTTGTTCTTCTTCTTCTTCTTGTTCTTGTTCTTCTTCTTCTTCTTCTTCTTCTTCTTCTTCTTCTTCTTCTTCTTCTTCTTCTTCTTCTTCTTCTTCTTCTTCTTCTTGTTCTTCTTGTTCTTCTTGTTCTTCTTGTTCTTGTTCTTGTTCTTCTTCTTCTTCTTCTTGTTCTTCTTGTTCTTCTTGTTCTTCTTCTTCTTGTTCTTCTTGTTCTTGTTCTTGTTCTTCTTCTTCTTCTTCTTCTTGTTGTTGTTGTTGTTGTTGTTGTTGTTGTTCTTCTTCTTCTTCTTCTTCTTCTTCTTCTTCTTCTTCTTCTTCTTCTTCTTCTTCTTCTTCTTCTTCTTCTTCTTCTTCTTCTTCTTCTTCTTCTTCTTCTTCTTCTTCTTCTTCTTCTTCTTCTTCTTCTTCTTCTTCTTCTTCTTCTTCTTCTTCTTCTTCTTCTTCTTCTTCTTCTTCTTCTTGTTCTTCTTATTCTTGTTCTTGTTCTTGTTCTTCTTCTTGTTCTTGTTCTTGTTCTTGTTCTTCTTGTTCTTCTTCTTGTTCTTCTTCTTCTTGTTCTTCTTGGGATTTGCATCACGTGTGCCATCCGGCCTTGGAGCAGACAGACCAGGGTTGAAGTCGAGTCCGAAAGCCTTCTTGTTCTTTGAAGCTGACTCCTTTGCAAACTGAAAATTGTGCTTGAATAGATTGTCTTCGCGACACCATAACATAGATGATGGGTCGGCATTCTCAGGCTGTGGTACTCGGACCATGCATGGGTAGAATCCCTAAGCAATAGCTTCATGCTTCGTCTTAGGCTGCAGGTTCTTGTACAGAATGTCACCCCAAGGGCGCTTGATGGCGTTCTTCTCAGCATATTCGGTAGTGACAAAGTTATACTTGAACCACTATTCTGCCCAATATCTTCGGATCCATTGGATTCGGGTCTTGTGCTGGCCATAGCTTTCCTCAGGATCTGCCTTCTATAGCTCAAGCAGATCTGGAGGTAAATCCTTAGCTGTATCTCCACGGCGCTGCCTGCCACCTTTTCTTGCTGATTTTTCAGTTGCCATTATATTCAAACTGAATGGCTTCAGAACAGTGAATGGCTTCCTTCTACTGGCCAGACAAGAGCTGGCTTCAGGGGAGTGTATATGACGCTGTAAAAACTCTGCAAATGAATGCAGACTATGAGAACCAAGAGATTCTCCCATGGACATGTACATGTGACAACATTAGAGATGCGAGGGAAGGGGAAGAGGTCATATGCATTCTCAGAAGATTTTGGAGATAAATCAGTTTGAAGACATTGACCTCATAGTGCGAAGACATTCACTTATTTGAAGAGAGTTGGTTCCAGATTTGTACGAATCCATGAATAAGTACAAGTGAGGAATCTAACTAGTTATGAAGCATAAGTGAATATACTTAGCATAAAATGAGATGCAGATGAAGACAAATCCAGATTTGGAAGTGAAGAAACCATTTTTGGTTGAAGTGGATGGATTTGACGGATCTAAAAAGGCAGTAGAAAAATAAGATTTAATTACCGCTGATGAACTGCTAGACGAGGCAGAGTTAGAGGCCGAGCAGTTCAATCTCCCGCGCCCTAACTTGGCGGCGGAAGACACCTACGGTGGCGGAGGAGAGGACGAGGTCCGCGGCCGGCGTGAGGACGGCGTCTAAGAAGTCACGGCAGTAAAGCGCTTCGTCTCCGGCGTCGTCGCGAGCTAGCGGAGGCGCTAGGGTTTGTGCGAGGTGGCGAGGTGGAGGAAGAGATAATGACCGCGGTGAGTGTATATTTATAAGAAAAGGGACAGCACAGCGTAATTACGCAGGTGCCCCTGGTGGTTCACATCTGAAGGACACATGGCATGCATGCAACTTATTGGAAGTTGTTCCATGTTCCGACGCACGCCTGGATTGTCGGGTGGCCGTTCCGGCTTCTCTGGTATTTAGGCAATAAGGATATAGCATTAAAAATAGATTTAAACTTTTGTCTCTTTGTCTTCTGCTAATAAGGATTCAGAGAAGACAATCGACAGGTTTCAATAGAACGCATATGATTTGGATAGATAGAATTTGAGGTAGAAGCTCAAAAGGGGTTAGGGTCCGATCACATTCACTTAGATCGAGAAAAAAATTCAAGTATGAAGACATAGCCATAAGTGAATGCTGTAGAGGACAGAATACGAATATATGTATATATTAGCATAAGACCAACTCAACATTGTGAAGATAAACGTGAAGTCAAATCAATGTTGAAGACAAACCAAATGCGAAGACTTTGCAATTGTGACGCCAATTGAAACACTTCAAAAGGAATTTGGTGGTGGCGTTACCCACCGTATAGGAAGTATTAGACCCAGACACGACCCACAATTATCGTGGCGCTCCGAAGTCAAATTCCGCGTTAATGTATTCACACTTAGAGTGTATGCCTTCATTGATTGAAGATATACGTTACTTTGTGTGTTGCAGATCTAAGTCATCAACATGCATAAGCTTTAGGATGTGTCTCCAATCACAGGACATTTGAGGAGTCGAAGATATTTAGCTCACATCGCAACTTGCAAAACCTTTTCTCATCCAACGGCTTTGTGAATATATCGGCCATTGCTCTTCAGTGTTAACGTGAATGATATCAATATCTTCCTTCATGACATGATCTCTGAGAAAGTGATGACGGATCTGAATGTGCTTTGTCTTCGAGTGCTGAACTGGGTTGTTGGCAATCTTGATGGCACTTTCATTGTCGCAGTAGAGTGGTACTTGCTTTAGATGGATGCCATAGTCCTTGAGAGTTTGCTACATCCATAGAAGCTGAGCGCAGCAAGATCCAGCAGCAATGTATTCAGATTCAGTAGTGGAGAGGGATACGCAGTTCTGCTTCTTTGAAGACCAACAGACAAGAGATCGTACAAGAAAGTGACATGTGCCTGATGTGTACTTGCGATCAACCTTGTCACCAGCATAATCAGCATCTGAGAATCCAACTAGATCAAACTCTGAGCCCTTTGGATACCATAATCCTAGTGTTGGGGTGTAAGCCAAATATCGAAGAATTCGCTTCACAGCTAAGTGATGCGATTCCTTTGGTGCCGCTTGGAATCGGGCACACATGCAGACGCTAAGTGTTATATCTAGCCTAGATGCACATAAATAGAGTAAAGAACCAATCATGGAGCGGTATAACTTTTGATCGAACTCTTTACCATTGTCGTCGGGACCCAATTGACCTTTGGTTCGCATTGGCGTCGTGTACCCTTTGCAGTCTTGCATTCCAAACTTCTTCACGCAATCTTTGAGGTATTTCTCTTGTGATATGATGATGCTGTTGCTCTGCTGACGGATTTGAAGACCGAGGAAGAATTTCAGCTCACCCATCATGGACATCTGATATTGCTCTTGCATCATGTGTCCAAACTCAACACTGTATCTCTTGTCAGTGCAGCCGAAGATAATGCCATCCACATATATTTGGCACACAAATAGTTCACCATCATATGTCTTCGTTAAGAGTGTGGGATCCAGGGAACCAGGTTTGAAGCCTTTGCTCTTCAGGAAGTCTTTGAGAGTGTCATACCAAGTGCGAGGAGCTTGTTTGAGGCCATACAGTGCCTTGTTGAGCTTGTATACCATGTCAGGATGTTTTGGGTCTTCGAAACCAGGTGGTTGTGCAACATACACTTCTTCTTCAATCTTGCCATTGAGAAAGGCACTCTTCACATCCATTTGGTACAAGAGGATGTTGTGATGGTTGGCGTAGGCTAGTAGTATACGAATGGCTTCAAGCCTAGCCACCGGAGAAAATGTTTCATCGAAGTCAATCCCTTCTACTTGAGTGTAACCTTGAGCAACGAGACGAGCCTTGTTTCTGACAACTTGACCATGCTCATCTTGTTTGTTGCGGTAGATCCATTTTGTGCCAATGATGTTATGCTTGCGAGGATTAGGACGTTTAACCAATTCCCACACATTGTTCAACTCGAACTGTTGAAGCTCTTCTTGAATCGCTTGAATCCATTCAGGTTCCATGAAGGCTTCAGCAACTTTCTTGGGTTCAGATATAGAGACAAATGCAAAGTGCCACAGAAATTTGCTAGCTGTGTTGCTCTTGAACGAGTGACTGGACTAGGTGCATTGATGCAATCAATTCTCTTCTCAATCTGTACTTCATTTGCAACATGAGGATGAACTGGACGAAGATTTTTCCCTTGCATATCATTGTCTTCATCTTCAGCATTGGCTTCAGGATGAGCAGTGTCTTCGGATTGACTAGGTGTAGATATGATTATTTCTTCTTCAGCCTGTGCCTCCAAAGGTATGATTTCTCCAGTACCCATAAGCTTGATAGATTCACTAGGTGAGACTTCATCTAGCACATTTGGCAGGTGCTCTCTTTGCGAGCTGTTAGTCTCATCGAACCGCGCATCCACAATTTCAACCACTTTATAGTGAAAGATGTTGAAGATTCTGTAGAAGTGCGAATCCTTTTCGTAGCCAAGCATAAAACCTTCATGTGCTTTTGGTGCAAATTTTGAAGTGTGATGTGGATCCTTGATCCAGCACCTAGCACCAAATACTCTGAAGTAACGGATGTTTGGCTTCTTACCAGTTAGTAGCTCATAGGATGTCTTCTTTAGAAGCTTGTGAAGATAAACACGGTTGATGACGTGGCATGCCGTATCAATGGCTTCAGGCCAGAACTTCCTTGGAGTCTTGTACTCATCAAGCATCGTCCAAGCCATCTCAATAAGGGTTCTGTTCTTGCGCTCTACGATGCCGTTTTGCTGAGGTGTGTATGGATCCGAGAACTCATGTGTGATGCCCAATGTATCAAGATAAGTGTCGAGGCCGGTGTTCTTGAACTCTGTGACACTTTCACTTCTGATGTGCTTGATCTTGATGCCATAATTTGTCATGGCACGATTGGCGAATTGTCTGAAGACATTCTGCACTTCATTCTTGTAGAGGATTATATCTACCCATGTATATCTTGAGTAATCATCAACAATAACGAAGCCATAGAGGCAAGCAGTGGTAGTACGGGTAGAGTAGTGAGTAGGGCCAAATAAGTCCATGTGAAGCAGCTCGAAGGGACGTGATGTCGTTATGATTGTCTTTGAGGGATGCTTGGCCCTAGTCATCTTTCCAGCTTCGCAGGCACCACACAGATGATCCTTCTTGAACTTGACGCCCTCGATGCCTACGGCATGCTTCTTCTTCGCGAGAGTGTACTAGTTCCTCATGCCAGCATGCCCTAGCCTCCGATGCCAGAGCCAGCACTCTGAAGCTTTTGCTAGAAGACATACAACCAACTGTGGTCCTGCTGAGAAATCTACCATCTACAGATCGTCTTTTCGATACCCTTCAAAGATTAGAGATTTGTCAGATTCCATAAGAACAAGGCAACGATATTTTCCAAATATCACAATCATGTTCAAGTCACAAAGCATTGAGACAGACATTAAGTTGAAACCAAGGGATTAAACAAGCATCACTTTATCCATGTCCTGATCCTTTGAGATTGCAACTCTACCTAGACCCAATACCTTGCTTTTACCAGTGCCAGCAAATGTGATGTCACTCTTGTCAGATGGACGTAGGGTTGAATCCATGAGAAGACTTCGACCACCAGTCATGTGGTTAGTGTATCCACTGTCCATAATCCATTCTGAATCCTTTGGTGTCATACCCTACAGTGCAGTTTGGGGGATAGGCCTCACCAAGGGTATAATGAAGCATAAACATTTGACGAACAAGCATATTATCAAAGTTTAGATCCTGGTTAGGGTACATAGGATGATTGTCAAGGAATCCAGGAATAAAATACATCGTAAGACCATTTGGACATTTTATGTTGCGTCCCACAAGATGTTTTAGGTCCCCATCATAAACATTAGACGTCTTTGATTTCTGGCTGGAGACCTTTCCCTGCAAAGAGAGTTAATTTTTCTTAACCACCCACATCTTCAAGGGTGGCTTAGAAGCAATGAGTCTAAGTGTTGTTGGGGAACGTAGTAATTTCAAAAAAAATTCCTACGCACACACAAGATCATGGTTATGCATAGCAACGAGAGGGGAGAGTGTTGTCTGCGTACCCTCGTAGAACGTAAGCGGAAGCGTTATTACAACGCGGTTGATGTAGTCGTACGTCTTCACGATCGACCGATCCTAGCACCGAAGGTACGACACCTCCGCGATCTGCACATATTCGGCTCGGTGACGTCCCATGAACTCACGATCCAGTTGAGTGTCGAGGGAGAGCTTCGTCAGCACGATGGCGTGATGACGGTGATAATGAAGCTACCGGCGCAGGGCTTCGCCTAAGCACTACGACGATATGACCGAGGTGGATTATGGTGGAGGGGGCACCGCACACGGCTAAGAGATCAATGATCAACTTGTGTGTCTATGGGGTGCCCCCCCTCCATATATAAAGGAGTGGAGGAGGGGGAGGAGGCCGGCCTCCTAGGCGCGCCCCAAGGGGAGTCCTACTCCCACAGGGAGTAGGATTCCCCCCTTCCCTAGTTGGATTAGGAGAGAAGGAAGGAGGAGGAAGGAGGAAGGAAAGGGGGGGGGGCTCCCAATTTGGATTGGGCTTGGGGGTGCCCCCTCCTTTGCTCCCTTATCCTCTCTCCCACTATGGCCCAATAGGGCCCATATACCTCCCGAGGGGTTCCGGTAACCTCCCGGTACTCCGGTATATGCCCGATCTCACCCGGAACCATTCCGATGTCCAAGTATAGTCGTCCAATATGTCGATCTTTATGTCTAGACCATTTCGAGACTCCTCATCATGTCTGTGATCATATCCGGGACTCCGAACTACCTTCGGTACATCAAAACACATACACTCATAATACCGATCGTCACCTAACGTTAAGCGTGCGGACCCTACGGGTTCGAGAACTATGTAGACATGACCGAGACTCATCTCCGGTCAATAACCAATAGCGGAACCTGGATGCTCATATTGGTTCCTACATGTTCTACGAAGATCTTTATCGGTCAAACCGCATAACAACATACATTGTTCCCTTTGTCATTGGTATGTTACTTGCCAGAGATTCGATCATCGGTATCTCAATACCTAGTTCAATCTCGTTACCAGCAAGTCTCTTTACTCGTTCCATAATGCATCATCCCGCAAGTAACTCATTAGTCACATTGCTTGCAAGGCTTATAGTGATGTGCATTACCGAGAGGGCCCAGAGATACCTCTCCGACAATCGGAGTGACAAATCCTAATCTCGATCTATGCCAACTCAACAAGTACCATTGGAGAAACCTGTAGAGCACCTTTATAATGACCCAGTTACGTTGTGATGTTTGGTAGCACACAAAGTGTTCCTCCGGTATTCGGGAGTTGCATAACCTCATAGTCATAGGAATATTTATAATTCATGAAGAAAGCAATAGCAACATACTAAACGATCAAGTGCTAAGGTAACGGAATGGGTCTAGTCAATCACATCATTCTCTAATGATGTGATCCCGTTAATCAAATGACAACTCATGTCTATGGCTAGGAAACATAACCATCTTTCATTCAACGAGCTAGTCAAGTAGAGGCAAACTAGTGACACTCTGTTTGTCTATGTATTCACACATGTATTAAGTTTCCGGTTAATACAATTCTAGCATGAATAAGAAACATTTGTCATGAAATAAGGAAATAAATAATAACTTTATTATTGCCTCTAGGGCATATTTCCTTCAGGCTCCCACTTGCACTAGAGTCAATAATCTAGTTCACATCGCCATCTGATTTAACACCAACAGTTCACATCACCATGTGATTAACACCCATAGATCACATCGCCATGTGACCAACACTCAAAGGGTTTACTAGAGTCAGTAATCTTAGTTAACAGCGCCGTGTGATTAACACCCAAAGAGTACTAAGGTGTGATCATGTTTTGCTTGAGAGAGAAGTTTAGTCAACGGGCTGCCATATTCAGATCCGTATGTATTTTGCAAATTTCTATGTCAACAATGCTCTGCACGGAGCTACTCTAGCTAATTGGTACCACTTCCAATATGTATCCAGATTGAGACTTAGAGTCATCTGGATCAGTGTCAAAACTTGCATCGACGTGACCCTTTATGACGAACCTTTTGTCACCTCCATAATCGAGAAACATATCCTTATTCCACTAAGGATAATTTTGACCGTTGTCCAGTGATCTACTCCTAGATCACTATTGTATTCCCTTGCCAATCTCAGTGTAGGGTATACAATAGATCTGGTACACAACATGGCATACTTTATAGAACCTATGGCTGAGTCATAGGGAATGACTTTCATTCTCTTTCTATCTTCTGCCGTGGTCGGGCTTTGAGTCTTACTCAATTTCACAACTTGCAACACATGCAAGAACTCTTTCTTTGATTGTTCCATTTTGAAGTACTTCAAAATCTTGTCAAGGTATGTACTCATTGAAAAACTTATCAAGCGTCTTGATCTATCTCTATAGATCTTGATGCTCAATATGTAATCAACTTCACCGAGGTCTTTCATTGAAAAACTCCTTTCAAATACTCCTTTATGCTTTCCAGAAAGTTCTACATTATTTCCGATCAACAATATGTCATTCACATATACTTATCAGAAATGTTGTAGTGCTCCCACTCACTTTCTTGTAAATACAGGCTTCACCGCAAGTCTGTATAAAACTATATGCTTTGGTCAACTCATCAAAGCGTATATTCCAACTGCGAGATGCTTGCACTAGTCCATAGATGGATTGCTGGAGCTTGCACATTTCGTTAGCACCTTTAGGATCGACAAAACTTTCTGGTTGCATCATATACAACTCTTCTTTAAGAAATCCATTAAGGAATGTAGTTTTGACATCCATTTGCCAGATTTCCTAAAATGTGGCAATTTCCTAACATGATTCAGACAGACTTAAGCATTGCTACGAGTGAGAAAATCTCACCGTAGTCAATACCTTGAACTTTGTCAAAAATCTTTTTCGACAAGTCTAGCTTTGTAGATAGTAACACTACTATCAGCGTCCGTCTTCCTCTTGAAGATCCATTTATTTTCTATGGCTTGCCGATCATCAGGCAAGTCAACCAAAGTCCACACTTTGTTCTCATAAATGGATCCCATCTAAGATTTCATGGCCTCAAGCCATTTCACGGAATCTGGGCTCATCATCGCTTCCTCATAGTTCGTAAGTTCGTCATGGTCAAGTAACATGACCTCCAAAACAGGATTACCATACCACTCTGCTGCGGATCTCACTCTGGTTGACCTACGAGGTTCGGTAGTAACTTGATCTGAAGTTACATGATCATGATCTGTAACGCCCCGGATCCGATGCGCCAGGTGTCTGTCAGTTATTTGCCGTCATTGCCATGTCATTTGCTTGCGTGTTGCACTTTGCCATGTCATCATCTGCATTTCATATCATGTCATCATGTGCATCGCATTTGCATACGTGTTCGTCTCATGCATCCGAGCATTTTCCCCGTTGTCCGTTTTGCAATCCGGCACTCCTATGTCTCCCAGCGCCCCCTTTTGTCTCTTTTCGTGTGCGGGTGTTAAACGGTCTCGGAATGGACCGAGGTTTGTCAAGCGGCCTTGGTATAGCACCGGTAGACCGCCTGTCCAGTTTCGGATCATTTGGAGGTCGTTTGATACTCCAACGATTAACCGGATAACCGTAAAAGCCTCTTTTGTATTGCAGCCCAACCCCTGCCAAAGTGGCCCAAAACCCAACAAACTCCCCTTCATGCTCTCGGTCGTTCGATCACGATCGTGTGGGCGAAAACCGCACCTCATTTGGACTCTCCTAGCTCCTCTATCTATAAATACACCTCCCCTCCGAAATTCGCGGTCAAATTCCCCTAACCTAGTTTTCTCCTCTGCACCCGCGCGACGCGTCCGCTCGGCGCCGGACACGTCCGCCGCCGCCGCTCCAGCCAACGGGAGCGTGCCACGTGGCACCGCCGCTCCGGCTCCCAGCTGCCCGCCCGCCCGCCTGCCCGTGGCTGGCCCCATGCCCATCCGGCCGCGCCCGCCCCAAGCCTCCGGCCGAAGCTCCCGCCGCCGCCGCCCGCCCGCGCCGCCGCCCGCCTCGCCGCCCGCTTGGCTTCCTTCGCCGCCGCCCGTGGTGCCCGCCGCCGCCTCGCCGGAGCTTCCCGAGCTCCTCGCCGCGCCTTGTCCCCGCCGCCTCACCGCAGAGGTTGCGTGCCGCCCGCCCGCCGCTTCACGCGCCGCCCCTCGGACCTCGCCGGCCGGCGTCGCCGCCATATGCGTCTCGCCGCCGTCAAGACGCACTTCCCGCCCGAGGACTCCGTCCCCGGCGCCGACGATCTTCCCCGGCCCCGGATCCGTCGGCCCCCGCCTCCTCCGACCTCCTCCGGCCGAGCTCCGGCCAGATCCGCCGGCCATCCTCGTGAATCCCACCGGTTGACTTTCTTTTCCCCCTCCAAATCCTCTAAGTCCTTTTTCTGCTAATATTTTCGTGCATTTTCATCATGCCATAACTCTGCATACGTAGCTCCATTTTGCGCGTGTGATATGTCAAATTGTTCGTCTCGACGAGTACATCATTTCGTCTAATTGCATCATTTAAATTTGAGCTCATATCGATGCCCGAAATGCTGTTAGAAGAGGGCTATGTGATGTTAGTTTCAGATTCTTATCAGTACATGCACTTTTGTCATTTTTGCCATGATTAATGTGTGCATCCTATGAACTTGAGTCCTACATGTGTTTTGTAATATGACATGCCATATTTACAGGGGTGTATGCCATGTATTTTTGTGATCTCTGTGGTGACTAGCACAAGCATGCAAACTAGGCTTCATGATGTTGCTGATTTCAGCCCCTGTTCTGCTGATATTTTTATGCCATGTTAACTTGATTCTACCGAGAGATCCATGCTTATTTTGAGATACTTCAGTAAGGACGTTTTGAAGATATGGTTATTCTCTATCCATCCATGCCCTTGTTTGCAATTATGGAGTGCCGTAGCTTGAGTCAATCGAGCTCTACTTTTGCTATAAAATGTTTCCTGGCAGATTGTTTACATGTTATTCAATTTTGCCAAGGTTGTTGTAGTTGATCCTTGCATGCTATGATGTTGTTCTTGCCATGTATAGCTTCTATGCTATGTCTTCTTGATGGATGTATGCTTAGTTTATCATGTATTGCTCTGTGGTGAGTGGTTCAAGCTCACCAACATGCCTACTTATCGTTGTTCCTGCCATGTATGAATCTGTAATATAACTTGCCATGTTTACATGGGTGCCATCATATCTTCTGATCCTTTGTGGCTCATGGTCACTAAGGGACTTTTGATCTATGCATTTAGTAGTATCATTCCATGCCTTTGTTTGCCATGTTAAGTGCCTGTAGCATATTGTTTGATAGCTCTAAACATTGCAACCTGATGTTATTTCCTGATAAGTCTGAAACTGTTATTATTTGCAATCTTGCCATGTGTTTTTTAGCATGTTCTAGTAATTTCTGGAGATAGCTCAGTGTTCATGTTTTGTCATGCTTTACCTGTACATCATTCCCATGCCTTTTGTTTTCATGTTAAGATGCTGTAGCTTGTTGTTTCGGTGCTTGCAATATGCCTAGTTGCTGTTTTGGACAGATTGTTGTCCGGACTTGTATTGTGTGTATGTGTTGAACCGTTGCTCCGTTTTGAGTGTGCTATATATGAAACTTGCTTGATTTTGCATGTAGTTTCATATTATCATGTTGCATCCATGTTTTGAGGTGTTTGCTTGATGTTTGTATGCATTTTGCATCAATGCCATGTTTAACTTGTTTTGCTCATATCTTCTAGGCCGTAGCTCCGAATCTAATGAACTTTATATGTAACTTGACTAGAATTTCGTGTAGATCATCGTGGTGCATCTTAACTTGCTGTTTAACAACTTCAACTTAAGGTTTATTCAGATCTGGACCAATTTCGAAATTTGCATATGAGGACTTACCGGAATTGTTATATGTTGTTCCCGGCCTCATTTAAACTTGCTTTGATGTGTTGTTCTTGTTTGCATCATCTCTTGCCATGAGTAGCTTCATGTAGTCTTGTCATGCATCATGCTTGTTGTGCATCATGTCTTGTTCTTGTGTGGTGTGTTTACTATGTTGTGTGCTTCTTCTTGTTAGTTCCCGTTTCGTTGCGATCGTGAGGATTCGTTCGTCTACGCTTGGTTCGGCTTCATCCGTTCGTCTTCTTCATGGACTCGTTCTTCTTCCTAGCGGGATTTTAGGCAAGATGACCGTCACCTTGGATCTCACTACTATCATTGCTATGCTAGTTGCTTCGTTCTATCGCTATGCTGCGCTACCTATTACCTATTTATCAAGCCATCCCAAATTGCCATGTCAGCCTCTAACCTTTTGCACCCTTCCTAGCAAACCGTTGTTTGGCTATGTTACCGCTTTCCTCAGCCCCTCTTATAGCGTTGTTAGTTGCAGGTGAAGATGAAGTTTGTTCCTTGTTGGAACATGGAGATGTTGTTCCTTGTTGGAACATGTTTACTTGTTGGGATATCACAATATATCTTATTTAATTAATGCATCTATATACTTGGTAAAGGGTGGAAGGCTCGGCCTTATGCCTGGTGTTTTGTTCCACTCTTGCCGCCCTAGTTTCCGTCATATCGGTATTATGTTCCCGGATTTTGCGTCCCTAACGCGGTCGGGTGATTTATGGGACCCCCTTGACAGTTCGCTTTGAATAAGACTCCTCCAACAAGGCCCAACATTGGTTTTACCATTTGCCTCACCACCACCTACATTTCCCTTGGGAGTAATTAACCCAAGGGTCATCTTTATTCAGCCCCCCCGGGCCAATGCTTGTCTAAGTGTTGGTCCAAACTAGAGCACCGTGCGGGACCATCCCTTGGCAACTTGGGTTACGTCGGTTCCTGTACGCTTCGCTTATCCGGTCGTGGCCTGAGACGAGATACGCGCGGCTACTATTAGGGTGTCGGCACGCCGGGAGGTCTTGCTGGTCTTGTTTTATTACTGTCGAAATGTCTTGTAAACCGGGATTCCGAGACTGATCGGGTCTTCCGGGAGAAGGAATATCCTTCGTTGATCGCGAGAGCTTATCATGGGCTAAGTTGGGACACCCTGCAGGTATAAACTTTCGAGAGCCGTGCCATGTTATGTGGAAGATGGGAATTTGTTAATATCCGGTTGTAGTAAACTTGAAGCAAACTCTTCTAAAATACACCAACCGTGTGCGTAACCGTGAGTGTCTCTTTTCGGGGTTGATCGAGAGGAGAATACGGTTTCTGGGTTATGTCTAACGTAAGTAGGAGTTCAGGATCACTTCTTGATCAATACTAGTTGACGACCGTTCCTTTATTTCTCTTCTCGCTCTCATTTGCGTTGGTTAGCCACCAAATATGCTTAGTCGCTGCTGCAACCTCACCACTTTACCCCTTCCTCTTCCCATTAAGCTTTGCTAGTCTTGATACCCATGGTAATGGGATTGCTGAGTCCTCGTGGCTCACAGATTACTACACCACCAGTTGCAGGTACAGGTTGTGCGATGATCTTGACGCGAGAGCGATGTTTGCTTGTGTTGGAGTTCTTCTTCTGCTTCTTCTTCGATCAGGGGATAGGTTCCAGGTCGGCAGCCTGGGCTAGCAGGGTGGATGTCGTTTGAGTTTCTGTTTATGTTTCATCCGTAGTCGGATGTTGATCTTGTATGATGATGATGTATTCTTGTGGCATTCGTGCCTTATGTATGTATCCCTATCTATTATGTAATGTTGATGTAATGATATCCACCTTGCAAAAGCGTTTCAATATGCGGGTCTATCCTTGGTGGGACCGTCGAGTTCCTTTTGGATAGGGTCGCATATTGGGCGTGACAAGTTGGTATCAGAGCCTCGACCGACCCTAGGAGCCCCCTTGATTGATCGTGTAGTTTGGCCTTTGTTGAGTCTAGAAGAAAACTATTTTCGGAGTCTAGTTATATCGGAGAGTAGGAATTCTTTTTACTCCTCAGCCCCTTCGTCGCTCTGGTGAGGGATCTTGACATAGGTGTTTTGAATTACTTCTCTTCCCCTTCAAATTTTTCTTTAGGTTCACGCAGTTGGTTTTCCGGTAGTTGTTCCTCAGCTCTTTTTATCCGGTGCATTTCTCGTCAAGTCGACTCGAACCCCTTCATCTTTGCAAATTCAATCCTCAGTTGTCTTATTTTCCCACCCGCCCTCCCTTCTTCCTCTTGGAACCGGAGTCCGTAATCGAGTATCCATCATACTCGTGCGAAGTCTTTGCTTTCTTTCCTCAATCATTTCAACCGGTGTTTTCTCTTCAAGATATTCGTCGATTTCCCCTTCCAAATTGCCTTTGTTTTCCCGCCCTCCCACCCTTTTTCTTCCCGGAGTCTGAGTCTCTCCCGACCATCTATTTCATTTGTGCGGAGCCTCTTCAGTCTTCCCTTAATTATTTCAACCGGTGAATTCTCGTCTTGTTCGTCATTCTGCATCCCTTTCTTTTCCGGTGGATTCAATTCCAATTTTTGGTGTTGATGATATTCTTTCCTCGGCTCAAATGTTTTTCCCTTGCTCATTCGCCTCTCGTCAGTTTATCCTTCCGGAGTGTTCAAGACATCTCAAGAGATTCGAATTAATTCGGGGTTGTCACCTCAGTCAAATATTTCAGTTCTTCCGGTGCATCATCTATCTGTTCAACAATCCTTTCCAACGGTGTTTCTCTTCAGTGGGCCCTAACCCACAGGTCTTTTCCTACGATCTTACCTGACTCTTCTAATTATTCCGGAGCCATTCTTAATTCTTTTCGAAGTTTGACGTAAGAATGAATTTCATCAGTCAGATGCCTTTTCAAGATCAATTTCAAACCATTTCATTGTTGACTCAACCTCTTCGCTTTTCATTCTACCGGAGTATCTCAACAATTTTGGTGATGTTTATCGTCGTCCTTGTAGACCGAAGTAGAGTTTCTCTTAAATCTTGTCCGTTCCCCCGGAGATTCATGGTGCTAGCTCGATGTTATCCTATCTAATTGTTTCCAGTCATGCAAATTCTGCTCATCCATCCGGAGTATTTTCAGAAGTTGATTTCTATTTCGTTTCATCCGGAGGCCATCTTTTCGGAAGATTCCTTCGTTCCAAGTTTTCAAAGTCGTTTTCTAATTATCCTATATCCGTGCCCCTTCGTTCGTCTCAATATTCTTCCGGTGCTGCGTTCAAGCATTCATTAATCAGTTCGCGATCTCTTCGATCTCTTTTCTCTAAATTCCCTCAAGTATCTTCGTGCTTTTCTAATTCTTCCCGGTGATTCATTCTCTTTCATCAGTCATTTTCGAATTCTTACGGTGGTTCGTTCAAGATTTTTTTCCTTCATTAGCATATCAATCCTTTCGTTCCCTTCAATCCTACCGGTGGTTCATGAAGAGTCTCTCCAGTTTTGTGCTATCCCTTTCTCAGTTTGCGATATGTCACTTCTCAATCCTTTTCATCAAGAATAAGTAGTTTGCAAAAATCCATTGCTTCTCATCAATTTAATTGATGAAGGATAATCATAAGTAATTCTTATTATTCTTTCATCGAGTTGATTAATTCTTTTCTTCGGAGATCGTTCATGATGAATAATCTCTTTGTTCTAAGTGTTTTCATCTTTTCTTTTCCGGAGTTCAATTTTCTCGGCCATTTCGTCGGAACCTCCATCGGAATCATCGCAATGCTCATCTTATTCTTTCATCCCTCATTTCTATCTCATCATCCTTTTGTTACCGGAGTTTTTCATGGTGGTTCTTCATGTTTTAATCCATTCTTCAAGAGTTCATCAAGTGTCATCCCATCTTGTGAAGTTCATGTTCTATTCCTCCATGTTTTAGCCGGTGTGCTGCCTAAATCCTTTCAGTCTTATTCTTTTCTTTTCTCATTCTAACCACTCCGGTTAGAACGAGTGCTTTCAGAGTCTATCTTGATTCCGTGAGCTTTCGATTCTCGCCATTCTCGCCGTTCCTCTCTTCTTCTCGAGGGCTCTCGATTCTTTGGTTCTTCTCTTGATTTCTTGGTTCACCTCATCCCTTTTCCCTTCCGTCTCGGTCCTAAGATCTCGGGACGAGATCTCTTGTTAGTGGAGGAGAGTTGTAACGCCCCGGATCCGATGCGCCAGGTGTCTGTTAGTTATTTGCCGTCATTGCCATGTCATTTGCTTGCGTGTTGCACTTTGCCATGTCATCATCTGCATTTCATATCATGTCATCATGTGCATCGCATTTGCATACGTGTTCGTCTCATGCATCCGAGCATTTTCCCCGTTGCCCGTTTTGCAATCCGGCACTCCTATGTCTCACGGGGCCCCCTTTTGTCTCTTTTCGTGTGCGGGTGTTAAACGGTCTCGGAATGGACCGAGGTTTGTCAAGCGGCCTTGGTATCGCACCGGTAGACCGCCTGTCAAGTTTCGGATCATTTGGAGGTCGTTTGATACTCCAACGGTTAACCGGGTAACCGTAAAAGCCTCTTTTGTATTGCAGCCCAACCCCTTCCAAAGTGGCCCAAAACCCAACAAACTCCCCTTCATGCTCTCGGTCGTTCGATCACGATCGTGTGGGCGAAAACCGCACCTCATTTGGACTCTCCTAGCTCCCTCTATCTATAAATACACCCCCCTCCGAAATTCGCGGTCAAATTCCCCCCTAACCCTAGTTTTCTCCTCTGCGCCGCGCCGGACGCGTCCTCGGCGCCGGACACGCCCGCCGCCGCCGCTCCAGCCAACGGAGCGCGCCCGCGTGGCGCCGCCCGCTCCCGCCGCCCGCCCGCTTTGGCCGTGGCTGCCCTCGCGGCCCATCCGGCCGCGCCCGGCCGCCGCCTCCGGCCGAAGCTCCAGCGCGCCCGCCGCGATCGCCGCCGCCCGCCTCCGTCGGCGCCCGCGCTTCCGCTCCGCCGCCGCCCGTGGTGCCCGCCGCCGCCTCCGCCGGAGCTTCCCGAGCTCCTCGCCGCGCGCGCTTTGTCCCCGCCGCCTCACCGCGAGGTCACGCGCCGCCAGCCTGCTGCGCCGCTTTCGCTCGCCCTCGGACCTCGCCGGCCGGCGTCGCCGCCACGGCGTCTGCGCCCGTCTTGCACCCGCCCCGAGGACTCCGTCCCCGGCGCCGACAACCTTCCCCGGCGCCGACAACCTTCCCCGGCCCCGGATCCGTCGGCCCCCCGCCTCCTCCGACCTCCTCCGGCCGAGCTCCGGCCAGATCCGCCGGCCATCCTCGTGAATCCCGATGGTTGACTTTCTTTTCCCCCTCCAAATCCTCTAAGTCCTTTTTCTGCTAATATTTTCGTGCATTTTCATGATGCCATAACTCTGCATCCGTAGCTCCGTTTTGCGCGTGTGATATGTCAAATTGTTCGTCTCGACGAGTACATCATTTCATCTCATTGCATCATTTAAATTTGAGCTCATCTTGATGCCCGAAATGCTGTTAGAAGAGGGCTATGTGATGTTAGTTTCAGATTCTTATCAGTACATGCACTTTTGTAATTTTTGCCATGATTGATGTGTGCATCCTATGAACTTGAGTCCTACATGTGTTTTGTAATATGCCATGCCATCTTTACAGGGGTGTATGCCATGTATTTTTGTGATCTCTGTGGTGACTAGCACAAGCATGCAAACTAGGCTTCATGATATTGCTGATTTCAGCCCCTGTTCTGCTGATATTTTTATGCCATGTTAACTTGATGCTATCGAGAGATCCATGCTTATTTTGAGATACTTCAGTAAGGATGTTTTGAACATATGGTTATTCTCTATCCATCCTTGTCCTTGTTTGCAATTATGGAGTGCCGTAGCTTGAGTCAATCGAGCTCTACTTTTGCTATAAAATGTTTCCTAGCAGATTGTTTACATGTTATTCAATTTTGCCAAGGTTGTTGTAGTTGATCCTTGCATGCTATGATGTTGTTCTTGCCATGTATAGCTTCTATGCTATGTCTTCTTGATGGATGTATGCTTAGTTTATCATGTATTGCTCTGTGGTGAGTGGTTCAAGCTCACCAACATGCCTACTTATCGTTGTTCCTGCCATGTATGAATCTGTAATATAACTTGCCATGTTTACATGGGTGCCATCATATCTTCTGATACTTTGTGGCTCATGGTCACTAAGGGACTTTTGATCTATGCATTTAGTAGTATCATGCCATGCCTTTGTTTGCCATGTTAAGTTCCTGTAGAATATTGTTTGATAGCTCTAAACATTGCAACCTGATGTTATTTCCTGATAAGTCTGAAACTGTTATTATTTGCAATCTTGCCATGTGTTTTTAGCATCTTCTAGTGATTTCTGGAGATAGCTCAGTGTTCATGTTTTGTCATGCTTTACCTGTACATCATGCCCATGCATTTTTTTTTTCATTTTAAGATGCTGTAGCTTGTTGTTTCGGTGCTTGCAATATGCCTAGTTGCTGTTTTGGACAGATTGTTGTCAGGACTTGTATTGTGTGTATGTGTTGAACCGTTGCTCCGTTTTGAGTGTGCTCTATATGAAACTTGCTTGATTTTGCATGTAGTTTCATATTATCATGTTGCATCCATGTTTTGAGGTGTTTGCTTGATGTTTGTATGCATTTTGCATCAATGCCATGTTTAACTTGTTTTGCTCATATCTTCTAGGCCGTAGCTCAGAATCTAATGAACTTTATATGTAACTTGACTAGAATTTCGTGTAGATCATCGTGGTGCATCTTAACTTGCTGTTTAACAACTTCAACTTAAGGTTTATTCAGATCTGGACCAATTTCGAAATTCGCATATTTGGACTTACCGGAATTGTTATATGTTGTTCCCGGCCTCATTTAAACTTGTTTTGATGTGTTGTTCTTGTTTGCATCATCTCTTGCCATGAGTAGCTTCATGTAGTCTTGTCATGCATCATGCTTGTTGTGCATCATGTCTTGTTCTTGTGTGGTGTGTTTACTATGTTGTGTGCTTCTTCTTGTTAGTTCCCGTTTCGTTGCGATCGTGAGGATTCGTTCGTCTACGCTTGGTTCGGCTTCATCCGTTCGTCTTCTTCATGGACTCGTTCTTCTTCCTAGCGGGATTTTAGGCAAGATGACCGTCACCTTGGATCTCACTACTATCATTGCTATGCTAGTTGCTTCGTTCTATCGCTATGCTGCGCTACCTATTACCTATTTATCAAGCCATCCCAAATTGCCATGTCAGCCTCTAACCTTTTGCACCCTTCCTAGCAAACCGTTGTTTGGCTATGTTACCGCTTTGCTCAGCCCCTCTTATAGCGTTGTTAGTTGCAGGTGAAGATGAAGTTTGTTCCTTGTTGGAACATGGAGATGTTGTTCCTTGTTGGAACATGTTTACTTGTTGGGATATCACAATATATCTTATTTAATTAATGCATCTATATACTTGGTAAAGGGTGGAAGGCTCGGCCTTATGCCTGGTGTTTTGTTCCACTCTTGCCGCCCTAGTTTCCATCATATCGGTATTATGTTCCCGGATTTTGCGTCCCTAACGCGGTCGGGTGATTTATGGGACCCCTTGACAGTTCACTTTGAATAAGACTCCTCCAAAGAAGGCCCAACATTGGTTTTACCATTTGCCTCACCACCACCTACATTTCCCTTGGGAGTAATTAACCCAAGGGTCATCTTTATTCAGCCCCCGGGCCAATGCTTGTCTAAGTGTTGGTCCAAACTAGAGCACCGTGCGGGACCATCCCTTGGCAACTTGGGTTACGTCGGTTCCTGTACGCTTCGCTTATCCGGTCGTGGCCTGAGACGAGATACGCGCGGCTACTATCAGGGTGTCGGCACGCCGGGAGGTCTTGCTGGTCTTGTTTTATTACTGTCGAAATGTCTTGTAAACCGGGATTCCGAGACTGATCGGGTCTTCCCGGGGAGAAGGAATATCCTTCGTTGATCGCGAGAGCTTATCATGGGCTAAGTTGGGACACCCCTGCATGGTATAAACTTTCGAGAGCCGTGCCCGCGGTTATGTGGCAGATGGGAATTTGTTAATATCCGGTTGTAGTAAACTTGAAGCAAACTCTTCTAAAATACACCGACCGTGTGCGTAACCGTGAGTGTCTCTTTTCGGGGTTGATCGAGAGGAGAACACGGTTTCTGGGTTATGTCTGACGTAAGTAGGAGTTCAGGATCACTTCTTGATCATTACTAGTTGACGACCGTTCCTTTGTTTCTCTTCTCGCTCTCATTTGCGTTGGTTAGCCACCATATATGCTTAGTCGCTGCTGCAACCTCACCACTTTACCCCTTCCTCTTCCCATTAAGCTTTGCTAGTCTTGATACCCATGGTAATGGGATTGCTGAGTCCTCGTGGCTCACAGATTACTACACCACCAGTTGCAGGTACAGGTTGTGCGATGATCTTGACGCGAGAGCGATGTTTGCTTGTGTTGGAGTTCTTCTTCTGCTTCTTCTTCGATCAGGGGATAGGTTCCAGGTCGGCAGCCTGGGCTAGCAGGGTGGATGTCGTTTGAGTTTCTGTTTATGTTTCATCCGTAGTCGGATGTTGATCTTGTATGATGATGATGTATTCTTGTGGCATTCGTGCCTTATGTATGTATCCCTATCTATTATGTAATGTTGATGTAATGATATCCACCTTGCAAAAGCGTTTCAATATGCGGGTCTATCCTTGGTGGGACCGTCGAGTTCCTTTTGGATAGGGTCGCATATTGGGCGTGACATGATCATTAGCTTCCTCACTAATTGGTGTAGGAGTCACATGAACAAATTTCTATGATGAACTACTTTCCAATAAGGGAGCAGGTACAGTTACCTCATCAAGTTCTACTTTCCTCCCACTCACTTCTTTTGAGAGAAACTCCTTCTCTAGAAAGGATCCATTCATAGCAACGAATGTCTTGCCTTCGGATCTGTGATAGAAGGTGTACCCAACTGTCTCCTTAGGGTATCCTATGAAGAAACATTTCTCCGATTTGGGTTTGAGCTTATCCGGATGAAACTTTTTCACATAAGCATCGCAGCCCCAAACTTTAAGAAACGACAACTTTGGTTTCTTGCCAAACCACAGTTCATATGGTGTCGTCTCAACGGATTTAGATGGTGCCCTATTTAACGTGAATGCAGCTGTCTCTAATGCATAACCCCGAAAAGATATTGGTAAATCGGTAAGAGACATCATAGATTGCACCATATCTAATAAAGTACGGTTACGATGTTCGGACATACCATTACGCTATGGTGTTCTAGGTGGCATAAGTTGCGAAACTATTCCGCATTATTTCAAATGAAGACCAAACTCGTAACTCAAATATTCACCTCCATGATCAGATCGTAGAAACTTTATTTTGTTGTTACGATGATTTTCCACTTCACTCTGAAATTATTTGAACTTTTCAAATGTTTCAGATTTATGTTTCATCAAGTAGATATACCCATATCTTGTTAATGTCATCTATGAAGGTCAGAAAATAACGATACCCGCCGCGAGCCTCAACACTCATGGGACTGCATACATCAGTATGTATTATTTCCAACAAGTCTGTTGCTCGCTCCATTGTTCCGAAGAACGGAGTCTCAGTCATCTTGCCCATGAGGCATGGTTCGCAAGCATCAACTGATTCATAATCATGTGATTCCAAAAGCCCATCAGCATGGATTTTCTTCATGCGCTTTACACCAATATGACCTAAACGGCAGTGCCACAAATAAGTTGCACTATCATTATTAACTTTGCATCTTTTGGCTTCAATATTATGAATATGTGTATCACTACGATTGAGATTCAATAAACCATTCACCTTGGGTGTATGACCATTGAAGGTTTTATTCATGTAGACAAAACAACAACTATTCTCTGACTTTAAATGAATAACTGTATTGCAATAAGCACGAACAAATCATATTCATGCTTATCGCAAACACCAAATAACATTTATTTAGGTTCAACACTAATCCCGAAAGTCTAGGGAGTGTGCGATGATGATCATATCAATCTTGGAACCACTTCCAACACACATCGTCACTTCACCCTTAACTAGTCTCTGTTCATTCTGCAACTCCCGTTTCGAGTTACTAATCTTAGCAACTGAACTAGTATCAAATACTGAGGGGTTGCTATAAACACTAGTAAAGTACACATCAATAGCATGTATATCAAATATACCTTTGTTCACTTTTACATCCTTCTTATCCACCAAATACTTGGGGCAGTTCTGCTTCCAGTGAGCAGTCCCTTTGTAGTAGAAGCACTTAGTCTCAGGCTTAGGTCCAGACTTGGGCTTCTTCACTTGAGCAGCAACTTGCTTGTTGTTCTTCTTGAAGTTCCCCTTCTTCCCTTTGCCCTTTTCTTGAAACTAGTGGTCTTGTCAACCATCAACACTTGATGCTTTTCTTGATTTCTACCTTCGTCGATTTCAGCATCACGAAGAGCTTGGGAATCGTTTCCGTTATCCCTTGCATATTATAGTTCATCATGAAGCTCTAGTAACTTGGTGATAGTGACTAGAAAACTCTTTCAATCACTATCTTATCTGGAAGATTAACTCCCACTTGATTCAACTGATTGTAGTACTCAGACATTCTGAGCACATGCTCACTAGCTGAGCAATTCTCCTCCATCTTGTAGGCAACGTGCTTGTCAAAGGTTTCATACCTTTCAACATGGGCATGAGTTTGAAATACTAATTTCAACTCTTGGAACATCTCATATGCTCCGTGGCGTTCACAACGTCTTTGAAGCCCCGATTCTAAGCCGTAAAGCATGATGCACTAAACTATCAAGTAGTCATCATATCGAGCTTGCCAAACATTCATAACGTCTGCATCTGCTACTTCAATTGGTCTGTCACCTAGCGGTGCATCAAGGACATAATTCTTCTGTGCAGCAATGAGGATAATCCTCAGATCACGGATCCAATCCGCATCATTGCTACTAATATCTTTCAACTTAGTTTTCTCTAGGAACATATCAAAAATAAAACAGGGGAGCTAAACGCGAGCTATTGATCTACAACATAGATATGCTAATACTACCAGGACTAAGTTCAAGATAAATTTAAAGTTCAATTAATCATATTACTTAAGAACTCCCACTTAGATAGAAATCCCTGTAGTCATCTAAATGATCACGTGATCCAAATCAACCAAACCATGCCTGATCATCACGTGAGATGGAGTAGTTTTCAGTGGTGAACATCACTATGTTGATCATATCTACTATATGATTCACGCTCGACCTTTCGGTCTCCAATATTCCGAGGCCATATCTGCATATGCTAGGCTCGTCAAGTTTAACCCGAGTATTCTGCGTGTGCAAAATTGGCTTGCACCCGTTGTATGCGAACGTAGAGCTTATCACACCCGATCATCACATGGTGTCTCGGCACGAAGAACTGTCGCAACGGTGCATACTCAGGGAGAATACTTATACCTTGAAATTTTAGTAAGGGATCATCTTATAAAGCTACCGCCGAACTAAGCAAAATAAGATGTATAAAAGATAAACATCACATGCAATCAAAATATGTGACATGATATGGCCATCATCATCTTGTGCTTTTGATCTCCATCTCCAAAGTACTGTCATGATCTCCATTGTTACCGGCATGACACCATGATCTCCATCATCTTGATCTTTAATCAACGTGTCATCACATGGTCATCTCACCAGCTATTGCTTTTGCAACTATTTCTATCGCATAGCGATAAAGTAAAGCAATTAAATGGCACTTGCATCTTATGCAATAAAGAGACAACCATAAGGCTCCTGCCAGTTGCCGATAACTTTAACAAAACATGATCATCTCATACAACAATTTATATCTCATCACGTCTTGACAATATAACATCACAACGTGCCCTGCAAAAACAAGTTAGACGTCCTCTACTTTGTTGTTGCAAGTTTTACGTGGCTGATACGGGCTGAGCAAGAATCGTTCTTACCTACGCATCAAAACCACAATGATTTTTCGTCAAGTATGTGCTGTTTTAACCTTCAACAAGGACCGGGCGTAGCCACACTCGATTCAGCTAAAGCTGGAGAAACTGACACCCGCCAGCCACCTATGTGCGAAGCACGTCGGTAGAACCAGTCTTGCATAAGTGTACGCGTAATGTCGGTCCGGGCCGTTTCATCCAACAATACCGCCGAATCAAAGTATGACATGCTGGTAAGCAGTATGAGTATTATCGCCCACAACTCACTTGTGTTCTACTCGTGAATATAACAGCTACGCATAAACCTGGCTTGGATGCCACTGTTGGGGAACGTAGTAATTTCAAAAAAATTCCTACGCACACGCAAGATCATGGTGATGCATAGCAACAAGAGGGTAAGCGGAAGCGTTATGACAACGCGGTTGATGTAGTCGTACGTCTTCACGATCGACCGATCCTTGCACCGAAGGTACGGCACCTTCGCGATCTGCACACGTTCGGCTCGATGACGTTCCACGAACTCACGATCCAGTAGAGTGTCGAGGGAGAGCTTTGTCAGCACGGCGGCATGATAACGGTGATGATGAAGCTACCGGCGCAGGGCTTCGCATAAGAACTACGACGATATGACCGAGGTGGATTATGATGGAGAGGGGCACCGCACACGGCTAAGAGATCGATGATCAACTTGTGTGTCTATGAGGTGCACCCTCCCCTCATAGGTGCTCCCCAAGGGGAATCCTACTTCCACCGGGAGTAGGATCCCCCCCGCCTTCCCTAGTTGGATTAGGAGAGAAGGAAGGAGGAGGAAGGAGGAAGGATTGGGGGGCCGGTGCCCTTCCCATTTTGGATTGGGCTTGGGGTAAGGGCGCCCCTCCTTTGCTCCCTTCTCCTCTCTCCCACTATGGCCCAATAAGGCCCATATACCTCCCGGGGGGTCCTGGTAACCTGTACTCCGGTATATGCCCGATCTCACCCGGAACCATTCCGATGTCCAAATATAGCCATCCAATATATCGATCTTTATGTCTCGACCATTTTGAGACTCCTCGTCCTGTCCATGATCATATCCAGGACTGCGAACTACCTTCGGTACATCAAAACACATAAACTCATAATACCGATCATCACCTAACATTAAGCGTGCGGACCCTACGGGTTCGAGAACTATGTAGACATGACCGAGACTCATCTCCGGTCAATAACCAATAGCAGAACCTGGATGATCATATTGGTTCCTACATATTCTACGAAGATCTTTATCGGTCAAACCGCATAACAACATACGTTGTTCCCTTTGTCATCGGTATGTTACTTGCCCGAGATTCGATCGTTGGTATATCAATACCTAGTTCAGTCTCGTTACTGGCAAGTCTCTTTACTCGTTGCGTAAACCATCATCCCGCAACTAACTCATTAGTCACATTGCTTTCAAGGCTTATAGTGATGTGCATTACCGAGAGGGTCCAGAGATACCTCTCCGAAAATCGGAGTGACAAATCCTAATCTCGATCTATGCCAACTCAACAAGTACCATTGGAGACACCTGTAGAGCACCTTTATAATGACCCAGTTACGTTGTGGCATTTGGTAGCACACAAAGTGTTCCTCCGGTATTCGGGAGTTGCATAACCTCATAGTCATAGGAACATGTATAAGTCACGAAGAAAGCAATAGCAACATACTAAACGATCAAGTGCTAAGCTAACGGAATGGGTCACGTCAATCACATCATTCTCTAATGATGTGATCCCGTTAATCAAATCACAACTCATGTCTATGGCTAGTAAACATAACCATCTTTGATTCAATGAGCTAGTCAAGTAGAGGCAAACTAGTGACACTCTGTTTGTCTATGTATTCACACATGTACTAAGTTTCCGGTTAATACAATTCTAGCATGAATAATAAACATTTATCATGAAATAAGGAAATAAATAATAACTTTATTATCGCCTCTAGGGCATATTTCCTTCAAGTGCTGCATCTGAGAACTTCGGCTTTGGAGCCCTAGCAAATAGCCTTGTAGGAGGTGAATAATACTCATAAGAATAAGCAGAAAAGTTCTTGGTCTTATGAATATAGGGGTTTGCGAAACACGCTCATATTCATAAGTTTGAGTATGGTTTCCCTACAAAACATTATCGTTAGGGTGACTGTGGTGAGTCCTCTGTCCGTATCAAAGCCTTTGTACCATATGAAGCCTTTGGTCTGGGTTTTGTCTTCTTCCCAGGTGGTGTCATGATGACATTCACAGGAAGATTCTCAAGACAACTCTTGGGTACCCAGATCTTCTTCAAAGGCGGTCCATTCCTGCAGTTAGTACCAATATTCCTGGCAAACACTTCACCATTCTAATTCTTAAACAGTTTCTAGTTGCATCAAAGGATTCATCAATGATAATCGGGTTAGCACAAGTGAAGCCAGATAAGGTAGATGGATCGATTGAAGGTCCCTTTGCAGCAACCCATGTGGTTTTGGGGTACTACTCAGGCTTACAGTAAGAACCATCAAAATTCATTTTCCTCTCGAACCCAACACCCTCTTTTCTAGGGTTTCGGTTCAGAATCAGTTTCTTGAGGACATCACATAGTGTCTGATGCCCTTTGAGACTTTTGTACATTCCGGTCTCAAGCGAAGTCTTCAACCTGGCATTCTCATCAACAATAGTAGTGGTATCCTCAACAGAGGGGTTAGTTACCACATCAGTAGTTGAAGATATTGCAACAGTAGCAGCAGTAGAACATTCAGCAACAGAGGCAGCATTATCACGCTCAAGACATTTTAGACATGGTGGTTCAAATCCTTCCTGAGAAGAACTGATCTGTTGAGCACGCAGTGACTCGTTCTCCTTTTGAAGATCTTCATGAGATGCTCTCAGGTTCTCAAGTTCTTACTTCCTTTGAAGATAATCATAGGAGAGCTTCTCATGAGTAGCTGATAGAGTCTCATGACGACTTTCAAGTTCCTCGTACTTGACATGAAGATTTTTTATGTCTTCAATTAAGGACTGAGATCGAGTCATTTCCACGTCCAACAGGTCATCGCTTTTGTGTAGCAATTTTTGAATATGTTCCATAGAATTCTGTTGTTCAGTTGCAATTTTAGCAAGTGTTTTGTAGCTAGGTTTAGATTCACATTCAGAGTCATCTTCACTTGATGTTTGAAAGTAAGCATCGCGTGAGTTTACCTTGGCACCGCGTGCCATGAAGCAGTAGGTGGGAGCAGGGTCATCCTCATCATTAGCATTAGTGTTAGTGACGGGGCCATTGTCTTCAATGTTGAAGATGGACTTGGCAACATTGGCTGAAGCTAGAGCCAGGCTTGCCATGCCTGAATCAGATTCCTCTTCAGACTCCACCTCTGCCTCCTCAGATGCAGACTCCTCCTCTGAATCCATCTCCTTGCCAACAAATGTATGAGCCTTGTTGGATGAGCTCTTCTTGTGTGATTAAGATTTTGACGAAGACTTGGAAGAAGACTTTGAGGATTTCTTCTTCTTCTTGCCATCAGAATCATATTCCTTGATCTTCTTCTTGGTCTCATTGTCCCACTGTGGACACTCAGAGATGTAGTGACCAGGTTTCTTGAACTTGTGGCATGTTCTCTTCTTGTGGTCATGAGTAGAAGCTTCAACATTTCTTGAGCTGGATCTTGAAGAATTTCTGAAGCCTTTCTTCTTGGTGAACTTCTAGAACTTCTTCACAAGCATAGCAAGGTCCTTTCCAATGTCTTGAGGATCCCCAGAACTGCAGTCAGTTTCTTCTTCAGATGAGGAAACAACCTTTGCCTTCAAAGCGCGAGTTCGGCCATAGTTGGGACCATAGATATTTATTTTCTTAGATAGCTGGAACTCATGTGTGTTGAGCCTCTCAAGTATGTCAGATAGATCGAGAGTCTTGAAATCAGGGCATTCTTGAATCATCAGGGCCAGGGTGTCGAATGAGCTGTCAAGCAATCTCAAAAGCGTCTTGATGATTTCGTGCTTGGTGATCTCAGAAGTGCCGAGTGCGTGAAGCTCATTTGTGATATTAGTGAGGCGATCAAATGTGAGCTAGACATTCTCATTGTCGTTTCTCTTGAAGCGGTCGAGGAGGTTGCGAAGAACACTAATCCTTGAGTCTCTCTGGGTTGAGACACCTTCATTGACCTTGGAGAGCCAGTCCCAGACTAGCTTCGCAGTTTCCAGAGCACTCACACGACCATACTGTCCTTTGGTCAGATGACCATAGATGATGTTCTTGGCAGTCGAGTCCAGTTGAATGAACCTCTTGACATCAGCAACAGTGACACCTTCACCGACCTTGGGAACGCTGTTCTTGACGACATACCAGAGGTCGACGTCAATGGCTTCAAGATGCATACGCATCTTATTCTTCTAGTAGGGGTAATCAGTGCCATCGAAGACAAGGCACGCATCGGAGACTTTGATTATCCCAGCAGTCAACATAGCTAAAACTCCAGGTGGTTAAATCAAATCACACAGAACAAGGGAGCACCTTGCTCTGATACCAATTGAGAGTGCTAGCTATCGACTAGAGGGGGGGGGGAGGTGAATAGGCGATTCTTATGAAAGTCTTCAAAACACGGGGGCTTTGAAGACAAATAGTAGAAATAAACCTATTGATATGCAGCGGAAGGTAGACTACACTAGACATGCCATAGTCAAGTAAACAATGAAGTGAAAGCATGAAGACTATTAGCAGCTAGGTAGTATGGATCAGGATGGAAGATAGCATGAAGCCAAACAACAACAGTCTTCACACAGTGAAGTCAATCAGATCATGCAAGCAGGCAATGACTTCACGAAGACAAACTATAAGTAAAGAGAGGTAAGAGATAGAACCAGTTGCTTGGTGAGGACAAGGATTTGTTGGACCAGTTCCAGTTGCTGTGAAAACTGCACGTCTGATTAGGGAGGCTGAGATTCAACTCAGAGGACCGCGTCTTCACCTTATTCCCCTTGAGCTAAGGACACTTAGTCCTCGCCCAATCACTCTGGTAAGTCTTCAAGGTAGACTTCCAAACCTTCACAGACTTCGTTCACCGGCAATCCACAATGACTCTTGGATGCTCAGAATGCGACGCCAAACCGGCTGGAGGATTCACAGTCCTCAAGTGTAACAAGTCTTTAGATCACGCGGACAGAAAGACTTCTGTGATGCCTAACACTCTTTGGCTCTGGGTGTTTTGGACTTTGTCCTCGCAAGGATATCTCTCTCAAATGCTTTGGAGGTGGGTTGCTCTCAAACGACAAAAGCCGTGGACTAACTCTGAGCAGCCACCAATTTATGGTGTAGGGGGTGGGCTATTTATAGCCAGGAGGCAACCCGACCTGATATGTCTGAAATGACCCCGGGTCACTAAGGAACTGACACTTGTCCAACAGTCAGATTTCAAACACACGCGGCAGCTTGACTTGGGCTACAAGCAAAGCTGACTCATCCAACTCTGGATAAGATTTGCTCTCATAGTCTTCGCTTGAAGACATAGGATTTGGTTGAGCATCACATCAGTCACTCTGACTTTGTTCAGTTGGACCCCACTTAACAGTGTGGTGGTTCCTATGACTCAACAAAGAAGAAAAGGAAACTACGAAACAACTATGTCTTCGCACTCCATAGTCTTCACATGAATGTCTTCTCAAGTCATAATCTTCGTTGTGAATATCTTCACAGACCACCATTGTCTTCAATGTCTTCACACATTTTTAGGGGTCATCTCTGGTAGGTAAACCGAATCAATATGGGACTACTACCTGTGTTATCCTGCAATTCTCACAAACACATTAGTCCCTCAACCAAGTTTGTCGTCAATTCTCCAAAACCAACTAGGGGTGGCACTAGATGCACTTACAACACAAGACAAGGATTTGGATAGTTTCGGGCCCCGGGAAACATCATCCGGTAATAGCCCTGCAAGCTGTTTATGGCTAGGTCTCGTTATGCTCATGAGGGAGTCGCCGCATAAACCGGCTCTCCTAATCGTGTCTAGATTTAGTGATTATTTCTTCCCCTTCTTGGGGTGCCCTGCCCCTCCTTATATAAGTTGGAGGGGCGGGTTACATATAGAGTCCTAGTCGGATTAAGACTTAACTACTCTGACTTCTAATCACATGCTTCTTTCCATGGGCTTCTTAAGGTCTTGGGCTTCTTCATGTCTCGGGCTTATTAACCCCACGCGACTCTATCTGCCGGGTTATAACTGTCTGCCGGGTCATAATCGTCTCGGGGTTATAATCGTCTCACTTGGTTATAACTCGCTCGCCAGTCATAATCAGATGCGGGTCATAATCGTCACTGGCTTACAACTGTCCGCCGGGTCTCACCAGCCTGGTTAGGATCTGAGATGACTTAAGCCTCAGGGTGGCTTATCCTTATGAGCCGGGTCTTGGTCATGGGGAATATCCCCAACATTGGCCCCTAGTTTAGCTTTGAATTTATTCATGCTTAACTCTTAAAATAAGAATATGTAAAAAGGACTGGCTCACTCAATAAATACCAGTTAACCAGCTGCTGAAAATTCTGAATCTCTGTCATATCAATAAACTGACGTTGGCTCCTTGGAGAAAAAATAACCCGTATTATCTTCAACTGCCTTGACTTGATAAGATTCATCTCACGTTGTGCCAATTTTCAATACTTCTTCCTCATATACATATTACCTGTAGCCCCCCAAGTCTTAAGGGGGGAATGTAGTGATGACTATAAGACTTGCTTTAATATAAATATTGCAATTCTAGAGAAATTCGAGTTCTTCATCCGAGTCACCAGTCAAAACTGAATATTCCACATATGTAGCCCCCAAGTGTCGGGTTGTCATGCTTGCAGCAACCTAGGACTTGTAATTGCCTTATGCTCATAGAAACTTCAACCAGTGTAGCCCCCAAGGGCCGGGTCAATATGCAATAATGAGCAGGGACTTTGTAGATATGATCATGTAGACTTGAGCAGCAATGTGTAGCCCCCAAGGGCCGGCTCAGTAAGATAATACTGAGCTAGGACTTTATATATACTTCATTGAAAATAACATCATATGATGTAACCCCACCATGGGGCTCAAACCCACGTCCATAAGGTTAAGAGCCTTGTGCTCTACCAACTGAGCAATGTACCCTTCAATATAATGGATTAAGGCTTGTGTACTTTGAATTTTTGACAGGAGCAATTGGTAGCCCCCAAGGGCTAGCTCATTACAATGTGATGAGTCAGGTCTTCAATAAGGTGAGCAAAAAATGACTTTGCATTAGCCCCCAAGTGCCATGGTGCATGCTCGCAGTGACATGAGACTTGTATATTTGATGTAATCTCAACTTGAATAATGTAGCCCCCAAGTGCCGGGTCGTAAGCCTGCAGCAACTCAGGACTATTCCTTCCATTGTAGAATAAATCATATCCATTGATAAATAATAGCCATTGCACTGAAGCAACTTTGAAAATCTTAACCATAATACTGGTTATTGATAACCATAATAAAAATCCAGCGATGTTGGATATTTAAGATTTGAATAATATAATCCGGTATGAAAACCTCAATCATTCAATATCATCATGAAAATCCAGCCAATTTTGGCTATTAAAGATTTGACTACTTTATCGGTTGACAAGTAAATCCGGACTTTAAATACTCAGTGGCTCTTGGTCGATGGTGACTTAATGCGCATCCATTGTAATCCGGGATTTTTGTAACCCGGCGGCTTATAGCCTTTGTGAAAATCAATAATTGATAACCCTTTTGAAACAGTAATTTCAATTTTTGATGATGGGCTTGAACTTAATCATTTATGTACGTCATAGCTCTGCAAATCCTGCACAGAGTTTAAACAACATATGCCCTGGCGACTTAGCGTCAAAAGCCAGGGCAGGTAACAACCCAAACATAATATAGTCTTATGCAATTATGGAAAAGACTAGAATTAAGGCCATTCAAGCCTAAACATACTGGCGACTTAATGTCAAAAGCCAGAGCAGGTTATAAAACCTCGAATACTTATATAACCAGGAACACATACCTGTAGAATTGGCTCATACTACCGGCTTACATTCAAGTGAGGGCAATAATCCAATGATTTATAAGCGCAGGATTTCAATGACGCAATCCAAATATATACTAGCGATTTAACGTCCAAAGCCAGGGTGTTTTACCAAACCCAACATATTCATATCATTATTGAAAGACATACCTGTAGATCGATACCATGGTGATGCATTGATAATTATAATCCGGGATCAGTATCAACCCGGAGACATGAAATATCATCATTTTGATTGCTCAAGGCAAAATATCCCGGCGACTTAAAGGCTGCTATCAGGGGGGGGGGGGGGGTTATCAAACCCAAAGATGCTCAATGATGAGTCATATAATAAGGGCGACATGGCCTGTGTGAAAGTGCAACTATCCCTAGGTGGTTTTGGTAATTCATAACAACATATAGCTCATTGAGCTAATGCTATTCCAAGACTATTATTTCAGGAAAGCTCAATGAATGGCATGGCATGGATGATGAAAGTGGATCCCTCAAAATACTAAGGACAAAGGATTGGCTCAAGCTCAAAAGCTCAAGACTCTTCATTTTACATTTTAGTGATCCAAGATCACATTGAGTCTATAGGAAAAGCCAATACTATCAAGAAGGGATGAGGTGTTGCTTAATGAGCCTCTTGCTTCATGTGCTTAGTGATATGCTCCAAAACCCTCAATTACTTTCCCACATCCACAAATGACCTAAACCTAAAGCCAAAATCGGTCACACCGATTCTTTCTATCCGGCGCCACCGATTCCAAAAGTCATAGCCACCGCCACAAACCCTAAGCAAATCGGTCTTATCGATAGGGATCTCGGTCTCACCGAGATGGGGTTGCAATCTCTCTGCTTCCCTTCGTAACGCTTTGGTCTAACCGGTGAGCGATCGCCCCACCGAGATTGCAATGTAAACTCTCTGTTTCCTTTTTGTAACATTTCGGTCTCACCGAAAAGAGCAAATCGGTCCCATCCAGTTTACCTGACCAACTCTCTGGAAAGCTTATTACCAAATCGGTCTCACCGAGTTTGTGTAATCGGTCTCATCGAGATTACGTTATGCCCTAACCCTAACCGAATCGGCCTCACCGAGATGCATGTCAGTCCCACCGAAAATCACTAACGGTCACTAGGGTTACCAAATCGGTCCGACCGAGTTTAACGATTCGGTCCCATCGAGTTTGGTAAATTGTGTGTAACGGTTAGATTTTGTGTGGAGGCTATATATACCCCTCCACCTCCTCTTCATTCGCGTAGAGAGCCATCAGAACGAACCTACACTTCCAACTTACCATTTTAGAGAGAGAACCACCTACTCATGTGTTGAGGCCAAGATATTCCATTCCTATCATATGAATCTTGATCTCTTGCCTTCCCCAAGTTGCTTTCCACTCAAATCTTCTTTCCACCAGATCCAAAACCTATGAGAGAGAGTTGAGTGTTGGGGAGACTATCATTTGAAGCACAAGAGCAAGGAGTTCATCATCAACACACCATTTGTTACTTCTTGGAGAGTGGTGTCTCGTAGATTGGCTAGGTGTCACTTGGGAGCCTCCGACAAGATTGCAGAGTTGAACCAAGGAGTTTGTAAGGGCAAGGAGATCGCCTACTTCGTGAAGATCTACCGCTAGTGAGGCAAGTCCTTCGTGGGCGATGGCCATGGTGGGATAGACAAGGTTGCTTCTTCGTGGACCCTTCGTGGGTGGAGCCCTCCGTGGACTCAAGGCCGTTACCCTTCGTGGGTTGAAGTCTCCATCAACGTGGATGTACGATAGCACCACCTATCGGAACCACGCCAAAAACATCCGTGTTCCAATTGCGCTTGAATCCTCCAAACCCTTCCCTTACTTTCTTGCAAGTTGCATGCTTTAATTTCCGCTGCCTATACACTCTTTGCATGCTTGCTTGAATTGTGTGATGATTGCTTGACTTGTCCTAAAATAGCTAAAATCCGCCAAACTCTAAAATTGGGAAAAGGTTAAGTTTTTATTGGTCAAGTAGTCTAATCACCCCCCTCTAGACATACTTCAAGGTCCTACAAGTGGTATCAGAGCTTTGATCTCCATTTGTTTTGATTTCCATAGCTTTTGGTGGTCATAGCCTGGGTTTCACAACCTAGGAGAGTATGGCGTCTAGCGAGGGAAATTATCACCGTAGAGGTCCTTACTTTGATGGTACTAATTTTGCTAGTTGGAAGCATAAGATGACAATGCATATTCTTGGACATAACCCCGCCGTTTGGGCAATTATTTGTATTGGCTTGCAAGGTGAATTCTTTGATGGGAGAGAACCGAACCGTGAAGCTAATGCGGAAGAATTGAAGATGCTGCAATACAACGCTCAAGCATGTGACATCATCTTCAACGGATTGTGCCCCGAAGAATTCAACAAAATCAGCCGTCTTGAGAATGCAAAGGAAATATGGGATACTTTGATTGATATGCATGAAGGTACCGAGTCCGTCAAGGAATCCAAGTTGGATGTGCTCCAAAGTCAGCTTGACAAGTTCAAAATGAAGCATGGTGAAGGTGTCGCTGAAATGTACTCTAGGCTTGCTCTTATCACAAATGAGATTGCCGGCTTAGGGAGTGAAGAGATGACCGACAAATTCATCATCAAGAAAATCCTAAGAGCATTGGATGGAAAGTATGATACCGTGTGCACATTGATCCAAATGATGCCAAACTACAAAGATCTCAAGCCAACGGAAGTCATTGGAAGGATTGTTGCTCATGAGATGTCACTCAAGTATAAGGAGGAACTTCACAACAAGTCAAGTGGTGCTTACAAAGCCTCAAGTGAAGCCCCCACATCATCAAGTGAGAAACCAACCTTCAATGAAGAATTGAGCTTAATGGTGAAGAACTTCAACAAATTCTACAAAAGTAGAAGCAAAGAAATAAGCTCCAAGTCAAGGTCTTACAATGACAAGAGATCTTCTAGTCGAGAGCGCAATTGCTACAATTGTGGGAGACCCGGACACTACTCCAATGAGTGTACGGCACCCTACAAAAGAAGAGAAGATTCTCCAAGAAGAAGGAGCAAAAGAGAAGAATCACCCCCCAGAGAGAGGAGGAGTAGAGATGATCGTTATGAATGAAGACCCTCACGGAGAAGTAAGGATTCAGAAAGAAAGGACACGTCATCAAGGAGCTACACAAAACGAAGACATCAAGCTCATGTTGGTGAATGGGTTTCCGGCTCCGACTCCGACAATCACTCCGAGAGAAGCTATCACTCCGACTCCGAATATACTCAAGATGAAGGTGTTGCCGATCTAGCACTTGTGTCAACCAACTTCTACGACATATTTGACTCACCAAATGAAGGTGTTGGAAGATGCTTCATGGCCAAAGGTCCAAAGGTAACACATCCCGAGTATGTTGATTTTAATAGTGATGAAGATGACTTTCTTGTGGATGATGATTTACTTGTTGACAACTCTAGTGATGAATACTATGATGAAACGTCAATTAATCATGCTAATCAAACGAATGACAATGATAAGGAGAAAATTGAGCTTCTAACTAAAGAACTAAACACTCTTAAGTTGGCTCATGAAACTATCTTCGAAGATCATCGAGAACTTTTAAGGGCTCATGAGAAGTTACGCTTTGAAAAGCTCAATCTTGAGCAAGAGCATGAGTTCTTAAAAGCAATCAATGATGATCTCTGCAAGAAAAGTTCTTCTTACATTGCCAAGCGTTTACTCTTATCTACTTACATGCCTCAAGTCAAGTCTAGTAACAAGTACAAGAAAGATACTTCCTCTAGTAGTAACAATAATAATGTCAAATCCAATGTTGTTGCTTCTAGTAGTTCTCTTGATTCCACTAATGATTCTCTTAGCCAAGTTACACTTGAGCAAAAAAATAGTTTATTGAAGGGAATTATAGAGAAAGGTGTTTACAAGAGTCTTGCTGGGAGTAAGCAATTGGAGGAAATTGTACGCAACCAAGGAAGGCACCGGAAGAATCAAGATGTTGGTTTTGAACGAAAGTTCAACGCCAGTGGAGTTGAGTGGGAAGAAGATCAATACCCCAAGACAAAGTTTGTTCCTCAACAAGATAAGTATGATCCTACTTCCTTCAAGGGGACACAAGCTCAAGATGATCTTCCACCACAAGACCATAAGAACAAAGGCAAGGACAAGCTTCAAGAAGAGATTGATGCATTTGAAGAAGCACCTAAAGCCTCGTTCAAGTGGGTCCCCAAGACTACGTCAAGTTCTACTTCATCAAGTACAACTATAACTCCAAGGATTCCCATCAAGATGATGTGGATCCCAAGAAGAAGAACTAGAGAGTTCTTGAGGGTGACTCCGCCAACACTCTTCACTCATATCATTTTGGCAAGAACAAGTGCAATCAACTTTCACATCTTGCACTAGTTCAAGGAGTCACAAACCCTCATGTTGGTAAGGCAAGGGACAAGGTAACCTAATGTTTTCATGGACATCATCTTGTGTGTGCATCACTCTATGTCTATGGATATTCTTGTTTGTTTCTTGTGGGACTAACCCATGTAGGCAAGTTGAAAGTGCAACTCACTCCAAAGGATTGCTCCAAATGATCTACATCAACATTGAGCATCTACATCTTCAACACCTACATGAAGTCATCATCGACAAAACCCAAGGTTAGTTCATCCCTCTAAGGGGGGATCTCACATCTAGGGGGAGCTTAACTCTAAGAATTGAGTCAAAGCAACTATAATGCTGTGAACACATTAATGCATTATGTAAAAGTGGTAACCCCACTTGAGCTTAAACGATGAGTATGACCTATGATAAAATGTTCTCATTTGACTCCTAAGTCAATATACTCATATATAGATGACCTAGTCATCGCCAATTGCTTGATAGATGCTAAAATTGGTTGTGCATGCTTTGCCACATATTTCAATTGCCATCTTATTGTGTGAGCATGTTGGTTCATATTTTACTCATTCAAGGACATCCACTTGTTGTTTTGTTTGTTTGGATTCTTTTCTTTGTGCCAAGTGGATGGACAAGAATGCCTAAGAACCTTCTTTAGCTATCTATGCTTTTCTCGCCTCAAACTCTATTCATGCTACATCACAAAATTTGATCAAGTCGAGTCGAACCACTCAGTGAGGAGCACTCGAGTCCCCGATTCGTCATAGACTTAAACTTCCAAAACCTCTTAGTGATTCTCGGTCTGGCCGATCCTTCCATTTCGGTCCTACCGAGATCATCAAGTTGATCTAAGTTTTCAATCTCGGTGCAACCAATTTGAACTTTTCGGTCTCACCGATTTGCTGTAATCGAACACAAGATGCATCTCGGTGCCACCGAGTTGTTCCACTCGGTCACACCGATGTGGTCGAGCTATATATAGCCACGGGCAAAATTTTGAAAATTCTCTCAAACCCTTCGCCACAAGAACAGCTCGCTTCTGCCATCGTGGTCTCCGGATCGCCTCCTCGCTGCCAGCAGCCTCCTCTCGCTGGTCTCTCGCCACCGCCAACGGATTTCGCCCCGCCGTTGCCAGTAGCAAGTCCACCGCCAAGTTAGGGTATGGACTTAATCTTTGTGCTATCCATGTCGATTCCCGGCACATTGTTTTCATATTGGTTCTTGCCACGATTGAAACTCTTCTATCCAGCCAAAGGAGTTCATAGATTAGATGTGATTCAAATTTTAAGGGTTAGGTTTCACCAAACCATCTCGGACCCACCGAGTTGAAAACTCGGTCTCACCGATTTGGCTTATGCCATTGCACTAGTGACTCTCGGTCCGACCGAGAATTACTAATCGGTGCAACCGATTTGAGGATTCTGTGAAACCCTAGCAGTCTCGGTAGCACCGAATCAAACTCGGTCCAACCGAGATCATCGCTTAGGATCCAAACTTCTTGGTATCACCGAGTTTGAAAATCGGTGGATCCAAATGCTTTCGTGGAAAATTAAGACTAAACTTTTGAGTCATTCTTTGCAAAACCTTTGCATTTTGTGATGCTCATCTTTTCTATCTCATCTATAACTCTTCACAGGGTCAGCAGTCAGCTTTTGCAGTATGTCTGATCAAAGTGACAGCCAGAACAGGTCAGAGGAGCAGATGGACTTGAGTGAGGGCACTAGTCCCTCAACTTCAGATGAAGGGAGCAGAAGTACTCCTAGCAATTTGCCTAAGGCTGCAACTAGGCAAAGGAGGAAAAGAACTTCAGATTCAGAGGATGAAGATTACAAAGCTGAGGAAGATGAGGCTACTTCCAAGAAAGGTCTGCTCAAGAAGGAATATGGCTCAGCAAAGGATATAAAGCCAGGCATGAAGACCAAAAGGCCTAGAGGAAGACAACCAATGTCCGAAGCCAGAGTGTCTACACAAGCTTATTTGGAAACCCAACTCAAAGAACCAGCTGCTGCAGAAAGCAAGAAGAGGAAGGAAAGGGTCAAGAAGACCACAACCAGAGTTATTGGGAAGCCTTCCATGATGGAAGAGGAAGATGAAATTGCTTCACCAGCTCCAAAGGCACCGAAGCTTATGGGTGATGCTATTAGATCAAGGGCTGCCACATCTAAGCCCAAGGAAGCACCCAAAGCTGCCCCCAAGGCCAAGTCTGCACCAAAGAGGAATACCAGGAGTATTCCAGCTGCTGAGAAGAACAAGGCCCCAGTGCCTGAGGTTGCTGAGGAGGAAGATGATGAAGGACAGGTTCTGAGGAAGCTCAAGCCAAAGATACCAGATCACAATGATACCCATCCTGTGGCTGAGGACATGAGAATCAGGAAAGACTCAGGATTGAGGATATGGAGGATGGCAGATCCATATGCCACAAGGAGAAGAACTGCTGTTGATTATAGTTTCCACACCAAGGAACAACAGGACTTTTATGAGACCATTTTGCTAGACAAGAAGCCCATAGTTTGTGATATGAGGTGGGTCGACTAGACCTACATGAAGGAAAATGAACAGCACTATCCTGGAGTGCAAGATAGCTTTGTTGCTTGTGGAGTTGCAGATTTTGTTGGGCAAAAGCTCACAAATTGGAATGATGAACTTATCATGCAGTTCTACTCCACAAGACATTTTACCCAGATGGAAGAATTGTTTGGATGTCTGAAGGTACAAGGTACCAGTCAACTGTTGAGGAGTGGGCAAAGCTGATAAATGCCCTAGAGGAAAATGATGATGATCTGGATGTATATGCCAAGAATAAAATGGGTCACAATACCATGGCACACATGTACAAGGAGATTCCAGACAAGGCATTAGAGACTCACAAGTGATCAATCCATTTTCTGCTGTCAGGGTTGCCAACCATAAATTGGATTATGAGGCACACTTTGTTGCCCAAGTCTGGTGACCATAACATGATCAGAGGGCATGCCATCAACATGTTGCATGTGTTTGATGTGCCATAGAAGTTCAAAGTCATGAGCCTGATCATTGAAACAATCAAGAGGACTGCAGCAGATTAGAATAGGAGCTGTGGATATGCACCTCAGATTCAAAAATTGATAAACTCAAAAATGGGCACAAGAAAATATCAGTTGGATAAGGAACACTTTCCACTTTATCCAGACTTTGAGGACAATGAGGTTGTCATGAATGAAGATGATCCACAATCAGTTCAAGCTCAGGAGAAGAAGGAGAAGGCAAAGAGGGAGAAGGCTGCCAAGATGCCAACTCAAGAGGAGGCATCTGAGTATTTTTTGAAGAACAAGCAGGAGCAGCTCGGATACTTGATAGCATCAACCCTGAGGATAGAGAAGGGATTGGCCACCCTCATTCAAAATCAGGCGAGCTTGGAGAGAATCATAGAACAAGAGTTCTATAACTTAGATGTGAAAGTAACTGACATTCAGTCTGCAGTGGAGGAACTACAAGATGACATGCAGGAGATGAAGGAAAAAACAACAACTGATGCATTTGCCAGAGTGTCTAAAGCCCAGAGGTCATCTGCTGTGCCAGTTCCTGACACAAGAGCAACTTCATCTGCACCAGCTTCAGCTCCAGTGCTACCTGCTACAGCATCAACTCCAGCACCCTCTACATCAACTGAAGCCTTCGTCCTTGGCATTATCCGGACTCCACCAACTGAAGATCAAGCCTGAGAGTCGATCTAGCACTATGCATTTTCTATGAACTTTTTGGTAACTTGTTGCCAAAGGGGGAGAAAAATGTATAGATCATAGGCTTCGAGAGAGAGAGTGTTGCTTTTGTTCTCTCTTGCTTTATTTGGTGGTTTTTCAATCTTTGTTTGCTTTTGGTTGAGATACTATGCTTGTGAGACATTGATGATCATGTGTTTGATCATAAGCTACACTTATGCATGCTTGATATTATCCTATCTATCTTATGTGATCACTCACTATGCTTGGTGATGAGTGCATGTATTCATTGTTTATTATTTTGAGCGCCCACCAAGATGTAATGTGACATGGAAGAGTAACCCATGAGCCTAATTCATTGTGCATTTGCAGTCCAAAGCAAATCTAAAACTATGCACAAATTTAGGGGAGCTCTTGCTTATCACATACTTCTCAAAGCTTATTTATGTTATTTAGATTTTATTATCATTTGTCGAAGCTTTGATCTATATGTTGTCATCAATTACCAAAAAGGGGGAGATTGAAAGTGCAACTATCCCTAGGTGGTTTTGGTAATTCATAACAACATATAGCTCATTGAGCTAATGCTATTCCAAGACTATTATTTCAGGAAAGCTCAATGAATGGCATGGCATGGATGATGAAAGTGGATCCCTCAAAGTACTAAGGACAAAGGATTGGCTCAAGCTCAAAAGCTCAAGACTCTTCATTTTACATTTTAGTGATCCAAGATCACATTGAGTCTATAGGAAAAGCCAATACTATCAAGAAGGGATGAGGTGTTGCTTAATGAGCCTCTTCCTTCATGTGCTTAGTGATATGCTCCAAAACCCTCAACTACTTTCCCACATCCACAAATGACCTAAACCTAAAGCCAAAATCGGTCACACCGATTCTTTCTATCCGGCGCCACCGATTCCAAAAGTCATAGCCACTGCCACAAACCCTAAGCAAATCGGTCTTACCGATAGGGATCTCGGTCTCACCGAGATGGGGTTGCAATCTCTCTGCTTCCCTTCGTACGCTTCAGTCTAACCGGTGAGCGATCGGTCCCACCGAGATTGCAATGTAAACTCTCTGCTTCCTTTTGTAACATTTCGGTCTCACCGAAAAGAGCAAATCGGTCCCACCGAAGTTTACTCCGACCAACTCTCTGAAAGCTTATTACCAAATCGGTCTCACCGAGTTTGTGTAATCGGTCTCATCGAGATTACGTTATGCCCTAACCCTAACCGAATCGGCCTCACCGAGATGCATGTCAGTCCAACCGAAAATCACTAACAGTCACTAGGTTTACTAAATCGGTCCGGCTGAGTTTAACAATTCGGTCCCACCGAGTTTGGTAAATTGTGTGTAACGGTTAGATTTTGTGTGGAGGCTATATATACCCCTCCACCTCCTCTTCATTCGTGGAGAGAGCCATCAGAACGAGCCTACACTTCCAACTTACCATTTCTGAGAGAGAACCACCTACTCATGTGTTGAGGCCAAGATATTCCATTCCTATCATATGAATCTTGATCTCTAGCCTTCCCCAAGTTGCTTTCCACTCAAATCTTCTTTCCACCAGATCCAAAACCTTTGAGAGAGAGTTGAGTGTTGGGGAGACTATCATTTGAAGCACAAGAGCAAGGAGTTCATCATCAACACACCATTTGTTACTTCTTGGAGAGTGGTGTCTCCTAGATGGGCTAGGTGTCACTTGGGAGCCTCCGACAAGATTGTGGAGTTGAACCAAGGAGTTTGTAAGGGCAAGGAGATCGCCTACTTCGTGAAGATCTACCGCTAGTGAGGCAAGTCCTTCGTGGGCGACGGCCATGGTGGGATAGACAAGGTTGCTTCTTCGTGGACCCTTCGTGGGTGGAGCCTCCATGGACTCACAGAGTCATACCCTTCGTGGGTTGAAGTCTCCATCAACGTGGATGTATGATAGCACCACCTATCGGAACCACGCCAAAAACATTTGTGTCTCCAATTGCGTTTGAATCCTCCAAACCCTTCCCCTTACTTTCTTGCAAGTTGCATGCTTTAATTTCCGCTTCCTATACACTCTTTGCATGCTTGCTTGAATTGTGTGATGATTGCTTGACTTGTCCTAAAATAGCTAAAATCTGCCAAACTCTAAAATTGGGCCCTCTAGACATACTTCAAGGTCCTTCATTGTGTAATCAGTTCATACTGCCGGCTTACAATGCCATGTGCAGTAAGGGTAATAGCCCAAGGACTTAGAGCGCAGCGCCCTGTTCAAATTATTCATACTACCGGCTCATCACGCCATATGCAGCAAGGGGTGATAGCCCAAAGCTTAGAGCCAGAACTCTAAGCACAAAACTCTCATATACTGGCAACTTAAAGTCCAAAGCCAGGCTGGGTTAACAAAACTCCGGATAGATTCATAGATGAACCATAAGGCAACATAGCCCTCATCGGTTTTCAACCATGTATTAACATATCACAAGAGATGAACCTCAAAAAATTTCAAATCAAATAGAATATTTAAAAAGCAAAAAACAAGGCTTTCACAGGCTGCCAAACCTTCAAGTCAAGTGCTTTCAAAGGGCCGCACAGCTGCTGAGGTAAACCTTCATGCAACCTTATAAGTCGGGCCTCACATGACCAATCATCGTTTTAACTTTGACAAGTTCAGGGTTTGTATAAGATTGACTGTCAAAAGTACGGCGAGTCATTCCACTCAATCTGGGCGGAGTGGTAGACTTAAAAAGGTAGGATAACCCGGGTTTTTAGGTGAATACACCTGCCTTCCAAGCCTGGCTTCCAAGCCTATTACAAGGGTCATAAAAACTCTTGTCCGTTGAACAAAGAGCTCCCAAGTAATATTTCATTCCAGGCGTACAAGGCGGATCAATAGGGTAATCATAGCTATGCTCAATGAGCAAGAAGCCCCCAAGTATTTGGTGATTATGGCGTGGAAGCCGGATCAAGAGGGTAGTCATAGCTATGCTCAATGAGCAGGAAGCCCCCAAGTGATCAATAATATGACAAGCCAATAAGGCAGGATAGCCATATTTGAACTGCGCACTGCAGCAAGTTCTCATTGGTAACCTTTAATTTTTCTGAGAACTCGAACTTGTGAGAGATGAATTCTTTTTGAGCAGGAATTTTTAAACCGGATTTTGAGAGCTTCAAAGCTTTTGTGAGAAACAAATTTCCCTTGAGCCGGATTTTAAACCGGAATCCTTACTTTTAAGCCAGAAATTTTCTGACGGCCTTTAAATTTTCATCAATATGGTAACAGCCTCCGGGACCAGGTTATCTTCCCTCCAATGACCCGGGCTTCTTGAATTTGTTGGAACTGGCAAGATTTGCTGAGTCATGTCATTGTAGCCCCCGAGTCTTAAGACGACTCGAGGAGTTGTCTTGAGATTCTCCATATTTGACTGTGATATAAACCGGTATGAGTCATTCAACAGCTCAGTGATATAACAATCCCTTTTACAGTAGACAACTTGTCCTGCATTAGAGAACTCGCAAGCCAGAGTAATTGCTCTATTAAAGAAAGCAATATGTAATATAAAATATACTAGATGGATTTCACCTGATATGTTAAGCCAGAAATTATCCACCATGGAGTTGATGATCGCCACGGTGAAGCTGAATTAAATCACGGCCGAGTCGGCTGTGGGAGCAGACAGATGAGCCGGCCGCGGTGTTGTAGGCCAGCACAGACGGGCGAGTCAATCACATGCACGGTAAGCCTTGCGGATGGGCGATTCAACCACGTCATATTGATGTAAATTGGGTCGTAAAAACGGCTGTTTGCACATATATTCATCGAGCATCATGGCACGGTCAGATGCTAGCGCATGATAATGGTGGTGCGAGCTATACATCAATGACATGACCATCGCTCTTGCAGTGAATAATTGTCCTGCGTAAACAATATTGCAAACCAAGGCAAAGATAAATTGTTCTTTGATAAAAACAATATGTGCTAAAAACAAACTTAGATGGATATCACCTGATTTGTTCGGATGACCGTTGATCCATAAGGGGCATCCGTAGATAACTTTTCATCATAGTCCCTTCTATCATCATATGGATATTTCTTAGCCATTCTCCATTTTGCACGAGCAATAGTAGAATATGCAGTTTACCACTGTCCCTCATCACCACAGTTGCAGTATTTAAAGCATAATTGTGCGCAGAGGGAGGGCGGCTCAACACGCCCCTAGCGGCTCACCGTGCGGCAGGCGTGGCCCAGGCAAAGCAACATCGAGCCAGCCATCTCGTAGCGGAAAGTGGAGCAGTAGCCCGACAGCGGAGTGCCGGTGGCAATGAATGGAACAACAGTGCACGGAGCCAAGCACAACTCGGAAGTAGAGTGATGAGGCAGATGCACATCGGCGGAGGCCGGTGGAGGTCACGACAGCGGCGACTCACGGTGGCAGAGTGGCGGCTCATCAAGGGTGAGACGTCAGCGGAGGCCTAAGGCGCCGGGCGGCTAAGCAGGGTGGCTCTCCAGCGGCGGTTCTCCGCGAGGCGGCTTAGCACAGCAACAGATGACGACTTTAGGTGGCCGCGGGGGCCGTGGCAACAGAACGAGTGAGGCTAGGGTGCAGCGGCCTTTAATAGGAGCGAAACTGGCGAGGCGCGACGCAGCCCAAGGCGGAGGCGAGTCGACCTGAAGGCAGACGATGGTTCAACAAAGATCAGCGGCTCTCCGACAGTAATTTTACAACGCGGGCAGTGGCTCACCGCAGCGGAAGCGGAGAAGGCAGCAAGCCGTTCAGCCAGGCCGGCTCAGTGCAGCCACGGCGGCGGCAACATGAGGCGGAGGCAGCCGGCTCGGAGGCGAGGCCATAGCACAATAGAGACGGCGGCTCGGAGCAGGCGACTCAGGAGGAGGCCGCGACAGAGGACAGCTCAGAGGCAAGTATCAAACAACAGTAGCCGTCCATAGTTGAACGGTGAGTTGAAGCGAGGCTCAGCGGCGACTGGACGCTCCGACAAGGGTTGCGGCGGTGATGGCGGAACTCACGGTGAACCGGCGGTGATTGCGGAGCTCATGGCAAACCGGAGGTGACTCGACAGCAAAGGCGGCAGGTGAAGCCGAGGCCGGCTCGGGGCCGGACCAGCGGGGGCGACTGAGCGCGACCTTGGCGGTGACTCGGAACGAAGACAGGTGAGGCAGGCGACTTGGTAGCATGGCAGAGGTACCTGGCGGCACAAGGGATCCGCGACGGTGACGGCGAATCGTCATAGCGGCAGCACAACGGCTTTACGCAGAACAGCTACGCGGTGCAGCGGAACTCGGGACGGCTTGAAACGGAAGCAGGCCCGGAGCAGGCCCGGAGATGGCGACCCGTCGGTGGCCGCTGGAGACAGGAGCGGTCTGGCCCGCTCGAGGCGAGGCGCCGAATCCCTGGAGGCGAGTAGCGCCAGCTCGCGGGTCAGGGGACGACGGGGCCGCGGCTGCGGTGAGCCAGGCAAGCCATGGGTGGCCAAGCGTGGGCGGCTCGCGGCGGCGGCTCAACAGCGAGGCCGTGTCAGCTGAAGCATGTTACAGAGGCGTCAGTGAGGCCAGCGGAGGTGATTCAACGGCCAGGTCATGGGTGTTGGGTACGCTGGCGACTGGTGGGCGAGCTCCTCGCATGCGCCGAGTTGGAAATAGAGGCGGAGCGAGGCTCGTACGGGCTGTGGCCGTTCTTGACGAATCCGAATCCGGGTCTCCCTCGTGACCATGTCTGATTCCGGGTTGTTTGATTGCAATTTTTGATGCGATCGGCTACTTGCCGTGTTGGCGGCTCAGAAGCACTGATGAAGCGAGGGCAGGCCAGAGCAAGGCCGAGTAGGAGCAGAGGCCACTCGGAATAGGAGTCCCCCGGCTTAAAGCAGGCGGCGGCTTGTTGTCACGACGCGCGGTGGCAGAGAGCCCGCGACAGCGACTCGAGATGACTCGGAGCGAGGCCCTCCTGTTGACTCAAAGTGATGCCGAGGTCGGGACCGGCCAATGTGTACTGTTGATATACTAAAACTTTTGACTTTCAGAGGCATATGATTTTCCTGACGTCTTCAAAATTCCACACCACGTTTTGCTAATGGATCTTCAGGATGGAGTAATTTGAACATGGAATAAATCTGAACCAATCCTTGAACCGATTAGATGTTGCCGCGTCTAATCTCGGCGACTTTTCAACAAAACGAAGGCGGAACAGCTCGCAACCCTAATTTCTTTGAACCTTAAATATCTCAAATCTTTAAATATGGACTGATGAACTTGACACTGATGCAAATCCTTTCAAACCAGCCCTTCTTCATCTAGAAATTTGCGAACATCTCAATCCCTAGAAGAGATCCCTTCAAGAACTCAACACCATCGTGCGCGGGCCCCATGGTGGGCGCCAGCTGTCATGGAATTGTCATAGCAGATGTCCTAGTGTGAGGACTTAGTCGTGAGGCCAACGCAACTAGGTAGCAGCTTGAGAGGGGTTGATCGGAATCGAGAGATGCGAGGCGGGTTAACACACAAGACGAGGATTTAGACAGCTTCGGGCCCCGGGAAACATCATCCGGTAATAGCCCTACATGCTGTTTGTGGCTAGGACTCATTATGCTCATGAGGGAGTCGCCGCGTAAACCGGCTCTCCTAATTGTGTCTAGCCTTAGATATTATTTTTCCCCTTCTTGGGGTGCCCTGCCCCTCCTTATATAAGTTGGAGGGGCGGGTTACATATAGAGTCCTAGTCGGATTAAGACTTACCTACTTTGACTTCTCATCACAGGCTTCTTTCCATGGGCTTCTTAACGTCTCGTGCTTATTAACCCCAGGCGACTCTGTCTGCCGGGTTATAACTGTCACCCGGGTCATAACTGTATGCCGGGTCATAACTGTCTACCGGGTTATAACTGTCTGCCGGGTCATAACTGTACGCCCGGTCATACCTGTCTGCCGGCTTACAACTGTCCGTCGGGTTTCACCGGTCGGGTTAAGATCTGAGATGACTTAAGCCTCAGGGCGGCTTATCCTTATGAGCCGGGTCTTGGTCATGGGGAATATCCCCAATAGACGCCAAAGAAGCTTTGTCGTCCGCTAGCAGACGGCAAAGAAAGTGGCCATTAGGTTGTTCTTGGTAGTGCGCCACCCACCCTCTTTGCCGCCTGCTAGCAGACGACAAAGCTTCTATGCCGTCAGCTAGCAGACGGCAAAGAGCAGGCTGACGGCAAACACCCTCTTTGTCGTCCGCTCTTTCTTTGCCGTCAGCTTTCTTTAAGCTGATGGCAAAGATCGTCTTTGCTGTCAGCGAGCGGACGACAAAGAGCTGGCCGACGGCAAAGATCCTGATTCCAGTAGTGATGGTTGGAGGATATCCTCTTCTTATTCCTTTCCTGGCAAGGCTTGCTCCACTACTGGAGCTTGATCTATAAATACTTCCTTGCTATTGTCCCCCTTAAGAGCTTCCTTTGGCCCTTCTCTCTTTAGTTCCATCTTCATCAACCAAGCATCCTCTTCTACATTGTTGGAGGAGGGAGAAGACATGATGCCTGGCTTTGAGAAACCCTGACAAAAAAGTAGCAAGAAAGAGGAACAGGAGATTTCTCCATGATAGGGTATTCAATACGCTCGGGGGGTATATAAAGATTTTTTATCTTGGGAAATAAGAAAACGGGAGAAAAACGGAGTCCGGAAGGTTCCCGAGGTAGGCACAACCCACCTGGGCACGCCAGGGGGCCCTGGCGTCTTGTGTCCCCCTCGGGTTGCTAGTATTACCAGTTGAGTTTTCAATTCAACCACACTGGAGAAATAAATATCTGCAGCAAAATGATCATTAGCACAGTAATATGATAGTTCGATAGCAGTGGTAATAGTAGCAATAATAACTGCAACAATAATAGTAGCAGTTTTATAGTGATTGTAACAGCAGCAACAACAGAAGTAACTTAGCAAAGATCAATATATGAAAATAGTAGGCATTGAATTAGTGATGGATATTTGTGTTGGATGACATTCATTATATAACAGTCACAACCTAGAGCGATGCACAATAGCTCCAATTCATCAATGTAATTAGGCATGTATTTCGTATATAGTCATATGTGCTTATAATAAGAACTTGCATAACATCTTCAACGGGGTCCATAAGAAAATCTAAGGGATATTAAGGCCTCCTTTTAATAGAGAACCGAAACAAAGCATTAACACATAGTGAATACATGAACTACTCAAACTACAGTAATAACCCGAAAGAATCCCAATTATTGTCACCTTGGGGTTTGCGGATCATTACACGTAATAGGTGCATATAACTTGCAAGATAGGATCACTAACTCAAATTTATTCATGAAAACATAAAGGGAGACCTCCATGATTCAACTCTTCAAATGTGCATTGCCTCAAAAGCAAATTCCTCACTATGCACATCTTCAGGGGGAGTTCTTCTATATCTTGCAACCAAATTCCTCAATATCAGTACTTACACTTCATATGTTTATCCCCGTTGAAAACTTAACCTATATTGTCATAAATCACCAAAAAGGGGGAGATTGTAAGTGCATCTAGTGCCCCTTAGTGATTTTGGTGTATTGAAGACTTATAGGTTAAGGGACTAATGTGTTTATGAGTGTACACAGGTCTATAAGTCTATGAGGAGTTTGATATTTACAGAGAAAGTCGACCCCTAAAAATGAAGTTCTTCGACTGAAGACTTTGATATTCTGAAGACTTTCTGTAGACTTTGAAAGTGAAGAAATTGGTGTGACCTTGAAGACTTGGTATTCATTTGAGGAACATGAAGCGTGAAGACTTTTGCTTTCGTAGTTCGTTTTCTCTTTCTTGAGTCATAGGAAACACCCTACTGTTAAAGGGGGTCAAGGAAATACTAAGGAAAAATTTCCATGTGATGCTCAACTCAAAATCCTACACCTACCAATCCCTTGGGGTGAAGCCTTTGTAAATCTCATACAGTTCAGTCAATTTCTTCAGTGACAGAGACGAAGTTCTTCTGGTCGCTGAGGAATTTGTTCTGACTGAGGAGTTAGGAATTCGCCAGTGCGGATTGCCTACATAGTGAGGAACATGATAGCCCTAAGGAATTTGAGAGTCAAATTTCTGACCGTTGCTGTGCTACGCGCCAGCTGTTCCAAAATATCTTATCCACCTAATGGTCATATCATTGAAGGGCATTTATGTCTTATCATGTGGGGCTGCTCCCTAGGCTATAAATAGCCGCCCCCTACAACCACTAGCTGGTTGGCTGCTCCGAGAGAAACTGACACTTGTCATTTGAGAGCATCCCATCCTCCGAGGACTTTGAGCAAAAATCATCGAGTGAGGAAAAACCCAAACCCAAACACCTACAAACCCAAAGTGATTGAGCATCACTGAGGAGATTGATCCTGCGTGGATCCGACGCTTGTTACCTTTGAAGACTGTGCTTCTTCCAGACGGTTGGGCGTCATGGTCTAGAGCATCCAAGAGGAATTGTGGATCGCCGAATGACCGAGTCTGTGAAGGTTTGGAAGTCGCCTGAAGACTTACCACAAGTGTTTGGACGAGGTCTGTGTGACCTTAGTTCAAGGAGAATACGGTGAGGACTTGGTGTCCTGAGCTGCGTGCTCAGCGACTGGGTGTCCGGGACTGTGTGTCCTCGAGTTTAAATACTCAGCCGCTCCAACCAGACGTACAACTGAGACAACAGTTGGAGCTAGTCTACCAAATCATTGTCTTCACCAACCTTACTGGTTCTATTTCCTCAACTCATTCATTTCCTCATTACTGTGTTGAGTGTTTGTTCATATCTGTGTTTGAAGACTTTGACTGAAGATGTTCTCAATTTCCTCAGTTCAATTTCTTCAGTCTGTTTGTCTTCATCTTGTGTTATCCTGTGATTACGCTTTCTGTACTCTGTGCTTGTCTTCATTTCATCGTGATGACTATGTCTGTATTCTGTTATGCTTACTTCTGATTACTTATTCCGCTGCAAGTAGTTCTTCGCTAAGGAATTTCCTCACCGGCAAATTCCTTAGTGGAGAATTCATAAAAATCGCCTATTCACCCCCCCTCTAGTCGATATAATGCATTTCAATTGGTATCAGAGGAAGGTACTCCCTTGTTCTGTGTGATTTTGGTTTAACCACCTGGAGTTTTAGTTATGTCGACCACTGGTATGAAGAAAGTGACATGCCCTATATTTGACGGTCATGATTATCCCATGTGGAAGGCCATGATGAGGAAGCGCCTCATGGCTATGAACAGCAAGCTGTGGACCGTCACTGAGATTGGTCTTACCAATCTATGCAAGAAGGCGGGCGCTGATGACATTCACAAGTACACTCGACTTGACATCATGGCGAAGGACACCATCTGTTCCTGCCTATCCAGAGATGAATTCAGGCGCATTATGCATCTTTGCAATGCAAAGCTTATCTGGGACCGAATCTTTGAAGTCTATGAAGGTCATCGAACTCGTCATGATCCCTGGTTTGAGGATTTCAAAGAATCTCTCAAAACGATGACTTTCGAACCAGGATCATCATCTTCTGCATCATGTCTCATGGCAAAGGGTGACAAGGTAACCGAATGTTCCTCATACGAGTTTAGTGACGATGAATCTAATGATGATGGATCTGATGATGATATTGAACCTAGTTATACCAAACTTGTTTGCATTGCCACTAAACAACAAACAGCCTTGGAAAAGGTTCAAAACATGTTAGGTAAAAGTGATGATATGTTGAGTGAAGAAATGGATCGCACTAAAGCCCTGACTGAAAATCTTCAGAGACTTCAGTCTAGGTTTGATAGCCTTCAAGGTCATCATAACACTCTCTTATCTAATCATGAGAAGCTCTCTTATTAATTTCTTCAAAGAAGGCAAGATCTTGAGAAGCTAAGAGTGAGTTATGAAGATCTTCAGAAGGAGCGTGATTCATTGCTAGCTCAACAAATCAGCGCTTCTCAGGAAGAATTTGTTCCTCCATGCTTAAAGTGCATTTAACGCGAATCTGCTAATTCTTCACCTGAATGTTCAAATGCTTCAATTGTTACAAATTCTTCACCCGCCTCTGCTATCACAAATTCCTCATCTGAGGACATTGCTAGTATCACTAACGATGCAGGGCTGAAGGAATTGTACATGACAGGCATGTACAAAAGCCTCAAAGGGCATCAGACTCTTTGTGATGTGCTTAAAAAGCAGATCCTCAACAGAAACCCTAGGAAAGAGGGTATTGCCTTTGAGAGGAAACTCAATGCTGATGGAACATATTGGAAGCCTGAGCAGTACTCCAAAACCTCATGGGTTGCTGCAAAGGGACCTCCAGTTGATCCATCTAACTTATCTGGCTTTACATGTGAATCTCCTCATTCTTCCGTTGAGTCATTTGACTCCAACTATAAACTGTTCAAAAATTAGAATATTGCTAGATATGTTGGCACTAACTGCAGGAACGGTTCTCCTCTGAAGAAAATCTGGGTTCCCAAGAAGTGCCTTGAAAGTCTTCAGGTGAATGTCCTCATGACACCACCTGTGAAGAATAGGAACCCCAGATCAAACTCTTCATATGGACGAAATTCTTCATATGGATCCAAGTCCTCATACGGACCAAAGTCCTCACGTGGATCAAATTCCTCAAAAGAAAGTCCTCATATGATTATCATCGTGCTAACAACTCTGTTTCGCAGGGTAGAGCTAAGGGCTATGAATATGTGCATTATTCTTCAAACCATTATGTTCATAAGTCCTCGAAGAATTTCTCTGCTTATTCATATGCTTACCCTAACCCCTCTTATGTGAAACGAAATGGATTGGCTTCTATGCCACCATTCTCATATGGAGCTCGTAGAGTGATGAACTCTTTGCCACCCCTTCAGATGTGGGTGATGAAGAAAAAGAACTAATTTCTTCTGCAGGGTCAGGTCTCCAGACGTGCTTTAACGTCTGAAGAATTTGCTGGGGGCCTGCCAAAAATGCCTGAAAGGATGCAGGCGAATCATGATGAAATGAACTTTCATTTCACACGTCCTCATACTGCTATATCTGTTTTAATCTTTGATGAAATTCATCTGATGAATTTGATATCATATTCTTCACTGATGAAGTATATGAGTTCGTAAGTTGCACTAATTCATCTGCAGGATGATCAACCCAAAGCCACTGGGTGGGTCCTCTATAGTGGATGTATAGATCACATGACCGGTGACAAGAACTTATTGATGGATGCTCCCTTATCACTGTCACATCTGAAGCATATCATCTTTGCTGACAAAGGCAAAAGTCAGGTATTGGGTCTAGGTAAGGTTGCGATCTCTAAGGACATACACATGGACAATGTCATGCTTGTTGAGTCCTTAGGATACAACCTTATGTCAGTCTCAATGCTTTGTGATCTTCATATGGTTGTTGTCTTTGGCAAGTATCGTTGTGTTGTGATTATAGAAGCTGACAATTCCAAAGTCTTCGAAGGCTTTAGGAGAGGAGACTTGTATATTGTTGATTTCTCTACAGGACCACAACCAGCCGTGTGTCTACTTGCAAAAGCTTCAGAAGGCTGGCTATGGCATCAACGGCTTGGTTACGCAGGCATGAGGAATTTGCACACGCTTGCGAAGAAGAAGCATGTCATTGGCATTGAGAATGTCAAATTCCTCAAGGATCACTTGTGTGGAGCCTGTGAAGCTGAAAAAATGACCAAGGCCAAGCATCCAGCGAAGACTATCATGACCACTACTCGTCCATTAGAATTGCTTCACATGGACCTCTTTGGTCCTAATCATTACTCAGCAGTCACTAATGATGCATATCTATATGGCTTTGTTATTGTTGATGATTACACTCGTTACACATGGGTACACATTGTCACTTACAAACATGAAGTGCAGGAAGTCTTCAAACGATTTTCCTCGAGGGCTTCAACCAACTTTGGTGTGAAGATCAAGCACATCAGGAGTGACAATGGAACTGAGTTCAAGAATTCTGGTCTTGATGACTATCTTGATGAACTTGGTATTACTCATGAGTTATCTGCTCCTTATACTCCTCAGCAAAATGGCGTCGTGGAGCGCAAGAACAGAACTCTTGTTCAGATGGCTCGCACTATGCTTGATGAATACAAAACGCCTCGTCGTTTTTGGATTTATGCAATTGATACCGCGTGCCACATCATCTACAGAGTATATCTTCACAAATTCTTCAAGAAGACTGCCTATGAACTCCTCATTGACAAGAAACCCAATGTGAGTTATTTCAAAGTCTTCGGTGCTAAATGTTGGATTAGAGATCCTCATCACAATGCTAAATTTGCACCGAAAGCACATGAAGGTTTTATGCTTGGTTATGGAAAGGACTCGCACACCTACAGAGTCTTCAACAACGCTCTTCACAAGGTTGTTGAAACTATAGATGTGCGGTTCGATGAAACTAATGGCTCGCAAAGAGAGCACCTACCTTCTGTGATAGATGAACCAGCACCTGAGGATTCTATCAAGTTCAAGGCGACTGAGGATGTCATTCCTACTGAAGAATCTGCTGAAGAATTCATTCCAGAATGCGAAGAATGTCGAGCTAATGCACCTGAAGACAATGCTGAAGAAAATGGTGCCGAAGAAAATGCTGATCAAGTTCCTCGACGACAACCAGCTCATCCTCGCGTTGCAAAAGAAGTGCAAGTTGAAAAGATCATCGATGAGATTGAAGCACCAGGTCCTCTCACACGCTCAAAAGCTTCACATTTATCTAACTTTTGCGGGCACTATGCTTTTGTATCTATCACAGAGCCCACTAAGGTAGATGAAGCATTTCTGGAGCCTGAGTGGATTCAGGCCATGCAAGAAGAATTACATCAGTTCGAGCTCAACAATGTCTGGGAGCTGGTCAAACGTCCAGATCCTCGCAAACATAATATCATTGTCACAAAGTGGATCTACCGCAACAAGCAAGATGAAAATGGCCTTGTGGTGAGGAACAAGGCACGACTTGTAGCTCAAGGCTACACACAGGTTGAAGGAATTGATTTCGATGAAACTTTTGCACCTGTTGCTAGACTTGAGGCTATTCACATATTACTTGCTTATGCTAACCATCATAATATCACTTTATATCAAATGGATGTGAAAAGTGCATTCCTCAATGGTAAGCTTGAGGAAGAAGTATATGTTGCTCAACCCCCAGGTTTTGAAGATCCAAAGAATCCTGACAAAGTCTTCAGACTCGACAAGGCCCTCTATGGCCTCAAGCAGGCCCCTCGGGCGTGGTATGATACTTTGAAGGAATTCTTCGTGAAGAATGGCTTCACACCCGGTTCACTCGACCCTACTGAGGGAGTCCTGGATTAGGGGGTGTCCGGATAGCGAACTATCACTGTTGGCTGGACTCCTGGACTATGAAGATACAAGATTGAAGACTTCGTCCCGTGTCCGGATGGGACTTTCCTTGGCGTGGAAGGCAAGCTTGGCGATACGGATATGTAGATCTCCTACCATTGTAACCGACTCTGTGTAACCCTAACCCTATCCGGTGTCTATATAAACCGGAGGGTTTTAGTCCGTGGGACTAACAACAATCATACCATAGGCTAGCTTTAGGATTAGCCTCTCGATCTCGTGGTAGATCCACTCTTGTACTATCCATATCATCAATATTAATCAAGCAAGAGTAGGGTATTACCTCCATCGAGAGGGCCTGAACCTGGGTAAAAACATCGTGTCCCTTGTCTCCTGTTACCATCCGCCTAGACGCGCAGTTCGGGACACCCTACCTGAGATCCGCCGGTTTTGACACCGACATTAGTGCTTTCATTGAGAGTTCCTCCGTGTCGTCATCCTTAGGCCCGATGGCTCCTTCGATCATCAACAACGACGCGGTCCAGAGTGAGACTTTTCTCCCCGGACAGATCTTCGTATTCGGCGGCTTTGCACTGCGGGCCAATTCACTTGGCCATCCGGAGTAGATCGAAAGCTACGCCCCTAGCCATCAGGTCAGATTTGGGAGTTTGAACTACATGGCGGACATCCGTGGAGACTTGATCTTCGACGGATTCGAGCCACAGCCAAGCGCGCCGCACTGTCTCGATGGGCACGATCTAGCTCTGCCGCCAACAAGGCCTCGAGGTCGCACCAGCGTCCGCTCCGACCCTTAGCTCGGAGCCGACTACCGATCGAGGACGAGTGGTTGGATACCGCCTCGGGGCTACGATCTCTACGGCGATTGAGCCGAACTCCATCCCTGTCCTTTGCGAAGACCGTGACTCGAGGTGCCGGACTCTCTCCGGACTCAACCTTTGCCGCCCAATCGAATCCGATTGGGCGCCGTTATGGAGTTCACTGCCATGACATCTTTCAAAGACTCGCCTTTGGCGACATCCTGAATTCACTAAAGTCTCTCTTTATCAGAGAGACCCGACCAGACTCACGGTCAGGAAGGTTGGGATGCGACGACGAAGAAATTCAACACCCACCCACCACCCACTTTGTAGCCACTGCCGGTGATTTAACCGACATGCTCGACTTCGACCAAGGCATCGACGGTATGGACGACAATGCTGAGAGACGACCAAGAACCAGCGCCACAGGCAATCGAAGGCCACCTCGCCATACGACATATACATGATGGACATCCCAAAAGATGGGAACGGCGATGGAACGACGGAGGATGACCCTCCAAGAAACAGCCCAAGCGCCAAGGTCGGGCGCCGCTCTAAATCCCGCCACAAAGAAAACGGTGATTCCGCACGGAGAGAATAACACCCTAACAGTGTCAAGACAACCCCTCCAAAGAGGATTCAGCACAGAGGAGGGAGAAGCCAACCTCATGATAGAGCGGCAAACAGGAGGTGGAGGACGATAATTATATGCCTCCTCCGAAGATGAGGCAAGCCTCGACGACGATTTAATTTGTCGTGCTTGAGGATCCCGCCAACAGGAGCTGCTTTCAAACGCAGGCTTATGGCCACGGCAAGCAGCCTCAAGAAAAAGCAGCAGCAGCTTAAAGCTGACCAAGACTTGCTAGCTGACAGATGGACTGAAGTCCTCGCAGCCGAAGAGTACGAACTCGAACGCCCCTCCAAGAGATACCCAAAACGCAGGCTGCTACCCCAATTAGAGGAAGCAGCACCCAAACCTACATCACCAGCGCATAATGCGGCCGACCGGCCACCCCGTGGCGGCGACAGAGAGGTCTCTAGACCCTCCATTCAAGCCGCACCCCGGCGCCGCTCGAAAAGTACCAAGGCACGGGGAAACGCGCCACACCTGTGAGACATATTGGAGGACAAGGCAAGGCAAACAAGATCGATCTACGGATCGCGTGGGCGCCCCACGACACGTGATGATAACCTTCACGCCGGATACAACAATTCCGGCCGGGCCGAACACAGTAGACAAAGCTCATTTGAGCCGCGTCTTGATATAGCTCAATACAGAGGCGCCGCACACCCACTATGCTTCATGATTTAGTGATGGATCATCAAATCCCGAGGGTTTCAAACCCGTAAACATTGAATCATACGATGGCACAACAGATCCTGCGGTTTGGATCGAGGACTACCTCCTCCATATCCACATGGCCCGCGGTGATGATCTACATGCCATCAAATGCCTCCCACTCAAGCTTAAAGGACCAGCTCGGCATTGGCTTAACAGCTTGCTAGCAGAATCAATTGGTAGTTGGGAGCACCTGGAAGCCGCATTCCTTGATAACTTCCAGGGCACATATGTGCAACCACCAGACGCCGATGACCTCAGCCACATAATTCAGCAGCGAGAAGAATCGGCCAGACAATTTTGGACACGGTTCCTAACCAAGAAAAATCAAATCGTTGACTGTCCGGATGTAGAGACCCTTGCAGGCTTCAAACATAACATCCGCGACGAGTGGCTTGCCCGGCACCTCGGACAAGAAAAGCCGAAATCCATGGCAGCCCTCACAACACTCATGACCCGTTTTTGCGCGGGAGAGGACAGCTGGCTAGCTCGTAGTAACAACTTGACCAAAGACCCTGGTAGTTCGGATACCAAGGACAGCAATGGCAGGTCACATCGCAACAAGCACAAACGCCGCATTAACGGCGATAATACTGAAGATACGGCAGTCAATGCCGGATTCAGAGGCTCTAAACCCGGTCAACGGAAAAAGCCGTTCAAAATAAATACTCAGGGCCCGTCCAATCTGGACCGAATACTCGATCGCTCGTGCCAAATACATGGCACCCCCGAAAAACCTGCCAACCACACCAACAGGGATTGTTGGGTCTTCAAACAGGCAGGCAAGTTAAATGCCGAACTCAATGACAAGGGGCTGCATAGCGATGACAAGGAGGAGCCCCGGCTGCCGAACAATAGAGGACAGAATGGCTTCCCCCCACAAGTGCGGACGGTGAACATGATATACGCAACCCACATACCCAAAAGGGAGCGGAAGCATGCACTAAGGGACGTATATGCATGGAGCCAGTCGCCTTGGTTCTTGACCCAATCATCGATGGATTTCACCTCACTAGAGTCCTGATGGACGGCGGTAGCAGCCTGAACCTGCTCTATCGGATACAAGCAAAAAAATGGGCATAGACCCTCAAGGATTAAACCCACAAAGACGCACCATTAAAGGCGCCATACCAGGTGTAGAGGCCAATTGTACAGGCTCGCTTACATTCGGTGGTCTTCGACCCCGGATAACTTCGGCGAAGAGTTAATCTTCGACATAGTCCAGCTTCGCAGCGCTATCACGCGATCGCTTGGACGAACCGCATTTGCAAAGTTCAATGCGGTGCCGCAATACGCATACCTCAAGCTCAAGATGCCAGACCCTCGAGGAGTAATCATGGTCAATGGAAACACCAAATTCTCTCTCCGAACGGAGGAGCATACAGTGGCCCTCGCGGCGGAGGTGCAAAGCAGCCTCTCAGAACAATTCTCGAGTCCGACAATTAAACGTCCAGACACTATCAAGCACGCCCGGAGTAACCTACAACAAGACCGCCTGGCACGATCCGAGCACGCGTAGCAATTCGGCCCCAACCCAAGCCCTCGCGAAATTGCGAAGCCAGTACTACGCGTACATAACTTTGCTCTAGAGATACCATGGGCATAAGGGGAGGGGCACGACCACGGCATGCCCAGAGTGCGGCTCAACCGCACCAGGGGCTCCCGATTGTGTCATTCTTTTTTCTTCTTTTCTCTTACTTTCAGGACTCCATTTCCCAGAAGCCCTGTCCGACACTAGAATTGCCGAACTCACGATGCAACAGCCAGGGAAGCAGAAAGCTACGTCGAGTGTCCAGGTCGTCTCTATTACGAGCATTATACCTGTTTTACATACCATCCCGCAGCTTACCCCTGGAGGGGGACATGTTAAATAGTCCCATCCCTTGCTTGTCGCACTATTTGTATCGCTCGCTTTCATTGCAGTACCTTTTGAATAAACAATACATAGCTTTTGCCTATTATTGCACTCCTTTCTTTATCTATATATATGTTCATTCATGACATGCTGCACCTGTACACTTTGGTACGGCCAATACACCAGGGCTTAAGTACCCCAAAACTATGGTGTGATAAGTCCAACACTTTCACAAGTGCGGCACCCGAACTTATAGCATTATATGCATCGGCTCAATCATGTCTTGGGTCAATAGTTGGGTTTGCCCGCTCCCATGTTTTGGTACCTTACGCCCGCTATATCGGCTAAGGTAGCGCTGGGAGAACCACCGCGATCGTGCCCCGGTTGAGCTGGGTTGAGCACCTCGGTGGAGAATGCTAAACTGACCGTCATGATAGGGCGAGAGCCGCCGCTGTTCGAGAGGTTTTTTCGGTCCCTAAAGACTTATGCCGCTTAGAGCGAGGAGTCGGCATTGTCCGCCAAGGCGTGATAGCGCCCCAACTCGGTCTTCCGAATACTAGGGGCTTCACGAAATTTAAAATTATAGAATTCTATGGCTAAGTGAGAGTGTTCAAGCACTATAAGTCCGGTTGCCTTGTTCATTGCGTTGAGCGCCTCAAGGACCCAAGAATGGGAACAAGAGCGCTCAAGTTTATCCCGAACGCCCAAGACTGTGGCATGGGGGCTGAAGCCAACGACTTGCCATCTCTCAAATTTGATAAACGGCCGCATGTAGGTAATATTTTAAATTCACAAGCGTTGCTTAGCGATATGAACAAGTTTTCAGCGACAGGATAACAAATGCGAGTCTATTCAAAATTACATCTTTGGAGCATTCACCGCTATAAGACGGGCACCCTTCAGACGCCTCATAATACATTTCGGCTTGCGATGCTCCTTGCCCTTCGTGGCCCGTCCGTCACAAGCTTCTCAAAGATCCAGCTTGCCCCAAAGCACTTTAGCATGGGCAAGGGCCCAACGGGCACCTTCAATGCAGACGGAGCGCTTGATGACTTCAATCCATGGACAAAGGCCCACCAGCCGCCGACTAGCCCGGTAGCTCCTAGGCATGGCTTCCAATGGCCAAATCCGAATTATGAGGCCCTTCATGGCCTGTTCGGCGACCTTGTGGAGCTCGACCAGCTGCTTCAGCTGGTCGCTCAGGGGCACCAGATGTCCAGCCTCAGCATACGGAGACCAGAACACCTTTTTCGTCGAGCTCCCCTCCTTGGCTTGGTAGAACACGGCAGCATCAGACACACTACGGGGCAGATCTATGAATGCTCCTGGAGAGCTCCGGATTCGGGTAAGTAATAGATAATTCACTTTCACATGCTTGCTTTGCATAAAGAATGACCCGCCGCTATCATCTTTAATGATTCAATTTCCTGGAGGGTTTTTGGGCTTCGGCCTTAGCGGCTTTCGCACTCTCAAGAGCCGAGGCGAGCTCGGACTCTTGAGTCTTCGAGTCACGCTCCAAACTCTCGTGTTTTTCCACGAGAGCCTGGAGCTCTTGCCGCACCTCCGCCACCCGCGCCTCCTGCTTCTCTCGCTCGGTGCGCTCATGGCCGCTTTGCTTTCGGCCGTGGACACCGCTTCTTCAGGGTCGCCACCTTGTTCGTGGCCCCTACAATACCCACGTTAGTCCTGTCATTTTTGCAACCAAATCCTTTCTATAAGGTATTACTTTAATAAGGTATTACTTACCTTCCTTGTCCTCGAGCTGCTTCTTGGCAAGTCCGAGCTCGTTCTCGACCGCCGAGGCTCGCTTCAATGCATTGACCTCCGCAGCAAGGTCGGCAGAGGTCAGCAGCCGAGCCTGCATTCCCATATTGACATACTTATGTTATACTCCTCAGATATCTTTTAGATCCTCATCCGCTTTTCTTCCCGAACACCGAACTAAGAATCCGGGGCTACTGTCTATGCGGTAATATTTTTACATATTCTAAACTTACCTCAAAGCCTGTTAGAAGGCTGGTACAGGCTTCAGCCAGCCCGCTCTTGGCAGACTGAACTTTCTGGATCACCACAATCATAACAATGCGGTGCTCCTCGTCGATGGAGGCGCTCTTAAGCACCTCCAACAAGCTATCCGGTGCCTCCGGATGGATGGAGGTCACAGGCATCGTAGTCTTACCCTTCTTACGAAGGGGCCGCTTGCCGGACTTCGGAACCACTGAAGGTTCCGGTACGGAGTCCGGCACAGGCCAGACCTAGAGCCCTCTGGGGTTTCGCCCCCTTTGCGCCCGGATTCCGGGAGGTCGCCTTGCGGCGCCTCCAGACCACCTCCTCTGGCTGGGCCTTTTGGGACTCCACCGCGGTGTCGCTCAAGGCCATGAGGGTGGAGGCGGTCGAAGTGAAGTGCTATTCACATCCGATTTAATTCAGGGAGGCGCCGACGGCGGCGCGAGCTCGCCCTGGGCGTGCAACATGTGGTTATATTCATGCGTTAGAAGACACTATGCACAAATAAAAAGTCATGAGCTATTTTGGAGTCCAGACACTTACGATCTCGCCAGGGCTTGGCCCTTCTTGGCCACTCCTCCTCGCTGTTGTCGGCGTTGGTGGAGAAGTCCGGAGGAAGGGTCCTACCTTTCTTGATTCCCTCCGCCTCCCGGTCGGGCGGCCTTCCTTTTCTTCTCTCCCCCTGGGAGAGGCTTTTTTCCTCGCCCTCTTCCTCGGGGAGGATTCCGCCTCGAGTCGCTTGACGATGAGTCCGATAAGACTGGCGCCGGAGCTCCTTCGAGTTCCCGTGGCCTTCTTCTTGGTTTTATTCTCCGCACCACGTGAGGTGCCGGAGCCAGCAGCCCTGGCCAATCGGGCGTCCGCTGGATCTTCTGGCAAGGGGGCCGGACAGTTAATCTGTCCGGACGTCTTCAGCCAGTCCTGTCAAAGATTAGGGAGTTTTAGATCCCATAATAGAGTCAAACTATGAAAAAAAGAGTCCCATAAAGGGTAAAATAACTTACCTCGCTGGCTTGACACTGCGAGCTGAATCCGCGATCTTCGGTAGCGGATGTGGGAGCCTCGTATAACGCCCTCGATGCGGCTATATCTCCCACGTGTCGAAGCACGACTTAGAGGCATAACCGCATTGAAGGCAATGTCGCAAGTGAGGTAATCTTCACACAACCCATGTAATACATAAGGGAAAGAGATACATAGTTGGCTTACAATCGCCACTTCACACAATACATGGGTAAAACAATACATCATACAGATACAATCAAGGTCCGACTACGGAACCAAAATAAAAGAAGACTACCCCAAATGCTACACAGATCCCCGATCGTCCCAACTGGGCTCCACTACTGATCTGCTGAAGCGAAACAACACAATGAACAAGATCTTCATCGAGCTCCTCCTTGAGCTCAGTGCATCACCGCACGGTTTCATCGGCACCGCAAACTGGTTTTGAAGTATCTGTGAGTCACGGGACTCAGCAATCTCACACCCGCGAGATCAAGACTATTTAAGCTTAAAGGTAGGACAGGGTAGTGAGGTGGAGCTGCAGCAAGCGACTAGCATATATGGTGGCTACATACGCAAATGAGAGCGAGAAGAGAAGGCAAAAGCACGGTCGAACAACTATGATCAAGAAGTGATCCTAGAACAACCTACGCCAAGCATAACTCCAACACTCGTGTTCACTTCCCGGACTCCGCCGAGAAGAGACCATCACGGTTACACACGCCGTTGGTGTATTTTAATTGAGATCAACTTCGGTTTTCTACAACCGACATTAACAAATTCCCATCTGCCACATAACATGGGCACGGCTTTCGAAAGTTCAAACCCCGCAGGGTGTCCCAACTTAGCCCATGATAAGCTCTCGCGATCAACGAAGGATATTCTTCTCCCGGAAGACCCGATCAGTCTCGAATCCGCCACAAGACATTTCACAGCAATAAAACAAGACCAGCAAAGTCCCGGATGTGCCGACAAATCCTGATAGGAGTCGCACGCACCTCGGTCTCGTGGCACACCGGATAAGTCAGCCTCACGAGTAAAACCAGCCCTCGAGTTGCCCCGAGGTGGCCCCGCAGTCTGCTCGGTTCGACCAACACTGGCGAGCAGCCGCCCGGGGGCTAAAATAAAGATGACCCTCGGCTCCGAAACCCAAGGGAAAAGGGCATAGGTGAGGCAAATGGTAAAACCAATGTTGGGCCTTGCTGGAAAAGTCTTATTCAAAGCGAACTGTCAAGGGGGTCCCATAAATCACCCGACCGCGTTAGGGACGCAAACTCCGGGAACATAACACCGGTATGACGGAAACTAGGGCGGCAAGAGTGGAACAAAACACCAGGCATAAGGCCGAGCCTTCCACCCTTTACCAAGTATATAGATGCATTAATAATATAAGATATATTGTGATATCCCAACAAGTAAACATGTTCCAACGAGGAACAACATCTCCATGTTCCAACAAGGAACAAACTTCATCTTCACCTGCAACTAACAACGCTATAAGAGGGGCTGAGCAAAGCGGTAACATAGCCAAACAACGGTTTGCTAGGAAAGGAAGATTAGGGGCTTGACATGGCAATATGGGAGGCATGATATAGCAAGTGGTAGGCATCGTAGCATAGGCATAGCAAAAGAGCGAGCAACTAGCAAGCAAAGATAGTAGTGATTTCGAGGGTATGGTCATCTTGCCTGAAATCCCGCAAGGAAGAAGAACGAATCCATGAAGAAGACAAACGGACGAAGACGAATGAGTCCTCACAACTCCGAACGAAACCGGCTAACGGGAGAAGCAAACCGAAAGAAGCAAACAACATAGTAAACAACCATCACATAACCATGTCATGATGCACAAACAAGTATGATGCATGTCCGGTTTAAAATAGCATGGCATGGCAAAATGCACAAACAACACTACAAGTTAAGTGGAGCTCAATATGCAACGAGTTGCATATTGACAAAACACCACAACACTTATTTAGTTCTCTCTTGTTTAGGCTACCCAACAATATTAAATGTTATTAAACATGGCAAGAGGTGAAGCACAACAAAACTACCTAACTAGGCAAGATTAAATGAGGCCGGAAACAACAACAACAATTCCGGAAAATCCTCATATGCATATTTCGAATTTGGAACAGATCTGACCTAAACACAATTTTAGAGTTGTTAAACATGCAAATCAAGTACACCATGTTAAACTAGGCATTTTTCTACCCCATTTACATATATAATTTATTTAAAATGGAGCTACGGTTATTTAGTTATGAAATAAATCATTTTAACATGGCATTTATGCAAATTAATGCAAACAACAATTTTAAACATTTTAATGGTGTTATCATGATGCGGATGACATGAGCAAGTTTTATGCAATATTATGAAAACGTTATCATGAGCATGATATGAAGCATTATGTCACCGTGGTGGAAGAAAGGTGCCACGGCAACGAATCCAAAATGATGCCACGGCAACATATCGGTTCCGATAACTCGATTGAGATATCGGTACAAAGGAAAACGTGACGGAAGCGAGTCATGCAAGATGGTGGGTGATCCCGATACCGGTTCCCACGGGCGTAGAATGGCAAAAGAGGGGCATCGCAAGGATGATTCGATCACGGCGGTCGTCACGGTTATACCTCCGAACGCAATCGGACGGAAAGCGTTCAGAGGGAAGTAGACGCTCACGCTTCTTCGAGGGAAGTAGAGGAAGTAGTCGTTCTCGGGCGAGAGGGAAGTAGTGGTTCACGCGACGGTAGTCGTACACGGCGAGGGGGAAGTAGACGCTCGCTCGATGGTAGTGGTACACCTCGCCATCGGGTACTTGTCGGATCCGGTCTTGGCGATTCGGCTTTCCGTAGGGGTACTTGTCGCTTGTGAAGTCGATCTCGACGGAACCGAATGTCCTCGAGAGTAGTCGTGGTACTTGTCGCATCCACGTAGTCGAACTTGACGGTCCAAAACGCTCATCGGCGGTCGAACTTGGCGGTCTCGACGGTCGCCGTGGAAGTAGTCGCTCGCTTCGTAGTCGCATATGTCGGGCGGTAGTTGTTCTAGGCAGGAAACAGTAGTTGTACACGGGTTCGGCGCCGTGGTACTTGGCGCTCCAAAACAGAGCAACACCAAAAGCCTCGGTCTTGGCGCGTTGCCACCGGCAGCGGCGGTGCACGAAACAGCAGCAGGAGGCTGCAGAGGTGGCGACCATGTGGCTGACAGGGTCGCACGCAGCGCAACACAGCGAGATGACGAAGGCTTCGGGCATGAAGGCTGAGCGTTGAACAAGGAAGGGGCCGACGGGGTCGGGGTTGCATCTAGGCGATCCCGTGACAGCAGGGGATGGAACTCGATGGAGGCGGAGCAGCGGTTGGTGGCGGAGCTAGGCTTCACCGGAGCAGGGGGCCTCGGGCGTCATGGGGCGGCGCTTGGAGCTCGGGGCAGAGGAGGGCCACGGCCGCAGGCGACGGGCCGCGGGGCTCGCTGGTCGGCGAGGACGCAGGAGGCCGGGCGCGGCGCCAAGGAGGCACGGCGAGTGGCTCTGGCCCGGTGGCGAGCCGAACGGAGGCGGGAGCAAGGGGAGGAACAAGGAGGCGCGGAGGAAGGAGAAGAGAGGCCGGCGGCGGCGGGAGGGGAAGAGAGGCCGGCGGCGGCGGGAGGGTGCAGAGGAGGCGCTCGAAGGCTGCGAGGGTTGAGGGCGGCGGCGCTTCTCCCTGTCTGTGTGCGAGGCGGCGAAAGGATGAAGACGAGGGGAGATGGGAGAGAGCGAGGGGAATCGGGCGCGATGTGGTGGCGCTGCGGGAGGACGAGGGGATCGGGCAAGGTGCGGCTAGGGTAGAGCTGGGTTAGGTGGGCCTCAAGGGATCTGGTGGGCCGGCCTGGGGGGGGAGGCGCTAGGAGTTGGGCCTTGGGAGGGCTGCCCAAAGGAGAGGGAGGCTGTTGGGCTCTCCACTCCCTCTCTCATCTATTATTCTTTAACAGAAAACAAGAGAAGAAAAATAAATGAAGAGGGGGGGTTTAGGGAGCAAAGTTGGACTCACGAATAAATTCCCCGGACTAAAAAAAAAATGTTAGGTCCGGGAAAATTAGGAAAGACTAAGATTGAAAGAATAAATTCAAATTTCTTTGAATTTAATTCAAAAGGTTTGAACTAGGGTAGGTTCTAGGAGTTTCCAAAAATGTTGAGAGTTTTGGTAGAGCTCCGGAAAAATGATGAAAGGACAAGTGACAAAGTTAGAGGCCAAGAGTAGAAATAATGAAAGGCATTGGGATTTTGCAAGTGGGTTATGGTGATTCCAAAACGAGGAATATTTTTAATAGCTCCCTAATATTGGGAGGATATGTTATAAAGAGAAGTCACCATGTGAATCCCTCGGTTTAAATGGATCGAGAAATCCATGCAATTTATTTAGAAGAGTTTTAAAATTAAATGGCATGATGAGATGATGCAATGTAAAAACAAAACAAACCACACGACAAAACTCGGAAACCCTGGAAGGCAACTGAAGCTCCGGTCTTGGGGCGTCACAACACTCCACCACTACGAGAGGATCTCGTCCCGAGATCTAGGATGGCACCGGAGAAAAGCGGAAGAGGAAGAGGTAAAACAAAGTTGCTTCTTTGACGAACGAGTGAAACCATAAACCTGAGAGGTTGAGCAATTTAAAAGAAAGAGTACAACAGAGATGAACGAAGTTGAAAACAATCCGTAGAAAAGAGGAACAAGGACCATTACGAGAACTTGAAGGTTGCAAAGACATGGATCAAGAGTTTAAAGGACAAAATAGAATTCGAAACCACTCCGGTTAAAACTAGATGAGAGAGGAAGAATAAGATCGATATAATTTGGGCAGCACTCCGACTAAAAGAAGAAGGAAAACTTAATAAGATGAAAAGAACTTGAAGAGATGACACAACACTCCGGTTAAATCGATAAGCAAGGAAAAGAACATGATCTTTACAAAACGAGGTGATGGGTGAAGAGAGCAACATCACAATGCCTTCGAAACGAAAGGATAGAATCTAGATTGTTGGGATAAAGGGATGGAGAAGAAAATGACAACTTCTACCACAAATGAATTTGAATGAAGCATCCTTACAAACAAGGATAGAACGGAGTTGTTTGAAAAACAACAACGATAAGGATAAGCTTGTAGTGGGCTTATGAAAACATCTCAAAATTATGAGGTGATCTTCTACCACCAACGGAAACAAACGATTAGATTAAGATCAACAAGAAGATGAAATCTTCTTTCCCCCAGAGAATAGGAGAAAACTTGGATTATTGATAAGCACCACAAATAGCAACATTCCTTAGGGAAGGCTTTAGGTGAAATATAGCCCAAGACAACTCCAATGAAGAGATTGATGGATTTAAATACCTCATTCTTGACAACATGTGAATCATGAAACACGAACTCAAATTGTCGAGAATGACATAACACCACCTCAAAAGATAATGATAGAAAGAATTGCACTTTGGAATGCAAGATGAAGAATGCTTGAACTCCTGAAAACAAAACATGTGTTGGAACCATGTTTATATTAGAGTATAGCTTGACGGATCATAACTCCGAGAGAAATCTTGAAGAACAAATGAAGAAATGAAAAGAATCCTTGAGGAAGCACCATGCAGAGCCTCCATGATGAACTCCGGTAACCAAAAGGGTGATAGAAAGAAAGAGAAGTTGAAAACACAAGGTGAAGCCTTGCAGTGATTTAGATGGATCTTGTTGATGATGAGAGCTTGGAACTCCAGGAAAAGAAAAGATGAACAACTGAAATCACGAATTTTGATGAACCTCCGGAATAAAGAATTGAATTTACTCGATGAAACAAGAATAAGAATTACATTATGCTCATCCTTCACCAATTGAATTGATGACAAGCAATGGATTTGTCATACTACTTATTCCCGTTGAAAAAAAAATGATTACAGATAGAGATATAGCGCAAACTTGGGAAGGTATTGATGGAACCACCGGTAGGATTGAAACAACGAATAAATTGATGTGATACCAAAGGAAGTGAAAACTTGAACAAACCACCGTAAGAATTGAGAATGAACGAAGAAGGCACAATTCACCAGGAAGAATTGGAAAACGAATAAAGATGCTTGACAAAATTTAGATACATTAGAACGAAGAGATCATGAACTGATTGGAGGATATTTCGACGATGCACCGGTGAGATTTGGAAAACCCGAGTTGAACGCTTGAATGAATAATTCTGAAATGATGGGCTCTGGAGAATCAAACTGAAAAGACTCCTGAAATGCTCCGGGTGGGTGAAAAGAATTCTCACAATGAAAACAATTATGAGAATGGCACGAAGCTAGAACCATGAATCTTGAAGAGAAAGAAGCGAGATTTAAGAGAAACTCTTCTTCGGTCTTCAAAATTCGAGAATGACGACGAGAAGCATGACCATGAATTGTTGAGACACTCCGGAATGAAAATTAGAAAGGTTGAACCAACAATGAAAATAATTTGAAAGATCTTGGAGAAAGACATTTGACTGATGATAACTCATTCTTACGTCAAACTTTGCAATGAATTTGGGAATAGCTCTGGGAAAATAAAAGAGTCAGGTAAGATCCTGGGAAAAGACCTGTGGGTTAGGGCCCACTCAAAAGAACCACCGTTGAACAATTGTTTGAAATAGATATTGCACCGGTAGAATTAAATGGCTTGAATGAGATAGCATCCTCAAAAGAACTTGAGTGAATTGAGAATGGAAACTAGAATCTTCTGAGATACCTTCAACACTCCGGAACAATTGAATAGTGAGAAGTGGATGATTAAGAGATGCACCGACATGAGAAAGCATTTGAAATGATGAAAAGAATACGATCAACACTGAAAACTTGACTTAAATCCACCGGAAAAGAAAAATAAGAATGGAACAATGATAAGGTTAAAGCTTCCTTAGCGTCTTCATGAGAAATCACCGGATAAAACATTAAAGGAAAAGAATGAAGAAGCTTCACTCAATAAAAATGGATACTTGATTCAGAAATCTGAGTCCTTGAAGAAAAAGGGTGGGAGGGCGGGAAAACAAAGACAACTTAGGTCGGATGAAACGAACACCGTTGAGAAAAGCTTAGAATTGATCTTGCGAATGTTGGAATGATCGGATTCACTTGAAGAGAAGCACGCCGGTTGAGAAAAGAATTGAGATGACAAGCTCAGTGATCAAGAAGGATTAGTATTCACATAGCAATATGAGAACACCATTTAGGAAAGGTATGGAATCAACACTTGACTTCGAAGCAACTCGAATACCACAAATAAAACAAAACAAAGGATTGGCTTCAAGAATGAGCCGGAACAAACACATGATAGAGATTTACCCAATCCCGTATCATGCATCTGTCGGAAAGATATTCTAGGAGCTACTTGAATTCCCACCTATAAACTCCCGAAACTTTCTGGTTATGCAATCTGGTGTTGGGGATACAGGGGACACAAAATATATCACCCAAACTAACAATACCTAGATCCAGCTGTATCTATCCGTCAACACATAACCAAGAAACCTTCGGAAATCGTGTACCTCGACCTTCGAAAAACATCCGTTATACAAGTCATGGCAATACTCCCTTTTCGCCACAAGATCGGGCTATCAGGTTATCTCACCAACAACTGCACAAAAGAGATTTCGATGTCGGTAAAACTCAGGTATTCCAGAACTGCAACGATAAAATTGTGACGACAACACCTCGGAGCTCAACTCCCCGGGACACTGCCACAACCCCTAAATGACAGGAGGCACCAAGAACAATGTTCTCGTCACAAAACCATCGGAACGATTCCAAGATACCCACGTGATCCTAAAAAATTTTAGTGAAATTTGAGGAGAGAAAAGTCAAAACTCTACGTCAGGATACCTCACCAGAGCGACGAAGAGACGGGGAGTAAAAGAATCCTACTCTCGATATATATAAACCTAAGACTCAAAACATTTTCCATTCTAGACTCAACAACGTCAGCAAACAATCAAGTAGGGGGCTCCTAAGTCGGGGAAGGCTCTGATTACCAACTTATAACGCCCTCGATGCGGCTATATCTCCCACGTGTCGAAGCACGACTTAGAGGCATAACCGCATTGAAAGCAATGTCGCAAGTGAGGTAATCTTCACACAACCCATGTAATACATAAGGGAAAGAGATACATAGTTGGCTTACAATCGCCACTTCACACAATACATGGGTAAAACAATACATCATACAGATACAATCAAGGTCCGACTACGGAACCAAAATAAAAGAAGACTACCCCAAATGCTACACAGATCCCCGATCGTCCCAACTGGGCTCCACTACTGATCTGCTGAAGCGAAACAACACAATGAACAAGATCTTCATCGAGCTCCTCCTTGAGCTCAGGTGCATCACCTGCACGGTTTCATCGGCACCTGCAAACTGGTTTTGGAAGTATCTGTGAGTCACGGGGACTCAGCAATCTCACACCATGAGATCAAGACTATTTAAGCTTAAAGGTAGGACAGGGTAGTGAGGTGGAGCTGCAGCAAGCGACTAGCATATATGGTGGCTACATACGCAAATGAGAGCGAGAAGAGAAGGCAAAAGCACGGTCGAACAACTATGATCAAGAAGTGATCCTAGAACAACCTACGCAAGCATAACTCCAACACGTGTTCACTTCCCGGACTCACCGAGAAGAGACCATCACGGTTACACACGCGTTGGTGTATTTTAATTGAGATCAACTTCGGTTTTCTACAACCGACATTAACAAATTCCCATCTGCCACATAACCGCTGGCACGGCTTTGAAAGTTCAAAACCCTGCAGGGTGTCCCAACTTAGCCCATGATAAGCTCTCGCGATCAACGAAGGATATTCCTTCTCCCGGAAGACCCGATCAGTCTCGAATCCGGCTACAAGACATTTCACAGCAATAAAACAAGACCAGCAAAGCCGCCGGATGTGCCGACAAATCCTGATAGGAGTCGCACGTACCTCGGTCTCGTGGCACACCGGATAAGTCAGCCTCGAGTAAAACCAGCCCTCGAGTTGCCCCGAGGTGGCCCCGCAGTCTGCTCGGTTCGGACCAACACTCGAAGAGCACCGCCCGGGGCTAAAATAAAGATGACCCTCGGGCTCCGAAACCCAAGGAAAAGGGCATAGGTGAGGCAAATGGTAAAACCAATGTTGGGCCTTGCTGGAAAAGTCTTATTCAAAGCGAACTGTCAAGGGGGTCCCATAAATCACCCGACCGCGTTAGGGACGCAAACTCCGGGAACATAACACCGGTATGACGGAAACTAGGGCGGCAAGAGTGGAACAAAACACTGCATAAGGCCGAGCCTTCCACCCTTTACCAAGTATATAGATGCATTAATAATATAAGATATATTGTGATATCCCAACAAGTAAACATGTTCCAACGAGGAACAACATCTCCATGTTCCAACAAGGAACAAACTTCATCTTCACCTGCAACTAACAACGCTATAAGAGGGGCTGAGCAAAGCGGTAACATAGCCAAACAACGGTTTGCTAGGAAAGGAAGATTAGGGGCTTGACATGGCAATATGGGAGGCATGATATAGCAAGTGGTAGGCATCGTAGCATAGGCATAGCAAAAGAGCGAGCAACTAGCAAGCAAAGATAGTAGTGATTTCGAGGGTATGGTCATCTTGCCTGAAATCCCGCAAGGAAGAAGAACGAATCCATGAAGAAGACAAACGGACGAAGACGAATGAGTCCTCACAACTCCGGAACGAAACCGAAGCTAACGGGAGAAGCAAACCGGAAAGAAGCAAACAACATAGTAAACAACCATCACATAACCATGTCATGATGCACAAACAAGTATGATGCATGTCCGGTTTAAAATAGCATGGCATGGAAAATGCACAAACAACACTACAAGTTAAGTGGAGCTCAATATGCAACGAGTTGCATATTGACAAAACACCACAACACTTATTTAGTTCTCTCTTGTTTAGGCTACCCAACAATATTAAATGTTATTAAACATGGCAAGAGGTGAAGCACAACAAAACTACCTAACTAGGCAAGATTAAATGAGGCCGGAAACAACAACAACAATTCCGGAAAATCCTCATATGCATATTTCGAATTTGGAACAGATCTGACCTAAACACAATTTTAGAGTTGTTAAACATGCAAATCAAGTACACCATGTTAAACTAGGCATTTTTCTACCCCATTTACATATATAATTTATTTAAAATGGAGCTACGGTTATTTAGTTATGAAATAAATCATTTTAACATGGCATTTATGCAAATTAATGCAAACAACAATTTTAAACATTTTAATGGTGTTATCATGATGCGGATGACATGAGCAAGTTTTATGCAATATTATGAAAACGTTATCATGAGCATGATATGAAGCATTATGTCACCGTGGTGGAAGAAAGGGGTGCCACGGCAACGAATCCGAAAATGATGCCACGGCAACATATCGGTTCCGATAACTCGATTGAGATATCGGTACAAAGGAAAACGTGACGGAAGCGAGTCATGCAAGATGGTGGGGTGATCCCGGATACCGGGTTCCCACGGGGCGGTAGAATGGCAAAAAGAGGGGCATCGCAAGGATGATTCGATCACGGCGGTCGTCACGGTTATACCTCCGGAACGTGCAATCGGGACGGAAAGCGTTTCGTAGAGGGAAGTAGACGTTCACGTTCTTCGAGGGAAGTAGAGGAAGTAGTCGTTCTCGGGCGTAGAGGGAAGTAGTGGTTCACGCGACGGTAGTCGTACACGGCGTAGGGGGGAAGTAGACGTTCTCGTTCGATGGTAGTGGTACACCTCGTCATCGGGGTACTTGTCGGATCCGGTCTTGGCGATTCGGGTTTCCGTAGGGGTACTTGTCGTTTGTGAAGTCGATCTCGACGGAACCGAATGTCCTCGAGAGTAGTCGTGGTACTTGTCGCATCCACGTAGTCGAACTTGACGGTCCAAAACGCTTCATCGGCGGTCGAACTTGGCGGTCTCGACGGTCGTCGTGGAAGTAGTCGTTCTCGCTTCGTAGTCGCATATGTCGGCGGTAGTTGTTCTAGGCAGGAAACAGTAGTTGTACACGGGTCTTGGCGCCGTGGTACTTGGCGTTCAAAACAGAGCAACACCAAAAGCCTCGGGTCTTGGCGTCGTTGCCACCGCAGCGGCGGTGCACGAAACAGCAGCAGGAGGCTGCAGAGGTGGCGACCATGTGGTGACAGGTCGCACGCAGCGCAACACAGCGAGATGACGAAGGCTTCGGCATGAAGGCTGAGCGTTGAACAAGGAAGGGCCGACGGGTCGGGTTGCATCTAGGCGATCCCGTGACAGCAGGGGATGGAACTCGATGGAGGCGGAGCAGCGGTTGGTGGCGGAGCTAGGCTTCACCGGAGCAGGGGCCTCGGGCGTCATGGGCGGCGCTTGGAGCTCGGGCAGAGGAGGGCCACGGCAGCAGCGACGGGCCGCATGGGCTCGCTGGTCGGCGAGGACGCAGGAGGCAGGCCGCGCGCGCCAAGGAGGCACGGCGAGTGGCTCTGCCCGTGGCGAGCCGAACGGAGGCGGGAGCAAGGGGAGGAACAAGGAGGCGCGGAGGAAGGAGAAGAGAGGCCGGCGGCGGCGGGAGGGGAAGAGAGGCCGGCGGCGGCGGGAGGGTGCAGAGGAGGCGCTCGAAGGCTGCGAGGGTTGAGGGCGGCGGCGCTTCTCCCTGTCTGTGTGCGAGGCGGCGGAAGGATGAAGACGAGGGGAGATGGGAGAGAGCGAGGGGAATCGGGCGCGATGTGGTGGCGCTGCGGGAGGACGAGGGGATCGGGCAAGGTGCGGCTAGGGTAGAGCTGGGTTAGGTGGGCCTCAAGGGATCTGGTGGGCCGGCCTGGGGGGGGAGGCGCTAGGAGTTGGGCCTTGGGAGGCCTGCCCAAAGGAGAGGGAGGCTGTTGGGCTCTCCACTCCCTCTCTCATCTATTATTCTTTAACAGAAAACAAGAGAAGAAAAATAAATGAAGAGGGGGGGTTTAGGGAGCAAAGTTGGACTCACGAATAAATTCCCCGGACTAAAAAAAAAATGTTAGGTCCGGGAAAATTAGGAAAGACCAAGATTGAAAGAATAAATTCAAATTTCTTTGAATTTAATTCAAAAGGTTTGAACTAGGGTAGGTTCTAGGAGTTTCCAAAAATGTTGAGAGTTTTGGTAGAGCTCCGGAAAAATGATGAAAGGACAAGTGACAAAGTTAGAGGCCAAGAGTAGAAATAATGAAAGGCATTGGGATTTTGCAAGTGGGTTATGGTGATTCCAAAACGAGGAATATTTTTAATAGCTCCCTAATATTGGGAGGATATGTTATAAAGAGAAGTCACCATGTGAATCCCTCGGTTTAAATGGATCGAGAAATCCATGCAATTTATTTAGAAGAGTTTTAAAATTAAATGGCATGATGAGATGATGCAATGTAAAAACAAAACAAACCACACGACAAAACTCGGAAACCCTGGAAGGCAACTGAAGCTCCGGTCTTGGGGCGTCACACCTCGGCGCCCTTGAACAGCACCTTCCAGGCATCTTCGTACGTAGTGTCGAAGAGCCTTTTCAGAGTTTGGTGCTGTGCCAGATCGAACTCCCACAATTTGAAGGCCAGTTGTTGGCATGGGAGAATCCAGCGGATGAGCATCACTTGGATTACGTTGACAAGCTTGAGATTCTTGTCCACCAGGTTTCGAACGCAGGTTTGGAGTCCGGACAGCTCTTCCGAATCACCCCATGTCAGGCCCGTCTCTTTCTTTGATGCGAGCCGTGTGGGGAAGCCAGACCGGAATTCGGGGTCTGCCGCCCATTGAGATTCGCGCGGCTCTGTGATGTAGAACCACCCCGATTGCCACCCTTTTATGGTCTCCACAAAGGAGCCCTCGAGCCATAAGACTTTGGCCATCTTGCCAACAATGGCACCTCCGCACTCCGCTTGGAGGCCGCCCACTACTTTCGGCTTGACATTGAAGGTCTTCAGCCATAAGCCGAAGTGGGGTTGGATGCAGAGGAAGGCCTCGCACATAACGATGAACGCCGAGATGTTGAGGATGAAATTCGGGGCCGGATCGTGGAAGTCCAGGCCGTTGTAGAACATGAGCCCCCGGACAATGGGTGAAGTGGAAAACCTAGTCCGCGGAGGAAGTGAGTGAGGAACACCACCCTCTCATGGGGCCTGGGGGTGGGAATGACCTGCCCCTCGTCGAGGAGCCAGTGCGTGATGTCGCTGGACAAGTATCCGGCCTTCCGCAGCTTTTTGACTTGTCCCTCCGTGACGGAGGAGACCATCCACTTGCCTCCCACTCCGGACATGGCTGGAGAAGGTTGAGGAGGGATGTGCGGACTTGGGCGCTGGAGCTCGAGTGCGCGAAAATGGATGAGCAAAGGAGGAAGAAGGCATAGGTGAAAAGGTGGATCCTTATCCCCTTATATGGACGGACGAAGCTATGCGTCCCCCGCCAGCCTGGTAAAACTCGCTTATCTCCCAAGCGCCATAATCAATGGCGCGGTTGGGTTACCCACGTCCGTATTGATGAGAATCCCGGAATAAGGGGGCACGATCTCCTCTCTGAAAGACGTGCCAAGGAAACCGCCTCGCTAAACGCGCTGAGATGGAACAGTAAAAACTATTCATATAAAGGCCTGGACGTGGTGGTCACGCCGCGGAATATGTCAGCAGATCTGTGCAAAGGTTATTCTCTCAACGGTAGTATGTGGAACTTGTTTTGCAGAGCCGGACACTATTCTTGTGTTCAAAATCTTGTTTGAAGTATTCGGAGGAGGAACCCGCCTTGCAATGTCGAAGACAATATGCGCGCCGGACTCGTCGTCATTGAAGCCTGGTTTAGGGGCTATTGAGGGAGTCCTGGATTAGGGGGTGTCCGGATAGCCGAACTATCACCGTTGACCGGACTCCTAGACTATGAAGATAAAAGATTGAAGACTTCGTCCCGTGTCTGGATGGGACTTTCCTTGGCATGGAAGGCAAGCTTGGCGATACGGATATGTAGATCTCCTACCATTGTAACCGACTCTGTGTAACCCTAACCCTATCTGGTGTCTATATAAACCGGAGGGTTTTAGTCCGTAGGACGAACAACAATCATACCATAGGCTAGCTTCTAGGGTTTAGCCTCTCTGATCTGGTGGTAGATCCACTCTTGTACTACCCATATCATCAATATTAATCAAGCAGGAGTAGGGTATTACCTCCATCGAGAGGGCCCGAACCTGGGTAAAAACATCGTGTCCCTTGTCTCCTGTTACCATCCGCCTAGACGCACAGTTCGGGACCCCCTACCCGAGATCCGCCGGTTTTGACACCTACACCTACTCTCTTTACTAAATCTTATGATGGTGAACTGTTTGTGTGCCAAATGTACGTTGATGATATTATCTTTGGCTGTACTGACCAACATTATAGTGATGAATTTGCCTATATGATGAGTGAAGAATATCAAATGTCTATGATGGGAGAGTTGAAATTCTTCTTAGGTCTTCAAATTCGTCAACATCACAATGGCATATTCATATCCCAGGCGAAATACCTCAAGGATGTTCTGAGGAAATTCGGCAGGCAAGATTGCAAAGGCGTCAAAATTCCTATGCCCAAAAATGGCCATCTATGCACTGATGAAAATGGTATTGACTTCGATCACAAGGTATACCGCTCCATGATTGGTTCTTTATTGTACTTATGTGCATCTAGGCCAGATATAATGCTTAGTGTTTGCATGTGTGCCCGATTTCAAGCTACCCCGAAGGAATCACACCATAAGGCTGTGAAGCATATTCTTCGATATCTAGCTCACACACCAACACTAGGATTATGGTACCCCAAGGGCTCTACTTTTGATCTCATTGGATATTCTGACTCTGACTATGCTAGTGATCATGTGGACCGCAAGTCAACATCTGGTACTTGTCATTTCTCGGACGATCTTTGGTCTGTTGGTCCTCGAAGAAACAGAACTGCGTATCACTGTCTACTACGGAAGCTGAGTACATTGCTACTGGTTCTTGCTGTGCTCAATTGCTGTGGATGAAGCAAACTCTCAAGGACTACGACATCAACGTGAAGAATGTGCCTCTCTACTATGACAATGAGAGTGCCATCAAGATTGCTCACAACCCAGTTCAGCACTCGAAGACAAAGCACATTCAGATTCATCATCATTTTCTTCGCGATCATGTGTTGAAGGGTGACATCTTTATTGATCATGTGAAGACTGAAGAACAGCTAGACGATATCTTCACAAAGCCCTTGGATGAGAAGAGATTTAGCAAGTTGCGGTGTGAGCTAAATATCTTAGAATCTTCGAATGTTCTTTGAAAAGAACACACATCCTGACACTTATGCAAAATTGATGAATTAGATGTGCAACACATGAAGAAACGTTTTTCTTCAATCAATGAAGAATAACACTCTAAGTGTGAAGAAATTAATGAAGAATTTGATTCTCAGAACCCTACGACAATTGTACACGGTGTCTGAAATCATCATTCTTATACGGTGGGACACGCCACCACCAAAGTTGAAAATCTTCAATTTGAGTTTTTCCTCAGTTTTGAAATTCTTCAGCTTTTCAAATTCTTCAACTTTGCAAAATCTTCACTGCTTCCGTTGTCTTTCTTCATTGGCTATATATATATATATATATATATATATATATATATATATATATATATATATATATATATATATATATATATATATATATATATATATATATATATTTATGTTTATGTCCTCAAAGATTCACTTATGGCTATTTCTTCAAGTTGCTTTTTCTGCTAAGTGAATGTGATCGGACCCTTCCCCCTCTATACTATACTCAACCCAATCTATTCCCAAATTCTTCATGTGCGTTCTATTTGAAACTCGTTCAAAATATTCACTGTATCCTTGTCAGCTGAAGAAATTGCCAACGGAACTTTAAAACTAATCTTATCCAAATTTTTGGCTTTGCCGCTCAAACCGTTCCGTATCCCACGATAGACTTATCTATTCACCCATGATCTAACACGATCTCCACTTTTCCGTACGTGGGTGACACATGTCAAGCGAATGAGAAGGGTCAGGGGCACGTTCGTCCTAAATCTTCGGGCGAACAGTTTTTCATCGCGACTATAAATACCCCTCTCCCTTCCTCACTTCCTTTACTCCGCCGACCGCTCTCTCTCTCGCCGAGCTTCAAACCCTAGCGCCGCCGCTTCTCCATCATCGCCGGTGAGGAAGAGCTTCACGCCTCGACCTTGTCGCCGTCGTACTCAAGGCCGTCATGAAATCTTCACTCCGCCACCGCCGTAGCTGTCTTCCTCCTCCGAGTTAGGGCGTGAAGATCTGAGTGACGAGCTTCAAATCTACACTTCTCAGTTCGTCGTGTTCTTCATCCAGGGTAATTAAAAGTTACTTTTACTACCCTCTTTGATTCAAATTTTCTCTACAAAATCTTCAAAGGTGTTTTATTCTTCAAATCTTCACACACAAAATACCTCACTAGTCATCTGTTCTTGATTCATTTCTCTAAGCATCATTTTTCTTCAAGATTCCTCAATTGTGCGGATCCTCGATCTATACAACTCTGGAACCTAAGACAAAGAACGCTTAGTGAAATTCTTCAAGGCTCATCTGGTCAAATTCCTCAAACTTGTTCTTTTGAAAACCTTACGAGAACGCATATGACCTCTCCAAATTCCTCGCAACTATACTCTGTTCAAAGGTACTCATGTCCGCTGCTGAGTCACTAGGTTCTCATCAACTTAACTCATTTGCAGCGTTCCTCGAAGATAAGTTGCATACTTCTTCAGAGAATTCGATTGTTCAAATTCCTCAACTGAAGAATATGGCAGACGGTAAGAAGCCACAGAAAGGAGGAAAGAGCCTGAGGTCATGACTGCTTTTGAAATACCTGAGGATATCTATGCTGACTATTGCACACCTGATGAGACCAAGTCCGGAAAGGAGAACAAAAATCAGTGCAAGGTGCGCATACAGAGGATTTAAAGGAGATGGGCAAGAGAATGGAGGGAGTACATATATGTTACTCCAAAGTATATGAAGAAATTTGCATTAAATCCTCCATGCCCAAGAGCTCCATTGGCACCTGATCAAGAAGCTGACCCCACCAGCATCAAGCGTGGTGAGGATTTTCCTGAAGAATGGGCCAAGCGCCAAGCCAAGTTGGTGAGACAAGCCAAAGAAGCAGTGAGGAAATTCAATGAAGACTCTGCTACTCTGCTGCCACCGAGGCCTCTGTCAAGCCTAGGAAATCAATGGCAAAGAAGCCCGCGCACAAGCCAAGTGCTTCACCAACAGTGCCCTCACGGCCAAATTCCTCAGCAATGCCCTCACGGCCAGATTCTTCAAAGCCCTCACGGCCAGTTCCTCATGCTGCTCCTGCTCCTCCAAAATCCTCAGCCCCTCCTCCAAAGTCCTCATCTGCTCCGGCAAAGTCCTCAGCACCTATACATCTGGCCACGTGCCAAAGGACTGCAGGCATCTCTATTGCCTCTGGTGTCTCAGCGAGTTCCTTAGCTGCACCAAACTCTTCATCAGGCCCCACTCTGCTGAAGACAAAGGCAACGGCTGGTCGAGGTCCTCGGCCAAGTCCGAAGAAGAAACAGGTTGCCTTCCAAGTGCCATCTGACGGTGAAGCTGATGATGATGAACTTGCAGAAACCATCAGAGACAGACAAGAAAGGGCCGCTAGAGCCAAAGGCACACTTGTGCCACTACTTTTGGATCTAACGGCGATCCTCGATTACATTGATCTCTGGCACAAGGATCCAGACACCGCTATGCCTGATTTTCATTTGACTCCTGGCCAAAGTCACATGCTCACCCATTTCATCACTGAAGAGATATGGAAATTTGAGAAGGCTAGGCAGATCAAGAAGGCTTAGTTCAGGAAAGAGAAGTTCCTGAGAAAAAACGTTGTCAAAATGACAACTGATGATCTCCTCAAGATCCAGTCTAAAATCAAAGCCCTCAGCAACGACTTTGATGCTTATTATGCTGATTGGCAAGGAGCCAAAGTCAGATTTGTCAACCTGACTAAGAAGTTCACCAATGTTGCAGCTCCAACGCAACAAGAAGTTCCTCAGGCTGAAGCCTCTGCTCAGCCTACTGAAGAACATGCCAGCACCACTGATGATTTTCAGCCTGCTGAAGAAAATGCTAGTTCCAGGCTGATGACTCCATTCCAGCCACCGAAGAAATTGCTGTGGCATCCACTAGTGGTGCGCTGAAGAAATCAGAAGAAGTCAGGCAATCTGCATCGATTCCGAGAGAAATTCAAACAGATTCCTCAGCTCCTCCCGCGCCTACACCAACTCCTATCCTTCCATGTGCATCAGATGTGAAGAAGACCAAGGCTGCAGAGCGAGCTGCAGTGAAGAAAAGGAAAGCATCAGCTGCTTCAGAATCTTCAGCTCCAAAGAAGATTAAGCCTATGACAAGCTCGTTTGAAAATCCGATTGATGTTGTTCCGATTTCCACCATGCCATCAAAGGACCTTGTTCCTTTTGGTGAAGACTATGTGATCCCTAGCGGATCTGATGAAGAAAATCATTTTGCTGCTTCGTCAGAGCAGATTGATGAAGAAATTGAAGTGGATGTGATCCCTTCAACGCCTGTTGTTTCCTCGCCAATGCCTCAGTTCACAGCTGAAGAGGCTGGCATTGAAGAAATTGAAGATGAAGACGTGGATATTGGATGCACTATGCCTGTGATGAATGATGACTTTTGGGAAAGTCAGCATCCCAATTCTCAACTCTTCACCCCAATACAACAAATACCTCAGTCCCCTGCACCAACCGTTCAGCTGGGCTCTGAAGAAACTCATCCCACCTCGTTTGTGCATGAAGAAATTCCAGCCACTAGTGCTGAAGAACCTGCTGCTGCTGATCCTTTGAACACGCAGACTGCAAATGAAGAGGAACCAGAAAATTCTCAGCCTGAAGAACCTGAGATTGTGATTCCTGAGGTAGTGATGCAACTCACTGACACTCCTCTGCCAAAACCAAAGGATCCATTCTCATGCAAGCAAAAGTTCAAGCCTGAAGACTTCTTTGGCGAGCATGTATTCTTCACTGACTACAACCCATGTGACTCTGCTCGCATAAGGAATAGGCGTTTCATGACTGCTAGCCAAGCCAATTTCTATTCCTCTGTGCTATTCAACAAAGACAAAGTCTTCGATCATGCACACATTCCTCACGTGGACATGGAATCTCTGCCGGGCTTCGAGCCAGTCCTTAGTGTTTTCACGATGCTGGATTGCTGAATTTCTGCGCTGACATCTGTGATTGGAATGAAGAACTCATTCTTCAATTCTATGCGACGCTGCACATCACAGGGAATTCTGAAGATGTGAACTCATGGGTGCTGGACTGGATGTCAGAAAATACTCACTACAAGGCACCAGCAACTGTATTACTTCGTGCCCTCCCACTCAGTCCTCCCCTTGATGGTGCTCGTTGCATCTACAACGAACCTGAGCTTACAAATCATTACATGCAAGTGCTAATGAATCCTTTGAAGCCATGGCAGGCCCCTCGACCAAAATTCCTCGTCAAGGAATTCCTGTATGTGCCTCAGACTGTCTATCGCATTCTGACAAAGACAATGAGTCCTATCAAAGGCCAGGATTCAAATGATGAAGACGTCGTTGGCATCATGAAGAATATGCTTTTCAATATCATTCATGGCATTCCCGTCAACTTCCATGATTTCTTCATTAGGACTCTGGCGAATATTGCTATGTCACCATATGAGCTGAAGCCTTATGCACCATGGATTATGAGGTTCATCAGGACAAGGTCTTCACTCAATTACAAGGCTGATACTCTCAACCACTGCAGCTACTTGCCTCCAATTGAAGTCCTCAAACGGACATTTTCCTCAGCTGATGACAAAGGCAAGGCAACTGCTGTGATAGATGAAGGCATTCGTCCATTGGATGGTAAATTTACATGAGGCTGCATCCTACTCCACCAATGATGACTCTGCCACACATGACTCTGCCGCCAACAACTCTGCCAAGCAAAATCCTCAAGCCACATCACCCAGGGTGATGACTGATCGTGAGTTACTCCTCAGTCTTCATCAGAAAGTTGATTGCAATCATAAATGGGTCAAGCGCCAGTTTGGTTCAATTCTTCACAACATGAACTCAACACACAATGCAGTGAAGAAAAACCAATACTACCTCCATGAAACCTTCAACCGTACCTGGGCTGTTCTATCTCATGTCTACAACGCACATGATCTGAAGAAAATGGGTCTCAAGGAAGAATTTGATTGGTCTGCACCTCCACCGAAGAAATTCAAGAAGGTCAAGGTTCCTTCCTTGGTGGCCAGCTCCTATTCTTCATCGCGCGACACTGATGAAAATGAAGACTTGGACGACACTGCGGCAGGCCCTACTACGACAACCGACCCCGACAACGCTGGCGCTCCTCCATCAACTTGATATTGTTCAGGGGCGCTAGTCCTTAGTTTCGATCCTTTTGGTCATTCGATGACAAAGGGGGAGAAATTTGAGTTAGTCTTCAAGCGGGTCTATTATATGGGCGTTTTCTGCTAAGTTACAACTCTCGCTCTTCTGAAACTTTTATTGGATCGAGTTGTAATCTTAAACCCGATGGTGCTCTGATACTTTTGATGTGTTCCTCTGCATGCTTATTCTTCGTTATATGTTAATACACGCATGCTGAATTACATCAGTCACCATATTTCATCATGCATTTCAAATTCTTCATATTATATGTCAAATGCATGTATGAATTACAAGATATAGGGGGACTCCATGATTCAACTCTTTCTTGAGTCATAGGAAACACCGTACTATTAAAGGGGGTCGAGGAAATACTAAGGAAAAATTTCCATGTGATGCTCAACTCAAAATCCTACACCTACCAATCCCTTCGAGTGAAGCCTTTGAAATCTCAAACAGTTCACTCAATTTCTTCAAGATGTGAGACGAAGTTCTTCCGGTCACGAGAATTTGTTCGACCGAGGAGTTAGGAATTCGCCAGTCGGATTGCCTACACAAGATGAGAACATGATAGCCCTTAGGAATTTGAGAGTCAAATTTCCGACCGTTGCTGTGCTATGCGCCAGCTGTTCCAAAATATCTTATCCACCTAACGGTCATATCATTGAAGGGCATTTATGTCTTATCATGTCGGGCTGTTCCCTAGGCTATAAATAGCCGCCCCCTACAACCACTAGCTGGTTGGTTTCTCTGAGAGAAACTGACACTTGTCATTTGAGAGCATCCCATCCTCCGAGGACTTTGAGCGAAAATCATCGAGTGAGGAAAAACCCAAACCCAAACACCTACAAACCCAAAGTGATTGAGCATCACTGAAGAGATTGATCCTGCGTGGATCTGACGCTTGTTACCTTTGAAGACTGTGCTTCTTCCAGACGGTTAGGCATCATGGTCTAGAGCATCCAAGAGGAATTGTGGATCGCCTAGTGACCGAGTCTGTGAAGGTTTGTAAGTCGCCTGAAGACTTACCATGAGTGTTTGGACGAGGTCTGTGTGACCTTAGTTCAAGGAGAATACGGTGAGGACTTGGTGTCCTGATCTGCGTGCTCAGCGACTGGGTGTCCGGGACTGTGTGTCCTCGAGTTTAGATACTTAGCCGCTCCAACCAGACATACAACTGAGACAGCAGTTGGAACTGGTCTACCAAATCATTGTCTTTACCAACCTTACTGGTTCTATTTCCTCAACTCATTCATTTCCTCATTACTGTGTTGAGTGTTTGTTCATATCTTTGTTTGAAGACTTTGACTTAAGACTTTCTCAATTTCCTCAGTTCAATTTCTTCAGTCTGTTTGTCTTCATCTTGTGTTATCCTGTGACTACGCTTTCGGTACTCTGTGCTTGTCTTCCTTTCATCATGATGACTATGTCTGTATTCTGTTATGCTTACTTCTGAGTACTTATTCCGCTGCAAGTAGTTCTTCGCTAAGGACTTTCCTCACCGGCAAATTCCTCAGTGGAGAATTCATGAAAATCGCCTGTTCACCCCCCCTCTAGTCCATATAATGCACTTTCAGGAATTGCAAACTCTTGGTGGTGAGCATCACGGAATTGTTGATGGAGAAGGGTTGATGATGACAACAACAACGAATTCCACCCTCCGGAGCCCCGAACAGACTCCAGATCAGCCCTCTCAATAAAGAATAGGTGGTAACGGCTCCGTATCATAAAACATGATGATTTCTTCTCTCTGATTTTTTCCTCCCGAAATAGGTATATATGGAGTTGAAGTTAGGGTTACCGGAGGCTCTAGGGGCCCACAAGCCTAGGGGGTAGGCGCGCCCCCTGAGCTTGTGGCTCCTGGGAGGCCCCCCTCTGGTAATTCTCTTTGCCAATATTTTTTTTATATTCCAGAAATAATCTCCGTAAATTTTCAGCCCGATTCGAGAACTTTTATTTCTGCACATAAATAACACCATGGCAATTCTGCAGAAATAACGTTAGTCCGGGTTAGTTCCATTCAAATCATGCAAATTAGAGTCCAAAACAAGAGCAAAAGTGTCTGGAAAAGTAGAAACATTTGGGACGTATCACGTGGGGGCCTGCTGCCATGAAAATAATGATGGTTATCCTCGTGCTCTTTTCGCATCGCGGCAACGTCCTACATGATCGGTCCTTCTCGATTTGGTCATCGACGTGTTACGAAACTGCTGCCGGAGATCCTGCCCAAGATATCTGGATCAGAAAGAATTCGGTCGTGCACGCCATATCAGCCTACGAGGTTGCATGACGACGTAGAGTGAAGCTCGATTGTTTGTTAACACCATGGGACATGTCGGCTTCTTGATTTGTATGGTCTAGACAAGTATGGAGAAAGTCATGGTGCCTGATATCGAAGGATCTATTAGATGGACGGAAGCTTCAAGGCGATGGAGTCAACCAGGTGGTTGGTAACTCCCAGGAGCAGCAGTGTCAAGTGGGGCAACAACAGTAGATGAATTCATTTTTTGTGGTGCTCGTCGGGTGCCGAGCCGTGACATTCAGGGTGAAAACCTAAGTCTGGCCTTCGTTGATTGTGCCTGTCAATTGCCTTGCTGAAGGAATTGTTTTGGGAGCTCTGGCTTCTCCATGACAAAAATCTAAGATCTTGGATGGGCAACGATGGTGCTTGTGCACTGTTTCCTTCTTAGAGGTATTTCTTTTGGAGATATTTTATGTTTTCCGGGTGTTGTATTTGGTGGTGATTTGTGTGCGGCTGCTGAGAGAAGTTGATCGCTGTGGCAGGCCCTTTGTTTTTTTCCTTTCTTTTCTATTTTTCTTTGGCTGTGTGCATCCTGGATGTCGTTGCAACATCTTGTAGGTGCAGAGGCTGGGTGTAATTGGTATATGCGCGATATTAGTTTATCCCCTTTTGAAAAAAAGTGCGAACATGGGCATCAATAACAACTAGAACACCTTATAGAACCATTCCAAGTCCGTTAGTCAGGTCGTGTACTTGTGGTCATTGAATGCTAAGAGTGTCGGTGTCAGTACCGGCGGATCTCGGGTAGGGGGTCCCGAACTGTGTGTCTAGGCGGATGGTAACAGGAGACAAGGGACACGATGTTTTTACCCAGGTTCGGGCCCTCTCGATGGAGGTTAAACCCTACTCCTGCTTGATTAATATTGATGATATGGGTAGTACAAGAGTAGATCTACCACGAGATCAGAGAGGCTAAACCCTAGAAGCTAGCCTATGGTATGATTGTTGTTCGTCCTACAGACTAAAATCCCTCCGGTTTATATAGACACCGGAGAGGGCTAGGGTTACACAGAGTCGGTTACAATGGGAGGAGATCTACATATCCGTATCGCCAAGCTTGCCTTCCACGCCAAGGAAAGTCCCATTCGGACACGGGACGAAGTCTTCAATCTTGTATCTTCATAGTCCACGAGTCCGGCCAAAGGTTATAGTCCGGCTATCCGGACACCCCCTAATCCAGGACTCCCTAAGTAGCCCCTGAACCAGGCTTCAATTATGACGAGTCCGGCACGCAGATTGTCTTCGGCATTGCAAGACGGGTTCCTCCTCCGAATACTTCATAGAAGATTTTGAACACAAGGATAGTGTCCGGCTCTGCAAAATAAGTTCCACATACCACCGTAGAGAGAATAATATTTACACAAATCCAATCTGTTGACGTATTCCGCAGCGTGACATCACACCACGGCCAAGCCTTTATTCGAATCGTTTTTACCGTCCCACCTCAGTGCACTTAGCGAGGCGGTTTCCTTGGCACGTCTTGTCGAAGCAGAGATCGTGTCCCCTTATTCCGAGATTCTCATCAATACGGGCATGGGTAACCCAATCGTGCCATTAATTACGACGCTTGAGAGATAAGCAAGTTTTACCAGGCTGGTGGGGGCACATAGTTTTGTCCGCCCATATAAGGGGATAAGGATCCACCTTTTTCATCTACGCCTTCTTCCTCCTTTGCTTATCCATTTTCGCGCACTCGAGCTCCAGCGCCCAAGTCCGCATACCCCACCTCAACCTTCTCCAGCCATGTCCGGAGCGGGAGGCAAGTGGATGGTCTCCTCCGTCACGGAGGGACACATCAAGAAGCTGAGGAAAGCTAGATAATTGTCCAATGACATAACGCACTGGCTCCCAGACGAGGGGCAGCTCATCCCCACCCCAGGCCCCATGAGAGGGTGGTGTTCCTCACCCATTTCCTCCGCGGACTAGGCTTTCCACTCCACCCATTTGTCCGGGGGCTCATGTTCTACTACGGCCTGGATTTCCATGATCTGGCCCCGAACTTTATCCTCAACATCTCGGCGTTTATCGTCGTGTGCGAGGCTTTCCTCCGCATCAAGCCCCACTTCGGCTTATGGCTGAAGACCTTCAATGTCAAGCCGAAGGTAGTGGGCGGCCAGCAAGCGGAGTGCGGAGGCGCCATGGTGGCAAGATGCACAACGTTATATGGCTCGAGGGCTCCTTCGTGGAAACCATCAGGGGGTGGCAATCGGGGTGGTTCTACATCACCGAGCCGCGTGACCCTGAATGGGCAGCAGCCCTCGAATTCCGATCTGGCATCCCCACACGGCTCACCTCCAGGCGAGAGAAGGGCCTGTCGTGGGGTAATTCGGGAGAGCTGACTGGACTCCAAACCTGCGTCCAAAACCTGGTGGGCAAGAAGGTTAAACTTGTCAACGTAGTACAGGTCATGCTCATCCGCCGGATCCTCCCATGTCAACGACGGGCTTTTAACTTGTGGGAGTTCGACCCGGCCCAGCACCAAACTCTGACCAAGCTCTTTGACACAACGCACGAGGATGCCTGGAAGGTGCTATTCAAGGGCGCCGAGGTTCCCCCTCCCATTACCGAGGATCACGGATTCTGCGCGAAGGGCCAAGCCAGTGTAGTAAGCTTGTTTTACCCTTTACGGGATACTTGTTTTTCATAGTTTGACTCTATGCGGGATCTAAGCTCCCGTTCCTTTGACAGGACTGGCAGAAGAAGACCGGACAGATCGACTGTCCGGCTCCTTTGACCGAAGGCCCAGCAGATGCCCGCTTGGTGAAGCTGCTGGTCCCGGCACCTTACGTGGTGCCGAAGAAGAAGGCTAAGAAGAAGGCCGCGGGAACCCGGAACAGCTCCCGGCGCCCAGTGGAACCGGACTCGTCGTCTGATGACTCCGAGGCGCACTCCTCCCACGAAAGCGAGGAGGAGGAAAGAGAGGTTTCTTCTCCAGCAGGGGAAGAAAAGAACAGGAAAGCCACCCCAACTGGGGAGGCCAGAGGGTCCAAGAAGGGAAGAACCCTTCCCCCGGATTACTCCACCAACGTCGCCGATAGCGAGGAGGAGTTGCCGCCTAGGGCCAAGCCCCTGGCGAAGTCGTAAGTGTTTGGACACCAGAGTGATTCATAGTGTTCTTTTATTGCACAGCATTCCCTGATGCCGGATATAATCATGCAGTCCGCCCAAAGCACGGCTCGGCGCCGTCGGCGCCTCCTGGATTAAATCGGATGTGAATTCGCTTTCGACCGCTACCTCCCCTCGCCCTACGGACGATGCCGAGGTGGAGTCCCAAAAGGGTCCAAGCCAGGAGGAGGTGGTCCTGGAGGCGCCGCAAGGCGACCGCCCGGACTCCAGGTGCAAAGGGGACAAAAACCCCAAGGGCTCCAAGTCCGGCCCCAGGCCGGACACCGCACCGGAACCTTCAATAGTTCCGGAGTCCAGCAGGCGGCCCCCTAGTAAGAAGGGCAAGCCTACGACGCCGGTGACCTCCGTCCAACCGGAGGCACCGGATAATTTGCTGGAGGTGCTTAACGGCGCCTCCATCGACGAGGAGCACCGCACTATTATGAGTGCGGTTATCCAGAAGGTTCAGTCCGCCAAGAGCGGGCTGACTGAAGCATGTGCCAGCCTTCTAACAGGCTTTGAGGTATGTATTTAAGATATGTAAAAATATTACCGCATAGACAGTAGCCCCTGATGCTCAGTTTGGTGTTTGGAAAGAAAAGCCGAACTGAGGATCAAAAAGATATACGCAGGAGTCTAACATAAGTATGTCAATATGGGAATCCAGGATGCGTTGCTGACCTCTGCCGCACTGATAGCGGAGGTCGATGCATTGAAGCAGCGCCTCGAGCGGTCAGAGAACGAGCTCGGCCTTGCCAAAAAGCAGCTCGAGGACAAGGAAGGTAAGTAATACCTTATGTAAGTATATAAAAAAGATGCGGTTGCAAAAAATGACAGGACCAACGTGAGTATTACAGGGGCCACAACCCAGGTGGCAACCCTAAAGAAAGCGTTGTCCAAGGCCGAAGACAATGCGGCCGTGGAGCGCATCAAGCGAGAAAAGCAGGAGGCGCGGGTGGCGGAGGTGCAGCAAGAGCTCCAGGCTCTCCTGAAAAAACATGAGAGTTTGGAGCTTGACTTAGAGACTCGAGAGTCCGAGCTTGCCTCGGCCCTTCAGTAAATTGAGGAGATGAAGAAAATAGCGGCGGGTAAGGCATTCTTTATGCAAAGCAAGCACGTGAAAGTGAATTACTTGTTACTTACCCAAGTCCGCAGTGTGTCCGACGCTGCCGCATACTAACGGGCCGAGGAGGGGAGCTTGACGGAGAAAGTGTTCTGGTCTCAGTATGGTGAGGCCGGACACCCGGTGCCCTTGAGAGACCAGCTAAAGTAGCTGGTCGAGCTCCATAAGGTGGCCGAACAGGCCATGAAGGGCCTTATAGTCCGGCTATGGCCTGGGGAGGTCATGCCTGGGAGCTACTTTGGGCTGGTGAGGCGGCTGGCGGATGTATGTCCACACCTTGAAGTCATCAAGCGCTCTGTATGCATCGAAGGTGCCCGTAGGGCACTTGCCCGTGTTAAAGTACACTGGGGCAAGATGGATGCTGAGAAGCTGGTGACGGATGGGCCACCGGAGGGCAAGGAGCATCGCAAGCCGAGATGTATTATGAGGCGTCTGAAGGGTGCCCGCCTTGTGGCGGATGAATGTTCCAAGGATGTAATTTTGAGTAAACTCGCTCGTGTTATCCCATGTGCTGAAAACTTGTTCATATGCGCTAAGCAACGCTTTTGAATTTAAAATATTACCTTCAATGCGGCTGTTTATTAAATCGAGAGATGGCGAGTGTCGTCGGCTTCGCCCCATGCCACGAGTCTTTGGGGTGTTGGGATAAACCTGAGCGCTCTTGTTCCCATTCTTGGGTCCTTCGAGGGAGGCGCTCAGCACAACGAACAAGGCAATCGGACTATAATGCTTTATCACACTCACTTAGCCATAGAATTCTATAATTTCAAATTTTGTCGAAGCCCCTAGTATTCGGAAGACCGAGTTTGGGGCGCTATCCACGCCTAGGCCAGACAAAGCCGACTCCTCGCTCTAAGCGACATAAGTCTTTAGGGACTCAAAACCTCTCGAACAGCGACCAACTCTCGCCCTATCATCACGATCAGTTTTAGCTTTCTCTACTGAGGTGCTGAACCCAGCTCAACCGGGGCACGATCGCAGTAGTTCTCCTAGCGATACCTTAGCCGATATAACGGAACATAAGGTACCAAAACATAGGAGCCTGGCAAACCCAACTATTGACCCAAGACATGATTCGGAGCTGATGCATATAATGCTATAAGTTCGGGGTGCCGCACTTGTTAAAGTGTTCGGACTTCTCACGCTGTATTATGGGGTACTTGAGCCCCTGGCGTATTTGGCCGTACCAAAGTGTACGGGTGCTAAATGTCATAAGTGAACATATGTATTGAAAAAGAAATAAATAGAAAATGAAATAATAAGCCGAAGCTTAGCATTGTTTATTAAAAGGCTGCTGTGAAAGCAGAACGATACAAATAGTGCGATAAGCAAGAGATGGGACTATTTGACATGTCCCCCTCCAGGGGCAAGCCGCGAGACGGTATGTAAGACAGGTATTTAGCTCGTTATAGAGACTGTGGGAAATATGCCCTAGTGGCAATAATAAAAGGATTATTATTATATTTCCTTGTTCGTGATAATTGTCTTTTATTCATGCTATAATTGTATTATCCGGAAATCATAATACACGTGTGAATACATAGACTACAATATGTCCCTAGTGAGCCTCTAGTTGACTAGCTCGTTGATCAACAGATAGTCATGGTTTCCTGACTATGGACATTGGATGTCATTGATAACGGGATCACATCATTAGGAGAATGATGTGATGGACAAGACAATCCTAAGCATAGCACAAGATCGTGTAGTTCGTTTGCTAGAGCTTTTCCAATGTCAAGTATCTTTTCCTTAGACCATGAGATCGTGTAACTCCGGATACTGTAGGAGTGCTTTGGGTGTACCAAGCGTCACAACGTAATCGGTGACTATAAAGGTGCACTACAGGTATCTCCGAAAGTGTCTGTTGGGTTGACACGGATCGAGACTGGGATTTGTCACTCCGTATTACGGAGAGGTATCACTGGGCCCACTCGGTAATGCATCATCATAATGAGCTCAAAGTAACCAAGTGTTTGGTCACGGGATCATGCATTAAGGTACGAGTAAAGTGACTTGCCGATAACGAGATTGAACGAGGTATTGGGATACCGACGATCGAATCTCGGGCAAGTAACATACCGATTGACAAAGGGAATTGTATACGGGGTTGCTTGAATCCTCGACATCGTAGTTCATCCGATGAGATCATCGAGGAGCATGTGGGAGCCAACATGGGTATCCAGATTCCGCTGTTGGTTATTGACCGGAGAGCCGTCTCGGTCATGTCTACATGTTTCCCGAACCCGTAGGGTCTACACACTTAAGGTTCGGTGACGCTAGGGTTGTATGAATATGAGTATGTAGGAAACCGAATGTTGTTCGGAGTCCCGGATGAGATCCCGGACGTCACGAGGAGTTCCGGAATGGTCTGGAGGTAAATAATTATATATGGGAAGTCGAGTTTCAGCCATCGGAAAAGTTTCGGGGTCCACCGGTATTGTACCGGGACCACCAGAAGGGTCCCGGAGGTCCACCGGGTGGGGCCACCTATCACGGAGGGCCCCATGGGCTGAAGTGGGAGGGGAACCAGCCCCTGGATGGCTGGTGCGCTCCCCTGCCCCCCCGCGCCTAGGGTTGGGAACCCTAGTGGAGGGGGCGCCCCACTTGCCTTGGGGGGCACTCCACCCCCCTTGGCCGCCACCCCCTAGGAGATCCCATCTCCTAGGGCCGGCGCCCCCCTGGGGTCCCTATATAAAGAGGGGGGTGGGAGGGCAGCCGCACCCTTGCACTTGGCGCCTCCCTCCCCCTGCTACACCTCCTCCTCCTCTCGTAGTTGCTTGGCGAAGCCCTGCCGGAGCCCGGCTGCATCTAGCACCACGCCGTCGTGCTGCTGGATCTTCATCAACCTCTCCTTTCCCATTGCTTGATGAATACGGAGTAGACGTCACGCTGACCGTACGTGTGTTGAACGCGGAGGTGCCGTCCGTTTGGCGCTAGGATCTCCGGTGATTTGGATCACGACGAGAATGACTCCCTCAACCCCGTTCTCTTGAACGCTTCCGCACGCGTTCTACAAGGGTATGTAGATGCATCACTCTCTCTCGTTGCTAGATGAACTCATAGATGGATCTTGGTGAACGTAGGAAATTTTTATTTTATGCAACGTTCCCCAACAGTGGCATCATGAGCTAGGTCTATGCGTAGTTCTCTATTGCACGAGTAGAACACAATTTGTTGTGGCGTAGATGTTGTCAACTTTCTTGCCGTTACTAGTCTTATTTTGCTTCAGCGGTATTGTGGGATGAAGCGGCCCGGACCGACCTTACACGTAGACTTACGTGAGACAGGTTCCACCGACTGACATGCACTAGTTGCATAAGGTGGCTAGCGGGTGTCTGTCTCTCCCACTTTAGTTGGAGCGGATTCGACGAAAAGGGTCCTTATGAAGGGTAAATAGAAGTTGACAAATCATGTTGTGGCTTTTTCGTAGGTAAGAAAACGTTCTTGCTAGAACCCTATTGCAGCCACGTAAAAGATGCAACAACAATTAGAGGACGCCTAACTTGTTTTTGAAGCAATTGCCTTGTGATGTAATATGGCCAAAAGTTGTGATGTATGATGAATGATATATTGTGATGTATGAGATCATGTTCTTGTAATAGGAATCACGATTGGCATGTCGATGAGTATGACAACCGGCAGGAGCCATAGGAGTTGTCTTAATTATTGTATGACATGCGTGTCATTGATTCAACACCATGTAATTACTTTGCTTTATTGCTAAACCGTTAGCTATAGTAGTAGAAGTAATAGTTGGCGAGCAACTTCATGGAGACACGGTGATGGAGATCATAATGATGGAATCATGGTGTCATGCCGGTGACAAGATGATCATGGAGCCCCGAAGATGGAGATCAAAGGAGCTATGTGATATTGGTCATATCATGTCACTACTATATAATTGCATGTGATGTTTATTATGTTTATGCATCTTGTTTACTTAGATCGACGGTAGTAAATAAGATGATCCCTTATAATAATTTCAAGAAAGTGTTCTCCCTAACTATGCACCGTTGCTAAAGTTCGTCGTTCCGAAGCACCACGTGATGATCGGGTGTGATAGATTCCTACGTTCACATACAACGGGTGTAAGACAGTTTTACACATGCAAAACACTTAGGTTAACTTGACGAGCCTAGCATGTACAGACATGGCTTCAGAACACAAGAGACCTAAAGGTCGAACATGAGTCGTATGGAAGATACGATCAACATGGTGATGTTCACCGACGATGACTAGTCCGTCTCACGTGATGATCGGACATGGCCTAGTCGACTCGGATCATGTAACACTTAGATGACTAGAGTGATGTCAAATCTGAGTGGGAGTTCATTAAATAATTTGATTAGATGAACTTAATTATCATGAAAATTAGTCTAAAATCTTTGCAAAATGTCTTGTAGATCAAATGTCCAACGCTCATGTCACCATGAACTTCAACACATTCCTAGAGAAAACCAAGCTGAAAGACGATGGCGGCAACTATTCGGACTGGGTCCAGAACCTGAGGATCATCCTCATAGCAGCCAAGAAGCAATATGTCCTAGAAGCACCGCTAGGTGAAGAACCCATCGCAGAGAACCAAGACGTTATGAACGCTTGGCAGTCTCGTCTTGATGATTACTCCCTCGTTCAGTGCGGCATGCTTTACAGCTTAGAACCGGGGCTCCAAAAGCGTTTTGAGCAACACGGAGCATATGAGATGTTCGAGGAGTTGAAAATGGTTTTCCAAGCTCATGCCCAGGTCGAGAGATATGAAGTCTCCGACAAGTTCTATAGTTGTAAGATGGAGGAAAATAGTTCTGTCAGCGAGCACATACTCAAAATGTCTGGGTTGCACAACCGCATGTCCCAGCTGGACATTAACCTCCCGGACGAGGCGATCATTGACAGAATCCTTCAGTCGCTCCCACCGAGCTACAAGAGCTTTGTGATGAACTACAATATGCAGAGGATGGTGAAAACTATTCCTGAAGTATTTTCAATGCTGAAGTCAGCAGAGGTAGAAATCAAGAAGGAACATCAAGTGTTGATGATCAATAAAACCACTAAGTTCAAAACTGGCAACTGTAAGAAGAACTTCAAGAAGGACGGCAAGGATGTTGCCGCGCCCGGTAAGCCAGTCACCGGGAAGAAGTCAAAGAATGGACGCAAGCCTGAGACTGAGTGCTTTTATTGCAAAGGAAGGGTCCTTTGGGCGGAACTGCCCCAAATACTTAGCGCACAAGAAGGCCAGCAACACTAAAGGTATATTTGATATACATGTAATTGATGTGTACCTTACCAGTACTCGTAGTAACTCCTGGTATTTGATACGGTGCCGTTGCTCATATATGTAACTCACAGCAGGAGCTGCGGAATAAGCGGAGACTGGCGAAGGGCGAGGTGACGATCGCGCTGCCGAATGGTTCCAAGGTCGATGTGATCGCCGTCGACACGCTACCTCTACATTTACCTACGGGATTAGTTTTAAACCTCAATAATTGTTATTCAGTGCCAAGTTTGAGCATGAACATTGTATCAGGATCTCGTTTAATGCGAGATGGCTACTCATTTAAATCCGAGAATAATGGTTGTTCTATTTATATGAGAGATATGTTTTATGGTCATGCTCCGATGGTTAATGGTTTATTCTTAATGAATCTCGAATATGATGTTACACATATTCATAGTGTGAATACCAAAAGATGTAAAGTTGATAACGATAGTCCCACATACTTGTGGCACTGCCGCCTTGGTCACATTGGTGTCAAGCGCATGAAGAGGCTCCATGCTGATGGACTTTTAGAGTCTCTCAATTATGAATCATTTGACACATGCGAACCATGCCTCATGGGCAAAATGACCAAGACTCCGTTCTCCGGAACAATGGAGCGAGCAACCAACTTATTGGAAATCATACATACCGATGTGTGCGGTCCAATGAGCGTTGAGGCTCGCGGAGGATATCGTTATGTTCTCACTCTCACAGACGACTTAAGTAGATATGGGTAGGTCTACTTGATGAAACACAAGTCTGAGACCTTTGAAAAGTTCAAGGAATTTCAGAATGAGGTAGAGAATCAACGTGACCGAAAAATAAAGTTCTTACAATCAGATCGTGGAGGAGAATATTTAAGTCACGAGTTTGGTACACACTTAAGGAAATGTGGAATCGTTTCACAACTCACGCCGTCTGGAACACCTCAGCGTAACGGTTTGTCTGGACGTCGTAATCGCACTCTATTGGATATGGTGCGATCTATGATGTCTCTTACAGATTTACCGCTATCATTTTTGGGATACGCTCTAGAGACAGCTACATTCACTTTAAATAGGGCACCGTCTAAATCCTTTGAGACGACAACGTATGAATTATGGTTTGGGAAGAAACCTAAGCTGTCGTTTCTAAAAGTTTGGGGATGCGATGCTTATGTCAAGAAACTTCAACCTGAAAAGCTCGAACCCAAGTCGGAAAAATGCGTCTTCATAAGATACCCTAAGGAAACCATTGGGTATACCTTCTACCTTAGATCCGAAGGCAAGATCTTTTTTGCCAAGAACGGATCCTTTCTTGAAAAAGAGTTTCTCTCGAAAGGAGTAAGTGGGAGGAAAGTAGAACTCGATGAAGTACTACCTCTTGAACTGGAAAGTAGTGCAGCTCGGAAAATGTTCTGTGGTGCCTACACCGATCGGAGAGGAAATTAATGATGATGATAAAGGTACTTGAATCAAGTTGCTCTTGAACTTCAGGGTCCACAAGGACACGTTCCACACAAGAGTGGTATGGCAACCCTGTCACGGAAATCATGTTGTTAGACAACGGTGAACCTTCGAACTATGAAGAAGCGATGGCGGGCCCAGATTCCAACAAATGGCTTGAAGCCATGCAATCCGAGATAGGATCCATGTATGAAAACAAAGTATGGATTTTGACAGACTTGCCCGATGATCGGCGAGCGATAGAAAACAAATGGATCTTTAAGAAGAAGACGGATGCGGATGGTAATGTTACCATCTATAAAGCTCGACTTGTCGCTAAAGGTTATCAGCAAGTTCAAGGGGTTGACTATGATGAGACTTTCTCTCCTGTAGCGAAGCTGAAGTCCGTCCGAATCATGTTAGCAATTGCCGCATACTATGATTATGAGATATGGAAAATGGACGTCAAAACGGCATTCCTTAACGGCTATCTTAAGGAAGAACTGTATATGATGCAGCCAGAAGGTTTTGTCAACCCTAAGAATGCTAACAAGGTATGCAAGCTCCAGCGATCCATTTATGGGCTGGTGCAAGCATCTCTGAGTTGGAACATTCGCTTTGATGAGATGATCAAAGCGTTTGGGTTTATGCAGACTTATGGAGAAGCCTGCGTTTACAAGAAAGTGAGTGGGAGCTCTGTAGCATTTCTCATATTATATGTAGATGACATACTTTTGATGGGAAATGATATAAAACTTTTGGACAGCATTAAGGCCTACTTGAATAAGAGTTTTTCAATGAAGGACCTTGGAGAAGTTGCTTATATATTAGGCATCAAGATCTATAGAGATAGATCGAGACGCCTAATAGGTCTTTCACAAAGCACATACCTTGATAAGATTTTGAAGAAGTTCAAAATGGATCAGTCCAAGAAAGGGTTCTTGCCTGTATTACAAGGTGTGAAATTGAGCTCGGCTCAATGTCCGACCACGACAGAAGATATAGAAGAGATGAGTGTCATCCCCTATGCATCAGCCATAGGGTCTATTATGTATGCCATGCTGTGTACCAAACCTGATGTAAACCTTGCCGTAAGTTTGGTAGGAAGGTACCAAAGTAATCCCGGCAAGGAACACTGGACAGCGGTCAAGAATATCCTGAAGTACCTGAAAAGGACTAAGGACATGTTTCTCGTTTATGGAGGTGACGAAGAGCTTGTCATAAAGGGTTACGTCGACGCTAGCTTCGACACAGATCTGGCTGACTCTAAGTCACAAATCGGATACATGTATATGTTGAATGGTGGAGCAGTAAGCTGGTGCAGCTGCAAGCAGAGCGTTGTGGCGGGATCTACATGTGAAGCGGAGTACATGGCAGCCTCGGAGGCAGCGCATGAAGCAATTTGGGTGAAGGAGTTTATCACCGACCTAGGAGTCGTACCCAATGCGTCGGGGCCGATCAAACTCTTCCGTGACTACACAGGAGCTATTGCACTTGCCAAGGAGCCCAGGTTTCACAAGAAGACCAGGCACATCAAGCGTCGCTTCAACTCCATTCGTGAAAATGTTCAAGATGGAGACATAGAAATTTGTAAAGTGCATACGGATCTGAATGTCACAGATCCGTTGACTAAACCTCTTCCGCAAGCAAAACATGATCAATACCAGAACTCTATGGGTGTTCGATTCATCACAATGTAACTAGATTATTGACTCTAGTGCAAGTGGGAGACTGTTGGAAATATGCCCTAGAGGCAATAATAAAAGGATTATTATTATATTTCCTTGTTCGTGATAATTGTCTTTTATTCATGCTATAATTGTATTATCCGGAAATCGTAATACACGTGTGAATACATAGACTACAATATGTCCCTAGTGAGCCTCTAGTTGACTAGCTCGTTGATCAACAGATAGTCATGGTTTCCTGACTATGGACATTGGATGTCATTGATAACGAGATCACATCATTAGGAGAATGATGTGATGGACAAGACCCAATCCTAAGCATAGCACAAGATCGTGTAGTTCGTTTGCTAGAGCTTTTCCAATGTCAAGTAGCTTTTCCTTAGACCATGAGATCGTGTAACTCCCGGATACCGTAGGAGTGCTTTGGGTGTACCAAACGTCACAACGTAACTGGGTGACTATAAAGGTGCACTATAGGTATATCCGAAAGTGTCTGTTGGGTTGACACGGATCGAGACTGGGATTTGTAACTCCGTATTACGGAGAGGTATCACTGGGCCCACTCGGTAATGCATCATCATAATGAGCTCAAAGTAACCTAGTGTTTGGTCACGGGATCATGCATTACGGTACGAGTAAAGTGACTTGCGGGTAACGAGATTGAACGAGGTATTGGGATACCGACGATCGAATCTCGGGCAAGTAACATACCGATTGGCAAAGGGAATTGTATACGGAGTTGCTTGAATCCTCGACATTGTGGTTCATCCGATGAGATCATCGAGGAGCATGTGGGAGCCAACATGGGTATCCAGATCCCGCTGTTGGTTATTGACCGGAGAGCCGTCTCGGTCATGTCTACATGTCTCCCGAACCCGTAGGGTCTACACACTTAAGGTTCGGGGACGCTAGGGTTGTATGAATATGAGTATGCAGCAAACCGAATGTTGTTCGGAGTCCCGGATAAGATCCCGGACGTCACGAGGAGTTCCGGAATGGTCCGGAGGTAAAGAATTATATATGCGAAGTCGAGTTTCGGCCATCGGGAAAGTTTCGGGGTCCACTGGTATTGTACCGAGACCACCAGAAGGGTCCCGGGGGTCCACCGGGTGGGGCCACCTATCCCGGAGGGCCCCATGGGCTGAAGTGGGAGGGGAACCAGCCCCTGGTTGGCTGGTGCGCCCCCCCTGCCCCCCTGCACCTAGGGTTGGGAACCCTAGGGGAGGGGGTGCCCCACTTGCCTTGGGTGGCACTCCACCCCCCTTGGCCGCCGCCCCCTAGGAGATCCCATCTCCTGGGGCGGCGCCTGGGTCCCTATATAAAGAGGGGGGTGGGAGGCAGCCGCACCCTTGCACTTGGCGCCTCCCTCCCCCTGCTACACCTCCTCCTCCTCCCATAGTTGCTTGGCGAAGCCCTGCCGAGCCTCGCTGCATCCACCACCACGCCGTCGTGCTGCTGGATCTTCATCAACCTCTCCTTTCCCCTTGCTGGATCAAGACGGAGGAGACGTCACGCTAACTGTACGTGTGTTGGACGCGGAGGTGCCGTCGGTTCGGCGCTAGGATCTCCGGTGATTTGGATCATGACGAGAACGACTCCCTCAACCCCGTTCTCTTGAACGCTTCCGCACGCGATCTACAAGGGTATGTAGATGCATCTCTCTCTCTCTCGTTGCTAGATGAACTCATAGATGGATCTTGGTGAACGTAGGAAAACTTTATTTTATGCAACGTTCCCCAACAGAGACCACCTGGACATACGACATAGTTTTCTGCCTCCCTGGCTGTTGCATCGTGTGTTCGGCAATTGTACTGCCGGACAGGCCTTCCGGAGATTGGAGTCCTGAAAGTAAGAAAAAGGAATGACAAACTCGGGAGCCCCTCGTGTGGTTGAGCCGCATTTTGGGCATGCCGTGGTCGTGCCCCTTCCCCTATGCCCATGGTATTTCCAGAGCGTAATTATGTACGCGTAGTACTGGTTTCACAATTTCGCAAGGGCTGGGGTTGGGGCCGCATTGCTACGCTTACTCGGAACGTGCCAGGCGGTCTTGTTGTAGGTTACACCGGGCGTGCTTGACGGTGTACGGACGTTTAATAGCCGGACTGGAGAATTGCCTTGAGAGGCTACTTTGTACTTCCGCCGCGAGGGCCGCCGTATGCTCCTCCGTTCGGAGAGAGCGTTCGGTGTTTCCATTGACCGTAATGACTCCTCCAGGGCCGGGCATCTTGAGCTTGAGGTATGCGTAGTGCGGCACCATGTTGAACTTTGCAAATGCGGTTCGTCCGAGCAGTGCGTGATAGCCACTGCGGAACGGGACTATGTCGAAGATTAACTCCTCACTTCGGAAATTATCCGGGGATCCGAAGACCACCTCAAGTGTAACTGAGCCTGTACAGTTGGCCTCTACACCTAGTATGACGCCTTTAAAGGTCGTCTTTGTGGGTTTAATCCTTGAGGGATCTATGCCCATTTTTCGCACTGTATCCTGATAAAGTAGGTTCAGGCTGCTGCCGCCGTCCATAAGGACTCTAGTGAGGTGAAATCCGTCAATGATTGGGTCTAGAACCAATGCGGTGAATCCGCCATGGCGGATGCTAGTGGGGTGGTCCCTTCGATCAAAAGTGATCGGGCAGGAGGACCACGGGTTGAACTTTGGGGCGACTGGCTCCAACGCATATACGTCCCTGAGTGCACGCTTCTGCTCCCTTTTGGGTATGTGGGTTGCGTATATCATGTTCACCGTCCGCACTTGTGGGGGAAAGCCCTTCTGTCCCCTATTGTTCAGCGGCCGGGCTCCTCCTCTTCATCGCTATGCAGCCCCTTGTCTCTGTTTTCGGCATTTAACTTCCTGCTTTGAACACCCAACAATCCCTGTTGGTGTGATTGGCTGGTTTTCAAGGTGCCGTGTATCCGCACGAGCGATCGAGTATTCGGTCCAAACCGGGCGGGCCGGAGTATTTCTTTTAAATGGCTTTTTCCGCTGACCGGGTTTAGAGCCTCTGAATCCGGCATTAACTGTCGTATCCTCAGCATTGTCGCCGTTAATGCGGCGCTTGTGCTTGTTGCAACGCGACCTGCCATTGATGTCCTTGGTATCCGAATTACCAGGGCTCTTGGTCATGTTATTACTATGAGCTAGCCAGCTGTCTTCTCCCGCGCAAAAGCGGGTCATGAGTGTTGTGAGGGCTGCCATGGATTTCGGCTTTTCCTGTCCTAGGTGCCGGGCAAGCCACTCGTCGCGGATGTTATGTTTGAAGGCTGCGAGGGCCTCTGCATCCGGACAGTCGACTATTTGGTTTTTCTTGGTTAGGAACCGTGTCCAGAATTGTCTGGCCGATTCCTCTGGCTGCTGGATTATGTGTCTTAGGTCATTGGCGTCTGGTGGTCGCACATAGGTGCCCTGGAAATTGTCGAGGAATGCGGCTTCTAGGTCCTCCCAACAACCAATTGACTCTGCTGGCAAGCTGTTAAGCCAATGCCGAGCTGGACCTTTAAGCTTGAGTGGGAGGTATTTGATGGCGTGTAGATCATCGCCGCGGGCCATGTGGATATGAAGGAGATAATCCTCGATCCATACCGTAGGATCTGTTGTGCCATCATGTTTACAGGTTTCAAACCCTCGGGGATTTGATGATCCATTAATTCATCTGTGCAGCATAGTGGGTGTGCGGCGCCTCTGTATTGGGCTATATCATGACGTAGCTCAAATGAGCTTTGTCTACTGTGTTTGGCCCGACCGGCTTTTCCATTTCCGGCATGACGGTTAATATCAAGTGTCGTGGGGCGCCCACGCGATCCATAGATCGATCTTGTTTGCCTTACCTTGTCCTCCAATATATCTCGCAGGTCTGGCACATTTCTCCATGCCTTGGTATTTTTTGAGCGACGTCGGGGTGCGGCTTGAGTGGAGGGCCGAGAGGCCTCTCTGTCGCGGCCACAAGGTGGCCGGTCGGCCGCGTCGTGCGCTGGTGATGTAGGTTTAGGTGCTTCCTCCTCTAATCGGGGTAGTAGCCTGCGCTTTGGGTAGCTCTTGGAGGGGCGTTCGAGTTCGTACTCTTCGGCCGCAAGGACTTCAGTCCATCTGCCGGCTAGCAAGTTGTCACGCCCAATATGCGACCCTATCCAAAAGGAACTCGACGGTCCCACCAAGGATAGACCCGCATATCGAAACACTTTTGCAAGGTGGATATCATTACATCAACATTACATTATAGATGGGGATACATACATAAGGCATACAATGCCACACGAATACAACATCATCAAACAAGAGATCAACATCCGACTACGGATGAAACATAAACAGAAACTCAAACGACATCCACCCTGCTAGCCCAGGCTGCCGACCTGGAACCTATCCCCTGATCGAAGAAGCAGCAGAAGAAGAACTCCAAAACAAGCAAACATCGCTCTCGTGTCATGAACATCGCGACCTGTACCTGCAACTGGTGTTGTAGTAATCTGTGAGCCACGAGGACTCAGCAATCCCATTACCATGGGTATCAAGACTAGAAAAGCTTACTGGGAAAGGAAGGGGTAAGGTGGTGAGGTTGTAGCAGCGACTAAGCATATATGGTGGCTAACCAACGCAAATAAGAGAGAGAAGAGAGCAAACAGAACGTTCGTCAACTAGCAATGATCAAGAAGTGATCCTGAACTCCTACTTACGTCAAACATAACCCAGAAACCGTGTTCTCCTCTCGATCAACCCCGAAAAGAGACACTCACGGTTACGCACACGGTTGGTGTATTTTAGAAGAGTTTACTTCAAGTTTACTACAACCGGATATTAACAAATTCCCATCTGCCACATAACCGCGGGCACGGCTTTCGAAAGTTCAAACCCTGCAGGGGTGTCCCAACTTAGCCCATGATAAGCTCTCGCGATCAACGAAGGATATTCCATCTCCCCGGGAAGACCCGGTCAGTCTCGGAATCCCGGTTTACAAGACATTTCGATAGCAATAAAACAAGACCAGCAAGACCTCCCGGCGTGCCAACATCCTGATAGTAGCCACGCGTATCTTGTCTTAGGCCACGACCGGATGAGCAGTACGTACAACTAGAACCAGCCCTCAAGTTTCCCCGAGGTGGCGCTGCAAGTGGCTCTAGTTTGGACCAACACTTAGACAAGCATTGGCCCGGGGGGGCTAAAATGAAGATGACCCTTGAGAGCGCGACTCCCAAGGGAAAAAGGGCTAGGTGAGGCAAATGGTAAAACCAATGTTGGGCCTTGCTGGAAGAATTTTATTCAAAGCGAACTGTCAAGGTGGTCCCATAAACCACCCAACCGCGTTAGGGACGCAAAATCCGGGAACATAATACCGATATGACGGAAACTAGGGCGGCAAGAGTGGAACAAAACACCAGGCATAAGGGCGAGCCTTCCACCCTTTACCAAGTATATAGATGCATTAATTAAATAAGAGATATTGTGATATCCCAACATAAACATAATCCAACATGGAGCAATCTTCATCTTCACCTGCAACTAGCATGCTATAAGAGGGGCTGAGCAAAGCGGTAACATAGCCAAACAACGGTTTGCTAGAAAGGGTGACAAAGGTTAGAGTTTCATGACAATTTGGGAGGCTTGAAGCAAGTGGTAGGTAACGCAGCATAGCGATAGAACGAAGCAACTAGCATAGCAATGATAGTAATGAGATCCAAGGTGACGATCATCTTGCCTAAAATCCCGCTAGGAAGCAGAACGAGTCCATGAATAAGATGAAGCCACGAAGACGAACCAAGCGTAGACGAGCGAATCCTCACGATCGCAACGAAACGAGAACGATCGAGAAGAAGCACACAACAAGGTAAACACACCACACATAGACAAGACATGATGCTCAACCAAGAATGATGTATGACAAAGGCTACATGAAGCTACTCATGGCAAGAGATGATGCATACAAGAGCAACACATCAAAGCAAGTTTAAATGAGGCCGGAAACAACATAGAACAATTCCGGTAAGTCCTCATATGCAAATTTCGAAATTGTTCCAGATCTGAATAAACATTAAGTTCAAGTTGTTAAATAGCAAGTTAAGATGCACCAAGATGATCTACATGAAATTCTAGTCAAGTTACATATAAAGTTCATTAGATTCGGAGCTACGGCCTAGAAGATATGAGCGAAACAAGATAAGCATGGCATTGGTGCAAAATGCATTCAAACATTAAGCAAACACCTCAAAACAAGTATGCAACATGATAATATGAAACTACATGCAAATCTAAGCAAGTTTCATATAGAGCACACTCAAAACGGAGCAACGGTTCAACACATACACATGAAACAAGTTATAGCAAAAATCTGCCCAAAACAGCAACTAGGCATATTGGAAGCACATAAACAACAAGCTACAACATCTCAACAAGAAAACAAAAGGCATGGACATGATGTACAGGTAAAGCATTACAAAACATGAACACTGAGCTATCTTCAGAAATCACTAGCACATGCTAAAAAAGACATGGCAAGATTGCAAATAATAACAGTTTCAGTCAGTAGCAGAAATAACATCAGGTTGCAATGTTTAGAGCTATCAAACAACATGCTACAGGAACGTATCATAGCAAACAAAGGCATGGCATGATACTACTAAATGCATAAAACAAAAGTCCTTTACTGACCATGAGCCAAAAAGGATCAGAAGATATGATGGCACCCATGTAAACATGTCAAATTATAATACAGATTCATACATGGCAGGAACAAAAATAAGTAGGCATGTAGATGAGCTTGAACCACTCACCACATAGCAATACATTGCATGGAAAGGCAACCAACAGTAAGAAGACATATTTATGAAGCAAAGAATGGCAAGAGAAAATTCATAGGGTGCATGGATCACTAACAACAATCATGGCAACAACTGAACTTAATGTTAACAGGCTGACAACAACATTATTTTGCAACTTTGAGAGCAAGATTACAACAAGTTACGGCAGGCTACAAATGCAACCAGGGGCATGAATGGATAGATCATGACATGTATAATAAAACATACTTAGTGAACATCTCCAGATTATGCATAGAATGACTTGTAGAAGCAGGTTAACATAGCATCATGATATAGCAGATTCAGACATGCAAAACAGCAACAGTAAGTACCCTACTTAACAAGCTTGATGCACTCACTACAGGAATCAACAAAATACAAGGATGACACCACTGTCAAGATGGCATGGCATAGTTCAAAACTCATGTAGGACTCATACTCATAGGATGCACACATCAAATGCAACAAAAATGACAAATTAGCATGTTCTGTTAACAGACAGCAGACAACATCATATAGCACTTTTGCAACGATGATTCAGGCACCAAGATGGACTCAAATGAACGTGATGCAATGGAATGAAATGTAGAGCATCTCATGGCGAACAATTTTATATATTATACATGCAAAACGGATCTACGGATGAGGAGATATGGCATATTAAACAGGGCATCAGAATGCAAAAAATTACAGGGACTTAGTGAAAAACTACCAGCGCGGGATCCAGATCGGGGGAACTCTATTCCTCGAACAGAGTAGCCATGGCGGAAGTCAACGCCGACGGGAAGGGGGCGTGGGGCTCCGGCGGGGCTCGGGATGGCCGGGAATGGGTCTGTGGAGGCGCGGGCTTGCCGGATCCGGGCAAGGCGGCGGCGGACGGAGCTCGGGGTGGCGCTGACCGGAGTTGGAGCTTGCGGCTGCCATCCATGGCGTCCTGAGATCGGCGGCGCGGAGCAGTCCGGCGAGGTCGCCGTGGTTGGTCTCCGGCGACCCGGCGGTGGGGCGGCGAGGCACTGCGGCGCGGGATGAGCTCGGGAGGAGCTCGGGCTTGCGGGAGAGCGGGGGCGCGGCGGCTAGGCTGCCCCGGGCCCAGATGGGCTCGGCGGGCTGCGCCCGGGCCTGGCGGGCTGCGGCGGCGCGGGGAGGAGCAGGGGCGACGGCGGATGACGTGGCAACACGTGATTGGCTCGGGCGCGGTGGTGGACATGTCCGGCGGCTGTAGGATTTGTCCGGCGGCGCGAAGTGGAAGGAGGCTAGGGTTTCATCTGCGCGAAAAATCCGGGAGGGGCACATATTTATAGGTAGAGGGAGCTAGGAGACTCCAAATGAGGTGCGGTTTTCGCCCACACGATCGTGATTGAATGACCGAGAGCATGGAGGGGAGTTTGCTAGGTTTTGGGCCACTTTGAAAGGGGTGTTGGGCTGCAAGACAAAAGAGGCTTTACGGTTGCCCGGTTAACCGTTGGAGTATCAAACGACCTCCAAATGACCCGATACTTGACAGGCGGTCTACCGGTGCTATACCAAGGCCACTTGACAAACCTCGGTCCATTCCGAGAAAGTTTAATACCCACTCACAAAAAGAGGCAAAAGGGGCGTCGGGAGACATAGGAGTGCCGGATTGCAAAACGGACAACGGGGAAAAAGCTCAGATGCATGAGACGAACACGTATGCAAAATGAAATGCACATGATGACATGACAAAATGCAACACGCAAGAAAATGACATGGCAACGACGACAAATAACTGGCGGGCACCTGGCGCATCGAATCCGGGGCGTTACAACACTCCTCCACTAACAAGAGATCTCGTCCCGAGATCTTAGGACCGAGACGGGAGGGAAAAAGGGATGAGGTGAAACAAGAACTCAAGAGAAGAAGTAAAGAATCGAGAGCACACGAGAAGAAGAGAGAAACGACGAGAATGACGAGAATTGAAAGCTCACGGAATCAGATAGACTATGAAACCACTCCGGTTAGAACGAGATAAGAAAACGAATAAGACTGGAAGGATTTAGGCAGAACTCTGACTGAACATGGAAGAATAAAACACGAACTTCAGAGGATGGAATGATACTTGATGAATACATGACACCAAACCTCCGGAAAGAATTGAAAGAGTTGAATGAAAAGAACGGATAAGAAAATGACAACTTGTGCCACGAATGAAACTGAAAGCATCTTTAGAAGGAAGGTTTAAACGGAGTTGTTGAGAAAATCAACAATGAAAAGAATAAGCTAGTTGTGGTCTTATAGGTAACATCTCAAGATATAAGGTGATAAACAGCCCCAAACGGAAATGATTGGATAGCTTAGAGGAACGAAGAAATGCGAAACTCGACTTCAAAAGAATACGGAGAATTAATTGCACTTCGAGATGCGAGAAGGAAAGATACTTGAACTCCACCAACAAGAATCTTGATGAACTCTTTGGAGAATGAATTAAATCATGACGATCCACCGTGAAGAACTCCGGTAACAAAAGGTGATGAGATAGAATGAAGGAAGAAAGAATAAGACTAAAGCCTTGCGTTGATTTAGACGGAGGTTCCGACGAGATGGTCGAGTAAATTTGAACTCCGGAAATGAAAAAAATGAAAACACTTAGAACCAAGAGATTATTCATCATGAACAATCTCCGAAGAAAAGAATTAATCAACTCGATGAAAGAAGAATAATAATTATGTTATGCTTATCCTTCATCAATTAAATTGATGAGAAGCAATGGATTGCATATCACTTGTCCACATTGGGAAAAGATTAAGGGGAGATATACCGCCAAATTTGGGAGGTCTTCCTGAGCCACCGGTAGGATTAAAAGAATGAATGAATTGAATATGATGAAAAAACGAAAAGAAATCTTCAACGAACCACCGTGAAAATGAAAATGAACAAAGAGAAGAGAACAGATCGCTGGAAAGAATTAGAAAAGCACGAAGATACTTGAGGGAATTTAGAGAAAAGAGATCGAAGAGATCGCGAACTGATTAACGAGTGCTTGAACGCAGCACCGGAAGAATATTGAGACGAACGAAGGGGCACAGACATAGAATAATTGGAGAACGACTTTGAAAACTTGGAACGAAGAAATCTTCCGAAAAGATGGCCTCCGGATGATTGAGACGGAAAGTAACTCCTGAAATACTCCGGATGGATGAAAATAATTTGCATGACTGGAAACAATTAGATAGGATAACATCGAGCTATCACCATGAATCTCCGGGAGAACGGACAAGATTTAAGAGAAACTCTACTTCGGTCTTCAAGGAATGACGATAAACACCACCAAAATTGTTGAGATACTCGGTAGAATGAAAAGCGAAGAGGTTGAGCCAATAATGAAAAGAATTTGAAAGAGATCTTGGGAAGGCGTCGACTGATGAAATTCATTCTTCGTCAAACTTCAAAAGAACTTGAGAATAACTCCGGAATAATTAGAAGAGTCGTAAGATCACTCGAAAAGACACATGGGTTAGGGCCCACTAAAGAGATAACACCGTTGGAAAGGGATGTTGAATAGATAGATGATGCACCAGAACAATTGAAATATTTGAATGAGGTGACAACCTCGAATTAATTAGAACACAGACGAATATCCTGATATGTCTTCCGAACTCAGGAATGATAAACTGGCGAGAGGCGAACGAGCAAAGAGAACACTTCGAAGGAAAAGAATATGATTAACCCGAAAAAATTGAATTGAGTCCACCGGAGAAGAAAAAGAGTTGAAGAATGTCAAACGAGACGAGAAAACACCGGTTGAGATAATTTACAAAAGACTGAAGAGGTTCCGCACGAATGAGATAGCTGGTCGAGAGAGAGTCAGACTCCAGGGAGAAAAGGGTGGGTGGGCGGGAAAAGCAAAGGCAACTCGGGAGGGGAAACGACGAATATCTTGAAGAGACAACACCGGTTGAAATCATTGAGGAAAGAAAGGCAAAGACTTCGCACGAGTAGGATGGATACTCGATTACGGACTCCGGTTCCGAGAAGAAAAGAGGTGGGTGGGTGGGAAAAGAAAACAACTGAGGATTGAACTTGGCACAGATGAAGATGGTTGAGTCGACTTGACGAGAAATGCACCGGACAAAAGAGGATGGACAACTCACGAAACTAACCACGTGATCCTAAAGAGAAATTTGAATGGGAAGAGGAGTAATTCAAAAGACCTACGTCAAGATTCCTCACCAGAGCCACGAAGGGGCTGAGGAGTAAAAAGAAATCCTACTCTCCGATATAACTAGACTCCGAAAATAGTTTTCTTCTAGACTCAACAATGCCCAAACTACACGATCAAATCAAGGGGGCTCCTAGAGTCGGTCGAGGATCTGATACCAACTTGTCACGCCCAATATGCGACCCTATCCAAAAGGAACTCGATGGTCCCACCAAGGATAGACCCGCATATTGAAACGCTTTTGCAAGGTGGATATCATTACATCAACATTACATTATATATGGGGATACATACATAAGGCATACAATGCCAAACGAATACAACATCATCATACAAGAGATCAACATCCGACTATGGATGAAACATAAACAGAAACTCAAACGACATCCACCCTGCTAGCCCAGGCTGCCGACCTGGAACCTATCCCCTGATCAAAGAAGCAGCAGAAGAAGAACTCCAAAACAAGCAAACATCGCTCTCGTGTCATGAACATCGCAACCTGTACCAGCAACTGGTGTTGTAGTAATCTGTGAGCCACGAGGACTCAGCAATCCCATTACCATGGGTATCAAGACTAGCAAAGCTTACTGGGAAAGGAAGGGGTAAGGTCGTGAGGTTGCAGCAGCGACTAAGCATATATGGTGGCTAACCAACGCAAATAATAGCGAGAAGAGAGCAAACGGAACGGTCGTCAACTAGCAATGATCAAGAAGTGATCCTGAACTCCTACTTACGTCAAACATAACCCAGAAACCGTGTTCTCCTCTCGATCAACCCCGAAAAGAGACACTCACGGTTATGCACACGGTTAGTGTATTTTAGAAGAGTTTACTTCAAGTTTACTACAACCGGATATTAACAAATTCCCATCTGCCACATAACCGCGGGCACGACTTTCGAAAGTTCAAACCCTGCAGGGGTGTCCCAACTTAGCCCATGATAAGCTCTCGCGATCAACGAAGGATATTCCTTCTCCCCGGGAAGACCCGATCAGTCTCGGAATCCCGGTTTACAAGACATTTCGACAGCAATAAAACAAGACCAGCAAGACCTCCCGGCGTGCCGACATCCTGATAGTAGCCGCGCGTATCTCGTCTCAGGCCACGACCGAATGAGCAGTACGTACAACTAGAACCAGCCCTCAAGTTTCCCCGAGGTGGCGCTGCAAGTGGCTCTATTTTGGACCAACACTTATACAAGCATTGGCCCGGGGGGGCTAAAATGAAGATGACCCTTGAGAGCGCGACTCCCAAGGGAAAAAGGGCTAGGTGAGGCAAATGGTAAAACCAATGTTGGGCCTTCCTGGAAGAGTTTTATTCAAAGCGAACTGTCAAGGGGGTCCCATAAACCACCCAACCGCGTTAGGGACGCAAAATAAGGGAACATAATACCGATATGACGGAAACTAGGGGGGCAAGAGTGGAACAAAACACCAGGCATAAGGCCGAGCCTTCCACCCTTTACCAAGTATATAGATGCATTAATTAAATAAGAGATATTGTGATATCCCAACATAAACATAATCCAACATGGAGCAATCTTCATCTTCACCTGCAACTAGCATGCTATAAGAGGGGCTGAGCAAAGCGGTAACATAGCCAAACAACGGTTTGCTAGGAAGGGTGACAAAGGTTAGAGGTTCATGACAATTTGGGAGGCTTGAAGCAAGTGGTAGGTAACGCAGCATAGCGATAGAACGAAGCAACTAGCATAGCAATGATAGTAATGAGATCCAAGGTGACGGTCATCTTGCCTGAAATCCTGCTAGGAAGCAGAACGAGTCCATGGAGAAGATGAAGCCACGAAGACGAACCAAGCGTAGACGAGCGAATCCTCACGATCGCAACGAAACGAGAACTATCGAGAAGAAGCACACAACAAGGTAAACACACCACACATAGACAAGACATGATGCTCAACCAAGCATGATGTATGAAAAAGGCTACATGAAGCTACTTATGGCAAGAGATGATGCATACAAGAGCAACACATCAAAGCAAGTTTAAATGAGGCCGGAAACAACCTAGAACAATTCCGGTAAGTCCTCATATGCAAATTTCGAAATTGGTCCAGATCTGAATAAACCTTAAGTTCAAGTTGTTAAATAGCAAGTTAAGATGCACCAAGATGATCTACACGAAATTCTAGTCAAGTTACATATAAAGTTCATTAGATTCGGAGCTACGGCCTAGAAGATATGAGCAAAACAAGATAAGCATGGCATTGGTGCAAAATGCATTCAAACATCAAGAAAACACCTCAAAACAAGGATGCAACATGATAATATGAACCTACATGCAAATATAAGCAAGTTTCATATAGACCACACTCAAAACGGAGCAACGGTTCAACACATACACATGAAACAAGTTATAGCAACAATCTGCCCAAAATAGCAACTAGGCATATTGCAAGCACCTAAACAACAAGCTACAGCATATCAACAAGAAAACAAAAGGCATGGACATGATGTACAGGTAAAGCATTACAAAACATAAACACTGAGCTATCTCCAGAAATCACTAGCACATGCTAAAAAAGACATGGCAAGATTGCAAATAATAACAGTTTCAGTCATTAGCAGAAATAACATCAGGTTGCAATGTTTAGGGCTATCAAACAACATGCTACAGGAACTTAACATAGCAAACAAAGGCATGGCATGATACTAATAAATGCATAAAAAAAAAGTCCTTTACTGACCATGAGCCAAAAAGGATCAGAAGATATGATGGCACCCATGTAAACATGGCAAGTTATAATACAAATTCATACATGGCAGGAACAACAATAAGTAGGCATGTAGATGAGCTTAAACCACTCACCACAGAGCAATACATGGCATGGCAAGGCAACCAACACTAAGAAGACATACTTATGAAGCTAAGCATGGCAAGAGCAAATTCATAGGGTGCATGGATAACTAATAACAATCATGGCAACAACTGAACTTAATGTTAACAGGCTGACAACAACATTATTTAGCAACTTTGAGAGCAAGATTACAACAAGTTACGGCAGGCTACAAATGCAACCAGGGGCATGAATGGATAGATCATGACATGTATAATAAAACATACTTAGTGAACATCTCCAGATTATGCATAGAATGACTTGTAGAAGCAGGTTAACATAGCATCATGATATAGCAGATTCAGACATGCAAAACAGCAACAGTAAGTACCCTACTTAACAAGCTTGATGCACTCACTACAGGAATCAACAAAATACAAGGATGACACCACTGTCAAGATGGCATGGCATAGTTCAAAACTCATGTAGGACTCATACTCATAGGATGCACACATCAAATGCAACAAAAATGACAAATTAGCATGTTACATTAATGCACGCAGACAACATCATATAGCACTTTTGCAACGATGATTCAGGCACCAAGATGGACTCAAATGAACGTGATGCAATGAAATGAAGTGTAGATCATCTCATGGTGAACATTTTGATATATTATACATGCAAAACGGATCTACGGATGAGGAGATATGGCATATTAAACAGGGCATCAGAATGCAAAAAATTACAGGGACTTAGTGAAAAACTACCAGCGCGGGATCCAGATCGGGGGAACTCTATTCCTCGAACAGAGCAGCCATGGCGGAAGTCAACGCCGACGGGGAGGGGGCGTGGGGCTCCGGCGGGGCTCGGGATGGCCGGGAATGGGTCTATGGAGGCGCGGGCTTGCCGGATCCGGGCAAGGCGGCAGCGGACGGAGTTCGGGGTGGCGCTGACCGGAGTTGGAGCTTGGGGCTGCCATCCATGGCGTCCTGAGATCGGCGGCGCGGAGCAGTCCGGCGAGGTCGCCGTGGTTGGTCTCCGGCGACCCGGCGACGGGGCGGCGAGGCACTGCGGCGCGGGATGAGCTCGGGAGGAGCTCGGGCTTATGGAGAGCGGGCGGCGGCTAGGCTGCCCGGGCCCAGATGGGCTCGGCGGGCTGCGCCTGGCCTGGCGGCGCGGCGCTGGGGAGGAGCAGGGCGACGGCGGATGACGTGGCAACATGTGATTGGCTCGGGCGCGGTGGCGGACATGTCCGGCGGCTGTAGGATTTGTCCGGCGGCGCGAAGTGGAAGGAGGCTAGGGTTTCATCTGCGCGAAAAATCCGGGAGGGGCACATATTTATAGGTGGAGGGAGCTAGGAGACTCCAAATGAGGTGCGGTTATCGCCCACACGATCGTGATCGAACGACCGAGAGCATGGAGGGGAGTTTGCTGGGTTTTTGGCCACTTTGAAAGGGGTGTTGGGCTGCAAGACAAAAGAGGCTTTGCGGTTGCCCGGTTAACCGTTGGAGTATCAAACGACCTCCAAATGACCCGAAACTTGACAGGCGGTCTACCGGTGCTATACCAAGGCCGCTTGACAAACCTCGGTCCATTCCGAGAAAGTTTAACACCCACTCACAAAAAGAGGCAAAAGGGGCGCCAGGAGACATAGGAGTGCCGGATTGTAAAACGGACAACGGGGAAAAAGCTCAGATGCATGAGACGAACACGTATGCAAAATGAAATGCACATGATGACATGACAAAATGCAACACGCAAGAAAATGACATGGCAACGACGGCAAATAACTGGCAGACACCTGGCGCATCGAATCCGGGGCGTTACACAAGTCTTGGTCAGCTCTAAGCTGTTGATGTTTTTTCTTGAGGCTGCTCGTCGTGGCCATAAGCCTGCGTTTGAAACGCTCTTGTTCAACGGGATCCTCAGGCATGAAAAATTCTTCGTCGTCGAGGCTTGCCTTGTCTTCGGAGGGAGGCATGTAATTATCGTCCTCTACCTTCCTGTCTGCCGCTCTCTCATGAGGGCTGGCTTCTCCATCCTCCTGTGCTGAATCCTGCTGGAGGGGGTTGTCTTCGGCACTGTCCGTGGTATTATTATCTCCCGTGCCGGAATCACCGTTTTGCTTTGGCGGGATTTAGCGGCGCCACGACGCCGGGCGCTTAGGCTGCTTCTTGGAGGGTCATCCTCCGTTGTTCCATCGCCCTTCCCTTCTTTTGGGGTGTCCACCATGTATATGTCATCTGACGAGGTGGCCTTCCAAAGGCCCTATAGGCGCTGGTTCTTGGTCGCTCTCCTGCATCAGCGTCCATACCGTCGATGTCCTCGGAGTCGAAGTCGAGCATGTCGGTTAAATCATCAACAGTGGCTACGAAGTGGGTGGTGGGTGAGCTTTGAATTTCTTCGTCGTCCGCATCCCAACCTTGCTGACCATAGTCCGGCCAGGGCTCTCCTGATAAAGAGAGAGACTTTAGTGAATTCAGAATGTCGCCGAAGGGCAAGTGCTGAAAGATGTCCGCGGCGGCGAACTCCATGATTGGCGCCCAATCGGATTCGATCGGCAGGGGCGCGGAAGGTTTGGAGTCCGGAGAGGAGTCCGGCACCTTGGAGTCACGAGCTTCGCAGAGGACAAGGCTGGTGTTCGGCTCGATCGCCGTAGAGATTGCAGCCCCCGAGGCGGTGTCCAGCCACCCGTCCTCGATTGGCGCAGTCGGCTCCGAGCTAAGGGTCGGAGCCTACACGGGTGCGGCCTCCAGGGCACTGGTCGGCGACAGAGCTAGATCATGCCCATCGTGACAGTGCGGTGCGCTCGGCCGTGGCTCGAACCCATCGAAGATCAAGTCCCCGCGGACGTCAGCCGTGTAGTTCAAACTTCCAAATCTGACCTGATGGCCAGGGGCGTAGCTTTCGATCTGCTCCAGAAGGCCAAGCGAATTGGCCCGCAGCAAAGCCGCCGAATCGAAGATCTGTCCGGGAGAAAAGTCTCACCTGGACCGCATCGTTGTTGATGATCGGAGGAGCCATCGGGCCTAAAGATGACGACACGCAGGAACTCTCAATGAAAGCACCAATGTCGGTGTCAAAACCGCGGATCTAGGTAGGGGGTCCCAACTGTGCGTCTAGGCGGATGGTAACAGGAGACAAGGGACACGATGTTTTTACCCAGGTTCAGGCCCTCTCGATGGAGGTTAAACCCTACTCCTGCTTGATTAATATTGATGATATGGGTAGTACAAGAGTAGATCTACCACGAGATCAGAGAGGCTAAACCCTAGAAGTTAGCCTATGGTATGATTGTTGTTCGTCCTACGGACTAAAACCCCTCCGGTTTATATAGACACCGGAGAGGGCTAGGGTTACACAGAGTCGGTTACAAACATATCCGTATCGCTAGGCTTGCCTTCCACGCCAAGGAAAGTCCCATCTGGACACGGGATGAAGTCTTCAATCTTGTATCTTCATAGTCCAGGAGTCCGGCCAAATGTTATAGTCCGGCTATCCGGACACCCCCTAATCCGGGACTCCCTCAAAGAGCCTCGGTTTAAGGCGCAGTGATCTTGATGAATAGTGGTGGTGGTTGTGGGCACGACACGACAATTGTTTGTGTGATTGCGTGTTTTGTGTTGAGGCGCCTCACACAGCGGTTCTTTCCCTAGCGGCGGCTACGGTTATGCCTTCCCTCGAGCAACTCCAATGACTTTGTGGATTCGCCTCTACTCTGTCTTCGCTCCACATGCCAGCTGTGGGGAGGAGAATTCCGGTGTCTTGGCTATGTTTGGGCTTTTTAGTCCTCGCAGGGGCGGCGTTCAGGCAGATGGTGGCGCTTCTTCTTTGAGTTGGTTTTTCAGGCTCCAATCCCCCTTAAATTCGTTCATCGGGACAGAACCAGCAAAGCTCCGGTGTAGATTCCTGTTGTCCCCTTCGGGAGATGAGATATGATGTCAGTCACTTGGGATCGATTGAAGGGTTCAATAACGATGACAACGACTCTAGGACACTGGTCCTTAGGAGTACTTGCACGATGACTCCCTGGCTATCATCCATAAGGTCAGGCCAGCACCAGTAAGAGAGCGGTGACAGTGGCACGATAACCGCTTGTTCTAGCGGCAGTAGGGGTCATTCTGTGGTCCAGAGACCTCAATATATTCTTTATTATGTTTGGGGTTCTATGTACTTTCAGCAAACTTTTTTAATAGGCCCGTGTTGCTTTTATCACACACAAATTACTTAGTTCCTTCTCTAGGTCTAGCACATGGACGTGCTACAAGAAACGCATTTAGGGCATCACAATTGCTGACCCACAAATCGGACACCGCATCCGTCCGCAAATAGGAGGGACCAGTCTGCGGATATGGATGCGGGAGGCGGCCATCCAACGCTATTTTCATACATTTCATCTGGGTTTCAACTATTGAGATGATGAAATTCATCAAACACAACGGAATTCATCAGAATTTGGATAGAAAATAGCACAAACCGTTCATACACAGCATGCAAATAAGTCTAGTACAACAAGAGTTCAAATTAAACGAGAAATAGTTGAAATTGAATGAGATTACCAAGATGCTCTACAAGTTCTTAATTAATAGAAAATGTCATCCCACACATACTGCCCCTTGAGCCGCATCCAACAGTGTATGTGCGTAAATGATCTGCACTCTACCCTGTGGCATCATGGCAACGCATATAGGCTACACTATGTGGAGAGCAACATTAATTGAATGAATGAATCAATCAACAAGTTGAGCAAGAAGAAGTAGAACTTACGATCTCCATGACTGCCATGCGAATGGGCCACATTGCCTCTAACCAATCAACCACTTTACAAAACTTGGCGATGGTGATCTTCATGGTGTACCATCGATACACTAGCAACTTCACATTGCGTTCATGGATGATGTGAATGCTGTAAGGCGCAATGTGCTTTCACACGTGAAATGAATCATGCACGTGGTGCCAGAAGAGGGCTCCTCTGCTGCTGCCTATGAAATTGGTGGATACGGCCAAGCACGCATCGCACAACAAACTCATCCTCCATGCTCGAGTACCGTGCCATCCTCCGTACTTTAAAAAATGACACGACGTTCGGAAATAAGCCCAATGTCATTTGATCGAACAACTGACGGGTGTGGTAACCACCATGGACGTCGTCCACAGGGGGACTTGGCTGCGGGCAGATCCTGGGTGTACGGCGCCGTAGTACAAGGTGGCAGGGCGTGTTGGTGGTGATTGCGGATGTCTGGCAATGCCTAGGTGGCGGCCGGAGAGGTACACGACGACGTTGGAGGAGGACGCAGATGCAATGTAAGGGGCGAGGGGCAGGGGTGAAGTCACTACAGGAATCAGGTAATTTGACGTCTGTGGGGCACAGATGGCAAAGGCTGAAAACATGACGAAAAAGTCTATCGGCAAAGAGTACTTAGCCATCAGCTTTTCATCGGGCAGATGGCAAAGTCTTTGTCATCAGTTGAACCTTTTTTGCCGCCAGCCGAATAGTAATAGATGGCAAAGAAAAGTATCTTTGCCGTCAGCCAGACTACATCTTTGTCGTAAGCCATACGCGACTTTGCCGTCAGCCTCGAAGATCACACATGGCAAAGAAAGGGGTAAATTAAAAAAACACAATGTTGTTGATCCCATGCGATGCGGTTAACACATGTGAGTGCATGACATGTCTTTTTATGAACATGGAGGCTCGATCGTTCCTATTGTTGCCTTTCATTCATTGTCGGTGGAGTAGAAAATGCAAACAGGACCCTGAAAGAACTAGAAGTTACAGAGCAGTCCTAGAAATTAACACAAAGGAGCCTAAAAAGAAGAAAAAAGCAATCAAGTCCTTCTCCACCGTAGCAACAGGGACTCCACCGCCGACCGTCCTTCTTCTCTCCAGGGACGAAACCACTTGGGAGAGTAAGGCCACTTCACGCCACCCATAGAGGATGGGAGGGTTGAGATGACGCTCTCGAAGGCGTCTGGAAAGGCTCGAACAACCCCTCCCATCCTCGCAGCCCCCGCCCCGCTCGTCGCGCCCTCGCCTGCGCCCGATCGTCGCCGCCGCCATGCTCGCTAGCGCCGCCCGCTGTTAGTGTCAAAACCGGCGGATCTCGGGTAGGGGGGTCCCGATCTGTGCGTCAAGGCTGATGGTAACAACAAGTAAGGGACACAGGTGTTTACCCAGGTTCGGGCCCTCTCGATGGAGGTAAAAGCCTACTTCCTGCTTGATTAATATTGATGATATGGGTAGTACAAGAGTAGATCTACCATCAGATCATAGAGGCTAAACCCTAAGAGCTAGCATATGATGGTATGAATGTAATTGTGATCGGCCTTCTAAGGACCAACCTCTCCGGTTTATATAGGCACCGGAGAGGGCTAGGGTTTACATGGAGTCGGTTACAAGGAAGGAAATATAATATCCGGATCGCCAAGCTTGCCTTCCATGCCAAGAAAAGTCCCATCCGGACACGGGCCAAAGTCTTGAGTCTTGAATCTTCACGCTTCAATAGTCCGGACGTTGTACACAGTGCAGCTGTCCGGATACCCCCTAATCCAGGACTCCCTCAGTAGCCCCTGAACCAGGCTTCAATGACGATGAGTCCGGTGCGCGGTCTTGTCTTCGGCATTGCAGGGCGGGTTCCTCCTCCGAATACTCCAAGATAATTTGTCGAACACTTAAATAGTGTCCGAATCTACAAGATGATCTTCATATGCTACCGTAGAGAGAATAATGTTTCACAAATGCAATCTGCTGACAACTTCTTAAGCAACGCGACGTGTCATTACGGTCGGGTCATTACTTGAACCGTCTTCCCCAAACCAGCCACAGCGCATATCGTGAGGCGGTTTCCTTGACATGTCTTGTGAAAGCAGAGATCGTGCCCCCTTATCATTGGATTCTCATCAACACGGGCGTGGGTAATCTAACCATGCCGCTAATCGCGGCGAGTGGGAGGCGTACAGGTTCCACCAGGCAAGTGGGGAAGCACAAAAAGCTTTTATCTCCCTTATAAGGAGGCCAGGTTCCCTTCTCCTGCTAGCTCATTCCCCCTTTGTGCGAGCCCTAGCGCCCAAGCACTCTTCTCCCCCACCGAAGGGAAGTTTTCTGAAGATGTCCGGAGCATGAAGCAAATGGATGGCCTCGACTGTCCAAGAGAAGGACATCAAGAACCTCCGGGGAGCCGGGTATCTAGCCCAGAAGATCGGCCACCGTCTTCCCCCGGCGGGACAAGTCGTCCCTACTCTAGAATCTCATGAGAGAGTCGTGTTCCTTCCCCATTTTGTCCGTGGGCTCGGGTTTCCCCTTCACCCGTTCGATCAGGGGGTCATGTATTACTACGTGATCGTTTTTCATGATCTTTCCCCCAACTCCTTCCTCAATATCTCGACGTTCATCGTCGTGTGCGAGGCCTTTCTCCGGATCCCACCTCACTACGGCCTATGGCTGAAGATTTTCAATGTGAAGCCCAAGGTGGTGAGTGGCGAACACGCCGAGTGCGGCGGCACCATGGTAAGCAAGATGCCCAAGGCTGTTTGGCCGAAAGGAGCTTTCAAGAAGTGGGCGGCAGCTCCAGAGTTCAGATCCGGAGCTCCACTGCGACTCACGTCCTGGCCCGAGAAGGGCCCGAACTGGTGCTCGTCTGACGAGCTGTTACTGCTCCAGACTCGCCTCCAGGGCGTGATCGATAGGGACGTCAAACTCGTCGACGTAGTCCAGGTGATGCTAGTTCGTCTGGTCCTCCCTTGTTAGCGCCGAGCTTGTACCCTGTGGGAGTTCGATCCAGCTGAGCACCAAACCCTTCAGGAGCTTTACGACTCCACCCACAAGGATATCTTGAAGGTGCTCTTTAAGTCCAGCAAATCGTGGTCGGGCCCCGCCGAGGACCGTGGATATCAATCATCCCATTCTCCCATCTCGGTAAGTCACAGCCACACTCTGTCTATTCGTGCTTTAATTGGCACATCATGCGGGAGACACCCCAATCGTATTTCATTGCAGCCTCAGGGATGGGTGAAGGTGGAGCGACTACATTGTCCAGCCCCCCTGCCAGAGGAACCGGCCGGACCTCTTCTGACGAAGATGTTGGTCCCTGCGCCTTACAAGGCGCCAAAGAAGGAGGCCTCCAAGAAGGTCAAGAAGACCCGGGGTGGCCTTCGCCGCCGCGAGGTTTCGGACACCAGATCCAAAGACTCCAGCGACGATCCTTTGTCCGAGGATGAAGAAGAGGAAGTAGAGGAGGACGAGCCTCACTCTGATGGTGGGAGGAAGAGGACGGCCTCTGCATCTCTGGAGGCCGAATCGCCCATGAGGGGGAAACATTCCCTCCCCGGGGCATCCCCCACAGCTGCCGATAGCAGCCTGGAGTGGGATCCCAGGGCCCAGCCCCTGGAGAAGTCGTAAGTGTACAAAATCCGAACATGCATACGCGTCTGGGACTGTTTTTGGGTATTGTAGTTTTAACTGTTGCTATATTTTGCACAGTCCGGCGAGGTCTCGCGCCGGCCAGTCCTCATCCGAGGATTCGCTGAGCTCGGACGCCTTGGCGAGCAAGACGCCTCCAGAGGCCCCTTCCCCAAAGCACAGGCGCGACACCAAGGTGTCGTCTCAACGGGGCTCGGACCATGGGGGGCATATCACTAGGGCCAGACACACAGGAGCTATGGCCCCGGAGTGTGCCGTCAGCGAGGGCGACCTTAGGTTCGGCCCACAGCCGGACAAGGTCCGGGATACCTCTAAGGCCCCTGGATCGGGCGAGCAGCCACCTTCAACGGTGGGAGGCCTGCCTACTCCGCCGGCAACCTCTCTTCGAGCAGAGCTGCCAGGCGGTCTATCGACGGCGTTAAAGAACGCGTCTATCGTTGATGAGCATCCGGCCTTTATTGGTGCGGTGGTTGAAAAGATTCAGTCCGCCGAGAGCGGGCTGAACGAGTCCTGCCTTGGCCTTATAAAGGCCTTTGAGGTATGTTTCCCAAGAAACCTTTGAGGAATCGTCATTATATGAGTAGTAGCCCTCGATACACTGTCCGCAAAGGAGAGGGAGCAGGCGGGATCAAATCCTCTCTTGTCGTGGGAACTTATGTTAATGACATGTACCTCTTTGTTTGAATACAAAGCGTCTGCGGAGAAGGCGACCGCTCATAATCTTGAAGTGTCCGAACTGAAGCGGAGCCGGAACGGGCGAGGAAGAACTTGGCGTGAGGAAGCAATTACAAGATAAACAAGGTATGATAAAACATTGTCTTGTATTAGGCACAAATAAGTAATTGTGCTTATTGAAAAGTATTTGTGTTGTATGCCCTAGGAGCGAGTGCCGAATATGAGGCACCGAAGAAGGCCGTCGATGATGCCAACAAGAAGGCTGCCGCTAAACAGGCACTTCGTGAAAAACACGAGGACAGGGTTGTCACAGCTGAGCGGGAGCTCCAGGAGGCTGTGAAGAAAAGCGGGGGCTTGGAGCAAAGTGTAATAGAGAAAGAAGCCGAACTCGCCCAAGCGCTCGAATCTGCGGAAGATGCCCGGGAAGAAGCCCGAGGTGCTGTACGGGACATTCAAGATGCCCGGAAAGTTGCGGCTGGTAAGGCCTTCTGTATTCTTAGCCATTTATTCATGATGATGGGAAGAATTCTAAGCGGCAAGCTGAATTCTTATTTTTCAGGGGCGTTTGCGGATCTACCTCGCAGCATATCAGATGCCGCCCAATTCTACCGAACCGAGGAAAAGAAGTCTGCGGAGAGGGATTTCTGGTCGCAGTATTTGGCACCGAACTATCTGGTGCCCTTTATCGATCAGCTGAAGCAGCTGGTCGAACTGCACCAGGCGGCCGAACTAGCCATGAAGGACTTGATTGTCCGGCTGTGGCCGGCGGAGCCAATTCCGAGCAGTTACTTCGGGCTCGTGAAGAGGATTGCGGGCGCTTGTCCTCGGCTTGATGCTATTAAGCGATCGGTCTGCATAGAGGGAGCGCACATGGCATTCGCCCGTGCAAAAGTGCATTGTGGGAAGCTTGACGCGGAGAAGCTGATGACTGAGGGGCCGCCAGAGGGTAAGGAGCGTCGCAAGCCCGAACTGTACAATGAAGGTGTACTGAAGGGGGCCCGCCTTGCGGCGGATAAATGTACCAAAGACATTATATTTCCCTGAGGGTATTCGTGCCACTTTTTTGTAATATGAGATTATGGCGTTTATATATTGCCTGTTTTGTTTGAACATATGTTCTTCCTGCGTGGCTGATTAATGTATGTAAATCCTGAGAGTTGGCCAGTCATCGGCTTCTGCCCCCACGTAAAAAGAATACTGGGGTGTTCGGGATATAACTGAACGCTCTTTATCCCATAGTTGGGTCCCTTTGCGGAGGCGTTTCTCACCATGAACCAGGCAATCGGACTATAAGGCTTTATTACTCTCACTTAGCCATAGGAATTCGAGTATGGTCGGCGCAACCCCTAGTGTTCTAAGGTCAACTAGGGGCTCTATTGGCGCTGATCGAAGATCGATCCGTCGCACTCAGCATTTATAATGCCGTTGTGCGGAATAAATCTTTAGGGATTTTACAACCTCTCGAACAGCTGACCAGCTCTCGTAGTATCATGACAGTCAGTTTTCGGCTTTCTCTACTGAGGTGCTCGTCCGGCAGATCCGGGACACAATCGCAGTACTTCTCCCTGTGCTACCTTAGCCGATATAACGGAACGTAAGGTACCAAAACAAGGGAGCCGGGCAAACCCAACCAATGACCCAAGACATGATTCGGAGCTGCTGCATATAGTGCTATAAGTTCAGGGTGCCGGACGACCGAGAAGGTGGTCGGACTTTATTGCCATATTATGAAGCCCGTGGCGTAATCGGGCGCAACACGGGGTGTCGATAAAAAGCGACGGCCGGTAAGTGTTATTTAAGTCTACGTATTGTAGCAAAATGATATGTCTATGCATATGAGTACGATGTATGAGTATGAAAAGAGGTGTTTTTTGGCGGAACCTGTGATGGCCGGACTGGAGGGAGTTTGTCAGTGGATCAAAAGTGAATCCGGACTGCCTTCTTTTAGGGGGGGGCTCCTTGTGTGTCCTGGCCGATTCCACGTCACCTACCCTGTTCTGCGTCAAAGTTAGTTTGTAAGGCAAATACTCGGAGGTAGCCGAGCGTCCGCTTGGGGTTGGTCCGAGGGCTCCTGATCGGGCCCTGGTAAACCCAGCCGTCATACCGGTGGGTAGCGCGGACTCCTCAATTGGTGTCCGGATAGTCGTCTTTATATCAAAATCTTGATAGGCATGATCGACTCGCTACTCCGGCAGCTGTATGACATCCGCCCCGAGGGCGGGGTTCGGCCTTGCCCATAGGTATGATTATATCACATGGTGTTGGCCTGAGTGATTTACCACGCCAGATCCAGCCAACGTGGTTCGTCCCGCTAACATACGGTAAATTACCGCACGGTGGGAAGGTGCCGAAGATTTATTCTTTGGCGTAGTATTTGTTTGGTGATCCGAAGACAACCGTTTAGAGCGATGGGCCAGAAGAACTTGGCCTTTGCCCCCAGCATCTTTTAAGAGATGTTGTTGGTGATTTCACACCCGCGGGGTTTTTATGTTTTGTGGAGCCCCTGGTTTGCTATGTCCTTAGGTACTACAACTGAGTTGCTGTGGTTAGCGTGGTCTGGGTCAAGCGACCGTACTTATATGTTATGGAGGGGGGGATATATTGACCAGAAGTCTCCCTTCATTGTTTCTGGACCACGGCTAGCCATTTTGCTTTGAGGATCTGGCATTCTCTATTGGTATGCTTTGCCGTCCTTCTAGGAGTACCATGAATTTTGCATGGTTGATCTAGTGTGTGGCTTGGGCCGGATAGGTCTGAGCTCTTCTTTGTCCGTTAACCGGATTGGGAGTTGCTGGAGTTAGCACCAGCTTTCCTGACTGGACGCTTAAGACCGTTGCGCCGGGGCTTGAGTATGCTTCTTCTTGTGTTCTTCGCGTTGTTTTGGACCGTAGTGGTGTGTTGACGTTGGGGTGTGCGCCTTGAGTTCTCCTGCTTAGGTTGGGGTGGCTGGTTGTGCCTTTTTTCGGGGTGGTCAGGTCCGTATCTTTCAGTGGCTAGGACCTTGGTTCATCTGTCCACCAGCGAATCTTGGTCAGCCTTGAGCTGCTGCTGCTTCCTTTGCAGGCTTTTTGCCGTGGCCATGAGCCGTCGCTCGAAGCGAGCTTGTTGTAAGGGCATATTTATCCCTTATGTGTTTTGGTGATTGATGACAATGCTTTTGCGGACTAATCGTGTGCCTTGAGTTTCTCAGATGCTTCATCACTAGGCACGAGATGATTCGGTGCCCCTCGGAGACTATTGAAGACGGCGTTGTTCTACGTTTCTCTTTGGTGGATTTGAGTCGTAGGAGAGCCGTACTATTAAGAGGGGGTCCACATCGGAAAGGTTTGGGTGGAATCAACACGTACACATGTCCTACCCTTCCTTGCACTTTGGAGCATCTTTCGGTTATCCTAGTTGTGCATAATCAGACGGCTACTGTTGTACTTGCGGTAGTACTGCTCTATGGAGCGGTAGTACCGCAAGCACCTGCGGTAGTACCGCTGGGGGTCACGGTAGTACCGCTCCTCTGGAGTCTAAGTACCGCAACTCCCAGGCCTAGTGCTGCTCCGGTACGGTAGTAGGAGCGGATGTAATTTTTTACATCCGCACCCACACGGTAGTACCGCATGACATGCGCGGTAGTACCGCGGGAGGCCACGGTAGTACCGCTCCCCTGGAGCCGTAGTACCGTGGCCCTCTTACCTAGTACCGTTGCGCCCCAGTAGTAGGAGCGGATGTAATTTTTTGCATCCACGCCTCAATGGTAGTACCGCACCTCGTGCGCGGTAGTACCACGTCGGGTTTTTGCACCGTTTCTTTTTCAGCGGAAGTAGGCACGGATGTATTTTATTTCATCCGCGCTCTTCGTAGGCTTTGGCTTACCTGCCTTGCGGTAGTACCACAAGGGGGAGCGGTAGTACTGCGCTCAGTCAAGCTAGTCCCGGCCTCTGCTGCTGCCGCGGAAGTACCGTGGTCCTCCATCGTAGTACCGCGTGGCCTTGCGGTAGTACCGCGCTCCTGGAGCGGTAGTACCGCGTGTCGCAGGCTGAACTTGAGGATAACGGTTGGATCTCTTCCATGACTATAAAAGATACGTCTCCTACCTCTAGTTGACTACCTCTTCCATTTCCAAGCTCCATTGTTGCTCCAAGCTCCATTTTCGCCTGACCTCTCTCCCTAGCCAATCAAACTTGTTGATTTGCTCGGGATTGGGTGACAAGGGCCCGATCTACACTTCCACCAAGAGATATTCGATTCCCCCCACTTATCCCTAGCGGATCTTGTTACTCTTGGGTGTTTGAGCACCCTAGACGGTTGAGGTCACCTCGAAGCCATACTCCATTGTGGTGAAGCTTCGCGGTGGTGTTGGGAGCCTCCAAGTGTTGTGGAGATTGCCCCAACCTTGTTTGTAAAGGTTCGGTCGCCGCCTTCAAGGGCACCAATAGTGGAATCACGGCATCTCGCATTGTGTGAGGGTGTGAGGAGATTACGGTGGCCCTAGTGGCTTCTTGGGGAGCACTGTGCCTCCACACCGCTCTAACGGAGACGTACTTCCTCTTAAAAGGAAGGAACTTCGGTAACACATCCTCGTCTTCACCGGCTCCACTCTTGGTTATTTCGTGCCTTTACTTTTGCAAGCTTGCTTGTGTTGTATCTATTGCTTGCTTGTGTGCTAGTTGTGTTTGCATCATATAGGTTGTCCACTTAGTTGCATTTCTAGACAACCTATTTTGTCGCAAGATTTAAATTGTTAAAGAAAATCTTAAAAATTGTTAGTTGCCCATTCACCCCCCTCTAGTCAACCATATCGATCCTTTCAATTGGTATCAGAGCCTCGTCTCTTTATTAAGGACTTCACCGTCCAAAGAGTATGGTTGACACCACAGACGGTGCGGAGGAGCACTCCGGTGTGAATCCTATCTCGTCTACGGCCGATGGGGAAACCTCGGTCTCTTGTGAGGAATTCAATGTGGCTCTTGACACATTGAAAGACTCCATGACGACCAAGGTTGAAAGCATGCTTACTAAGTTTCTTGAAGGACTTAAACTGTCCACCTCGCCGATGAAAGTGTGTGATCCCACTAACAAGGTGACGGAAGCTACCTCCGACAAGGCGGAAGCTAACAGTGAAAAGAGTCCTTCTACTAGTGGTAGAAATGGCACCGGCATCTTTGCCCATGTGGAACCTCCAATTTATGGAGGACCGATTCCCTCTACTCATTTAAATCATGCCGGTCCTCCTCCTAAGATTGTGAAAAATGAGGATTTTGATTCTTGGGTGTATCGTTTCTAGCGCCATTTAAAACATGTGAATACTAACCTTTGGAGAATCATTGAAGAAGGTTTCTATCCACATGACCCAAACAACTTCACCCCTCGAGAAGCCGTGGATAATCAATTTCAATGAGAATGCTCTCTTCATCATCCAAGATGCAATCCTTCCCGAAGATCTCCCTCACCTTCGACCTCATGCCTTGGCCAAAGACGCGTGGCAATGCGTTGTGTCTCTCTATCGAGGAAGTGTTAGCATTCAACGCTCCAACTATGAAGTGGTTCAAGATGAAGCCGATGAGTTTGCAATGAAAGAAGATGAAGAACCCCGTGAGCTCTTTCGGAGAGTGACCAAACTCGCGGTCTCACTACGAGATCATGGGAGCAAGGACACGGATGACAATTGGATCAAGCGCAAGTTCCTTAAGGCCATGATGCCCTACAACAAGGCCATGTCCTCCGTCATTCGTCAAAGACCGGACTTCCACTCCATGACCTCAAGTGAAGTGTTGGATGAGTTTGTTGCAATGAGCATCTTGGACAAGACCGCCGACAATGCGTTGCTCCGTTCTCAAAGGGCAAAGAAGCCCAACCTTTCTTTGAAGGCCAAGGTTAGTGTGGAAGAAGAGGAAGAAGAAGGAGATGAGGAGAGCAACCCCGAAGACACGAAATATGATTATCATGAGCACATGGCTCTTGCCTCAAGACAATTTTGGAGCAAGAAGAATACAAGACCCAACTTCAACAAGAATAGCTCAAGTGGCCTCAAGGGCAAGCAACGAGTTAGAACTTGTTTCAACTGTGGCAATGTGAGCCATTTCGTTGCGGATTGCCCTTACGAGAAGCGGGAAGACAATGGTGGCAAGTTCATCCGAAAAGACAAGGCCAAGTCCTTCCCCAACAAGAACAACTTCACCAAGAAGACTCCTACTCGCGGGTTGGTGGTTCAAGAAGAATACTGTGAGGATGACGATGATGATGAAGATAGTGAAGGAAAGGCCATGGCATCCGTTGCCATTGCCACAACTCCCCGGGTGTCTCTCTTCGATTCACCCAACGAGAGCATCACCGCCAAGTGTCTCATGGCAAAAGCCACCAACAAGGTAACCCCCAACATCAAAACCACCATTATTCCTAATCCTTCTTCGACGGTTGGCTTTGATGATGGTAAGGAGTCTAATGAGGAGGTAAATGAATTTGAGTCGTTCATGAGTAAGCTCAAGGACAAATCCAAGAAGCACTTCGTTGATCTCTTGGAACAACTTGGTGAAGCCAATGACATGATCGAGGCTCACGAAGAAACCATCTCTAAGATGGAAGGTCATAGTCGTGACTATGCCAATGAGATATAGGATCTCTCTAATGCTCTTGAGGAAGAGCGTGGACATCGTTTGGCTCTTGAGGAGTCACACAACGATGACCATGCCAAATTAAAGAAAGATCTTGATCATGCTCTTGTTGTGTCTCGTGTTCTAACTTCCGAGAAGGCTAACCTTGGGGTTGATCATGCTAGACTCAAGGAGGAGTTTGATGTACTTGACAAGGCCCATAAGGTCTTGAAAGGTGCTCATGCAAACCCCAAGGAGTCACATGCTCAACTCCAAGTTAAGCTAACCAAGGAAAAGGCCAAATTTCCTCACATGGTCTTAATTGATAATGCAAATGCTACTAACCCGTGTTGTGAGCATGTGCATCTTGTGGAGGAGAATGCCAAGTTGAAGGAACAACTCGAGAAAGGTCTTGTGTCATGCATACAAGGTGAGAAGAACCTAAATGACCTTTTGAGCAATCAAAAGGAAGTTGTGGGCAAGGAGGGATTTGGGTTCTCACCCAAGTCCAAGAACAAGAAGAAGGAAGAGAAGAAGAATAACAAGACCAAACAACCTCCCCCGCTTAAGAAAACTTTTGTGAAAGAGGGAGAGGGTGCTCTTAAGGAGAAGAAGAACAATGCGAAGAGTGGTGATGCCAAAATGGGCAAAGCCATCTCTCGCAACAAAGCCGGCGACTTTAACCCCTCTTATGTGTTGTGCCGTGCTAGCGATGGGCATGTTTATGCTAAATTTGTCGGTTCTTCTTCTGAGTACATTGAATGGTCTATTTGGGTTCCTAAGACCCTTGTTACTAACATCAAAGGACCCATTACTAAATGGGTACCTAAAACCAAGCATTGATCTCTTGTAGGTGTTTGCTTCCGGTGGGGGATCATGGTTGCTCGATAGTGGAGCAACAAATCATATGACCGGAAGCAAGGACTTGGTGGTGGACGTGCAAAAGATTCCATCTATGCCCACCAATGTCGAGTGGGGTGATGCCTCACATTCTAAGGTATTGGGTCTTGGCAAGGTTGTCATTTCTCATGATCTAACGATCGAGAAAGTCATGCTTGTTGAGTCCCTTGCATACAATTTACTTTCCGTTCGTCAACTTGCACTCATGGGCTTTGCCACTTTCTTTGACATTGATACCGTGGCCCTCTTGTGGAGCAAGACTCTTAAAGTAGCCTTTGTTGGGCATGTCGAGAACGGTCTCTATGTGATAAACTTTTCGGAGCGACCCGCTAAGACCGCGACATGCCTAATGGCTAAAGTTGACATGGGATGGCTTTGGCATCGCCGTTTAGCCCACGTCAATATGAGATCTTTGCAAAGTCTTCTCAAGGGGGACCTTGTCCGTGGACTAACAAATGTTAGTTTTGCCAAAGATCGTGCTTGCAGTGCTTGTATCGAAGGAAAGCTTCATGAGACAGCTCACCCTCCCACGACTATCATCTACTCGAAGAGACCCTTGGAGCTCCTGCACATGGACCTCTTTGGGCCTCCATCCTTTGATAGTCTTGGGGTAGAAAGTATTGCTTGGTGATTGTGGATGATTATTCAAGATACACTTGGGTATACTTCTTCAAGAGGAAGAGTGAGACTCAACAAACCGTCATCGACTTTGCAAATGAAGCTCAACGTCAACATAATGCAAAGATCTTGACAATAAGAAGTGACAACGGCACCGAGTTCAAGAACTACACCTTGGATGAGTTTCTTAGTGATGAGGGATCAAGCATCAATATTCTGCACCATATACCCTCAACAAAATGGTGTTGCGAGAGGAAGAACCGGACGTTGATGGATGCGGCAAGGACCATGATGGCGGAGTTCAAGTCTCCATACAACTTTTGGGCGAAGCCATCAACACCGCATGTCATGCATCCAATCGGCTCTATCTCCGCAAAGGTTGAACAAGACTCCTTATGAGATACTCACCGAAACAAGCCCAATCTCAAGTACTTCCGGGTGTTGGGTGTAAGTGTTTCATTCTCAAGAAAGGTGTTCATTTGTCTAAATTTGAGGCTAGAGCTTATGAGGGCATATTTGTTGGTTATGCTACAAACTCTCATGCTTACCGTGTTCTCAACAAGTCCACGGACTCATTGAGGAGACGGTAACGTGGAGTTTGATTTAAAATAACGGCTCCCAAGTGGAGCAAAGTGGTACTTGTGATGTAGGTGATGAAATTCCTCCCCAAACCATAAGAAGAATGGGTATTGGTCATATTCTACCCATTGAGGAACCCCTTGTGGCCGAAGGAGAAGGACAATGCTCCACTCATGTGGATCCATCACCTACTCAAGACCCACACACGCTTCCGAAGAACAAAGTGAAGGCCCTCAACCTCGTGAACAAGACCAAGGGCGAGATCAATCTCAAGATGGTGGTGTACCTCCAAATGATGCCCAAGGTCAAGTTCCTCCCCTCGAGCAAGTTCAAGATCATGAAGAAGCTCAAGATCAAGGTCAAGCTCAAGACGGCGCTCAAGAGTATCAAGTCGATCCTCCTCCCTCCACATCCGAGGAGGAATTAAGGCGTCGTGCCGCAAAGACCTCTTCCAAACTCACCACCAAGGGCCATCTCATGGAGAATGTGGTTGGAAGCCTAAGAAACAGGGTAAGCACTCGTAGACAATTGGCAAATTATTGTGAACATCACACGTTTGTCTCTTGTGTTGAACCCCAAAAGGTCTATGAGGCGCTTGAAGACTCGGATTGGCTCAATGCCATGCATGAAGAACTCAACAACTTCGAGTACAACAAGGTGTGGAGATTGGTGCCAAGGCCTTCGGGGAACCACAACGTCATTGGAACCAAGTGGATTTTCAAGAACAAGCAAGATGCTCATGGGAACATCATTCGCAACAAGGCAAGATTGGTAGCACAAGGCTACTCCCAAGTCGAGGGTATCGACTACGGTGAAACCTTTGCTCCCGTTGCTTGCCTTGAATCCATTCGTTTGTTGATTGCTTATGCTTCCCATCACAACTTTAAGTTGCAACAAATGGATGTGAAAAGTGCTTTTCTTAATGGTCCTATTAATGAGTTGGTCTATGTCAAGCAACCCCCCGGGTTCGAGGACCCCTACTTCCCGGATCATGTGTATCAACTCGATAAGGCACTCTATGGCCTTAAACAAGCCCCACGTGCGTGGTATGACCACCTTACCGAGTTGTTACAAGATCGTGGATTTGAGGTGGGGCAAATCGATCCCACTCTTTTTACTAAGAAGGTCAAAGGGGAGTTGTTTGTATGCCAACTATATGTTGATGATATTATCTTTGGTTCCCCTAACAAAGCTTTCAATCAGGAATTTGCCGCTCTTATGACCTCCAAGTTTAAGATGCCTTCGATGGGAGAGTTGAAGTTCTTCCTTGGTTTTGATATCAAACAAAGAAGAGAAGGAACCTTCATCAACCAAGCCAAATTTACTCAAGACATGCTAAAAAGATTCAAGCTAAGTGATGTCAAGCCGACTTCTACTCCAATGCCTACCAAGTGCCAACTTGACATTGATCCCAATGGTAAAGCGGTGGATCAAAAGGTATATTGCTCAATGATTGGCTCCTTGCTTTACCTTTGTGCATCTAGACCGGATATCATGTTGAGTGTGGGAATGGGTGCTCCGTTTCAAGCCGCACCGAAGGAAAGTCACTATGTGGCGGTCAAGCGAATCTTTCGATATTTGGCTCATACCCCAAACTTTGGCTTATGGTATCCAAGAGGGGAAAACTTCAAGCTTGAAGGTTATCTGATTCGATTAGGCGGGAGACAAAGTGGATAGGAAGTCCACCTCCGGAGGTGCCAATTTCTTGGTTGCTCTTTGGTGAGTTGGTCTTCTAAGAAGCAAAGTTGTGTGTCTCTCGTGCACGAAGCGGAGTATGTGGCGGCGGTAATTGTTGTGCACAACTCTTATGGATGAGGCAAACTTTAAAGGAGTACGGTGTCACTTGTGACAAAGTGCCTCTTTGGTGTGATAATGAAAGTGCCATCAAGATTTCTCTCAACCCGGTGCAACACTTCAAGACGAAGCATATTGAGATTCGGTATCACTTCATCCGGGATCACATTAGGCGAGGGGAGATCGAGCTCAAGTATGTCAACACTCACGATAACCTTGCAGATATCTTCAAGAAGCCCTTGGATGAAGCAAGATTTCGTGAGTTAAGGCATGAGCTAAATATCATTGATTCGAGCAATGTGACTTGAACCCTTGCACCCCCCATCACACTCAACTTGTTGTCTAGTTTAGGTGTAGGCATAGACATAGGGGGAGTGTTGTTCTCTCAATGAACTCTCCCTCCCCCATTATGCATAAATAGATCAACTCTTTCACATTAGCCATTTTTTATGGCACTTGTGCTTCAAAGACGAGTTTTGGTCATGGGCCCAAGGATAATTCTTCGCGGTGCCATACCATCTAACTCAAACATAGGTGGCTCCGGCCACCGCCCTCTCCTTTTGAGAGGTTGTGTCGCATGGTGGTTTCTTGCTATCTTTATGCCTTTGGTTTGTGCGTGTTCCTGTGGTATCCTTGATGTGAAAAGTTTCCTTGGCAAAGACCTTTTTTTTCTCGTGTTGAAACCTGCTGTGTTTTGAGCTTACGGTACTACCGCGGCCAGCTACGGTACTACCGCAGCCAGTCACGGTACTACCGCGTGTGGGGAGCACGGTACAACCGCCCCCACGCGGCAGTAATTTTTTACTACCGCCTAGGTGAGCGGTACTACCGCGACGGTGCGGTACTTCCGCCCGAGCGGTACTACCGCGATGAGATGCGGTACTACCGCGCCACAAGGGCGCGTGGGGATAAGGACGGGCAGGGGGGGTTCTAACTCCCCCATACCCATTCGCAGTTCCCCTCCCCACGTCGTCTCTCTCTCTCGCGCTCAAGATCGGAGACGGCGTTCGTCGCCGGATCTCCTCCTCCGGCTGCCCTCCCATGATTCCGTCCGGTGGGATCCTTCCCCACCACGTGCTCTTGCTATGGACCCAGGTCTTTCCCCAACATCTTCTCATTTTGTTGAGTTCTTTGCCTCTAGCTTTTTGGGGGAGACTTGTGTGTTCTAGAGATTCTTAGGCTCTTTTTATGCAAGAGTAGGATGAAGGAGAGTAGCCTTGCGTAGGAATTATACTTGTATTTTTTTTCCTGCGCTAGATTTGATCACCGTAGCGCCGCCATGGTTTCGCGGGTCTTTTCAGATTCGAACTGATGTTTGGATCTGACACGACGCGGTACTACCGCCCGTGTGGCGCGGAACTACCGCTTGTTCGGTACTACCGCCCATCTGGCGCGGTACTACCGCGCTCACTGCGGCACTAACACCTTACTACCGCTCCAACCACGGTACTACCGTGCTTCGCACAGTACTACCGCGACCTGGAGAGGTACTAAAATTTTAGTACCGCAGGCTCTGGCAGTACTACCGTGGCTCACATTTATCTCATGGCAACTTTCACGTATACTTTCTATGTGTTTTCTTGTGCTTTGTCGTGGTCTTTGCATTGATCCTCTTTGCGTTTCGTTGTTGTTTTGCGTGTGTGTCTCAGGTGGTGGTTCTCGCCGTTCCAATCCTAGTCGTGACACCGGCTCCAAGCGTCTGCGCAACCCAGGTGAAGCTCCAGAGGGCTTCTCTGCCCCCAAGCGTCATGTCAAGACATCAGCAAGCAAGAACAAGGAGCCCGCTAAGGGCATGGACGAGATACCCCAATCTGAGTACGTCCGTCTCAGGCAACTGCACCCGTATGTGACCCCTCGGTCTTCTGTCAGAGGTTGTGAGCTGTTTTGGAACAAGCAACAGACTCTCACCTATTTGGATGTCATCAAAAACAAGCACAATACCTACGTTGATGTGAAATGGATTGATATGCAACACATGCGGAAGGACAAGTTCCGTGCGTACTTTGGAGAGGCTCTAGACTTGGTGGAGCGGTTTGGTATTGAGCATGTGATATCCTTTCACCTTGATTATGACCCTGAGCTTATCTGTCAGTTCTTTGCCTCAGTATACTTTCACTCTGATGAGGAGCGGAGGATGAGCTGGATGTCCAATGGCCGTAAGCTGACTGCTACCTGGAAGGAGTTCATGGATTTGCTCCAGGTTCCTGATGACGGGCTCGACACTCCTGTGGGTTTTCGCCCCCATGCAAATTCTGTGTCTGCCAACAAGGACAAGATTGCACCATACTATGTTGAGAAGGCGCTCGCCAATGGCAAGACGGGGTTGGTGCTCAACTCTTTTCTGCATATCATGTATCGCATCTTCCGCAACTCCTTGTTCCCTCGCATTGGTGACAAGGACAAGGTTCATGCCTATATGGTGGATATGATGCTCATTTGCGAGGAGGCTCGTTTGTCTCAGACTCAGCCACTTGATGTCTCACACATCATGTGGTGTGAGCTCCGGTTTGCGGTGTTCAACCTTAAGGTGCCTATCTATGGGCCCTATCTGTTTCTACTGATCTCAAAGACTTGGGAGAAGATGTTCCCTGGTGAGGAGTTCCTTGCTCCAGACTGGATTCGCCATGAATCCATCTGTCTGCGTGTCAAGCCCAACTGGGCCAACACTACTACTCGTGCTGAGGCGTCTGCTGCTAGGGCTGCTGTTGATGAGGAGGAAGCTGGCGCCGAGGATGTTGCTGAGGGCCGTGCTGCTAGGTCTTCCCAGAGTTCCTCTATGCCTTCGTGGGCCAAGAAGCTGAAGGACAAGATGAAGACTCTTTTCTGCATGCAAGCCAAGGGACAGTACAGGACTCACGTGGCTTCTAAGGAGAGTCGCCGCCGGGACAAGAAGATCTTGCAGCTGTATAACAAGGACGTGTCTGGTGGTTCTGAGGATCACATCACTCTAGAGGCCGAGTGGATGGAGAAGCAAGGCTACAGGTGGACTGATTCTGAGGAGGACGTCGAGGAGACCATCCCTGCTGCCGAGGAGTCCGACGGAGAGGGTTGGGATGAGTTCCCTGCTGCTTGAGCCACCACTTGTGTGTAGGTGTCCTCTCTGCCTTTTTGGCGTCTCGATGCCAAAGGGGGAGAGAGTGTAGGGATTTGCAAGTCGTGTGTCGTTGTTCGTGTTTGGTGTGTTTGTTGCTTTCTCGTTTGAACCTCGTTTCAGTTGCTTTTTCTTCATATGGTGTAAGACATATGCACTCTATCTATCTTAGCGAGCTTGTGATATATTGTGCTATGATCTGTTTAGATGTTAATTATCGTGCCTTTGTCTCTAAAATATAGGGGGAGTGGTGATCCTAGCTTGTGTGCTATGCAGTCGAAAGCATCCATCCAGGTTGCACACATCTAGGGGGAGCCCATCTATATTCTAGAGAGGAGGGGTTTTGCCCTTGCTTAATATTATCTCATCTATGTGCAAATCCCGTATTGTCATCAATCCACCAAAAAGGGGGAGATTGTAATGGCATATTTATCCCTTAGGTGTTTTGGTGATTGATGACAATGCTTTTGCGGACTAATCGTGTGCATTGAGTTTCTCAGATGCTTCATCACTAGGCACGAGACGATTTGGTGCCCCTCGGAGATTATTGAAGACGGCGTTGTTCTACGTTTCTCTTTGGTGGATTTGAGTCGTAGGAGAACCGTACTATCAAGAGGGGGTCCGCGTCGGAAAGGTTTGGGTGGAATCAACACATACACATGTCCTACCCTTCCTTGCACTTTGGAGCATCTTTCTGTTATCCTAGTTGTGCATAATCAGACGGCTACTGCTGTACTTGCGGTAGTACTGCTCTATGGAGCGGTAGTACCACAAGCACCTGCGGTAGTACCGCTGGGGGTCACGGTAGTGCCGCTCCTCTGGAGCCTAAGTACCGTAACTCCCAGGCCTAGTGCTGCTCCAGTACGGTAGTAGGAGCGGATGTAATTTTTTACATCCGCACCCACACGGTAGTACCGCACGACATGCACGGTAGTACCGCGGGAGGCCACGGTAGTACCGCTCCCCTGGAGCCGTAGTACCGTGGCCCTCTTACCTAGTACCGTTGCGCCGCAGTAGTAGGAGCGGATATAATTTTTTACATCCGCGCCTCAACGGTAGTACCGCACCTCGTGCGAGGTAGTACCGCGTCGGGTTTTTGCACCGTTTCTTTTTTAGCGGAAGTAGGCACGGATGTATTTTATTTCATCTGCGCTCTTCGTAGGCTTTGGCTTACCTGCCTTGCGGTAGTACCGCAGGTGGGAGCGGTAGTACCGCGCGAGCGGTAGTACTGCGCTCAGTCAGGCTAGTCCCGGCCTCTGCTGCTGCCGCGGAAGTACCGTGGTCCTCCACGGTAGTACCGCGTGGCCTTGCGGTAGTACCGCGCTCCTGGAGCGGTAGTACCGCGTGTCGCAGGCTGAACTTGAGGATAACGGTTGGATCTCTTCCACGACTATAAAAGAGACGTCTCCTACCTCTAGTTGACTACCTCTTCCATTTCCAAGCTCCATTGTTGCTCCAAGCTCCATTTTCGCCCGATCTCTCTCCCTAGCCAATCAAACTTGTTGATTTGCTCGGGATTGGGTGACAAGGGCCCGATCTACACTTCCACCAAGAGATATTCGATTCCCCCACTTATCCCTAGCGGATCTTGTTACTCTTGGGTGTTTGAGCACCCTAGACGGTTGAGGTCACCTCGAAGCCATACTCCATTGTGGTGAAGCTTCGCGGTGGTGTTGGGAGCCTCCAAGTGTTGTGGAGATTGCCCCAACCTTGTTTGTAAAGGTTTGGTCGCCGCCTTCAAGGGCACCAATAGTGGAATCACGGCATCTCGCATTGTGTGAGGGCGTGAGGATATTACGGTGGCCCTAGTGGATTCTTGGGGAGCATTGTGCCTCCACACCGCTCTAACAGAGACGTACTTCCCCTTAAAAGGAAGGAACTTCGGTAACACATCCTCGTCTTCACCGGCTCCACTCTTGGTTATTTCGTGCCTTTACTTTTGCAAGCTTGCTTGTGTTGTATCTATTGCTTGCTTGTGTGCTAGTTGTGTTTGCATCATATAGGTTGTCCACTTAGTTGCATTTCTAGACAACCTATTTTGTCGCAAGATTTAAATTGTTGAAGAAAAGCTTAAAAATTGTTAGTTGCCTAATCAACCCCCCCCCCCTCTAGTCAACCATATCGATCCTTTCACTTGTTTCACTGGATCTTCAGGCACGCCGAATTTGTCATAGCCGAGGCTTGCCTCGTCCCCGGAGAGGGGCGTATAGTTGTCCCTCTCCAAGTATCCCGCAGTGGCCAGGCCGGCCTTATGGAGGGCACGCCAACTAGGGTTATATTCATCTTCGGCGCCATCCGGATTGTTGTCGACTTCTGGGCCGGTATTCCTGTGGCGGGGCTCGGAGCAGCGTCCACGACGCCCATACTTTGCTTTTCCCCCTGGGGGATTATTCCCCGCTGCCTCATCGCCGTTTGTTTCCTTTGGAGTGTCCACCATATATATATCATAAGAAGGGGATGCTGTCCACCGCCCAGTGTGCGGTGGTTCATGTTCTTCTCCTGCATTGTCGTCCATACCGTCGATGTCTTCGGAGTCGAAGTTCAGTGCCTCGGTTAAGTCATCGACCGTGGCAATGAAGTGGGTTGTCGGTGTCAAAACTGGCGGATCTCGGGTAGGGGGTCCCGAACTGTGCGTCTAGGCGGATGGTAACAGGAGACAAGGGACACGATGTTTACCCAGGTAAGGGCCCTCTTGATGGAGGTAAAACCCTACGTCCTGCTTGATTGATATTGATATTGTGGATGTTTACAAGAGTAGATCTACCACGAGATCAAGGAGGCTAAACCCTAGAAGCTAGCCTATGGAATGATTGTAAGGGTTGTTGTAATTGTTGTCCTACGGACTAAAGCCATCCGGTTTATATAGACACCGGAGAGGGCTAGGGTTACATAGAGTCGGTTACAATGGTAGGAGATCTACATATCCCTATCGCCAAGCTTGCCTTCCACGCCAAGGAAAGTCCCATCCGGACACGGGGGGAAGTCTTCAATCTTCTATCTTCATAGTCTTGGAGTCCGGTCGATGATGATAGTCCGGCAAATGATAGTCCGGCTGATGATGGTAGTCCGGCTGTCCGGACACCCCCTAATCCAGGACTCCCTCAGTAGCCCCTGAACCAGGCTTCAATGACGATAATTCCGGCGTGTATATTGCTTGGCATTGCAAGGCGGGTTCCTCCTCCAAACGATAGAAGATTATGAACACCAGGATAGTGTCCGGCTCTGCAAAATAAATTCCACATTCCGCCGTAGAGAGAATAATAATATATACATAGGTTCAATCTGCTGACGTTTTCCGTGGCATGACGTCACACCACTACCAAGCCATTACTTGAATTGTCTTTTACTTTACCACCTCAGCGCATTTAGCAAAGCGGTTTCCTTGGCACGTCTTGTCGAAGCAGAGATCATGTTTCCCCTTAATCCTGGATTCTCATCAATACGGGCGTGGGTAACCCAACCGCGTCATTGATGGTGACGCTTGGAAGATAAGCGAGTTTTATCAGGCCAGTGGGGGACGCGTAAGACTTCGCCCGCCCATATAAGGGATAAGGATTCACCTTCTCACCCGCCTTCTTCCTCCTTTGCTTATCCATCTCCGCAAGACGAGCTCCAGCGCCCAAGTTCGCGCATCTTGTCTCAACCTTCTCCGACCATGTCCGGGCGGGAGGTAAATGGTTGGCCTCCACCGTTAAGGAGGAGCAAATCGCCAAACTTCGCGGGCGCGGATACCTTTCCGGCGACATCGCGCACCGGCTACCCGACGAAGGGCAGCTCATCCCCACCCCCAGGCCCCATGAGAGGGTTGTCTTCCTTTCCCACTTCCTCCGCGGACTAGGCTTTCCACTTCACCACTTTGTCCGGGGGCTCATGTTCTACTACGGCCTGGATTTCCATGATCTGGCGCCGAACTTCATCCTCAACATCTCGGCGTTTATCGTCGGTGCGAGGCCTTCCTCTGCATCCAGCCCCACTTGACTTGTGGCTCAAGACCTTCAATGTCAAGCGAAGGTAGTGAAGGGCATTCAAGCGGAGTGCGGGGCGCCATGTTGGGCAAGATGCCCAACGTCCTTTAGTTCAAGGGGCCTTCGTGGAATCCGTCAAGGGGTGGCAATCGGGGTGGTTCTATATCACCGAGCAGCGTGACCCTAAATGGGCGGCGGCCCCGAGTTTAGATCTGGTATCCCCACGCAGCTCACCTCACGGAAAGAGAAGGGCTTGCAGTGGGGTAGTTCGACGGAGCTGGCGGGACTCAAGCTCAGTATCAAGAAGCTTGTGAAGAAGCTTAGGCTGGTTAACGTGGTCCAAGTCATGCTCGTCCGCGGATACTCCCATGCCAAGAGCGGGCATTCAAACTGTGGGAGTTTGATCCGGAACAGCACCAGCGCTGAACAAGCTCTTGACCACGACGTCTGAAGGCGCTGGAAGGTGTTGTTCAAGGTGCGAAGCCCCGCATCCGCGATCAAGATCGCGGATTTCACTCAGAAGCGCCAGGTGACGAGGTAAGTGATTCTACCCTTTACGGGACACTTGTTTTCCATAGTTTGACTCTATGCGGGTTTTAATTTCCCTTTCCTTTGACAGATGGATGAAGAAGGTGGAGCAGATTACTGTCCGGCTCCTATGCGAAAAATCCGATGAGCGCTTCGTCTAGCGGGGCTGCTGGTTCCGCACCGCGTGGTGCCGGAGAAGAAGGCCAAGAAGGAGGCCACGGGTGCTCGAAAGAGCTCCCGTTTTCAGGTGTCCGACGACTCCGGGGCGGACTCCTCCCCCGAAAATGAGGAGGAGGAAGAGGACTCTCTCCCAGAGGAGGGAGAGAGGAAGAGGAAGGCTCCCCCAACAGGGGAGGCCGAAGGGTCCAAGAGGGGAAGGACTATTCCCCCGGACAGCTCCGCCAACATCAACATTGGCGAGGAAGAATGGCCCTCAAGGGCCAGGCCTCCGGCGAGATCGTAAGTATCCGGATTCCTGAATACTTTATAATTTCTTTTTCTGCGTCACACAGTGTCATTCTAATGCCGCATACTGCCTGTAGTCCGGCCAGTGAAGATCTCCCCGCCTCATCGAGCGGGTCGTTGGCTTCGTCGGATGTAGACTCCATCCCGACTGCCTCCACCCCTCGCGACGCCGAGGACGCCGAGGTGGGAACCCAAGAAGGGACCCATCAGGGGGAGGCTCGGGCGCCACAAGGCGTCCTCCGGACTCGCGCCGGACTCCAAAACAGAACCTGCAGTGGTTCCGGAGTCCGGCAGGCGGTCCCTTCGATCGAAGGGCAAGACCGTGACGCCGGCGGCTTCCGTCCAACCGGAGGCGCCGGGTAGTTTGTTGGAGGCGCTGCAGAGCTCTTCCATCGAGGAAGAACACCGCACTATTATGAGTGCGGTGATTCAGAAGGTGCAGCTCGCCAAAGGCGGGCTGACCGAAGCCTGCAATAGCCTTCTATCAGGCTTTGAGGTAAGAAGTTAAAAATATGCAATGTAATACCGCATAGACAGTAGCCCCTGATGCTCGGTTCGGTGTTCGAAAAGAAAAGCCGGACTGAGGATCTTAAAAAAAAGATATACACAGGGTGGCTAAAAAAAATTATGTCAATATGGGTTGCAGGCTGCACTGCTGACCTCTGCCAAGACTGATCATGGAGGTCGGTGCGTTGAAGCAGGAGCTCGGCGGTCCGGGCAAGAGCTCGGCCGCGCCAGAAGCAGCTCAAGACAAAGAAGGTGAGTAACACCACTTTGAATTTGTACCTTCTGTAAAAGGATTTAGGTTGCGATAAAAAATAACAAGGATAACATGGGTACTGCAGGGGCCACGAACGAGGTTGCGGCCCTGAAGGAGGCCGTATCTGTGACGAGCATAATCTGACCCGCAGGCAGGGGAGCGAGAAAAGCAGGAGGCGCGGCTGGCGGTGGTTCAGCAAGAGCTCCAGGCTCTCATGGAAAAGCATGAGAGTTTGGAGCGTGACTCAAAGACTCGAGAGTCCGAGCTTGCCTCGGCTCTCGAAAGTGCCAAAACCGCCAAGGCCGAGGCCCATAAGTCCCTTCAGGAGGTTGAATTGATGAGGAAGATAGTGGCGGGTAAGGCATTTTTCATGCAAAGCAAGCATGTGAATGTAAATTACGTGTTACTTACCCGGATTCGGAGCTCTCCAGGGGCGTTTGCAGATCTGCCTCGCAGCGTGTCTGATGCCGCCGCATTCTACCGAGCCGAGGAGGGGAGCTCGACGGAGAAGGTCTTCTGGTCCCAGTATGTTGAGGCCGGCCATCCGGTGCCCCCTAGCGACCAGCTGAAGCAGCTGGTCGAACTGCACAAGGTGGCCGAGCAGGCCATGAAGGGCCTCATAGTCCGGCTGTGGCCTGGAGAGGCCATGCACAGGAGCTACTTCGGCCTCGTCGACGGCTGGTGGATCGTGCCCCTCGGTGGAGGTTATCAAGCGCTCCGCATGTATTGAAGGTGCTCGTCGGGCCCTTGCCCGCGCAAAGGTGCATTGGGGCAAGCTGGATGCGGAGAAGCTAATCAGTGACGCGCCACCAGCAGGCAAGGAGCATCGTACGCCCGAACTTTACTATAAGGCTGTCCTGAAGGGTGCCCGCAAGATTGCGGATGAGTGCCCCAGGGATGTAATTTTTGAGTGAATTCGCAATGTGTTATCCTGTGAGCTGAAAACTTTGTTCATATGCGCTAAGCAACGCTTGTTTAATTTAAAATATTACCTTCTGTGCGTCCGTTTATTAAATCTGAGAGATGGCAAGTCGTCGGCTCCAGCCCCCATGCCACGAGTGCGGGGGTGTTCGGGATAAACTTGAGCACTCTTGTTCCCATTTTTGGTCCATCTAGGGAGGCGCTCAACACAACGAACAAGGCAACCGGACTTATAGTGCTTGAACACTCTCACTTAGCCATAGAATTCTATAATTTTAAATTTCAGCGAAGCCCCTAGTATTCGGAAGACCGAAGTGGGGCGCTATCCACGCCTTCATCGGACATAATCCGGAACTTCGCTCGAAGCGGCGTAGGTCTTTAGGGACCCGAAAGGACCTCTCGAACAGCGACCAGTCTCTCGCCTTATCGTGCAGGTCAGTTTTAGCTTTCTCCAGGCGTTAACCCGGCTCAACCGGGCGAATCGCGATGGTTCTCCCAGTGCTACCTTAGCCGATAGAACGGAACGTAAGGTGCGAACATGGGAGCAGGGCAAACCCAACTATTGACCCAAGGCAGGATTCGAGCTGATTCATATAATGCTATAAGTTGAGGTGCCGCACTTGTGAAAGTGTCGGACTTTATCACACCATAAAGCGGAGGATGAAGCCCTGGTGTGTTTGGCGTACCAAGATGCACGGGTGCAACATGTAAATAGATGAACATATATATATATATATATATATATATATATATATATATATATATATATATATATATATATATATATATATATATATATGAAATAATGCAATTATAGGCAAAAGTGCTGCATTTTATTCAAAAGATATGCTATCGAGGCGGAATGATACAAATAGTGCGGAAAGCAAGGGATTGACGAATTAAAGGCGTCTCCCTCAAGGGTAGGCCGCAGAATGTTGTATTTTAACAAATTTAATGCTCGTGATGGACACCACCGAGTGTTAAATGTGCCTTTGTCCTTCCTGGCTGTTGCATCATGAGTTCGGCAGGTTCGCCACCGGACTGAGTTCTGTGTAAAAGGAGAAAATAAGAACAAAAAAGAGCGACACACTTGGGAGCCCTGGTGTGGTCGAACCGCACTCTGGGTCTGTTGTGGTTGTGCCCTTCCCCTATGCCCATGGTATCTCCAGGCGTAATTATGTCTGTGGAGAGTTTGTCTTGCAATATCGAGGGCTGGGGTTGGGGCCGCATTACTCTGGCGATGCATGGAGCGTGCTGGGTGGTCTTGGTTGATGTTGCTCGGGCGTGTTTGGTTGTGTCCGGTCGTTTAACGGCGGACTCGAGAATTGCCTTAAAAGGCTGCTCGCACTTCGCCGCGAGAGCCATCAGTATGTTCCTCCGTTCGGAGGGCGTTCCGTGTTCCATTGACCGTGATGACTCCACGAGGGCCTGGCATCTTGAGCTTAAGGTATGCATAATGCGGCACCGCGTTGAATTTTGCAAGCGCGTTCGTCCGAAAGCAGAGCGTGATAGCCGCTGCGAGCGGGACTATGTCGAAGATTAACTCCTCGCCGGAAATTATCCGGGATCCGAAGACCACTTCGATGTAATCGAGCCTGCATAATTGGCCTCGACACCTGGTATGACGCCTTTGAAGGTCGCTGTTGTAGGTTTAATCCTTGAAGGGTCTATGCCCATCTTGCGCCTCGTATCCCGATAAAGCAGGTTCAGGCTCTGCCGCCGTCCATCGGGACTCTCGTGAGTGAAATCCATCAGCGATTGGGTCTAAAACCAATGCGGCGAATCCGCCATGGCGGATACTGGTCGGATGGTCTCTTCGATCGAAAGTGATCGGGCAAGGGACCATGGGTTGAATTTTGGGCGATGGCTCCATCGCGATATCGTCCCTTAGTGCATGCTTCCGCTCCCTCTTGGGAATATCGTTATGTATATCATGTTTACCGTCCGAACTTGAAGGGGAATCCATTTTGTCCTCTGTTGTTCGGGCGGCGGGTCTCTTCCTCGTCATCGCTGTGTAGCCCTTGTCACTGTTTTTTGGCGATTAATTTGCTCTGCTGCTTGAATACCCAACAATCTCTGTTGGAATGGTTAGCTGGCTTTTCGGGGTTTCCATGTATTTGACAAGAGCGGTCGAGTATTCGGTCCAAATTGGACGGGCCCGGAGTGGTTCTTTTGAATGGCTTCTTCCGTTGACCGGGATTGGAGCCTCGGAATCCGGCGTTGACTGCTGTATCCTCATTGCTGCCGCCGTTAATGCGGCGTTTGTTTTTGTTTCGACGCAACCTGCCATTGCGGTCCTTGGTATCCGGACTGCCAGCGTTTTTGCTGAGGTTGTTACTGCGAGCGAGCCAGCTATCCTCTCCCGCACAAAAGCGGGTCATGAGGGATGTGAGGGCTGCCATGGATTTCGGCTTCTCCTGTCCTAGGTGCCGGGCCAGCCACTCGTCGCGGATGTTATGTTTGAAGGCAGCGAGTGCCTCTGCATCCGGACAGTCGACGATTTGATTTTTCTTTGTTAAGAACCGTGTCCGAATTGCTCGCCGATTCGTCTGCTGCTGGATTATATGGCTTAGGTCATCTGCGTCCGGTGGTCGCATATATGTGTCTGGAAGTTGTCGAGAATGCGGCTTCGGGTCTTCCTAACATCAATTGACTCTGCGGGCAGGCTGTTAAGCCAATGCCGAGCTGGTCCTTTAAGCTTGAGGGAGATATTTGATGGCGTGAAGATGCGTCGCCCGGGGCCATGTGTATATGGAGGAGATAATCCTCAATCCAAACCGCGGGGTCTGTTGTGCCATCGTAGGATTCGATATTAACGGGTTTGAACCCTTCAGGGATTTGATGATCCATTACTTCGTCAGTGAAGCATAGTGGGTGTGCGGCGCCTCTGTATTGAGCAATATCGCGACGTAGCTCGAGAGAGCGTTGTCTGCTGTGTTCGGCCCGGCCGGAGTGGTTGTATCCGGTGCGACGGTATTCGTCATGGGTCGTGGGGCGTCCACGTGATCCATAGATAGATCTGGATTGTCTTGCCTTGTCCTCCAATATATCTCGCAAGTCCGACGCGTTCCCCCGTGGCTTCCTGCTTTTAGAGCGATGCCGGGGTACGGTTTTGGTGGAGGGCTTGCACGCCTCTCTGTCGCGGCCCCGAGGTGGTCGGTCTGCCGACAGCGCTGGTGATGCTGCCTCCTCTAATCGGGGAGCAACTTGCGTTTTAGGTAACTTTGGAGGCGTTCGACTTCATACTCTTGACGCGAGGACCTCGGTCCGTCTGTCGGCCATGAGGTCTTGATCAGCTTGGAGCTGTTGTTGCTTTTTCTTTAGGCTGTTTGCCGTGGCCATTAGCCTGCGTCTGAACGCTCTTGTTCGACGGGATCCTCGTGCACGACGATTAAATGTCCGCCGAGGCTTGCCTCGTCTTCGGAGGAGGTAAGTAATTGTCATCCTCGACCTCTTAATACGCCGCCCTCTCCCGAGGGCTTGCTTCGCCTCCTCCTGCGCTGGATCGTCTTTGGAGGGAGTTGTCTTCGGCACTTTACGGGGTGTTATTATCTCCTGTGCCAGAATCTCCATTCTTGCCGTGGCGGGATTTAGAGCGGCGCCGCTGACGTCGGCGCTTGGGCTGTTTCTTTGAGGAATCGGCCTCCGCTGCTTCTTCGCCATCCCCATCCTTTGGGGTGTCCACCATGTATATGTCGTATGACGAGGTGGTCTTCCAGTGTCCTGTAGGCACCGGTTCTTGGTAGTCTCCGGTATCGTCGTCCATACCGTCGATGTCTTCGGAGTCGTAGTCGAGTACGTCGGTTAAATCGTCGACGGTGGCTACGAAGTGGGTGGTGGGTGGAATTTGAATTTCTTCGTCATCCGCGTCCCAACCGTCCTGGCCGTAGTTCGGCCAGGGCTCTCCGGATAGCGAGAGATGCTTCAATGAATTTATGATATCGCCGAAGGGCGAGTGCTGAAAGATGTCCGCGGCGGTGAATTCCATGATCGGCGCCTAATCAGATTCGACTGGCAGGGGCGCAGGAGGCTCGGAGTCCGGCGGGGAGTCCGGCACCTCGGAGTCATGGGTTTTATGTGGGACAAGGTAAGTGTTCGGCTCCATCGCCGTAGAAATTGCGGCTCCCGAGGCGGTGTCCAGCCATCCGTCCTCGATTCGAGCGATCGGCTCCGGACTATGAGTCGGAGCGGATCCGGTGCGCCCTCAAGGTGCTGTCCGGGCGGCGAGTTAGTTCATGCCCATCGAGACAGCGCACACGCCGGCTTGTGGCTCGATCCATCGAGGATCAAGTCCCCGGATATCGGCCGTGAAGTTTAAGCTTCAAACCTGACTGACGGCGAGGGCGAAGCTTCGATCTGCTCCAGATGGCCAGCGAGTTGGCCCGCGATCTTGAAACCGCCCGAATCTGAAGAACTGTCCGGGAGAAAGGTCTCACCCAGACTTCGTCGTAAGTTGATTGAAGAGGCCATCAAGCCTATCGGTGACGACACGAGGAACTCTCAATGAAAGCACCAATGTCGGTGTCAAACCGGCGGATCTTGGGTAGGGGGTCCCGAACTGCAGCGTCTAGGCGGATGGTAACAGGAGACAAGGGACACGATGTTTACCTGTGTTCGGGCCCTCTTGATGGAGGTAAAACCCTCGTCCCGCTTGATTGATATTGATATTGTGGATGTTTACAAGAGTAGATCTACCACGAGATCAAGGAGGCTAAACCCTAGAAGCTAGCCTATGGAATGATTGTAAGGGTTGTTGTAATTGTTGTCCTACGGACTAAAGCCATCCGGTTTATATAGACACCGGAGAGGGCTAGGGTTACATAGAGTCTGTTACAATGGTAGGAGATCTACATATCTGTATCGCCAAGCTTGCCTTCCACGCCAAGGAAAGTCCCATCCGGACACGGGGGGAAGTCTTCAATCTTCTATCTTCATAGTCTTGGAGTCTGGTCGATGATGATAGTCCGGCAAATGATAGTCCGGCTGATGATGGTAGTCCGGCTGTCCGGACACCCCCTAATCCAGGACTCCCTCATGGGTGGTTGGTGGGCAACGAATTCCTTCGTCGTCTGCCTCCCTCTCGAGCCAGACATATGTCGGCGAAGAGCCTCCTGACAAAGAGAGAGACTTTAATGAGTCCAGCATGTCGCCAAAGGGCGAGTGCTGGAAGATATCCGCAACGGTGAACTCCATTACCGGAGCCCAACCTTGCCCGATGGGCAAGGGAGTGTGCGGACTGGAACCAACGTCTGGACACGAATCCGGGGGTTCGGAGTTACAGACCACCGCAGAGGTGAGACCCGTGTTCGGCTCCACCGCCGATGAGTGTGCGACCTGGGGGGCGGGGTCCATCCCTCCGTCCTTAGGCAACGCTGTCTGCTCCGGATCTAGGTCCGGGGATAGTACGGGGATGATGCCCTGAGCTTCGTCCGACGGCGTGTCTAAGCCAAGCTCGTCGTGACTGTCCGGTGTTCCTGGCATAGGACCAAATGGCCAAGCGAGTTGGCCCGCAGTGCGAAGCCGCCGAACACGAAGATCTGTCCGGGGAGGAAAGTCTCGCCCTGGACAATGTCATTGATGATGATTGAAGGAGCCATCGAGCCTGACAGCGATGACACAGAGGAACTCTCAATGAAAGCACCAATGTCGGTGTCAAAACCGGCGGATCTCGGGTAGGGGGTCCCGATCTGTGCGTCAAGGCTGATGGTAACAAGAAGTAAGGGACACAGGTGTTTACCCAGGTTCGGGCCCTCTCGATGGAGGTAAAACCCTACTTCCTGCTTGATTAATATTGATGATATCGGTAGTACAAGAGTAGATCTACCACGGAATCATAGAGGCTAAACCCTAAGAGCTAGCCTATGATGGTACAAATGTAATTGTAATCGGCACCGGAGAGGCCTAGGGTTTACATGGAGTCGGTTACAAGGAAGGAAATATAATATCCGGATCGCCAAGCTTGCCTTCCACGCCAAGGAAAGTCCCATCCGGACACGGGCCGAAATCTTGTGAATCTTCACGCTTCAATTGTCCGGACGTTGTACACAGTCCGGCTGTCCGGATACCCCCTAATCCAGGACTCCCTCATCCGTCGCTCGCCAGCGTCGCCCACGTGTAGAGGAGAGAGCGCTAGGTGGGTGGGGGCGTGGGAGCTTGGGGTGTGCGTGGGTGTGTGGTGTGCGTGGGTGGGTCAGGCTGCGGCGGAGAAGAACTGGAAGTTATAGAGTAGTCCTAGAAATTAACCCAAAGGACCCTAGAAAGAGAAAATGAAAAGCAATCAAGTCCTTCTCCATCACAGCAACAAGACTCCACTGTCGGCTGTCCTTCTTCTCACCGGGGATGAGGAGGCCACTTTATGCCGTCGGGAATCCCATATAGTTCCTCCATCTTGGAGGTCGAGAAGACGCTCTGGAAGGCGTATAGAAAGGCTCGAACAACCCCTCCCGTCCTCGAACAGCCCCTGCCCTGCTCGCCGCGCCACCGCCCGACCTTGCTCGCCCGCCCAGCCGCGCTCGCTCATGCCGCTCGTTCGCGCTCACTCGCTGCTCGCCTACACTCCCTCACTGCCGCCCTGCTTGCCCGCCGCCGCCGCTGTGCTCGCCCGTGCCGCCCGCCGCCCTCCCATGTCGGCCATGAGCAGAGAAGAAAGCGCGAGGTGGGTAGGGCGTGGGGGCTTGTGGTGTGCGTGAGTGGGTGGGGTTGCGTGGGTGGGTGGAACTGCCATGTCAGCGATCCGTGTGATCAATCAACATGGTGTGCTTTCCCTTTGTCGTTCGTAAAAAAACACAGACGACAAAAACCTTCTTTGCCATCTGTGTTTTTTTACGCATAGCAAAGACAGCCGGAATAAAGCAGACGACAAAGCATGTCTTTGCCATGAGCCGGCATAAAATAGACAGCAAAGCATGTCTTTGTCTTCTATGTTTGTTTTACACGTCTTTGTTGTCAGCCGAACTAAAACAGACGACAAAGTCTGTCTTTGCCGATAGTTGTTCTTTGCTGTCAGCCATTGACTGCAAAGTATATCTTTGCCGCCCGCCCCGATGACGCCCACCATGGCACCCATACAACGCTAGATCCCGGCGCATTGGCAGCCACCGCGCCCCTCGTGGCCGAAACACGGCCGCGCCAAGCCTGCGCGCGCCCACACCTCGTTGCCCCTGCAGCCCCCGGGCTTCTCTGCCCGCGCAGCCTCGCCGCATGGATGTTGTCGTGCGGCCCCACGCGTCAGATCCACGCCACTCCAGTCCACCTCCACCCCGCGTGCAACGCCGCCCCGTCACCTCGCCGCGCCGCCCAGTCACGCCACTCGCGCCCACCATCAACACGTCCTCGCTATGCTGCCCCGAACACCAAGGCGCCGAGCTCCTTCCAAGCGGCCGGCCCGCGCTGCACCACTCCAAGCGGGAAGAGGGGAGAGCCTCGCCGGCGCCGAGCCGCAGGGGCTTTGCCCGGCGACGGCGAGGGAGTAGGGGGCGGCGGGTCACGACACTGGCGGTGATGGCTAGGGTTCACCCCTGGCCGCCTGCGGGAGCGACCGAGGGACGATTCTTCGAGCCGCATGGACCATGCAAGAAAGCAATAATTATTGCAAGCGATGTACTCGTACACAGTGAGAAAACGAGCCCATTTACAACCATGTCCACTACTCCCTCCGTCTGGAAAAAACTTGTCATCAAAATGGACAAAAAAGATGTATCTAGAACTAAAATACATCTAGATACATCCCTTTTTATTCATTTTTATGACAAGTATTTCCGGACGGAGGGAGTACAATGCACAGGCGCAGAGCAGGAGTCCAGCCGTACGGTACAGTTCTTCATCAAAGTTTTTTTTTTTCGGGAAGTTCTTCATCAAAGTTGACAACTCCTGCATCTTTTCTTTGCTAAGAACCCGTCCATTTGATTGATGCGTAATACTAATGCAGTAGTAATAAGAACAACTCCAACGGCCGATCCAAACAGACGGCGATTTTGTCCGTTTAGGTCGGCCAGGCGGGCACGAACATTCGGTTCCGCGTGTGAGTCGGCGAGTGTGCCCAACGCTGGCGCAACCCATTTTGACGGCGCTAGAAAAAAAATGCATGCATATTTAAAATAAAAAACATTAATTAAACATTAAAGCCTGTCACGAAAGCCGGCGGAAGTCCACGCGTCCATATTTGCAATTAAGAAAAATAAAAACAAACTAAACTACGAGGCGGCGCGCTGCCCTAGGCGTCATCGTCGTCGTCGTCGGGGTCCATGAGGTCGATGAGCGTCGGCGCCGGCCGGCCCGGCCCAGGGGAACGTCGTGTTCCAGAGCGCGTTCATGTCGGGCGCGGGCTGTGCCGCCGCAGCCTGGCGCGCCTCCTCCTCGGCCTCGCGTTGTTCGTCCTCGGCATCGCGCTCGAGCATCTCGAGGTACTCGCCGTCGCGGCGCTCCTCGGCTAGTCGGATCTGGCGCCAGTGCTCGAGGTACGCCGCCTCCTGCGTCGTCGTCGCCCCCATCCAGACCGGCGACGCGCTGACCCACTTGCGCACTACTCCTGTCCAGGAGTAGCGCTCGATGGGGGATGGCTCCGGCTCGGCTTTCACGGGGGACGACGCGGTCACCGGCGGCAGGACGCAGTCGCCCGCCGCAGAGAGGGCCATGGCCTACGCCATGGCCGCCTCGTACGCCGCCTCCTCTTCCTCGGCCGCCGCCTCTTCTCGCCCACCGCCGCCTGTGCCGCCGCCCTCCTCTCTTCCCCGAGAGACCCGCAAGGGCAGCTCGGTAAGCGGCTCGCCGCCTGGTCCTCCTCGCGGACGACGAGCGGTGGCGGTGGCACGGTGCGGTCGACTTGGCGGACGCCGCGTCGCGTCGCCTCCTCGTGCTCAAAGGAGAACCAGCGCGCCCTGTTGGGCGAGTCGGAGGCGTAGGCGGCGTCGCGGCGTTGCTCCGGTGTCAGGAGCGCCTGCTGCCGCCGCACCTCCTCCGCGTGCGCCCTAGCCGACCGCGGGGCCGCCGCACCGGATCCTCTCAGATCCAAGTGCGGTCGTCGGCGGTGGCGCTGGGTACGGAGAGGCACGCGGTGCTGCCAATGCCACTCCACCTGGTGCACCGGCACGTTGACGCGATGCCTCGGCCGGCGAAGGCGGGAGAAACTCAGGGGAAAAAGGGATGGCGGGCGACTTCCCCTTGGCCTTGCTGCTGCTGCCGGCGCCGAAGAAGAGCCCCATTTGGCACGGCTGGAGTGGCTAGGGTTCGCTAGGGTTTGCCGGCGACGGGGGAGTGTGTGGCTAGATGGGGACGGCCCCGCCGCGCGGTCGGCTTAAAAAGGACGACCGCCGACGCTGACGCGTGGGCCCGAGGTCATAAATTAAGCTGACCAGATAGGTGGCGGGCAGTTGGACGACCGCCAGGTTGGGCCGCGGCGGACACCGAAAAGGCGCATGTGGCGTCCGCGCCGACGCATTTGGGGCGCAAATTTGGGCTGCAAATGCGTCGGAGTGGACGCGAAGCGGATTCGATTTGGATTTGGGTCGGCGCGTTGGGCCTTCTCTTTTCGCCCTGTTTGGATCCCTAAGTTAGAGTTAGTTTTAGTTAGTTGAGGCTCAAATAACCCAAAAGTATCCAAACATGATGGGTTAGCTTGGGTTAGTTGGATTTAACCCATCCCAAAAAACTAGCCCACACTAGAGGAGCTTATTTTGGTTAGTTCTCCTGACCCACTAGAAAAAATAGTAAAAAAGTTACCCCTCCCATCCAAACAGGGTCCAAAGTAGTCAAATAATTAAGAAATAATATTTATTATCAATCTAACCCTATCATCCAAACAACTCTTTGGTTAGAGTTAGTTTCGGGTTAGTGTGTTAGAATCTAACTCTAACCTCTAGTGTTAGAGTATCCAAACAGGGCCTTTGTCCGTATGGATCCAAACGAAGCGGACGAAATAAGTTGCCCTTTGGAGTTGCTCTAAGTTGCCTGGTTACTGGGTAGAACCGCAACGCTCCGACTCCGACGCTGGCCATGCCACTGACACGCATCGGCACAGTTCATGCATGTGCACCAGAGTCGTCACTCGTCAGCAAGCCGGCGGCAACGAAACTACTGTGTGGACGACGCATGCCCGGACGACAGCGACACGATGCGCAATCCAGCCGCTCACATGCGCTGGATGGTAAGCATGGACGGGCTGATATGTCGTGCACAAATCGGCCGACAGCGTCGTGTGCATAGCAGCTCTCCGGCGGCAATCAGAGCAGAGCGGACGCGTCCCTCTTTGAGATTTTACTCTACTGTATAATACTAACGATCCCTTGAGAGCCTCGCAAAAAAAAACGATCCCTTGAGAGAGAGTATCGCCTGCCCACAATCGGTTCCACGTGGTTGGTTCTCGGCCCTCCCGCTCACTGCTCCGGCGCCGCGCCGCGCCGCACCGCAGTGAGTCAAGACGTTGTATCGCTGCCTCTGTCTCTCTCTCATGTAGTCATGTTCTATACTCCTTCTGTTCCGAAATAGTTGTCGCTGGAGGTTTCTAGTTCAACTTTCGCGTAGTACAGAAATATCCCCACTTTCTAATTTTGCCCTCGCCGGCCTTCGCACTCGCTCGCTCACTCACTCGCCCAGCCGCACTCACTCGCTCGTTCTCTCTCAAGACGCTTCTCCGTCGCGCCTTCCCTTCTCGCCTGCCTCTCTCTCCCGCCGGCCTCACCTCCCTCTCCCCATCGCCGACCTCACCCTTCCTCTCCTCTCCTCTTCCTTTCCACCTCCCCGCCCACTCACACCCCGGAGGTAAAAAATCAATCTTTTGAGCCGGCGACGAGCTTCTACTCGGAATATGCAATAGGCGTGATGTGGGCGCCAGCTGGATCTGGGCGAGGGAGGCATGGATGTGGAGCGCACCAGAGCGGTGGATCTCGAGCAACGCCGGAGCAGTGGAGCGGCGGATCTGGAGCAGAGCCTTCGTCCTCACGGTGCCCACGTCATCGTCTTCGTCGGACGTCCCCACCTCGCCGACGCATTCGATCTGCGCACACTGCGTTCTCTCGGTACTGCCTGCTGCATCCTCCTCAGTTAGTCGATTGCTGACCTTCCGTTGGTTACTTGCGTCCTTATGAATTATAGAGCGTTACTTCCGCTGGTTATCTCTTTGATGAATTGACAAAGTTTCTGTAATTTGGTACCTGGATGTTTCAGTCATGAGAAGTTTCATGCTCTTTTCTCTCACTGAAATGCTACTTTACCTATTGTTGCTGGGAAGTTTCATGCCCTGCTTGGAGGATTCAGAGTCAAAAGCAAGTTTGCGAGCTGTGGAAAGTTAATAAACATATTTTGCCCATCTTTTTTGTGCCTGCAGTGGGTGAGTAATGAAATTAGAGGGTGAGGAATTGCAAAAGTTTCATCTAGATTTTTTGGACATAATAACAAGTAAAATGCAATTCTGCTGCTCATCATGATCGAATGGTGCATTACTGTTATCTTGGATATTTTTTGCTTATATCCTGCTTTATTTGTTGGTGCACAGGATGGTCGACGGGTGCATGTCATAGAGAGAGACCTGACAGAGCCTGATAGAATTGTGGGTGAATTGTTACAACCAGGAGGTCACTTGAAATTGATGGAATTGGGTCTGCAGGGTAAGCTTTGCTCTCTCCTTCTCAAAATGGGTTTCCTAACAGAACCATAGGCAATGTATACTGACTACTCAGTATGGGTTTCATTCTACCCAGACTGCGTTGATGAAATTGATACACAGCGTGTCCTTGGTTATGCATTATTCATGTCTTTGAGTAGATTTTTTAGACATAATAACAAGTAAAAATGCAATTCTGCTGCTCATCATGATCGAATGGTGCATTCAGGCTATCTTGGATATTCCTTGCTCTCTAAACTCTCTTATCTTCTCCTATCCAAATGAAGTAAACTGGAGTATGGATTAGCTTAAAATGAAGTGAAGTACTGTTTTGGTTTCATTGAAAAAATTCTGAACAAAAGAGAAACATCACCTGCTGTGAAGCTTCTGTAATTTTGTAAATTCTGAATCACATTTTTAGTTTTGCAAATTCTGTAATTTTGCACATGAAGCTTCTGTAATTTTGCCCATGAAGCTTCAGATTTTAGCACATGAAGCTTCTGCTACTATTAATCTTGTCATGAATCTTCTGTTGACTTGGTACATTAGCTTAAAATGAATCTTTTCCTTTAAGTGAAACTAAATAAAAAAAATTATGTTAATTTAACAGTTGCAGTAGTATAGCACTTGCAGTTGTGTAGGACAGTAGTAGTTTAGTGTAGGACAGCAGTAGTTTAGTGTAAGTTTCAGTTCATTAACTGAATTTTTTCAGTTACTTAACTGAAACTTTTTCAGTTACAGTAGGACTTCTCTTCTCTCTTCTTCTCTCTTATCTTTCTATTCTTGCATCTGTAGTTTAGTGTACTTCCCAAATGGTCTATTGAATTTGTTTTCATTGACTCGCAGAAACTGTAGGCATGTTTGCAATTGGACAAATGGTGTATAACAATGATCATCATCTCTAAATTTGACAATTGGACAACATCAGCAGGAGGACAGCAACAACATCATTTTCTCATGCATTACAGGTTTCCCAATTGATCATTACACTCCAGTAATTTCTTCTGATGCCAATTGTGAGGGTGATGATCTTGTCTGATTGCCATAGTTATTGATCTTAACAAATTCTTCCTGATTGAATGTCTCCTGATCAATTTTACAGACTATTGTACCTAAAAGCATCAACAAATTCTCCCAATTCTGCATCTGGCGAAAACTGATAAGAATTGGGAGCAGCAAGGAGTACCTGGCGGGGGGCAGCAAGGATCAGGCTGGTCAGTGCGGTTGAGAGGACCAGGTTGGTGCAGCGAGGACTAGATTAGGAGGAGCGGTGGGGCGGCTAGGCTGGGGCAGCGGCGATCAAATTAGACTACGAGGAGGAGCCTGGCGGAGGAAGACGATGACTCGTTTTCAAATCAGGGGTATTTTTGTACATTTGCTCGTTTTCACCTGGTCTGAAAAATTCTCTAACGACAACTATTTCGAAACAGAGGGAATAGAAGTTAGAGGAAACCATCGCAGCCAGATTGCGCTATCGATCCCTCTCTCTCTCTATTACGACTAAGCTGCTACGTACTGCTAATCGCTAGGGGACTAGCCGTGTCTCTCTCCGTCTGAGCATCAGCAGCAGCACTACCAGTGTCCGTCCAACTACTCGACGAGCACATTCATGCATACACGGCAAGCCGTCAGCGTGTGTGTGTGTGTCTCCTGCGCGCGATGCACACCGGGAAGCACTAGCAGCCGCCGTCCAAAGCCCCACCGCCGGCCATTGATGTGTCCTCGTCTCACATCACATGCTAGCTCCCTGGCCGTGCTATGGGATGCACGACCCTGTTACGCATTTCGACCGACCTGCACCTTCAGTTGTCGTTAGCTCACGCGGGAAATCTCAAGACACACACACACACACACACAACCCTGTCTACAGAAATTAGAAATGAGGGCCTGCCTTTTGTGCACCTTTCATACCTGTACTTGGTGCCTGATGATCTCAGGTGGGGTGGATCCAGCCAAACTCACTTGGCGAACTACAAGCAAGCAAGAGAGGACGCCATGCTTTTATTTTGTTCACTTCAAGTAGAAAGGGGAAACTAACTTTTAGCCGGCGATCCAGTACATATATACCTAGTCCTTTCCAAGGACCTCTACTGTTTAGACAGGTTACATATATGACGCAGCAAAAGCATGGACACCAACCCTGAGATAGTACATGTAGATTCGTGGATTTCCATTTCTTGCAAGTTTTAGCTGACGATCGGATCCGGTGATTGACGCGCCGTCGATCCGTTGGTGTCGACATCATCGCACATAGTCAACTCAGCCCCATAATCAAGCACCTCATACTCATAAAGTCGGCAATATAATTCAGAATTTTCAGTCTTCAAGACTTGAACCGTGTCGATAGTCATAGTCAGAGTAGAGATTTTTGATCCAGGTGAGAACAAAGTTACCGGATCCCCTCGGTTCGTCCTAGAGCGACAACACCTGCCTTCTCGACAAATGCCATCAATTTCACTTGTCAAAATCTTTGCGAGAAGAGCTGTCCTGTAAAAAAATCTTTGCAAAAAATGTGGGGGGAGGCGAGAAGGGAGTCCCCGTCGACCGATCCGAACGCCGTCGCCGGCTCGCCGGCCACCACCAGTGCCCCATGCCCCGTGACGTGCGGTTATCGGCAAGATCCTACCTCGTGTGGGTCAGGAGCCGCCCGGCCTCGCTGTCACGGACTCACGGGCGAGCTACAGTGAACACTTTTACACACTCATCTCTCGCTACAGCGAACACATTACTCTCTCTCGCTCTCTGGGTCTTTTCCTACTGTAGAAGAAGGGAGGAAGCCATTGGAGCCAGCCAGATTGCACGCGGTAATCCTCCTCCCCTGCACGGCGGCATCTACACGTCCCCCTCTCTCCCTATTACGCTGATGCTGCTAGCGCTAGGACGGTGCCCCTGTGCTGTCACCCGTCTCTCTCTCATTCTCTCTCTCTCTCTCTATCTCTCTCTCCTCTCCGTCTCCGCACCACCACCAGTGCCCAATGACTGGAGGAGCACATTCAAAGCACGGATGCACAGCGGGAAGCAGGAGCAGCTAGCCGTCACACTCTCACGTCACATGGTGCGCTCCCCGTGTCTTTGGAGGCACCACGCGGGCTCCGTTCCCCTTCAGTCGCGATACTGTTGTGCAATTCGACCGCTAGCTACAGTCACTGTTAGGTCACGCGGGAGATTTGAAAACTCACACGACCTTCTCTCTAGAGAAACCATGGTAGTATCACCACCACCCTGCGGACCGCATGAAAATTGTCGGTCTTGAACTCTTGATACTAACTGGATGAACCCTTTTTCAGACAATGAAAGCAATATTTGACTTTTACAAAATCTATACGCACCACATTATGGAAAAGAGGTAATACTACATGTACTGTTTGGAGGCTTGGAGCCTCCTGATCCCATATGGCTGGATGAATCTAGCTAACACGACGACATAGTACCTACCAAGCAAGAAAGAGTGCACGCCATGCTTTTATTTTGCTAACAAGGAGAAAGGGGAAAGTAACTTTTAGCGGCCATCGAGTAAATATGTAGTCCTTTGCAAGGACTTGTACTGTTCGACACTTAGGGCCCTTTTTGATTCGCATGATTCCCAAAACACGGGAACAAGAAAAATGTAGGAATAGAGTGTCCTGTCCTCTTGTATTCTACGGGATTTAGAGAAATGTTTGATAGCATAGGAAAAGCAATGAAATTCTACAAAGAAGTATGCGTGGATGGAAAGTTTCCTCCAAAATGTAGTACAAATGAATCCTATGAAAAACATTCTAAGGATTCCAATCCTACAAATTAAACGAATATCACAGCATAAAAATTCTAAGGATCTAAATCCTGTAAAAATCCTATGAAATTCCTTTGTATCAAAGGAGCCCTTACATGTGGGAAATTTGACCATTTTGACCTCTGGGCGAAATCAATTCACGGAATGAACTGCCCGTGAAACTATTTCACACCCCTAACCTTTTTGTGTAGCGCCCGCCACGACGGCGCCACACCCTACTGTGCAGCCCCTAGCACGGGGGCGTTGCACACCAGTCCACCGGGGCAGCCCCTAGGCTCAAGATTTCAGAAGGTAACGCCTCCGGGCTAGCTACACATGTAATGTGCAGCGCCCAGCAGCGTAAGGCGCTGACAGTGACTTAGATGCCAGCCGCCCGCTCCCCTCCCCACCCCACCCATTCGCTCGGTTTTGAAGTAACAGAAGCAGTGGCGCGGCGGGTTCCTCCTCCCCCCCTCTCAATCCCCTCTCCCAAATCCTTCAGATCCGACGATTTGGTCCATGCGTTTCTTCACCAATCCATCCTAGAAGGTACTCTCTTCTGATCCCCTTCTTTCTATCCATAGAAAATATGATATTTTGAAGATTTGGGGAATACTTGTTTGATTAGATTAGATTTGAATCTTGCATGTACTAGAACTTTGCATGTATTGATTTGTTTGATTGATTTGGGGAACCCTTGTTTGTTTGATTTGTGGAACCCTAGTTTAGTTTATGGAAGAGTTATTTTTATGAAGTAGGCATAGTTTATGGAAATGTTATTTGTATGAAGTAGGCCTAGTTATTTGTGGAACCCTTTTTTATTAGTTATGTTTGATTTGATATGGTTGGATACATAGATTGGTATGGTTGCATTGTCACGCCCAATATGCGACCCTATCCAAAAGGAACTTGACGGTCCCACCAAGGATAGACCCGCATATTGGAACGCTTTTGCAAGGTGGATATCATTACATCAACATTACATAATACATAGGGATACAACCAAGACATACAATGTCACATGAATACAACATCATATACAAGATCAACATCTGACTACGGATGAAACATAAACAGAAACTCAAACAATAACCACCCTGCTAGCCCAGGCTGCCGACCTGGAACCTATCCCCTGATCGAAGAAGAAGCCGAAGAAGAACTCCAATACATGCAAACATCGCTCTCGTGTCATGATCATCGCAAACCGGTACCTGCAACTGGTGGTGTAGTAATCTGTGAGCCACGAGGACTCAGCAATCCCATTACCATGGGTATCAAGACTAGCAAAGCTTAAATAGGAAAGGAAGGGATAAAGTGGTGAGGTTGCAGCAGCGACTAAGCATATATGGTGGCTAACATACGCAAATGAGAGCGAGAAGAGAAACAAAAGGAACGGTCGTCAACTAGTAATGATCAAGAAGTGATCCTGAACTCCTACTTACGTCAGACATAACCCAAAAACCGTGTTCTCCTCTCGATCAACCCCGAAAAGAGACACTCACGGTTACGCACACGGTTGGTGTATTTTAGAAGAGTTTGCTTCAAGTTTACTACAACCGGATATTAACAAATTCCCATCTGCCACATAACCGCGGGCACGGCTCTCGAATGTTTATACCCTACAGGGGTGTCCCAACTTAGCCCATGATAAGCTCTCGCGATCAACGAAGGATATTCCTTCTCCCCGGGAAGACCCGATCAGTCTCGGAATCCCGGCTACAAGACATTTCGACAGCAATAAAACAAGACCAGCAAAGCCGCCCGGATGTGCCGACAAATCCCGATAGGAGTCGCACGTACCTCGTTCTCAGGGCACATCGGATAAGTCAAGCTACGAGTAAAACCAACCCTCGAGTTGCCCGTGGTGGCCCCAAGAGTTGCTCGGTTCGGACCAACACTCGAAGGAGCACCGCCCGGGGGCTAAAATAAAGATGACCCTTGGGCTCCGGAAACCCAAGGGAAAAAGGGCATAGGTGAGGCAAATGGTAAAACCAATGTTGGGCCTTGCTGGAGGAGTCTTATTCAAAGCGAATTGTCAAGGGGGTCCCATAAATCACCCGACCGCGTTAGGGACGCAAAATCCGGGAACATAAAACCGATATGACGGAAACTAGGGCGGCAAGAGTGGAACAAAACACTAGGCATAAGGCCGAGCCTTCCACCCTTTACCAAGTATATAGATGCATTAATTAAACAATAGATATTGTGATATCCCAACAAGTAAACATGTTCCAACAAGGAACAACATCTCCATGTTCCAACAAGGAACAAACTTCATCTTCACCTGCAACTAACAACGCTATAAGAGGGGCTGAGCAAAGCGGTAACATAGCCAAACAACAGTTTGCTAGGAAGGGTCCGAAAGGTTAGAGGCTGACATGGCAATTTAGGATGGCTTGATAAACAGGTAATAGGTAGCGCAGCATAGCGATAGAACGAAGCAACTAGCATAGCAATGATAGTAGTGAGATCCAGGGTAGCGGTCATCTTGCCTGAAATCCCGCCAGGAAGAAGAACGAGTCCATGAAGAAGATGAAGCCACGAAGACGAACCAAGTGTAGACGAACGAATCCTCACGATCGCAACGAAACAGGAACTAACAAGAAAAAGCACACAACAAGGTAAACACACCACACATAGACAAGACATTATGCACAACCAAGCATGATGCATGACAAGACTAGATGAAGCTACTCATGGCAAGAGATGATGCAAACAAGAACAACACATCAAAGCAAGTTTAAATGAGGCCGGAAACAACATATAACAATTCCGGTAAGTCCTCATATGCAAATTTCGAAATTGGTCCAGATCTGAATAAACATTATGTTCAAGTTGTTAAACAGCAAGTTAAGATGCACCACAATGATCTACACGAAATTCTAGTCAAGTTACATATAAAGTTCAATAGATTCAGAGCTACGGCCTAGAAGATATGAGCAAAACAAGATAAGCATGGCATTGATGTAAAATGCATACAAACATCCAGCAAACACCTCAAAACAAGGATGCAACATGATAATATGAAACTACATGCAAAATCAAGCAAGTTTCATATAGGGCACACTCAAAACGGAGCAACGGTGCAACACATACACACTATACAAGACATAACAACAACCTGTCCAAAACAGCAACTAGGCATATTGCAAGCATCAAAACAATATGCTACAGCACCTCAATAAGAAAACAAAAGGCATGGGCATGATGTACAGGTAAAGCATGATAAAACATGAACACTGAGCTATCTCCAGAAATCACTAGAACATGCTCAAAAACACATGGCAAGATTGCAAATAATAACAGTTTCAGACTTATCAGGAAATAACGTCAGGTTGCAATGTTTAGAGCTATGAAAGAACATGCTACAGGAACTTATCATGGCAAAAAAGGCATGGCATGAATCTACTAAATGCATAGAACAAAAGTCCCTTACTGACCATAAGCCACAAAGGATCATAAAATATGATGGCACCCATGTAAACATGGCAAGTTATATTACAGATTTAAACATGGCAGGAACAACAAGTAGGCATGTTGGTGAGCTTGAACCACTCACCACAGAGCAACACATGGCATTGCAAGGCAACCAACAGCAAGAAGACATGGCATAGAAACTATACATGGCAAGAACAACATCATAGCATACACGGATCAACTACAAAAACCTTGGAAAAATTGAATAACATGTAAACAACCTGCCAGGAAACATTTTATAGCAAAAGTAGAGCTCGATTGACTCAAGCTATAGCACTCCATAATTGCAAACAAGGGCATAGATGGATAGAGCAAGGCATGTATAACAAAACATCCTTACTGAAGTATCTCAAAATAAGCATGGATCTCTCTGTAGCATCAAGTCTACATGGCATAAAAATATCAGCAAAACAGGGCTGAAATCAGCAACATCATGAAGCCTAGTTTGCATGCTTGTGCTAGTCACCACAGAGATCACAAAAATACATGGCATACACCCCTGTAAAGATGGCATGGCATATTACAAAACACATGTAGGACTCAAGTTCATAGGGGGCACACATCAATCATGGCAAAAATGACAAAAGTACATGTTCTGATAAGAAGCAGAAACTAACATCACATAGCCCTCTTCTAACAGCATTTCGGGCATCAAGATGAGCTCAAATGAAAATGATGCAATGAGATGAAATGATCTACTCTTCGAGGCGAACAATATGACATATTATACGCACAAAACGGACCTACGGATGCAGAGACATGATGCGATGAAAATGCATGAAAATATGCAAAATCCGGGACCGCAGAAACGGAGGGGGGGAAGTCAACCTCGTCGCGGATCTCGAGGATGGCCGGCGGATCTGGCCGGAGCTCGGCCGGAGGAGGTCGGAGGAGGCGGATCCGGCGGCGCCGCCCAGTTCCGGCCATGGCGCGCCGACGGGCCGGAGGAGGTCGGCTCCGGCGAGGAGGCGATGGCGGGCGGCGGGGAGCTTCGGCCTTGGCCCGGCGCTGGGCGGCCGGAGGTCGACGGCCGGCGGGAGGCAAGGCGCAGGCGCGACAGCGAGGTCTGGCCGGCCGGGATGGCGAGCAGGCGGCGGAGGAGCGAGCCCGTGCGGCGTAGGGCCGCGGGATCCGGCGGCGATGGGCGGAGGAGGACGTCGCCGCCGAGGCGGAGGTGAACGCCGCGAGGGGGCGGCGGCGGGCGGAGCTGCTGGGAACATGGGCGGCGGCGGCGATCGATCGGGCCGGAGGGCAGCTGCTGGGCCAGCGGGCCCAGCAGTGGAGACGGCGGCGGGGACACGTGGCGGCCCGTGGTTGGCTGCGCGGCAGGAGGCGGACGTGTCCTGCGAGGGAGCGGACGCGTCCGGTGGCGGCGGAGGGCGATTTTAGGGTTTCGGGGGATTTCATCCGCGAAAATGAAGGTGAAGGACCTATTTATAGGTAGAGGGAGCTAGGAGACTCCAAATGAGGTGCGGTTTTCGGCCACGCGATCGTGATCGAACGACCGAGAGCATGGAGGGGAGTTTGATGGGTTTTGGGCCACTTTGGAAGGTGTGTTGGGCTGCAACAAAAGAGGCTTTTATGGTTACCGGTTAACTGTTGAGTACCAAACGACCTCCAAATGGCACGAAACTTGACAGCGGTCTCGGTGCTATACCAAGGCCGCTTGACAAACCTCGGTCCATTCCGAGAACGTTTAACACCCGCACACGAAAAGAGGTAAAAGGGGGCGCCGGGGAACATAGGAGTGCCGGATTGGAAAACGGACAACGGGGAAAATGCTCGGATGCATGAGACGAACACGTATGCGAAATGAGATGCACATGATGACATGATATGAAATGCAGATGATGACATGGCAAAGTGCAACACGCAAGCACATGACATGACAACGACAGCGAATAACTGGCAGACACCTTGCGCATCGAATCCGGGGCGTTACAACACTCCTCCACTAACAAGAGATCTCATCCCGAGATCTTAGGACCGAGACGGAAGGGAAAGGGAAGAGGTGAAACAAGAGCTCAAGAAAAGAAGCAAAGGATCGAGAGCACACGAGAATAAGAGAGAAACGACGAGACTGACGAGAATCGAAGGCTCATGGAAACATGATAGACTCAGAAACAACTCCGGTTCGAACGAGATAAGAAATGAATAAGACTGAAAGGATTTAGGCAGCACTCCGACTGAAACATGGAGGAATAGAACAGGGACTTCAAAGGATGGAATGATACTTGATGAAGACATGACACAAAAACCCTCCGGAAAGAATTGAAAGAGTGGAATGAAATGAGCTTAGAAGGAAGGGTTGAACAAAGTTGTTGAGAGAATCAACAACGAAAAGAATAAGCTTGTTGTGATCTTATGGACAACATCTCAGAAATTATGAGGTGATAACCGGCCACAAACGGAAATGATTGGATAGCTGAGAATAACGAAGAAATGCAAAACTCCACTTCAAAAGAAATACGGATAATTAATTGCACTTCGAGACGCGAGAATAAAATATATTTGAATTCCACCAAAATATTGATGAAACTCTTGAAGAAAGAATTAAATCATGAAGAACCACCATGAAAAACTCCGGTAACAAAAAGATGATGAGATAGACTGAAGGAAGAAAGAATAGATGAGCGTTGTGATGATTTAGATAGCGGTTCCGACGAGATGGATGAGGGAACTTTGAACTCCGGAAAAGAAAAGATGAAAAGACTTGGAACTAGAATTTATTCATCAAGAACAAACTCCGAAGAAAAAGATTAATCACTTGGATGAAATAAGAATAAGATTTATTGTATGCTTATCCTTCATCAAATTAAATTGATGACAAGCAATGGATTTTTGCATATTACCTATTCTTCTTGAAAAGGATTGAGAATGGACATATCACAAACTTGAGAAGGTCTTCATGAACCACCGGTAGGATTCGAAATGACTGATGGAAGAGAATGAATCACCGGGAAGAATTAGAAGAACCAATAAGCTCGAGGGTATTTAGATGCAAAAGAGCAAAGAGATCGCGACTGCTTGAAGAATACTTGGACGAAGCACCGGGAGAATATTGAGACGAACGAAGGGGCACGGATATAGAATAATTGGAGAACGAATCTGAAAACTTAGAATGAAGAAATCTTCCGAAAAGATGGCCTCCGGATGATCGAGAGAGAAAGCAACTCCGAAAATGCTCCGGATGGATGAAAAGAATTTGCACGACTAGAAACAATAGATAGGATAACATCGAGCTAGCACCATGAATCTCCGAGAGAACGGACAAGATTTAAGAGAAACTCTACTTCGGTCTTCAAATGATGACGAGGAACACCACCAAAATTACTGAGATACTCCGGAAGAATGAAAAGCGAAGAGGTTGAGCCAACAATGACAAGAATTTGAAATCGATCTAGGAGAAGGCATGTGACTGATGGAATCCATTCTTACGTCACAACTTGAAAAGAATTGAGAATAACTCCGGGGGAATTAGAAGAGTCAGGTAAGATACTGGGAAAAAACCCTGTGGGTTAGGGCCCACTGAATAGATAACACCGTCGGAAAGGATTGTTGAAGAGATAGATGATGCACCGGAACAATTGAAATATTTGAATGAGGTGATAACCTCGAATTAATTCAAACATAGATGAATCTCCTGAGACGACTTGAACTCCGGAATGATAACTAGCGAGAGGCGAACGAGCAAGGAAAGCACTTGATCCAAGGAAAAGAATATGATTAATCCGAAAAACTTGAATTGAATCCACCGGAAAAGAAAAGAGATGAAGAATGTCGTATAAAACGAGAATTCACCGGTTGAGATAATTTACGAAAGACTCAAGAGGTTCCGCACGAATGAAATAGCTGGCCGAGAGAGAGTCAGACTCCGGGAAGAAAAGGGTGGGTGGGCGGGAAAACAAAGGCAACTCGGGAGGGGAAACGACGAATATCTTGAAGAGAGAACACCGGTTGAAATCATTGAAGAAAGAAAACAAAGACTTCGCACGAGTAGGATGGATACACAATTACGAACTCCGGTTCCGAGAAGAAGAACAGGGAGGTCGGTTGGGAAAAGAAAAGCAACTGAGGATTGAACTTGCAAAAACGGAGAGGGTCGAATCACTTTGACGAGAAATGCACCGGATGCAAAGAGCTGAGGAACAACGATCGGAAAACCAACTGCGTGATCCTAAAGAAAAATTTGAAGGGGAAGAGAAGTAATTTAAAACACCTACGTCAAGATTCCTGACCAGAGCGACGAAGGGGCTGAGGAATAAAAAGAATTCCTACTCTCCGATATAACTAGACTCCAAAAATAGTTTTCTTCTAGACTCAACAACGGCCAAACTACCGATCAATAAAGGGGGCTCCTAGGGTCGGTCGAGGCTCTGATACCAACTTGTCACGCCCAATATGCGACCCTATCCAAAAGGAACTCGACGGTCCCACCAAGGATAGACCCGCATATTGGAACGCTTTTGCAAGGTGGATATCATTACATCAACATTACAGAATACATAGGGATACAACCAAGACATACAATGTCACATGAATACAACATCATATGCAAGATCAACATCCGACTACGGATGAAACATAAACAGAAACTCAAACAATAACCACCCTGCTAGCCCAGGCTGCCGACCTGGAACCTATCCCCTGTTCGAAGAAGAAGCAGAAGAAGAACTCCAATACATGCAAACATCGCTCTCGTGTCATGATCATCGCAAACCGGTACCTGCAACTGGTGGTGTAGTAATCTGTGAGCCACGAGAACTCAGCAATCCCATTACCATGGGTATCAAGACTAGCAAAGCTTAAATAGGAAAGGAAGGGATAAAGTGGTGAGGTTGCAGCAGCGACTAAGCATATATGGTGGCTAACATACGCAAATGAGAGCGAGAAGAGAAACAAAAGGAACGGTCGTCAACTAGTAATGATCAAGAAGTGATCCTGAACTCCTACTTACATCGACATAACCCGAAACCGTGTTCTCCTCTCGATCAACCCGAAAAGAGACACTCACGATTCGCTTTACGGTTGGTGTATTTTAGAAGAGTTTGCTTCAAGTTTACTACAACCGGATATTAACAAATTCCCATCTGCCACATAACCGCGGGCACGACTCTCAAAAGTTTCTACCCTACAGGGGTGTCCCAACTTAGCCCATGATAAGCTCTCGCGATCAACGAAGGATATTCCTTCTCCCCGGGAAGACCCGATCAGTCTCGAATCCGGCTACAAGACATTTCGACAAAGAATAAAACAAGACCAGCAAAGCCGCCGGATGTGCCGACAAATCCCGATAGGAGTCGACGCACCTCGTTCAGGCACACCGGATAAGTCAAGCTACGAGTAAAACCAACCCTCGAGTTGCCCGTGGTGGCCCATGCAGTTGCCGGTTCGGACCAACACTCGAAGGAGCACCGCCCGGGGGGCTAAAATAAAGATGACCCTTGGGCTCCTAAACCCAAGGGAAAAGGGCATAGGTGAGGCAAATGGTAAAACCAATGTTGGGCCTTCTGGAGGAGTCTTATTCAAAGCGAACTGTCAAGGGGTCCCATAAATCACCCGACCGCGTTAGGGACGCAAAATCCGGGAACATAAAACCGATATGACGGAAACTAGGGCGGCAAGAGTGGAACAAAACACCAGGCATAAGGCCGAGCCTTCCACCCTTTACCAAGTATATAGATGCATTAATTAAACAATAGATATTGTGATATCCCAACAAGTAAACATGTTCCAACAAGGAACAACATCTCCATGTTCCAACAAGGAACAAACTTCATCTTCACCTGCAACTAACAACGCTATAAGAGGGGCTGAGCAAAGCGGTAACATAGCCAAACAACGGTTTGCTAGGAAGGGTGCAAAAGGTTAGAGGCTGACATGGCAATTTAGGATGGCTTGATAAACAGGTAATAGGTAGCGCAGCATAGTGAAAGAACGAAGCAACTAGCATAGCAATGATAGTAGTGAGATCCAGGGTAGCGGTCATCTTGCCTGAAATCCCGCTAGGAAGAAGAACGAGTCCATGAAGAAGATGAAGCCACGAAGACGAACCAAGCGTAGACGAACGAATCCTCACGATCGCAACGAAACAGGAACTAACAAGAAGAAGCACACAACAAGGTAAACACACCACACATAGACAAGACATGATGCACAACCAAGCATGATGCATGACAAGACTAGATGAAGCTACTCATGGCAAGAGATGATGCAAACAAGAACAACACATCAAAGCAAGTTTAAATGAGGCCGGAAACAACATATAACAATTCCGGTAAATCCTCATATGCAAATTTCGAAATTGGTCCAGATCTGAATAAACATTATGTTCAAGTTTTTAAACAGCAAGTTAAGATGCACCACAATGATCTACACGAAATTCTAGTCAAGTTACATATAAAGTTCAATAGATTCGGAGCTACGGCCTAGAAGATATGAGCAAAACAAGATAAGCATGGCATTGATGCAAAATGCATACAAACATCCAGCAAACACCTCAAAACAAGGATGCAACATGATAATATGAAACTACATGCAAAATCAAGCAAGTTTCATATAGGGCACACTCAAAACGGAGCAACGGTGCAACACATACACACTATACAAGACATAACAACAACCTGTCCAAAACAGCAACTAGGCATATTGCAAGCATCAAAACAATATGCTACAGCACCTCAATAAGAAAACAAAAGGCATGGGCATGATGTACAGGTAGGGTCAGTTTGGTTCAATACCTGGGCTCCATACCTGGATAAATTTGTAGCCTGGAGTGTGCCTGAAAAGATCAAAGAATCTGCCTGGCGAGGCTAGCCTGGGTGTATTGTGTTTGGTACGCATCCATGCCTGGGTAGCTATTATCCAGCAATAAAATAATCGGTGGCCTGTGACTCTACGGGATAACACATGCAAGGAGAGGCTCGATTAGTACCCAGGCATGCGCCAGTTACCTACTGCCACGCTGGGCCAGGCTAACAATTGTGCTGGTGGTTCAAGCAGCTAATAACCACTCGAGCCAAAGCTAGCGTTCCGTTTTTCAGGATACCAACCAAACATGCACCAGGCTAGTCCCAGGCAGGTCCTAGGCCAGGCAAAATTTTGCCAGGTCACAAACCAAACTGCCCCGTAAAGCATGATAAAACATGAACACTGAGCTATCTCCAGAAATCACTAGAACATGCTCAAAAACACATGGCAAGATTGCAAATAATAACAGTTTCAGACTTATCAGGAAATAACATCAGGTTGCAATGTTTAGAGCTATGAAACAACATGCTACAGGAACTTATCATGGCAAACAAAGGCATGGCATGAATCTACTAAATGCATAGAACAAAAGTCCCTTACTGACCATAAGCCACAAAGGATCATAAAATATGATGGCACCCATGTAAACATGGCAAGTTATATTACAGATTTAAACATGGCAGGAACAACAACAAGTAGGCATGTTGGTGAGCTTGAACCACTCAGCACAGAGCAATACATGGCATGGCAAGGCAACCAACAGCAAGAAGACATGGCATAGAAACTATACATGGCAAGAACAACATCATAGCATACACGGATCAACTACAAAAACCTTGGCAAAATTGAATAACATGTAAACAACCTGCCAGAAAATATTTTATAGCAAAAGTAGAGCTCGATTGACTCAAGCTATGGCACTCCATAATTGCAAAAAAGGGCATGGATGGATAGAGCAAGGCATGTATAACAAAACATCCTTACTGAAGTATCTCAAAATAAGCATGGATCTCTCTGTAGCATCAAGTCTACATGGCATAAAAATATCAGCAAAACAGGGCTGAAATCAGCAACATCATGAAGCCTAGTTTGCATGCTTGTGCTAGTCACCACAGAGATCAAAAAAATACATGGAATACACCCCTGTAAAGATGGCATGGCATATTACAAAACACATGTAGGACTCAAGTTCATAGGGGGCACACATCAATCATGGCAAAAATGACAAAAGTGCATGTTCTGATAAGAAACAGAAACTAACATCACATAGCCCTCTTCTAACAGCATTTCGGGCATCAAGATGAGCTCAAATTAAAATGATGCAATGATATGAAATGATCTACTCTTCGAGGCGAACAATTGGACATATTATACGCACAAAATGGACCTACGGATGCAGAGATATGATGCGATGAAAATGCATGAAAATATGCAAAATCCGGGGACTTAGCAGAAAACGGAGGGGGGAGTCAACCTCGTCGCGGATCTCGAGGATGGCCGGCGGATCTGGCCGGAGCTCGGCCGGAGGAGGTCGGAGGAGGCGGATCCGGGCGGCGCCGGCCCGGTTCCGGCCATGGCGCGGCCGACGGGGCCGGGAGGAGCTCGGACTCGCGAGGGAGGCGATGGCCGGCCGACGGGAGCTTCGGCCTGGCCAGCCTGGGCGGCCGGAGGTCGACGGCCGGCTGGGAGGCAAGGCGCAGGCGCGCGATAGCGGGTCCGCCGGCCGGGATGGCGAGCGGGCGAGGAGCCGAGCGCCGTGGGCGAGGGCCGGCGGGATCCGGGCGATGGCGGAGGAGGACGTCGCCGGCGAGGCGAGGCGAACGCCGGCGAGGGGCGGCGCCGGCGAGCTGCTGGGAACAGCGGCGGCGGCGGCGACCGATCGGTCGGGAGCGGTTGGGCCAGCGGGCCCGCGGTGGAGACGGCGCGGCGGGACACGTGGCGGCCCGTGGTTGGCTGGCGGCGGCGGGCGGACGTGTCCGGCAAGGGAAGCGGACGCGTCCGTGTGGCGGCGAGGGCGATTTTAGGGTTTCGAGGATTTCATCCGCGAAAATGAAGGGAAGGACCTATTTATAGGTAGAGGAGCTAGGAGACTCCAAATGAGGTGCGGTTTTCGCCACGCGATCGTGATCGAACGACCGAGAGCATGGAGGGAGTTTGCTGGGTTTTAGGCCACTTTGGAAGGGTGTTGGGCTGCAACAAAAGAGGCTTTTGCGGTTACCCGGTTAACCGTTGGAGTACCAAACGACCTCCAAATGGCACGAAACTTGACAGGCGGTCTACCGGTGCTATACCAAGGCCGCTTGACAAACCTCGGTCCATTCCGAGAACGTTTAACACCCGCACACGAAAAGAGGTAAAAGGGGGCGCCGGGGAACATAGGAGTGCCGGATTGGAAAACAGACAACGGGGAAAATGCTCGGATGCATGAGACGAACACGTATGCGAAATGAGATGCACATGATGACATGATATGAAATGCAGATGATGACATGGCAAAGTGCAACACGCAAGCACATGACATGACAACGACGGTGAATAACTGGCAGCCACCTTGCGCATCGAATCCGGGGCGTTACATGCATCTAGTAAGGCTACTTTAGTTTTTTTGTATTCAAAAGATAATCGTGTTGACAAGAAAGCTTTCTTGCAAATTGATAGGATGGTTTGGCTTCTCAATGATCATTGGGATCTACAACACCGGCCGTACGCTATGTCGGTGAAGTTGCCGGTCTTCCTATCGATGGGGAGACACACACGCTCCAGGATATAGCTATGATCACCGGTCTTCCTATCGATGGGAATCCTCTATGTATGAGCACCGATTCTGATGGGTGGCGCGAGCAAATGCTTGCCCTTATCGGTATGGTTCCTCCGGAGCCGCGGGAACCAGAAGTAGAAGGCAAGAAGAAGGAAAGAGTGGCAGCGGTGCTACTTTCACGTGGATTATGTCGAACTTTGAATTGCCACGAGGATGCCGATGAGGACACGGTGAAGACATATGCTCGTTTCTACATGTGGTGCGTGATATCCGGGAGTATGTTTGCTGATGGCACGAGCAAGAATGCTCCATGGATGTGGCTCAAAGCGTTGACCGTCTTCGATAGCAAATGGAGTTGGGGTTCGGCGACAATGGCTTACTTGTATAGACAGGTATGAAGTTGTTTCTGTTTCAATTCATTGGTACATTATGAATGCGATCTTGCTGTTAACTCAACCATGTTCTCTTTTATGTGCAGTTGGATGAAGCCTGTTGTAGGCTATCTGGAGGTATTGGTGGTTGTTTGATCGCACTTTCCATATGGAGCTGGGAGCGTTTGCGGTTGGACGACCGAAGACCGTGAAGTTCGATGATTGGGGCGAAAAAGACGACCCTCGGCTCCCCACTTGGGCTTACAAGTGGGATGTGTTAAATGAGATGACGGATGATCCTCGTTCATGTACAAGTTATGCAGAGCGAGATGGGCCTTGATCACGCTGGCGGGTGAATCGACATTGCATAAGTTATTATCATGCTTCCATCGTAACTCGATATCAATTTTGCATTATATTCCATTTTGTAGGTTGAATAGGAACCGTATGGAAAAGGAGAGAGTTTTGGGAACCCTATAGAGTTCAGGCTGAATCCGATGTGCACTAGGGATAGGGATCTCTGGCATATGCGGTGTCCACTCATATGCAACTGGGCGGTTGAGCTTCACCTGCCACATCGGGTGTACCGTCAATTTGGTTTGTTCATGCCATACCCGCCGGAGTGGGAGGACACCTCCATAGTGCTACACGCGTAAGATATAATCAACCTTGAGCAATTAGCAGCTTCTCGGCGGTTTCGATGATGCTAATATTATGTTTCTAACTTGCAGGTTGGATAGGAAAAAGCAGCGGAAGATCAAGGATTGGGCCAAGCATCACAACAACTATGTCATACAGTGGGCGCTTGCTGTGGAGCAAGCTAGGGCTGGAAAACGAGCCAAGCTTCGTGAGCACTACCCGATTGCGTTCAACAACTATCTAACACGGTTTCTAGGCATCACCCGTGTAGAGGTATGCAAGCCGGCGTATGATGATGAGATTTTGGAAGAACCCACCGTCTTTGATGAGGTAGCCCAGCACCAGTACAACGCATTAGTCAGGAAAGGCAACTCGGTGATCCCTGTGGGGCCAATGATGAAATTTGTGGTATTTGCCCTTTTTGCTTTTCGATTCGCACTATTCACATCTTCACTTGCCTAACACGTTAATACCGTTTCTGTTCTTAGCGTGCCCAGATCAAGAAAGCAGCTGATGAGACCGACACTATTCTGGAAACAACCCGGCTGGCAAAAGCGATGGGAAGGTGCGCCGAGCATTCATTAAGGTTCACATCTCCTTCAAACTAGCACTTAACATGTGGTGCTACGTTCGATGTCTCATTCACTTGTTCATGTTGCAGCGCCAGGGCCAAAAGTTAAGGCGGCTGTCGAACCTTTTCGGTTGTCGTGACCCCGAGTATGTATCACCAGAACGTTCTAGGTCGGCGACACCATCAAATCCAACTTCTGGCCATGCTAATTCTTTGGACGATGAGGATGTGGGTGTGGTCACCCAAGATGTGGGTGTGCTCACCCAAGAGGTATGGCCTGAGGTTATATATCCAATTGGTGATGCATTGCTAACTATATTCTCACACACGGTCTTTCCATATCTTTTGTGGATGCATAGGTTCCTGATGATATGACCTTGGGGACCTACAAGGTTCGGTCTGCATACGAGTTAAAGCCTAGGAAGGGATTCAAGAAATACACACCTGAGGACTTCACCCAAAGAGGCAAAAGGACGGTCGGCACCTCGCGGATGGCGGCTTTGGACGATTATTTGGATGACGATGTGGATGACGTGGAGGAACCGGAGCCAGAGCCGGAGCGGGTTCGTCTTCCTAGGAAGGTGAAGAAGATAAGCTCCAAGAGAGGGGGAGGAGCCAGCAAGCGCGGAAGGAACTAGTCGTCGTTCTCTTTTAGTAATGGTAGTAATGGTAGCTCTATGTTGAGCTCTATGTTGGTGGTAATGTCGAACTTGTCGTGTCATGATGGTCACTCTATCTGTTGAACTCTGTGTTGGTGGTAATGTTTAACTAGAAGTTCTTAGTAATGCTTATTGTGTGATGCAACTATCTGTGATGCAACTATCTATGACTTGAAATGACCCAGTTAGAGGGACAAAAAAACTGGAGCAACAAACAGCAACAGAAAGTTGGACAAGTTACAGACCTGTGTGGCGCCTAGCCTGGAGGCGCCACACTCCACAGTGCAACGCCTACCTGCTAGGGGTTGCACTGTACAATGTGGCGCCTCGGGCTAGGCGCCACACAGGTCTGTAACTTGTCCAACTTTCTGTTGCTCCCTGGATAGTTACAGACCTGTGTGACGCCTAGGCTGGAGGCGTCACACTCCATAGTGCAACGCCTAGCCCAGGCGCTGCACTATGGAGTGCGACGCCTCCAGCGCAGGCGCTGCACAAACACTTAGCGAAATTTTTGGCCCAAACTGGAGGCATACATTCTGTTGCTCTCTGGATAGCTACAGACCTGTGCAGCGCCTAGCCTGTGGGCGTCACACTCCATAGTGCAACGCCTGTACATGCAGCGCTGCACTATGGAGTGTGACGCCTCAGCTAGGCGCTGCACAGTCTGTAGCTTGACATACATTCTGTTGCTCTCTCGGATAGCTACAGACCTGTCCAGCGCCTAGCTCAGGCATCACACTCCATAGTGCAACGCTGGCTCGCAGGCGCTGCACTATGGAGTGTGACGCCTCCAGTCTAGGCGCTGCACAGGTGTGTAGCTTGACATACATTCTGTTGCTCTCTGGATAGCTACAGATGAAGGAAATATGCCCTAGAGGCAATAATAAAGTTATTATTTATTTCCTCATATCATGATAAATGTTTATTATTCATGCTAGAATTGTATTAACCGGAAACATGATACATGTGTGAATACATAGACAAACATATAGTCACTAGTATGCCTCTACTTGACTAGCTCATTAATCAAAGATGGTTATGTTTCCTAACCATAGACATGTGTTGTTATTTGATTAATGGGATCACATCATTAGGAGAATGATGTTATTGACATGACCCATTCCGTTAGCCTAGCACTTGATCGTTTAGTATATTGCTATTGCTTTCTTCATGACCTATACATGTTCCTGTAACTATGAGATTATGCAACTCCGTTTACGGAGGAACACTTTGGTGCTACCAAGCGCCTGGCGTAATCGGGTGATTATAAAGGAGTACTACAGTGTCTCCAAAGGTACATGTTGGGTTGGCGATTTCGAGATTAGGTTTTGTCACTCCGATTGTCGGAGAGGTATCTCTAGGCCCTCTCGGTAATACACATCACATAAGCCTTGCAAGCATTACAACTAATAAGTTAGTTGCGAGATGATGTATTACGGAACGAGTAAAGATACTTGCTAGTAACGAGATTGAACTAGGTATTGGATACCGACGATCGAATCTCGGGCAAGTAACATACCGATGACAAAGGGAACAACGTATGTCGTTATGCGGTTTGACCGATAAAGATCTTCGTAGAATATGTAGGAACCAATATGGGCATCCAGGTTCCGCTATTGGTTATTGACCGAGAATAGTTCGAGGTCATGTCTACATAGTTCTCGAACCCGTAGGGTCCGCACGCTTAACGTTACGATCACAGTTTTATTATGAGTTTATAAGTTTTGATGTACCGAAGTTTGTTCGGAGTCCCGGATGTGATCACGGACGTGACGAGGAGTCTCGAAATGGTCAAGACATAAAGATTGATATATTGGAAGCCTACATTTGGATATCGGAATGGTTCCGGGTGAAATTAGGATTTACTTAACACCGGGGTTACGGAACCCTCCGGGATAATGGGCCTTAGTGGGCCATGAGGGAGAAGAGGAGGGCCGGCCATGGCAGGCCGCCCTCCCCTAGTCCGAATAGGACAAGGAGAGGCGGCGCCCTCTTCCTCGCTCCTCCCCTTTCCTTCTCCAACAAGGCAGAGGGAGTCCTACTCCCGGTGGGAGTAGGACTCCTCGGCGCACCCCTTGGGGCCGGCCGCCCTCCCCTCCCTCCTTTATATCACGGGGCAGGGGCACCCCATAACACAAAAGTTGATCTTCGTGATCGTTCCTTAGCAGTGTCGGTGCCCCTCCACCATATTCCACCTCGGTCATATCGTCGCGGAGTTTAGGCGAAGCCCTGCGCCGTAGAGCATCATCATCGTCCACCACGCCATCGTCTGAAGGAACTCATCCCGACACTTTGCTGGATCGGAGTCCGGGGATCGTCATCGAGCTGAACGTGTGCTGAACTCGGAGGTGCCGTACGTTCGGTACTTGGATCGGTCGGATCGGGAAGACGTGCGACTACATCAACCGCGTTGTCATAACGCTTCCACTTACGGTCTACGAGGGTACGTGGACAATACTCTCCCCTCTCGTTGCTATGCCATCACCATGATCTTGCGTGTGCGTAGGAAATTTTTGAAATTACTACGTTCCCCAACAGTGGCATCCGAGCCTGGTTTTATGCATAGATGTCATATGCACGAGTAGAACACAAGTGAGTTGTGGGCGATACAAGTCATACTGCTTACCAGCATGTCATGCTTTGGTTCGGCGGTATTGTGAGATGAAGCGGCCCGGGCCGACATTACGCGTACGCTTACGCGAGACTGGTTTCACCGCTACGAGCACTCGTTGCTTAAAGGTGACTGGCGGGTGTCTGTCTCTCTCACTTTAGTTGAGCCGAGTATGGCTATGCCCGGTCCTTGCGAAGGTTAAAACAGCACCAACTTGACAAACTATCGTTGTGGTTTTGATGCGTAGGTAAGAACGGTTCTTGCTCAGCCCGTAGCAGCCACGTAAAACTTGGAACAACAAAGTAGAGGACGTCTAACTTGTTTTTGCAGGGCATGTTGTGATGTGATATGGTCAAGACGTGATGCTATATTTTATTGTATGAGATGATCATGTTTTGTTACCGAGTTATCGGCAATGGCGAGAGCCATATGGTTGTCGCTTTATTGTATGAAATGCAAGCGCCATGTAATTGCTTTACTTTATCAATAAGCGGTAGCGATAGTCGAGAAGCAATAGTTGGCGAGGCGACAACGATGCTACGATGGAGATCAAGGTGTCGCGCCGGTGGCGATGGTGATCACGACGGTGCTTCGAGATGGAGATCACAAGCACAAGATGATTATGGCCATATCATATCACTTACATTGATTGCATGTGATGTTTATCCTTTATGCATCTTATCTTGCTTTGATTGACGGTAGCATTATAAGATGATCTCTCACTAAATATCAAGAAGTGTTCTCCCGAGTATGCACCATTGCGAAAGTTCTTCGTCTTTGAGACACCACGTGATGATCGGGTGTGATAGGCTCTACGTTCAAATACAACGGGTGCAAAACAGTTGCACACGCGGAATACTCAGGTCAAACTTGATGAGCCTAGCATATACAGATATGGCCTCGGAACACGGAGACCGAAAGGTCGAGCGTGAATCATATAGTAGATATGATCAACATAGTGATGTTCACCATTGAAACTACTCCATCTCACGTGATGATCGGACATGGTTTAGTTGATTTGGATCACGTAATCACTTAGATGATTAGAGAGATGTCTATCTAAGTGGGAGTTCTTAAGTAATATGATTAATTGAACTTAAATTTATCATGAACTTAGTACCGATAGTATTTTGCTTGTCTATGTTTCTTGTAGATAGATGGCTCGTGTTGTTGTTCCGTTGAATTTTAATGCGTTCCTTGAGAAAGCAAAGTTGAAAGATGATGGTAGCAATTACACGGATCTGGGTCCGTAACTTGAGGATTATCCTCATTGCTGCATGTAAGAATTACGTCCCGAAGCACCGCTAGGTGCCGAACTCTCTTCTGATGCAACCGACGACGTTAAGAACGTCTGGCGAGCAAAGATGATGACTACTCGATAGTTCAATGTGCCATGCTTTACGGCTTAGAACCGGGCCTTCAACAACGTTTTGAGCGTCATGGAGCATATGAGATGTTCCAGAGTTGAAGTTAATATTTCAAGAAAATGCCCGGATTGAGAGATATGAAGTCTCGAATAAGTTCTATAGCTGCAAGATGGAGGAGAATAGTTCACGGTGAACACATACTCAAAATGTCTCGGGTATAATAATCACTTGATTCAACCGGGAGTTAATCTTCACGATGATAGTGTCATTGATGAATTCTTCAATCATCGCCACCAAGCTACAAGAGCTTCGTGATGAACTATAATATGCAAGGGATGGACAAGTCTATTCCGAGCTCTTCGCAATGCTAAAAGCAGCGGAGGTAGAAATCAAAAGGAGCATCAAGTGTTGATGGTTAACAAGACCACCAGTTTCAAGAAAAGGGCAAAGGGAAGAAGAAGGAACTTCAAGAAGAACAGCAAACAAGTTGCTGCTCAAGAGAAGAAACCCAAGTCGGACCTAAGCACGAGGCCGAGTGCTTTACCGCAAGCGCATGGACATTTGAAGCGGAACTGCCCCAAGTATTTGGCGGATAAGAAGGATGGCAAAGTGAACAAAGGTATATGTGATATACATGTTATTGATGTGTACCTTACTAATACTCGCATAGTACACGGTATTTGATACTGGTTACATTGCTAATATTTGCAACTCAAACAGGAACTACGGATTGCGAAGATTGGCTAAGGGCGAGGTGACGATCGCGCGTGGGAAATGGTTCCAAAGTCGATGTGATCGCGATCGGCACGCTACCTCTACATCTACCATCGGGATTAGTTTTAGACCTAAATAATTGTTATTTGGTGCCGCGTTAACCATGAACATTATATCTGGATCTTGTTTGATGCGAGACGGTTATTCATTTAAGTCGAGAGAATAATGGTTGTTCTATTTATATGAATAATATCTTTTATGGTCATGCACCCTTGAAGAGTGGTCTATTTTTATTGAATTTCGATAGTAGTAATACACATATTCATAGTGTTGAAACCAAAAGATACTGAGTTGATAATGATAGTGCAACTTATTTGTGGCACTTGCCGTTTGGGTCATATCGGTGTAAAAGCATGAAGAAACTCCATCTTGATGGGCTTTTGGAATCACTTGATTATGAATCACTTGGTACTTGCGAACCGTGCCTCATGGGCAAGATGACTAAAACGCCGTTCTCCTAACTATGGAGCGAGCAACTGATTTGTTGGAAATCATACATACTGATGTTTGTGGTCCAATGAATGTTGAGGCACGCGGTGGGTATCGTTATTTTCTCACCTTCACAGATGATTTGAGCAGATATGGGTATATCTACTTGATGAAACATAAGTCTGAAACATTTGAAAAGTTCAAAGAATTTCAGAGTGAAGTGGAAAATCATCGTAACAAGAAAATAAAATTTCTACGATCTGATCGTGGAGGAGAATACTTGAGTTACGAGTTTGGTTTACATTTGAAACAATGCGGAATAGTTTCGCAACTCACGCCACCCGAACACCACAGCGAAATGGTGTGTCCGAGCGTTATGTCGTACTTTACTAGATATGGTGCGATCTATGATGTCTCTTACTGATTTACCGCTATCGTTTTGGGGTTATGCTTTAGAGACGGCCGCATTCACGTTAAATAGGGCACCATCAAAATCCGTTGAAACGACACCTTATGAACTATGGTTTGGCAAGAAACCAAAGTTGTCGTATCTTAAAGTTTGGGGCTGCGATGCTTATGTGAAGAAACTTCAACCAGATAAGCTCGAACCTAAATCGAAGAAATGTGTCTTCATAGGATACCCAAAAGAGACTATTGGGTACACCTTCTATCACAGATCTGAAGGCAAGATTTTCGTTGCTAAATTCGGATCCTTTCTAGAAAAGGAGTTTCTCTCGAAAGAAGTGAGTGGGAGAAAAGTAGAACTTGATGAGATAATCAGATCTGCTCCTTATTGGAAAGTAGTTTATCACAAGAACCGGTTCTGTGACAACTGCACCAATTAGTGAGGAAGCTAACGATATTGATCATGAAACTTCAGATCAAGTTTCTCTTGAACTCGTGGGTCAACTAGAGTAAGATCCGCACTGAGTGGTACGGTAATCCTATTCTAGAAGTCATGTTACTTGACCATGGCGAACCTACAAACTATGAAGAAGCGATGGTGAGCCCAGATTCGCAAAATGGCTGGAAGCCATGAAATCTGAGATGGGATCCATGTATGAGAACAAAGTATGGACTTTGGTTGACTTGCCGATGATCGGCAAGCCATTGAGAATAAATGGATCTTTAAGAAGAAGACCGACGCTGATGGTAATGTAACTGTCTATAAAGCTCGATTTGTTGCGAAAGGTTTTCGACAAGTTCAAGGGTTGACTACGATGAGACTTTCTCACCGTAGCGATGCTTAAGTCTGTCCGAATCATGTTAGCAATTGCTGCATTTTATGATTATGAAATTTGGCAAATGGATGTCAAAACTGCATTCTTGAATGGATTACAAGAAGAAGAGTTGTATATGATGCAACCAGAAGGTTTTGTTGATCCAAAAGGTGCTAACAAAGTGTGTAAGCTCCGCGATCAATTTATGGTCAGTGCAAGCCTCTCGGAGTTGGAATAAGCGCTTTAATAGTGTGATCAAAGCATATGGTTTTATATGAGACTTTTGGAGAAGCCTGTATTTACAAGAAAGTGAGTGGGAGCTCAGTAGCATTTCGATATTATATGTGGGCGACATATTATTAATTGGAAATGATATAGAATTTCTGGATAGCATAAAGGATACTTGAATAAAAGTTTTTCAATGAAAGACCTCGGTGAAGCTGCTTACATATTGGGCATCAAGATCTATAGAGATAGATCAAGGCGCTTGATTGGACTTTCACAAACCACATACCTTGATAAAGTTTTGAAAAAGTTCAAAATGGATCAGCAAAGAAAGGATTTTTACCTGTGTTACAAGGTGTGAAATTGAGTCGGACTCAATGCCCGACCACAATGCAGAAGATAGAGAGAAAATGAAAGATGTTCCTATGATTCAGCCATAGGCTCTATCATGTATGCAATGCTGTGTACCAGACCTGACGTATGCTTAGCAATAAGCTTGGCAGGAAGGTACCAAAGTAATCCAGGAGTGGATCATTGGACAGCGGTCAAGAACATCCTGAAATACCAGAAAAGGACTAAGGATATGTTTCTCGTATATGGAGGTGACAAAGAGCTAGTCGTAAATGATTACGTCGATGCAAGCTTTGACACTGATCCGGACGATTCTAAATCGCAACCGGATACGTGTTTTTATTAAACGGTGGAGCTGTCAGTTGGTGCAGTTCTAAACAAAGCGTCGTGGCGGGATCTACATGTGAAGCGGAGTACATAGCTGCTTCGGAAGCAGCAAATGAAGGAGTCTGGATGAAAGAGTTCATTTCTGATCTAGGTGTCATACCTAGTGCATCGGGACCAATGAAGATCTTCTTTGACAATACTGGTGTAATTGCCTTGGCAAAGGAATCCAGATTTCACAAGAGGACCAAGCATATCAAGAGACGCTTCAATTCCATCCGGGACCAAGTCCAGGTGGGAGACATAGAGATTTGCAAGATACATACGGATCTGAATGTTGCAGACCCGTTGACTAAGCCTCTTCCACGAGCAAAACATGATCAGCACCAAGAATCCATGGGTGTTAGAATCATTATTGTAATCTAGATTATTGACTCTAGTGCAAGTGGGAGACTGAAGGAAATATGCCCTAGAGGCAATAATAAAGTTATTATTTATTTCCTCATATCATGATAAATGTTTATTATTCATGCTAGAATTGTATTAACCGGAAACATGATACATGTGTGAATACATAGACAAACATATAGTCACTAGTATGCCTCTACTTGACTAGCTCATTAATCAAAGATGGTTATGTTTCCTAACCATAGACATGTGTTGTTATTTGATTAATGGGATCACATCATTAGGAGAATGATGTGATTGACATGACCCATTCCGTTAGCCTAGCACTTGATCGTTTAGTATATTGCTATTGCTTTCTTCATGACCTATACATGTTCCTGTAACTATGAGATTATGCAACTCCCGTTTACCGGAGGAACACTTTGGGTGCTACCAAACGTCATAACGTAACTGGGTGATTATAAAGGAGTACTACATGTGTCTCCAAAGGTACATGTTGGGTTGGCGTATTTCGAGATTAGGTTTTGTCACTCCGATTGTCGGAGAGGTATCTCTAGGCCCTCTCGGTAATACACATCACATAAGCCTTGCAAGCATTACAACTAATAAGTTAGTTGCGAGATGATGTATTACGGAACGAGTAAAGAGACTTGCTAGTAACGAGATTGAACTAGGTATTGGATACCGACGATCGAATCTCGGGCAAGTAACATACCGATGACAAAGGGAACAACGTATGTCATTATGCAGTTTGACCGATAAAGATCTTCGTAGAATATGTAGGAACCAATATGGGCATCCAGGTTCCGCTATTGGTTATTGACCGAGAATAGTTCTAGGTCATGTCTACATAGTTCTCGAACCTGTAGGGTCCGCACGCTTAACGTTACGATGACAGTTTTATTATGAGTTTATAAGTTTTGATGTACCGAAGTTTTTTCGGAGTCCCGGATGTGATCACGGACGTGACGAGGAGTCTCGAAATGGTCGAGACATAAAGATTGATATATTGGAAGCCTACATTTGGATATCGGAATGGTTCCGGGTGAAATCGATTTTACCGGAACACCGGGGTTACTGAACCTCCCGGGATAATGGGCCTTAGTGGGCCATGAGGGAGAAGAGGAGGGCGGCCAGGCAGGCCGCGCCTCCCCCTAGTCCGAATAGGACAAGGAGAGGGCGCCCTCTTCCTCTTTCCCTCCCCTTTCCTTCTCCAACAAGGCAGAGGGGGAGTCCTACTCCTGGGAGTAGAACTCCTCGGCGCACACCTTGGGGGCCGGCCGCACCTCCCCCTCCCTCCTTTATATACGGGGGCAGGGGGCACCCCATAACACACAAGTTGATCTTCGTGATCGTTCCTTAGCCGTGTGCGGTGCCCCCCTCCACCATATTCCACCTCGGTCATATCGTCGCGGAGTTTAGGCGAAGCCCTGCGCCGATAGAGCATCATCATCGTCACCACGCCGTCGTGCTGACGGAACTCATCCCCGACACTTTGCTGGATCGGAGTCCGGGGATCGTCATCGAGCTGAAAGTGTGCTGAACTCGGAGGTGCCGTACGTTCGGTACTTGGATCGGTCGGATCGTGAAGGCGTCGACTACATCAACAGCGTTGTCATAACGCTTCGCTTATGGTCTCGAGGGTGCGTGGACAATACTCTCCCCTCTCGTTGCTATGCCATCACCATGATCTTGCGTGTGCGTAGGAAATTTTTGAAATTACTCGTTCCCCAACAACAGACTGTGCAGCGCCTAGCTCATGTATGCGTCACACTCCATAGTGCAACGCTGGCCCGCAGCGCTGCACTATGGAGTGTGACGCCTCATGCTTTGCGCTGCATGTGTCTGTAGCTTGACATACATTCTGTTGCTCTCGGGATCGCTACACACCTGTGCAGCGCCTGGCCTGTGGGCGTCACACTCCATAGTGCAACGCCTAGCTCCCAGGCGCTGCACTATGGACTTAGTGAATTTTTTAGCATATGCAGACATTGTAAGATGATGTGAAGTAGGATTGATACATAGCAATCTAACAACTGTGAAGAGAACATATGCACGAAGTAGTTCACGACATATAGTAGTTCATAACACATAGTACTTCACGACACATAGTAGTTCTTACAACCAAATCGAGGAGGAGACATAGTAGTTCACGACACATAGTAGTTATTACAACCAAATCGAGGAGGAGACATAGTAGTTCACGACACATAGTAGTTCACAACCAAATCCAGGAGGAGACATGGTACTTCATGACACATACTAGCTTTATTGGGTAGAGCAAGGCCCCTTTACCTTCTTCTTCTTCCTCTCTTCTTCCTCTCTTCTTCCTCTTCCTCCTCCCTTTTTCTTATGAGGTTAGCCTCCTTAACCACCCTTTCCATGAATATCTGATTGTCCCTCTCTTCTTTTTTAGCTGCAATTTCCCAAAGCTTCATGGTTTTTTCTTGAAAATCCTTTAGACGCTTCTTCTGTGCCTCCTCACATTTCCTCACCAACGCTTCCTCCCTAGCGCGCATCGCATTTGACGCTCTCTCTCTCCTCTTCCTCTCCTTCTCACGCTCCTCTTCCTTCTTCTTCTTTAGCTTGGCTGCATCCTCATCTCTAAGCTTCTTTGCAGCCTTCTCCCACCATCCCGCCATCTCATCTTCGCCATCCTCCTTCATCGTTGGTTTGTTGGGTTGGGAAGCCGCCATACCTACAATGAGTGAAACATAATGGTTAGTAAGGACAATAAGAACAAATGGAAGCACATATGATAAACAAGAACCTATGAAAATATGATAAACAAGAACATATGAAAAACAAGAACATACGGAAACGGTCCATCTAGGTATCCAAACATTCCTCTATAACGAACTTGCCCTTGTCCATCACCACGCCCAAGTCCACCACCAAGGCCAAGACCATCACCAAGGCCTAGACCATCACCACGGCCATTGCCACCACCACGAGCTCTACCACCACCACGGCCTAGACCACCACCACGAGCTCTACCACCACCACGGCCTCTTGTAAGTCCTAGTTGCCGAACTCTTTGTTGCCTAGATCCTCTTTGGCTAACACTTGGTTGGCTTGGCACTTGTTGGCTACCACTTGGTTGGCTTGGCACTTGTTGGCTACCACTAGGTTGGCTACCACTTGGTTGGCTTGGCACTTGTTGGCTACCACTAGGTTGGCTACCACTTGGTTGCCTTGGCACTTGTTGGCTACCACTAGGTTGCCTTCGCTTTTGTTGGCTACCTCTTGGTTGGCTTGGCACTTGTTGGCTACCACTTGGTTGGATCCCTTATGTAGCTCCTTGTTGGCTTGTGCTTGCATCATTTGTATTGGACCTTTTCCTTGGTTTCGTACATTTTCTTTTGTTGTGGCCATGACCTTTGCACTCCCCACAACGGGAGCTCTCACGAGGCTCTTGGAATTGGTCGTTGCCCGCTTCGCGACGGCCACCATGGTCCCATCCGTCCATGTCTCCTCTAAGACGCTTTGTCTAACGTCTACCCCGTTTAACAACCTTCAACTCCGGATCCGGCCATAGTTGAACTCCATGATACTCCGGCCATTGTGATTGGTCAAAGTACGGGTGAAAGCGGGGAGCCCATGTTTTCTTGACCGTCATGATTGAGAACTCCGACTCCCTCACAGTACGTGGGTGATTGATGTCCACATTCCTAACGCGACCGGCGGTATACAAGTGTGAGCATGGGAGATGAAGCAACAACGGCCTCCCGCAAGTGCAATCAAATTATGTTAACGACACCTTGAAAGCCCGACCTCCATGTTGCCGGCCATCGTTTGTGGTTCCTCCTGGCTCTTTCACTTCGTACTTCCACTCTTCATTGTCATATAATATAGCTTCTTCTGAGTCCACCTTCCGTGATTGAAATACCAACCATTCATCAACTTTGGGTGGGAACTTGTACTTGTACTTCCGTGGTTTCTCACCCGCTATTTGTGCATCGGTTTCCATCGAGTACTTTACAAAGTACGCATTCATCTTGTCAAATGTGTATTGAACTATTGCCGTCACGGGTAATCCACGTGCACCTTTGAGCACCCTATTGAATCATTCCGCCATATTGCTTGTCATTTGACCGTATCTCCGGCCATTTTCATCAAAGGCACGTGCCCACTTGTTCCGGTATTGAATGTGCCTATTGAGAAAGTCTTGACCCCCGGCATCAAGTTTTTTGTGTGCGAGCAATTTGTGGTACAAAGTGGTGAAGCGCTTCTCGGAGAAAGCAAGACAACAATCTTGAAGATCATCGGCCAACTCCTTCAGGCCACATGCCCTATAGAAGTTCGAACAAAAGTGCCTCATGCACCATCGATGGTGCAACGGAGCATGCCCGGGAATGTCAATCTCCACCGCGTTAAGAATTCCTTGATGCCGATCCGATATGACACAAATTTCCCTTTGAGCGGGTAACACCTTCGTCCTCAAAAGATGCAGAAACCACTCCCAGTTGTCATTGTTTTCCACCTCAACCAAAGCAAATGCCAATGGCAACACCCGGTTATTGGCATCACTTGCTATCGCAACCAACAAGGTGCCCTTGTATTGTCCGGTCAAGAACGTGCCATCAATTGCGATGACCGGCCTACAATGTTCGAAAGCCCTCACACATTGCTCGAACGCCCAAAAAGCATGGCCAAATACTCTTACTTTCCTTCCTTCATGAACCGTTGTTTGGTGCCCATGAGGCTCGACCACATGAACCATGTCCGGGTTTGTCGCGGCCATGGCTAACAACAACCTAGGGATTCGGTTGTATGCTTCCTCCCAAGTACCATACAACATCTTAAATGCGGCTTGCTTCGCCTTCCATGCCTTGCCGTACTTCACCTTGTAGTGAAAGATGGCTTTCACAAGGTCAATGACATGTTGGACGCTCATTGTTGGAAGTGTGGATATTGAGTTGGAGAGCACATGGCGATGAACTCGGATGTGAGTTGTTTGTGGTTTTGGGACACAATCTTGCCATCCACCCTTTTGCCTTGGCACATGTGAGTTGGCACACAACTCACTACGTGCCAAGTGGGACCTCCTTTCCATGGTCTTGCACGCACAATCCATGGACATATTTCATCTTCACATGCACATGCAACCGTGTAGCGCACTTTGGCGTCCGAGTGCACCACCTTGTGTGGGCGATAATGCGTAACGAGTAGTTGTCGAGCCACATCTTCAATTCCAAGAAGGTGTCGAACTTAGAACCTTTAGCAATCCGGTTCTTGTCGTCTCCCAAATCACGATGGGAGCTTGGCCTAACCCCAAGAGGTACACATTAGCCACCATCTACCACGGCTTCATCCGCGAGACTAACATCCTTGAACAATGTAGTCCGATGATCCCGACCAAATACCTTCTCGAAAGCTTCGGCCTCCTTCACCGTGAACCCCTCCACATCAACTTGTTCATGGGGACCATCGTCATCCGAGTCCAATGCGTATGCACGGGAAAAAGGGATGGAAGAGTCCATTGTCTCTTGCAAGTGATATTTGTCGAGATCACCCACATTGTTGTCATGGAGATCAACTTCATTGTCATCGTCCGCATACTCATCATTGTCCTCTTGCAAAACTTCATCTTGGTTGTTTGTAAATGGGCTCAATGTTGGCCTCACTTCTTGGGTCAAAAGAGGTTCAACAATTTCATCTCGCTTCAAGGGTGTGGGGCTACTAGCAACCAAAGGGGAGGGGTTCCGGTTCAAGTCCAAATGCAAACTTGAATCAACCTTCTTCGTTGCAAATAACTCAAGAGCCTTGTCTAGTGATTCGGCCACCGTCTCCTTGTATGCAACCCAACGTTGCTTCAAGTTGACACGCATTGTCTTCCAACGGATGTGCATTCCAAAACCAACATTATGCCTTCCCTCCAACTCTATGATATCATTAGGGTCCGTCCAATTCAAATCTTCCCTAACTTGTTGCAAGAGCTCCGCATAGCTAGGACTACTATCAAACACCATGTCAACCTCATCCGGGTCCGGTTCTACATTGCCTTTCAAAAAGGTGTCCTTGTCCCCATGATGAACAAACACACATGTTCTTCCCATCCCTATAAGCATTCCAAAATCACAAGGTAACATTGCTTCCATGAGTACTAATACAAGGATTAACACGGAATAGGAACCCTAATATATATATCAAACAACAACCCTAACCCTAACCATAACCATAACCATAACCATAACCTAGCCCTAAACCTAACCCTAGCACCAACATAAGAACACCCATAAGAATAACCCTAGCATACTAAAAAAGCCTAACCATAGAAACTGGCAAACAAACATCTCACATCTCCATGCAAATCTCTAGATGCAAACAAAACTAGGGTTTCCCCAAACTAGCAACAAATGAGCAATGGGAACTTTACTTGGATCAAAACAAGGGGATCGGAGAATATTACCTTGAGGGAGGGTTTGACTTCGAAATCCACGGACAAATTCTTCAAATTTGCAAGATTTGGGAGAGGATTTGAGAGGGGGAGAGAGTGGGAGAGGGGGCAAAGCTCGGGGAGGAGAGTGGGAGAGTGTGTGGTGTGGGGGTGGGGGGGGGGCAGCCAAGTGGCTGGATAAGTCACAGTGCAGCGCCTACGCGCTAGGCGCTGCACTTTACAAGTGTGGCGCCTAGCACGGAGGCGCTGCACATTACATGTGTGGCGCCTAGCACGGAGGCGTTGCACTGCTGGGTGTGGGCCCAGGGGCTACCACGGTGGACTGGTGTGCGACGCCTCCGTGCTAGGCGCTGAACAGTAGGTGCGGCGCCGTCGTGGCGGGCGCTACACAAAAAGGTTAGGGGTGTGAAATAGTTTCACGGGCAGTTCATTCCGTGAATTGATTTCGTCTAGAGGTTAAAATGGTCAAATTTGCCCTTACATGTATGGCGCAGCAAAGGCATAATGCCCACGGCTTATACACACCAACCCTGAGACAGTACATGTAGAATAGTAGATTTCACCAACCCTGAGACAGTACATGTAGAATAGTAGATTTCTATTTCTTGCAAGTTTTAGCTGATGATTGGGCCGTCACTTCCCCATGTCATGTCTGATTGATGCGTTGTCGATTATTTAGCATCCTTTCTTGCATGATCCATGAGAAACAGCGCCATTAACACATTTTTTTTGCGAATTGCCATCAACACCTAATAGACTTGTAGATAATTCGGAACTGTTTAATGTTCAAGACTCTGAACCGTGTCAACAGTTCAGAGTTGAGATTTTGATTGAGCTAGGGGAAAACGAATTAACTGGATCAAGTTGGATCGTCCTAAAGCTCTATAGTGAGAAATATTTACACCAAAAACAAGCGTCTTTTTAAGATGAAAATACAATTTTTTAAGATGACCAATACATGTGTTTGAGTACATAGTGATCAGAGAAAATTATCAATTGGAATTCTTTAAAACATAACTGGTGGGCATTTTTGTACGTGGTTGCACCGGTCGCACCTTGAGCCTGAGTGCACACGATGCACCCTTGGTAGTAAGCGGTAGAACTTTTTCCTACCAATCATTCCACCTCCAATGTGTTTTGGCAAATTAAAGGCTGCCTACGGCTACAAGGTGGCCAATCATGGCAGTACAATCTTCCACCTATCGTGGTAGTTCAATCTTTCACCTACCATCTCAACCCAATTTTTTTTCATTTCTTTTTCTCGAATACGCTGAGCTAGCGTATCATTGCATTGATAGAAGGAGAGAAAAAAGTACAAGGGAGGGAATCACAGTCTCGTACACACGAATGGCGAGCCTATGATCCCGAGGGGAGCAGAAGGCAGGGGGTTGCTCAGCCCCAACAATTACAAGGTCAGGTTACAAAACTACTCATAGCTAGTCCTCGAGCTCCTGCGGTGGCCCAGGAGCGAGTTTCATCCTTGATTGCGGCGATCAGGGAAGATGAGGAGGGGGTAATCTTGTCGAAGATGATCGTGTTCCGGCGACGCCAAAGGGACCATGCAATGAGAGAGGCGATGGTTGCTAGGCCTCGTCTTCGCGCAGCTGGGAGGAGGAGGATGGCTTCGGAGAGCCATGCAAAGTAGCCGGAGGTGCCGTCCGGGGCTGCAGTTATCGGGGAGCACCACGAGAGGATCTCGTGCCAAGTAATGCGCGCAAACACGCAACCCACGAGAATTTGGTGGAGCGTTTCGGGCTCCTGGGAGCAGAAGACGCACACCGGTACATGGGGCAGGCCTCGCCTGGCCAGGCGGTCAGCAGACCAGCATCTGTTGAGGGAGGCGAGCCAAATGAAGAACTGGACCGAAGTGGGGGCGCTGGTCTGTCAGGTGAGGCTCGAAAACTCAGAGGTCGTGGAGCCGTGAAATAGGGCGTTGTAGCAGGACGAAGCAGAGTAAAGGCCGTTATCGGTCCAGCACCATCGAAGCAGGTCCGGGCGCGGGGTGAGCTCAACAAGCTGGACGCGGCACCAGAGCCCCACGCACTCGACGGCGGCAGCAGAGCCGAGGGTGCCCTGGATGTCGGATATCCAGCAGCGGTCAGAGAGCGCCTGAGCCACCGTGCGGGATCGCCTGAGGCGTAGGGGAACCAGCGCCGCCAGGGTGGGGACGCTGTCCAGGAGAGGTCGTCCGTCCAGCTAGGGGTCCACCCAGAAGCGACAGGTGTTGCCATCCCCAATGATCCAAGACGTGGATGCCCGGAAGAACTGGAGCACCTTGGGGTCGCGTGGGAGCTGGAGGTGTGCCCATGGCTGAGAAGGATAAGTAGCCTGGAGCCAGAGCCAACGGTCCGAAGAGAGATGCCAGTACGGTGGAGGTCACGGATGCCAAGCCCTCCCAGATCGATCGGGAGACAGACTTGTGCCCAGCTGACTAAGCAGGAGCCAGCGCGCACGTCTTTTCTGCCGTGCCAGAGGAAGTCACGAAGAATACGGTTGGCCTGCTTGAGGATGGCGGGGGAAAGAGCCATGGCGAGGAGTATGTGGACATGCATGGCGCTCAAAACTTGCCAGGCCAGATTGAGTTGCTCGCCACGGTTGAGCAGGGCAGCTTTCCAGGTGGCGAGCTTGCGGGCGAGCTTCTCAATCAGGGGCATCAAGTGAGAGGTGGGAACTTTCCTGAGCGAGAGTGGGAGGCCTAGGTATTGGATCGGGAAGGGCACCACCGGGCAAGCGAGGGTGGCGCTGACAGTGCTCGCGGTGTCACCGGGGCACTGGATTGGAGCGGCGAGGCACTTCGCGAAGTTGGTGCGCAAGCCCGAAGCAGTGCCAAAACGATCAAGCAGAGAGTTGATCGTGGCAAGCTCGGCCCTATCGGGATGGCAGAAGATAATCACATCGTCAGTGAAGAGAGAGACGCTTGACGAAGCATGCCCGCGCGTCAGTCGCTTGAGAATCCCGGACTGGACGGCGAACTGGAGCAGCGTGTTGAGCGTGTCAATGACCAGCACGAATAGCATAGGGGACACTGGGTCACCTTGACGAAGGCCCTGGCCGTGCGGGATTGGGGGGCCCGGCGAGCCATTGATCAAAACACGCGTCGAGGCCGTCGAGATCAGAATGGAAATCCACTCGCGCCACCTTGGGCCGAAACCCATATGCTGAAGCACCTGGAGCAAGAACGGCCATGAAACCGAATCAAATGCGCGCGCGATATCCAGCTTGAGGAGGACCCGAGGGTTCTTGAGCTGGTGCAGCTGTCGCGCGGTCTGCTGGACGAGAAGGAAGTTGTCGTGGGCGCTCCTCCCAGCAATGAAAGCGCTTTGGTTGGGAGAGACGAGTTCGTCAAGACGCGGCGCCAACCGAAGCGAGAGAACCTTGGCAAAAAGCTTAGCGATCAGGTGGATGAGGCTAATCGGCCGGTAATCGAAGAGGGAGGCGGCGTCGGGTCATTTGGGCAACAGAGTGATGTATGCCTCGTTGAGCCATTGGAAGGCTTGACCGTTGAGCGCATAGAGCTTGTCGAAGACGTCACAAAGATCATCTTTGATGATGGGCCAGCAGGAGCGTAGGAACTCGGCCGTGAATCCATCGGTGCTAGTGGCTTTTCCAGAGGGAAGCCGCTTGATAGCCTCCCAAATCTCTGTTGATGAGAACGGAAGATCCAGAGCAGAGAGATCGAAAGAGCGCTGGCCAATGGCAGCCAGGTCGGGGCGATGGCAGGAGGAGGACGACGGCCGCGACAGAGACTGGACTGTGAGGAAACGGGCGGGTGCGCGAGGGGATAAGGCTGGATTAGCAGTAGCGCGGTTTAGGAGAAAATGCTACTGCTAAACTACCTAGCAGCAGCGCGTTTCATAGGAAAGCGCTACTACTACACTTAGCCTGGCGGCAACGGTGGGGTAATTTTAGTAGTAGCGCTCTTTGCCATGGCCGCGCTACTGCTATGTTCATACAAGTAGCGCCTTCGGTTGCCCCGCGCTACTGCTAAGTAGCGGTAGCGCCCAATTGTGTCCAGTGCTACTACTAAAGTTCTGTGTATAAGGTTTTACCTAGTAGTGATAAGTAGGTGAGCCCAGCAGACCCCCAGCTGTACTTCCCGTCCCGGTCGGCCAAGAAGTAAGGAATCATCCAAGGAGCAACGTCTCTAGAGCAGTCTCCAAAGACCACTTGTGATAGGAGGTGCCACACGTACGCTCGAGCATACTGCTCCAAAGTCTCCTCGTTGGCATCTGTAGGGAATCCCGACCTATGCTACTAGAGCCAAGGGAATGGGACGCCGTTTGTCCTGTTGTCAGTCCTTCCCTGAAGACTAAGAGAGGTCGAGCAGTCACCGATGAGAGCGGTAACCCTCCCACACCAATTCTTGTTGCCCACTCGTCCGGTGAGAGCCTTGTCGTCGATGGGAAGCGCAGTGATCATGGCAAAGTCCTCCAACGTCACCGTCATCTCGTCACAAGGGAGATGAAAGTTGTGTGTCTCCGGCGGCCAATGATCAACAAGGGCGGTGAGATCTGCATGACACATCGACGGTGGCACGCGCTTGAACTGAAGAACAAAAGGTAGGAGCCCGATATGCTCAAAGTACGGCTCGTAGCTCACGTCATATTGCATCTGATTTTCCGACGTGTGGCTCCTCATTCGCACTACTGCAAGTTTCTGTAGAAAAAATGAAGAAATATGTCAGAAGCTTCCTTTATTAAAATAACAATAACATGAAAATGTCAAAAGCAAGTATGTCAAAATTGTTACCTCTTCATGCTCGATAGCACGGGCGGATGATCCTTGTCAAAAGCATAGCAAGCCCCGTATACAAACGCCCATTGACCTCATCCTCGGCCATCCTAACATATATAATTTTTTCAACTATTAGACACCATCGTCTATACATATGAACAGAAAGATACTATATCCATACATCATCAATTATAAACTGCAAAAATAGGGAAAATAACAATCAATTCATATGCATTCCCCATCACAACACGTGCATCTATATAAAAAACACAAATTTTCAAACTATGCATTAACCACCTACCAATTTTGCAACACATCCATCCTGATAGTTTTGCAATGCATTAACCATCTAGCAATTTTGCAATGCATTCATCCTCACTATCTTGCATTCACCATAGACAAAAATTTCTCATACAATTCATATATACATAACACTGAAAAAATGGACCAACTTATATGCATTCACCAACATATCCTCTCATATCTTGCAATGGTTTCACCCACATATCCTTACATAAGCCTACTACTCAATCATATGCTACTAAACAACTAAAACATCATTAAAAAATCAACATGAAAACCTAGGTTGCACCTAGAGCCAATAAAATCTTCAAAACCACAAACTTATTGCAAAAACTGATTGGAGGGATTGGAGGATCTTACCGGCCTCATCGTTTTGCCCCAAAGATCAGCACAAATGGTGGAGGAAAGAGGAAGGTCGAGGGAGGGGATCAGGAGGAGGAGAGAGGCGCCGCTCGCCTCTGTTCGCGATGAGGAGAGGAGGAAGAAACGGCCTGGTGGGTGGGTGGGGCCCGCCCGCAGCCACGCACTGGGAAAGCCTGTTCGGCACCCTACCAGCACTGGCTTTGGCGGTAGGACACCACACCCTACCGCCACTGTCTCTGGCGGTAGGCACTTTTCCACGTCAGCGCGTCAGACGGCGCCGTCTACGTCGACCCGGTCTCTACCGCCAGCGGCTGTGGCAGTAGCACGTTCTAGCCTACCGCCAGATCCGGTGGCGGTAGGAAAAGGGTCAGATCCGGAAAAAAATTCAGATGGGTCAAATTGGCTAAAAGATGTGAAAAGGGTCAAAACACTGAATTTGGGCGTTATTGGAGGCACGTGGGCTCCGTTCCCCGTTTAGTCACGATCCTGTTGCACAATTCCACCGCTCCCACCTCCAGTTGTTGTTAGGTCACGCGGGAAATCTCACAAAACACACACACCCTGGAAACACAGTGGATGGCCTTTTCTGCTCCTAGAGAAGAGAATCATCATTCTGTCACCACCCTGCAAACTGCATGAAAATCGTTAATCCAGAGACTCGGCGACCCTTTTTGACGATGGCAACCCCATGACTATTGCAGGTACACATTTGATACTCCTCCTACATGTACTTGGAGCCTCCTGATCCCAGATAGATGGATGGATGGATCTAGCTAAGCTAACTTGACGACCTACCAAGCAAGAGAGGACGCCATGCTTTTATTTTCCCAAGTAGAAAGGGGAAAGTTACCTTTTAGCGCCACATTTACGTACCACTTTGCAAGGACTTCTACTGTTGGAGAGTTATACATACTTGCGTGTATGGCGCGGCAAAATGATAACGCCCAGGGCAGCCCTCCCTGAGGGCGGTACATGTTTTTTCCAAAGTTTGGGGTGGCACATGTTTTAGCTGTCGGTAGATTACCATTTCTTGCAAGTTTTAGCTGAGGATTGGGCCGTCACACACACCGTGTCATGTCAGATTTGATGGGTCGCTTATTTGCTTGCCCCATCCATAGGAAACAGCCCCACAAACACCTAGTAATAGATTTAAAACAATTATAAGAGTTATTTAATCTTCAACACTTGAACCGTGTAGACAGTTCAGAGTAGAGATTTTGGTCCAAAAGAGAATAAATTAACTGGATCTCGTTGCTCGTGCTGGTGCTCTACAGTAACAACACCTAGCTAGCCTTTTTGACAAATGCCATCAATTTCACTCTATCGTCCTGATGATATATTTGGGTCCAGAACTTCACATGATTTGAGTCCTACAACCAATTTCACAATAATATTTGACCAAAACGACATCTAATCCTGACGATAAAGATTTTCCCCTGCTTTATATTATAAAGCAACCATCTGATACATCCAGCTCGCTGGGCCGCAACACAAACAAGTCTAAAAAAAATCAAGAAAAAGAAAAGAGAAACAAATGCCGGCACCGGCAGATCAACGAAGAAAGGAAGACCGGCAACCGATGCACCCTCCGAAGAAGTACCACTGCGCTCCCAGCATCCCGAAGCATTGCGCACCAAGCAACACGTTCAAGAAGTAATGCAACGACGCCGCCGCCGCTGCCCGAACAAGTTCTAGGGTTTCCCCCGGTATGCGGGGGGTAGTGGGGAAGGGATATACTCGACACCAGGGATTTCTCCCGATCCACAACCACCACCATCCCAGGCACTTCGAAATGCACCACCCCATCAGCCGTCCACCAGCCTGTGCCACCACGGTTACTAGATCACCCTCGCCGCCTCTCTGGAGCTGCCAATACGAGACCTGGAGAGGGAAAGGACACACCGGCCACGGGAGCGACCACAACTCGATCGGAGGGAGGGACAGCCTCCACCGCCGCCGCGGATCCGACCGGACGCGGCGGCAAGGACTTGTCAGGCCCTGACGGCCCGGCCGGGCCCATTTGGACCCGGACAGTCCTGTCACCACGTTGTAACTCGCCGACCGACGAAGTCCTCACCGTCCGCAAATCGCCGCCGCCTTGCCACCACCACCAGGGAGCGACGCTGCCAAACGCCGAGCCACCGGCCCGCCCCAACCTAGATGGGACCCAAATGGGCCCAGATCTGGGCTGGGCGAGCGCCACCGCGCCGCCCCACGACCAACGGCCGCGCCGCCGCGTCGAGAGCCACCGTGGCACGCAGCACCACCACCGCAGGGCCACACCGACGTCGGCCGAAGGGCACTGCCGCCAGCCAACACCACCCGAGTAGGGGGGTCACGCGCAGGGAAAGGCAGACCCGCCGCCGCCAACACCACGTGGGCAAGGTCTGGCGGCTCTTGCTGGCGGCGGCGGGAGAAGGGAAGGGAGAGGGGGGGAGCGTTGGAGGGGACAGGGGAAGGATCCCCCGGTCGCCTCGCTCGGGGAGGCGACGCGGGAAGTACGGGGGATCGATGGAGGGGTGGGGGATCACTAATAGGGAAAAGCCTAGCAGCAGTGGGTTTGGGCCTCTCGATGGCGCTGGACGGCGCTACTAATAAGCGCTACAGCTAACGATAGCAGTGGCGCTGTTGTCCCACGCCTTCTGCTATACATGAATAGCTGTTGTGCTCTTTAGAAAAGGCGATGCTGATATTATCTGCAGCGCTGTTTCTTGGGGAAGCGCTCTTTGGTAAGGCGCGCTCTTCGCTAAAATTTCCCCCCTCGCTACTACTAGTTTTATTAGTTTTTTTCCCTGCATATTTGTTTTGTATTTGAATAGGCTTTATACAATAATCTTTAGCATATCATACACATACAAATGTAATCATAGCAATACATACAATTAGTCTCATCAAATCATGTCATTATCATAATCATCATCCAACACAAAGTGGTCTCTCGTCATCATCTCGAAAATAGTGATACAAGTCTCGATTACTTGCAAATACATCCTCATCCATCTAAACAATGATATACGCGAGAAGATCTATCACTTTGAGTACATGAGTTCGTATCCCTCTCTCGCATTAGCATGAACCTAAACTAACTACTGCCTGTCGCTCGGAAACCGGAAACCGGTACACCTTGGCCTGACACTCCGGCCACTTGTCGTATATATACTCCTGGCGTAGCACTTATTCACCATCGATGATCTATGCACCTGCATCGTCACATGAGTCGATGATATGCAATATATATAGTTGAGCAACAGAAAGAGACAGACTTGGCAAAAATAGAAACAACATATCATAAGCATAAATAACAAAGTTCACCGTACCCCAAAATGCCCTAACTAGAGTGATTTTCGCTAGTCGAGGAGGAGGACAGTTTAATTACATCACAAATAAAGTTTCACCGTGCATAACTCAAAGTTTTGTCATACAGAAAGTATGGACTAAACGGACACATTGTCATATATCGACAATCACTCCAACATGTCGTTCCATCCATCCATGTCAGGGAGATAGTCCCCGAGCCTAGTGAAAGGCTTCAGGTCCATAATACGTTGAGACGGCAATTCAGGCACCGACTCATGACGCTCAAACCCCGAGGAGGCACCAGTATAGACATATTGTTCAGCGCCACCGTCGTCCTCATCCTCATCCATGGCGACGTCATCAGCGACTAATGGAGCCTCCTACTTACCCCGTCCGCTATCACCCAACCCGACACCCGACGCTAATTGGGTAGGTGGGGTGTTGATGTTCATACCTTGCTGAGGCTGTGTGCTCGTGGGTATGCTCCCGGCCGCCTCCAGACGAAGCAGACTCTTTGGCCACAACAGGACCCACCCATTGCAACAATCACCAGTAAACCGCCGCGGTGTCTCCTCGTCATCCACCAGTAGTATTGGAAGAGGCAAATTCTCGTGGCCCGGTTCGACACTGGCCACGGAAACCTTGAAGACGTTCGGGGGGATCGGCCGGCTATCGAACAATGGTTCCTTCGGCTCCATTATCGTCGCCTTCCCCACGTCCACCTTCTGGTCGCCGATTGTTGGGGAACGTAGTAATTTCAAAAATTTTCCTACGATCACGCAAGACCATGGTGATGGCATAGCAACGAGAGGGGAGAGTGTCCGTCCACGTACCCTCGTAGACCGAAAGCGGAAGAGTTATAACAACGCGGTTGATGTAGTCGTACGTCTCCACGATCCGACCAATCCAAGCACCGAACGTACGGCACCTCCGAGTTCTGCACACGTTCAGCTCGATGGCGATCCCGGACTCGATCCAGCAAAGTGTCGGGATGAGTTCCGTCAGACCTGACGGCGTGGTAGCGATGTTGATGCTCCACCGGCGCGGGGCTTCGCCTAAGCTCCGCGACGATATGACTTCTCCGGCGCGGGCTTCGCCTAAGCTCATGACGATATGACCGAAGTGGAATATGGTGGAAGGGGCACCGCTGCGGCTAAGGAAAGATCCGTAGATCAACTTGTGTGTCTTGGGGTGCCCCTGCCCCGTATATAAAGGAGACAAGGGGAGGTGGCGGCCCAAGGGGCGGCGCACTAGGAGGAGTCCTACTCCCACCGGAGTAGGACTCCCCCTCTCCTAGTTGGAGTAGGATTGGGGAGGGGAAGAGAGAGGGCGCGCCCCCTCCTTGTCCTATTCGGACTGGAAGGGGAGGGGGCGCAGCCCACCTGGCCGCCCTTCTCCTTCTCCTTGAGGCCCATGAAGGCCCATATACCCCCGGGGTTCCGTAACCCCGGTGTTCGAAGAACATCCTGTTTTCACTCGGAACCATTCCGAAGTCAAACATAGGCTTCAATATATCAATCTTTATGTCTCGACCATTTGAGACTCCTCGTCATGTCCGTGATCACATCCGGGACTCGAACAACCTTGGTGCATCAATACTTATAAACTCATTATGAGCTGTCATCGAAGCGTTAAGCGTGCGGACCCTACGGGTTCGAGAACTATGTAGACATGACCTAGAACCATTCTCGGTCAATAACCAATAGCGGAACCTGGATGCCCATATTGGTTCCTACATATTCTCTGAAGATCTTTATCGGTCAAACCGCATAACGACATACGTTGTTCCTTTGTCATCGGTATGTTACTTACCCGAGATTCGATCGTCGGTATCCATACCTAGTTCAATCTAGTTCTTGGTAAGTCTCTTTACTCGTTCCGTAATACATCATCTCACAACTAACTCATTAGTTGTAATGCTTGCAAGGCTTAAGTGATGTGCATTACCGAGAAGGCACGGAGATACCTCTCCGACAATCGGATGACAAAACCTAATCTCGAAATCGCCAACCCAACAAGTACCTTTGGAGACACCTGTAGTACTCCTTTATAATCACCCGATTCGTTGTGACGTTTGGTAGTACCAAAGTCTTCCTCCGTAAACAGGAGTTGCATAATCTCATAGTTACAGGAACATGTATGGGTCATGAAGAAAGCATTAACATACTAAGCGATCAAGTGTTAAGCTAACGGAATGGGTCATGTCAATCAGATCATTCAACTAATGATGTGACCTTGTTAATCAAATAACAACTCCTTGTTCATGGTTAGGAAACATAACCATCTTTGATTAACAAGCTAGTCAAATAGAGGCATACTAGTGACATCTTGTTTGTCTATATATTCACACATGTATTATGTTTCCGGTTAATACAATTCTAGCATGAATAATAAACATTTATCATGATATAAGGAAATAAATAATAACTTTATTATTGCCTCTAGGGCATATTTCCTTGAGTCTCCCACTTGCACTAGAGTCAATAATCTAGATTACAAAGTAATGATCCTTACACCCATGGAGTCTTGGTGCTGATCATGTTTTGCTCGTGGAAGAGGCTTAGTCAGCGGTCTGCAACATTCAGATCCGTATGTATTTTGCAAATCTCTATGTCTCCCACTTGGACTTGGTCCCGAATGGAATTGAGGCGTCTCTTGATGTGCTTGGTCCTCTTGTGAAATCTGGATTCCTTTGCCAAGGCAATTGCACCATATTGTCACGGAAGATCTTCATCGGTCCCGATGCACTAGGTATGACACCTAGATCGGAAATGAACTCTTTCATCCGACTCCTTCATTCGCTGCTTCGAAGCAGCTATGTACTCCGCTTCACATGTAGATCCCGCCACGGCGCTTTGTTTAGAACTGCACCAACCGACAGCTCCACCGTTTAATAAAAACACGTATCCGGTTTGCGATTTAGAATCGTCCGGATCGGTGTCAAAACTTACATCGGCGTAACCATTTACGACTAGCTCTTTGTCACCTCCATATCGAAAACATATCCTTAGTCCTTTTCGGTATTTCAGGATGTTCTTGACCGCTGTCGATGATCCACTCTGGATTACTTTGGTACCTTCCTGCCAAGCTTACAGCTAAGCATCGTCGGTCTGTACACAGCATTGCATACATGATAGAGCCTATGGCTGAAGCATAGGAACATCTTTCATTTTCTCTCTATCTTCTCGTGGTCGGGCATTGAGTCGACTCAATCTTACACCTTGTAACACAGGTAAAAACCTTTCTTTGCTGATCCATTTTGAACTTTTCAAAACTTTATCAAGGTATGTGCTTTGTGAAAGTCAATCAAGCGTCTTGATCTATCTCTATAGATCTTGATGCCCAATATGTAAGCAACTTCACGAGGTCTTTCATTGAAAAACTTTTATTCAAGTATCCTTTTATGCTATCCAGAAATTCTATATCATTTCCAATCAATAATATGTCGTCCACATTTAATATTAGAAATGCTCTGAGCTCCCACTCACTTTCTTGTAAATCAGGCTTCTCCAAAAGTCTGTACAAACCCATATGCTTTGATCACATTATCAAAGCGTTTATTCAACTCGAGAGGCTTGCAGGACCATAAATTGATCGCTGGAGCATGCACACTTTGTTAGCACCTTTTGGATCGACAAAACCTTCTGGTTGCATCATATACAACTCTTCTTCTAGAAATCCATTCAAGAATGCAGTTTTACATCCATTTGCCAAATTTCATAATCATAAAATCGCGCAATCGCTAACATGATTCGGACAGACTTAAGCATCGCTTCTGGTGAGAAAGTCTCATCGTAGTCAACTCCTTGAACTTGTCGAAAACCTTTTGCAACAAGTCGAGCTTTGTAGACAGTTATATTACCATCGGTGTCGGTCTTCTTCTTAAAGATCCATTTATTTTCAATGGCTTGCCGATCATCGGGCAAGTCAACCAAAGTCCATACTTTGTTCTCATACATGGATCCCATCTCAGATTTCATGGCTTCCAGCCATTTTGCGAATCTGGGCTCACCATCGCTTCTTCATAGTTTGTAGGTTCGCCATGGTCAAGTAACATGACTTCCGAATAAGATTACCGTACCACTCAGTGCGTATTTTACTCTGGTTGACCTCGAGGTTCATAGCAACTTGATCTGAAGCTTCATGATCATTATCATTAGTTTCCTCACTAATTGGTGTAGTTGTCACAGAACCATTTCTTGTGATGAACTACTTTCCAATAAGGGAGCAGAATCTGATTATCTCATCAAGTTCTACTTTCCTCCCACTCACTTCTTTCGAGAGAAACTCCTTCTCTAGAAAGGACCCGAATTTAACAACGAAAATCTTGCCTTCAGATCTGTGATAGAAGGTGTACCCAACATCTCCTTTGGGTATCCTATGAAGACACATTTTCCGATTTGGGTTCGAGCTTATCGGTTGAAGTTTCTTTACATAAGCATCGCAGCCCCAAACTTTAAGAAACGACAACTTTGGTTTCTTGCCAAACCACAGTTCATAAGGCGTCGTCTCAGCGGTTTTGATGGTGTCCTATTCAACGTGAATCGGCCGTCTCTAAAGCATAACCCCAAAGCGATAGCGGTAAATCGAAATAGACATCATAGATCGCACCATATCTAGTAAAATACGATTCGACGTTCGGACACACCATTTCTCTGTGGTGTTCGGGTGGCGTGAGTTCTTGAAACTATTCCACATTGTTTCAAATGTAAACCAAACTCGTAACTCAAATATTCTCCTCCACGATCAGATCGTAGAAACTTTATTTTCTTGTTACGATGATTTTCCACTTCACTCTGAAATTCTTTGAACTTTTCAAATGTTTCAGATTTGTGTTTCATTAAGTAGATATACCCATATCTGCTTAAATCATCTGTGAAGGTGAGAAAATAACGATACCCGCGTGCCTCAACATTCATTGGACCACAAACATCGGTATGTATGATTTCCAACAAATCAGTTGCTCGCTCCATAGTTCCGGAGAACGGCGTTTTGGTCATCTTGCCCATGAGGCACGGTTACATAAGTACCAAGTGATTCATAATCAAGTGATTCGAAGCCCATCGGTATGGAGTTTCTTCATGCGTTTTACACGATATGACCTAAGCGGCGATGCCACAAATAAGTTGCACTATCATTATCAACTCTGCATCTTTTGGCTTCAACATTATGAATATGTGTATCACTCTTGTCGAGATTCAACAAGAATAGACCATTCTTCAAGGGTGCATGACCATAAAGATATTACTCATATAAATAGAACAACCATTATTCTCGATTTAAATGAATAACCGTCTCGCATTAAACAAGATCCAGATATAATGTTCATGCTCAACGCGGCACCAAATAACAATTATTTAGGTCTAAAACTAATCCCGAAGGTAGATGTAGAGGTAGCGTGCCGACCGCGATCACATTGACTTTGGAACCATTTCCCACGCGCATCGTCACCTCGTCCTTTGCGGTGCTCATCTATTCCGTAGTCCTGTTTGAGTTGCAAATATTAGCAATGAACCGATATCAAATACCAGTGCTACTACGAGCTCTAGTAAGGTACACATCAATAACATGTATATCACATATACCTTTGTTCACCTTGCCATCCTTTTTATCCGCCAAATACTTGGGGCAGTTCCGCTTCGATGTCCGGTCTGCTTGCGGTAAAACACTCGATTTCAGGCTTAGGTCCAGACTTGGGTTTCTTCTCTTGATCAGCAACTTTCTTGCTGTTCTTTTGAAGTTTCCTTCTTCTTCCCTTTGCCCTTTTCTTGAAACTAGTGGTCTTGTTGACCATCAACACTTGATGCTCTTTCTTGATTTCTACCTCCATGACTTTTAGCATCGCGAAGAGCTCAGAATTGTCTTAGTCATCCCTTGCATATTATAGTTCATCACGAAGCTCTTGTAGCTTGGTGGCGATGATTGGAGAATTCATCAATGACACTATCATCCGGAAGATTAACTCCCAGCTGAATTAAGTGATTGTTATACCCGGACATTTTGAGTATGTGCTCACCGTGAACTATTCTCCTCCATCTTGCAGCTATAGAACTTATTGGAGCTTCATATCTCTCAATCCGGGCATTTGCTTGAAATATTAACTTCAACTCCTGGAACATCTCATATGCTCCATGACGTTCAAAACGTCGTTGAAGACCCGGTTCTAAGCCGTAAAGCATGGCACACTGAACTATAGAGTAGTCATCAGCTCTGCTTTGCGGACGTTCATAACCACGGCTCGGCATCTGCAGCAGAACTGTCACCCAGCGGTGCTTCCAGGGCGTAATTTTTACGTGCAGCAATGAGGATAATCCTCAAGTTACGGACCCAGTCCGTGTAATTGCTACCATCATCTTTCAACTTTGCTTTCTCAAGGAACGCATTAAAATTCAACGGAACAACAGCACGAGCCATCTATCTACATTAAACATAGACAAGCAAAATACTATCGGTACTAAGTTCATGATAAATTTAAGTTCAATTAATCATATTAAAAACTCCCACTTAGGCAGACATCTCTCTAGTCATCTAAGTGATCACGTGATCCAAATCAACTAAACCATGTCCGATCATCACGTGAGATGGAGTAGTTTCAATGGTGAACATCACTATGTTGATCATATCTACTATATGATTCACGTTCGACCTTTCGGTCTCCGTGTTCGAGGCCATATCTGTTATATGCTAGGCTCGTCAAGTTTAACTTGAGTATTCGCGTGTGCAACTGTTTTGCACCGTTGTAGATGGACGTAGAACTTATCACACCCGATCATCACGTGGTGTCCGGGTACTCTGAACTTTGGCAGCGGTGCATACTCGAGGAGAACACTTCTTGATAATTTTAGTGAGAGATCATCTTATAATGCTACCGTCAAACAAAGCAAGATAAGATGCATAAAGGATAAACATCACATGCAATCAATATAAGTGATATGATATGGTCATCATCATCTTGTGCTTGTGATCTCCATCGCCAAAGCACCGTCATGATCACCATCGTCACCGGTAGCGACACCTTGATCTCCATCGTAGCATCGTTGTCGTCTCGCCAACTATTGCTTCTCGACTATCGCTACTCCTTAGTGATAAAGTAAAGCAATTACATGGCGTTGCATTTCATACAATAAGCGACAACCATATGGCTCCTGCCGATTGCCGATAACTTCGGTTACAAAACATGATCATCTCATACAATAAAGTATAGCATCACGTCTTGACCATATCACATCACAACATGCCTGCAAAAACAAGTTAGGCGTCTTCTACTTTGTTGTTGCAAGTTTTACGTGGCTGCTACGGGCTGAGCAAGAACCGTTCTTACCTCGCATCAAAACCACAGCGATACTTCGTCAAATAGACTCCGTTTAACCTTCTCAAGGACCGGCGTAGCCACACTCGATTCAACTAAAGTGAGAGAGCAGACACCCGCGGTCACCTTTAAGCAACGAGTGCTCGGGCGGTGAAACCAGTCTCGCGTAAGCGTCTGCGTAATGTCGGTCCGGGCGCTTCATCTCACAATACCGCTGAACCAAAGTATGACATGCTGGTAGGCGGTATGACTTGTATCGCCCACAACTCACTTGTGTTCTACTCGTGCACATGACATCAACGCATAAAACCAGGCTCGGATGCCACTTTGTTGGGGAGCGTAGTAATTTCAAAAATTTCCTACGATCACGCAAGACCATGGTGATGGCATAGCAACGAGAGGGAGAGTGTCGTCCACGTACCCTCGTGAGACCGAAAGCGGAGCGTTATAACAACGCGGTTGATGTAGTCGTGCGTCTCCACGATCCGACCGATCCAAGCACCGAGCGTCGGCACCTCCGAGTTACACACGTTCAGCTCGATGGCGATCCCGGACTCGATCCAGCAAAGTGTCGGGATGAGTTCCGTCGACCGACGGCGTGGTGACGATGTTGATGCTCCACCGACGCGGGGCTTCGCCTAAGCTCATGACGATATGACTTCTCCGGCGCAGGGCTTCGTCTAAGCTCATGACGATATGACCAAGTGGAATATGGTGGAAGGGGCACCGCACACGGCTAAGGAAAGATCCGTAGATCAACTTGTGTGTCTTGGGTGCCCCCCTGCCCGTATATAAAGGAGACAAGGGGAGGTGGCGGCCCAAGGGGAGGCGCGCAAGGAGGAGTCCTACTCCCACCGAGTAGGACTCCCCTCTCTCTAGTTGGAGTAGGATTGGGGAGGGGAAGAGAGAGGCGCGCCCCCTCTCCTGTCCTATTCGGACTGGAAGGGGAGGGGCGCAGCCCACCTGGCCGGCCTTTCTCCTTCTCCTTGAGGCCCATGAAGGCCCATATACCCCGGGGGTTCCGTAACCCCGGTGTTCCGTAACATCCTGTTTTCACTCGGAACCATTCGAAGTCAAACATAGGCTTCCAATATATCAATCTTTATGTCTCGACCATTTGAGACTCCTCGTCATGTCCGTGATCACATCCGGGACTCGAACAACCTTGGTGCATCAATACTTATAAACTCATTATGAACTGTCATCGAAGCGTTAAGCGTGCGGACCCTACGGGTTCGAGAACTATGTAGACATGACCTAGAACCATTCTCGGTCAATAACCAATAGCGGAACCTGGATGCCCATATTGGTTCCTACATATTCTCTGAAGATCTTTATCGGTCAAACCGCATAACGACATACGTTGTTCCCTTTGTCATCGGTATGTTACTTACCCGAGATTCGATCGTCGGTATCAATACCTAGTTCAATCTAGTTCTTGGTAAGTCTCTTTACTCGTTCCGTAATACATCATCTCACAACTAACTCATTAGTTGTAATGCTTGCAAGGCTTAAGTGATGTGCATTACCGAGAAGGCCGGAGATACCTCTCGACAATCGGAGTGACAAAACCTAATCTCAAATCGCCAACCCAACAAGTACCTTTGGAGACACCTGTAGTACTCCTTTATAATCACCCGATTCGTTGTGACGTTTGGTAGTACCAAAGTGTTCCTCCGTAAACGGAGTTGCATAATCTCATAGTTACAGGAACATGTATGGGTCATGAAGAAAGCATTAACATACTAAGCGATCAAGTGTTAAGCTAACGGAATGGGTCATGTCAATCAGATCATTCAACTAATGATGTGACCTTGTTAATCAAATAACAACTCCTTGTTCATGGTTAGGAAACATAACCATCTTTGATTAACAAGCTAGTCAAATAGAGGCATACTAGTGACATCTTGTTTGTCTATATATTCACACATGTATTATGTTTCCGGTTAATACAATTCTAGCATGAATAATAAACATTTATCATGATATAAGGAAATAAATAATAACTTTATTATTGCCTCTAGGGCATATTTCCTTCACCGATGGTGTACAATATGGTGCACGGGGTTTCAATCGGCTGCAAAAGAAAAGTCTGCGACATGAGACATCCGAAAACAACGAAAATGGGAGATTATACATTTATATTGAAGGGGCGGTGTGACAGATACCGTGAGGCGTCGAGCTCAGCCAAAGGCGAAGCACCGCCGAGCACGTCCGGTTCGGGAGCAGTGCGGAGCAGTGCTCCCAAGAAGTCGACAAGGGAAAGTCCTCTGCATTTTTTCTAGATTTTGCCTTGTCCAAGTGAAACGGCGGAACCAAGGAAGTAGACAAAACTGCAACCACCTATTTTGCGGCAGCTACCGTTGTTGCGACTGTCTGAGATGATTTCTTCTCCACCGCAATCTCAACCTTTTTGTCGATGTTTTCTTCAGTTAACCTCCGTCTTTCCTTTCTCACCTCCGTGGTCTCACGGTAGTACTTCTTCCACGTGGTGCCGTCTCCGACACCGTGCATGCGTCCATACGACGGTCGAGTATCCACCGGTTGTCGTTTCAATATGTTCAACACCCGGTTGAATGGAGTGTCCCACTTGGGCCTCGCCAATGCCTCAGACGGCGAGTCGCTTTCGGCCGCAATCCGGTGCTGCTCTCTCTGCAAAAGGCACAAGGATCGTTTACAAATATGACTAACGTGTGCAGTTGAATTGATCAGAAACTAAAATTACCAGCAGTCTCATGAACTCCTTAATGACCGGTGTTGTCTCGTAAACCTTCTTCACTGGGTCCCAACGGTGCCGGACCCTCAGGACGTCACGCTCCTGCGGGACGGTGAAATCCGCCAAGGGGTTTGGGATGCCCAGACTCACGGCTTCCATGTCCTCCTTGGCCCACTTCGACCTCTTTCCGCCGTAACCACGGCTTCCGAGGTGGTGGCTCCCAATTTTCCTCTCTTGAAGCCCCTTCATGTACTTAGACTTTTTTTTTGACAGCTTCGGCCTCGCAAGCCTCCTTGAATATTTGAAACCGCTCTTCCGTGATTGTCGGATTATCCTTTACAATCTCGGAGTAGGGTTCCTTCTTGTCGATGATCCTTGCTTTCCTCGAGTTTTCCAGCGCCAACGCGTCGCTAAACTTAGTCATGGCGTGTTTGTTTATCTTCTTCATTGTCGGGTCCTCGTCTGGATCTTCATAATCCTTCTCAATCCGGCCCAGGAACAAGAATATCTGGTGAAACTTCTTTAGGAGGGAGCTACTCATATTTTCTATCTTCTGTAGTTTCTCATCGTTGATGGTGGCGGTTGTCCGTACGATGCAACCTATTTGATTGCCGTAGCATCGACGCGCTTCCTCGGGCGCCTTTGGCTCAAAAATGCCGTCGTCCACCTCCATGACCACCAGTCTAGTAGTCCTGAGTTTGTTAGGAAGTCGTTGCCTCTTTGCTTTCGGTTCTACACCGCTCCGCTCCCGAGGCAGCACGGTCTCGATCTCGGCGCGGTCTCGATGCGGTCTGAGTCTCGGCGCGGTCTCGATCTCAACACCGTCGTATGTCGGTCTCGATCCCGATGCCACCGGTGGGCCCAGCAACAACATCGGTTGATCGTCGGTAAGGCTAAAAATTAAATGCGCCGCCCGGTGAACATCGTCACAATCACGTAACCCTGTCCTTCATCGTTGCTAGCCATGTTTCCTATGATTAAATCTAGTCAATTAATTCTAGACCTAATAAAATGAATAATGACATAAAAAAAAGACCTATTGTTTTGCAGGAATGTTGACTCCTTCCTGGTGCGGCAAATCCCGGGCACTTAATATGTCCTAGTTTGTAGCACAAGTCATGCCGAAATTCACGGAAAATTTTGGCATGACCTTTGCTAAAAAGTGGACAAATCGAGAATCTGAAATTTGCGGAACAGAAATGAATCAACATTCGGCAAAACTATAAACCACTCAACATCATTCCCTGGAAACAGTGTTCAAATATCCCTCTTGACACCGCAACACATGTCCAAATATACACGAGCAACCACATGTCCAAATTTCACAAGCTAATTCAAAAATAAAGTGTAGAAGAAAATTCATTTAACTACTAATAGAACAAAATTCAGTTAACTTTAGTGCTCTATAATGATGAAAGGAAAAAAAATTTAGTTAATTACTAATTTCATTCATTTAGGTTATTCATTTAACATCACCTAATTAACCTACTGTACCACTACTACTAGCAGCACTACTAACCTAGTTAACCTAGCAAAACTCTAGTGCCCTAACTGAAAAACATCTAATTAACATCTACTAGTACCACTATTGCCCTAACCTAATTAACATCTACTAGTATCACTGTATACTATACAAGCAGCATCTACCCTAATTAAACCCTACTGCCCTAACTAACTTTTGTTGTAAACCAAATTTTTTGCTCTAAACTAATTTTTGCTCTAACATCTACTACTTAACATCCTTTGCTCTAAACTAAATTTTTTGCTATAAACAAACTTTTGCTCTACTAATTTTTTTCTCTAAAATGCAGAGATAGAGGAGTGGGGAGGGTGGGGACTTCTGAGAGGGAGAGACGGTGGCGGGAGGTTCTCGGTGGCGGAGGCAGGGGCGGAGAGGGCGGGCTCGGGCATGGGCAACGGCGGTCCTGGGCGGGCTCGGGCGGCGGTGAGGTGGAGGGCGCCGACGGTGACGTCGAGGGTGGCCTCGGCGGCGGCGGTGAGGCTGAGGCGGCCTCGGGCGGTGAGGAGGATGACGGCGGCCTCGGGGAGACGGTGAGGTTCTTGGCGTCCACGCCCGGCAGTGAGCAATGCGAAGTGGGGCGACAATGAATTGGGGAGGCGGCGGCAGGGCGAGGGATTTGGGGAAAAGTGTGGTGGCGGGGAGGAACCGCTGTTTAAGTGAACGACGTGATGGTAGCGTTTCAAAACGCTATATAGCTAAGTTAGCTACAACGCGTTTCCTGAAACCCGCTACTGCTATTCCCTTCTCCTTTTTTCCCTTTTCCCTTTTATTTTTCTTTACATTTTTTCCTTTCTCCTTTTTTTATTCCTTTTATTTTCATTTACTTTTCTACTTGTTTTTCACTTTATTTTATTTCCGTTAGCAGTAGCGCCTTACACGTAAGCTCGCTACAGCTAAGGAAAGTAGCAGTAGCGATGGGCCAGTATACGCGCTACTGCTAGGTTGGGCTAGCCATCTGCGCCCAGTTCAAACATAGCAGCAGCGCTTTTTGCTAGTACGCGCTACTGCTAAAGTCATAGCAGTAGCGCGGTTTATTTACGCGCGCTGCTACTAAGTAGCAGTAGCGTATGATTTTGTACAGCGCTACTGATAACATTCTGTGTATAAGGTTTTCCCTAGTAATGGATGGGGAGAGAGGGCTTGCCGCGACGGCGGGCTCTGGCCACGGCGGCGGCTACGCTCGGCGAGTGAGCCGTCGGCGGCGCGAGGAACCTTAGGAGGACCAGTTCAAAGCCAAACGACATCTAATTCTCTGCATTTCAGTTGGTGTCCGATAAACAAGTTGTTTTGGAGTCATGGATAGTTAGATACTGCTTGAACAATGATCTTCGTTTAGTTTTTTCTTGATATTTGGAGTGCTGCAGCAGGGTATACTGCTAGATTGACTAAAGTGATGGGGACGGCAAAGAATGAAACATCATATATGAGCAATCACAAGGGTGTCATATCGCCCACGTGGTGCTGATGTGTCAGCACTTAACGCATGTTGCTTCAAAATAGTACTCCCTCTGTCCTAAAATGAATGTATTTAGAATGAAAATACGTCTAGAAACTTTGATTTCATCGGTATTATAGAAATAGTAAAAAAAGCAAAATGTTGATAGCAGAATTTAGATGGGGGCTATTGTTCACAGTAAAAACTCGTCTTTCTTATTTCTTGTTGTGTATACCTTATTTTGAATTTTAATGTTACGACAAATACACTTGTTTGAGTACATAGAGAGCACATACATGCATCATCTCACAAAAAATTAAAATTCGATTCTCATGTCGAGAAACAAAAAAAGATAAATCATGTTTTGAATTGATTAATTTGAATTGGATTATGAATTAGAACCACATGCCAATCTTTGTTCTAAATTAGGGTTTGAATTTTCACGGCATGGTGAACCAATGTTGTGCCCAAATTGCAAAAAATAAACCACTTAAAAAAATTGTGGTTCATATGCAGGAGTACACTAGTTTGCACCACAAGTCCGGGGTGCACACGATATGGACTCGATGCCCTAGTTTAAAACTAGACATCATATGGAAAAAGGGGGGAATTGAAGGCCCTAGCAGTTTATTAAGCTCCATGTACCATCACCGCCAGTGGTTTTATTACAGAAGTTAAACTCATATCACTAACGAGGTTAGGACAGTAGGCGAAGTGTGAATGTAGCCCACTAGCCAACTCTTCATGACACACTTGTTGTCCAATATAAGAAAAGAGTCGTTTCTACTCCCTCCGATCCAATTTAATTAACGCAGCTATTGGATCGGAGGGAGTACCTTCCTGTGGCTGTTACGGTCTGATGGAGTTTGTAGGTGTTCTTTTTCCTTACGAACGATTCAGGGCAGTTTGGTTTGTGACCTGGCAAAATTTTGCCGGGCCTAGGACCTGCCTGGGACTAGCCTGGTGCATGTTTGGTTGGTATCCTGAAAAACGGAACGCTAGCCTGGCCTGAGTGGTTATTAGCCTGCTGAACCACCAGGCACAATTGTTAGCCTGGCCCAGGCGTAGCGAGTAGGTAGCCTGGCGCATACCTGGGTACTAATCGAGCCTCTCCTTGCATGTGTTATCCCGTAGAGTCACAGGCCACCGATTATTTTATTGCTGGATAATAGCTACCCAGGCATGGATGCGTACCAAACACAATACACCCAGGCTAGCCTCGCCAGGCAGATTCTTTGATCTTTTCAGGCACACTCCAGGCTACAAATTTATCCAGGCATGGAGCCCAGGTATTGAACCAAACTGACCCTCAGTGCAATTCTCAAACTTCAATGGGCGCCGTACCTCTTGTGGAAGAAGATGGTCAATAGGGTTTTCAATGTAGTTTTGTGTTTGCTGGTTGTTTTATATCTTGTTGTCTTTCCGTGGTACTGACCATTATTTTTCTCTGATAATTACCATTGATATTATTTCTAAAAAAGTGGCTAGGATTTGGTCCGGCGAGCGGATTGGGAGGAATATACGTGGGGTTGGGTGGGCCAGCATGGGCAGGGGCGGATGTGACGGACGCGCCCGGGCGTCCCATACCCGCCCCATATCTGGCTGCGGGGGTTTAAGACTCGTTTGAGGCGCTCGTCTGGGTTGCATTTTCGTGACCGGTCAGTGATCGAGCCGTTCATCTGGGATTTTGAGGCAGGTTTGGGGCGCCCGGTTGTTGATGTTCTAAGGATCACAATCGGCTCCACATCGTTTTCCGCCCACCCGGTCTGACTGAACGCGGGTTTCCAGGCAAAGTGAAGAGAAGGTCGTCGCCGGCTCGCCCACCGCTAGTGCGTCGTGACGTGCGAACATCCAAGGGCGAGCGTGTGGGTCGGGAGCAGCTCAGCCTCGCTCGCTTTCACGGATGGTGAGCTGCGCCTCGTTCGCTATAGTGAACACATTGTATTGCGTCGCTACCTCCGTCTCTCTCTCCCTTGCTTGTAGAGAGCAAACCATGAGCAACATTGCCGGTGTCGAATGACCGGAGGAGCACATCGAGACACGTATGATGGTCTCCTGTGCTATGCACAGCGGGAAGCAACCGCGCCGTCCAAAGGCCCACCACACAATCAAGAGTTCCGATCGACCATGCTCTGTAGTACATATATGGCGCAACAAAGGCATATCGTAGTCCTTTCGATAAGTAAGAGTATCGAACCCAACGAGGAGCAGAATGACAAGCGGTTTTCAACAAGGTGTTTTCTGCAAGCACTGAAATTATCGGTAACAGATAGTTTTGTGATAAGATAATCCGTAACGGGTAACAAGTAACAAGTGTAACAAAGGTGCAACAAGGTGACCCAATCCTTTTTATAGAAAATGACAAACCTGGACAAACTCTTATATAAAGCAAAGTGCTTCCGAGGACACATGAGAATTACTGTCAAGTTAGTTTTCATCATGCTCATACGATTCACGTTCGTTACTTTGATAATTTGATATGTGGGTGGACCGGTGATTGGGCGTTGTCCTTACTTGGACAAGCCTCCCACTTATGATGAACCCCTCTCACAAGCATCCGCAACTACGAAAGAAAAATTAAGATAAATCTAACCATAGCATGAAACATATGGATCCAAATCAGCCCCTTACGAAGCAACGCATAAACTAGGATTTAAACTTCTGTCACTCTAGCAACTCATCATCTACTTATTACTTCCCAATGCCTTCCCCTAGGTCCAAATCATGGTGAAGTGTCATGCAGTCGACGTTCACATAATACCACTAGAGGAAAGACAACATACATCTCATTAAAATATCAAATGAATACCAAATTCACATGAATACTTATAACAAGATTTCTCCCATGTCCTCGGGAACAACCGTAACTACTCACAAAGAATATTCATGTTCATAATCAGAGGGTTAATAAATATTGTTAAGGATCTGAACATATGATCTTTCACCAAATAAACCAGCTAGCATTAACTACTGAGAGTAATCAACACTACTAGCAACCTACAGGTACCACTATGAGGTTTTGAGACAAAGATTGGATACAAGAGATGAACTAGGGTTTGAGAGGAGATGGTGCTGGTGAAGATGTTGATGAATATTTACCCACTCTCGATGAGAGGATCGTTGGTGATGACAATGGCTTCGACTTCCCCCTCCCGGAGGGAAGTTTCCCCGGCAGAACAGCTCCGCCGGAGCCCTAGATTGCTTCTGCCCAGGTACCGCCTCGATACGGTGGTGCTTCGTCCCGAAAGCTCACTTCTGATTTTATTCTAGGTCAATACCATCCATATAGCATAAGATGGGCACTGGTGACCTACCAGGGGCCCCACAAGACCTAGGAGCGCGCCCAGGGGGGTAGGGCACGCCCCCCAGGCTTGTGGCCACCTGGTGGGTCTCCTCTGGTATTTTCTTCGCCCAATATTTTATATATATACCAAAATAATTCTCCGTAAATTCTCAGGACTTTTGGAGTTGTGAAGAATAGGTCTCTCAGATTTGCTCCTTTCCAGTCCAGAATTCCAGCTGCTGGCATTCTCCCTCTTCATGTAAACCTTGTAAAATAAGTGAGAAAACGCATAAGTATTGTACCATAATGTGAAATAACATCCCATAATGCAATAAATATCAACATAAAAACATGATGCCAAATGGACGTATCAACTCCCCCAAGCTTAGACCTCGCTTGTCCTCAAGCGAAAGCCGAGATCGAAAATCATGACCACATGTTTAGAGATAGAGGTGTCGATAAAATAAAATACGGACATGAGGGCATCATGATCATCTTTAGAACAACAAGATATTGTCATATAATTTCTTATATCAAAGTGATAATTCATTCACAATGTACAACCCTAAGGACCCGTTTGGTTACCTGCATTAGGCCCAGCCAGGCCCGTGCGGGCAGTTGTTGGCCTGTTTGATTGCTCGAGTCGCATCTAAAAGTTGGCCCGCACAGAACTTAAAAGCACAACATGGCCTGCATCCGGGGGAACGCTCAAATAGGCCGTCTTTCCTGAGCCAAACCCGCGCGCTCTACCCTAGGCACGTGGGCGTGGGCGGCTGCATGCCTGGATACTGTCTCGAGATGTCGCGTTGTTTCTCAAAGCGGCGTCATAGATTACCCTCACCCCCTTCCTCACCGCTCTCTCCCCTCTTCCCCACTCACACCAGCGGCAACGACCACCAGAGCGACTGCAAGATGATCCAAGATGGCAATGAGCACATGATTGACCAACACATTGGCCATGGCGGTAAGCCCTTACCCTGTCACTCATTTTACTGCTTCCGAGTCATGGTAGATTTGAGACATGGTTGGAGCGGTAGGGAGGGGATGGAACACATCAGGGTTGTGGGATTGGTTTAGGGGAAACACTGCCAATGAACTGATTGTAACATCATCATGAGTTCCTATTAGCTATGCATTTTAGGGTTCCAACCAGCATTGAGTACAAGGGGAATGGGGATTGGGGGTAAATCATACAAAGTAGTTTCTAATCTTAGTCCCGGTTACCCTTGAGGCGGTTGGAGCGGCGGGTGGCCTTGGCCTTGTTCTTGTCCTCCGTTTGGACCACCGTCTCCTCGTCCTCGGCGGAGTCCAGATCAATTGGCAAAGTATGGTGGCCTAGTGTAGGATCGAAAGTATGTCTAGGGGGGGGTGATTAGACTACTTGACCAAATAAAAACTTATCCTTTTCCCAATTTTAGTCTTTGGCAGATTTTAGCTAACTTAGCACAAGTCAAGCAATCTTAACACAATTCAAGCAAGCATGCAAAGAGTATATGAGCAGTGGAAAGTAAAGCATGCAACTTGCAAGAATATAAAGGGGAAGGGTTTGGAGAATTCAAACGCAATTGGATACACTGATGTTTTTGTCATGGTTCCGATAGGCGGTGCTATCATACATCCACGTTGATGGAGACTTCAACCCATGAAGGGTAACAGTTGCGCGAGTCCACGGAGGGCTCCACCCACGAAGGGTCCACAAAGTAGCAACCTTGTCTATCCCACCATGGCCGTCGCCCACGAAGGACTTGCCTCACTACCGGTAGATCTTCACGAAGTAGGCGATCTCCTTGCCCTTACAAACTCCTTGGTTCAACTCCACAATCTTGTTGGAGGCTCCCAAGTGACACCTAGCCAATCTAGGAGACACCACTCTCCAAGAAGTAACAAATGGTGTGTTGATGATGAACTCCTTGCTCTTGTGCTTCAAATGGTAGTCTCCCCAACACTCAACTCTCTCTCACAGGATTTGGATTTGGTGGAAAGAAGATTTGAGTGGAAAGCAACTTGGGGAAGGCTAGAGATCAAGATTCATATGATAGGAATGGAATATCTTGGTCTCAACACAAGGGAGGTGGTTCTCTCTCAGAAAATGTGTATTGGAAGTGTGGGTTCGTTCTGATGGCTCTCTCCACGAATGAAGAGTAGGTGGAGGGGTATATATAGCCTCCACACAAAATCTAACCGTTACACACAACGTATCAATCTCGGTGGGACTGAATTGTTAAACTCGGTCGGACCGATTCAGCAAATCTAGTGACCATTAGGATTTTCTATGGGACCGACATGCAACTCGGTAGGACCGATATGGTTAGGGTTAGGGCATAACGTAATCTCGGTGAGACCGATTACACAAACTCGGTGGGACCGATTCTGGTAATAAGCTAACCAGAGAGTTGGTCAGGTAAACTCGGTGGGACCGGTTCGCTCATTTCGGTGGGACCGAAATGTTACGAAAAGGAAACAGAGAGTTTAAATTAAAATCTCGGTGGGACCGATCGCTCATCTCGGTGGGACCGAAACGTTACGAAGGGAAACAGAGAGATTACAATCCCATCTCAGTGAGACCGAGATCCCCATCGGTGATACCGATTTGCCTAGGGTTTGTGGCAGTGGCTATGACATCTGAACTCGGTGGCGCCGGATAGAAAGAATCGGTGGAGCCGAGTTTGACTTTAGGTTTAGGTCATATGTGGATGTGAGAAAATAGTTGAGGGTTTTGGAGCATATCACTAAGCACTTTGAAGCAAGAACCTCATTAAGCAACACCTCATCCCTCCTTGATAGTATTGGCTTTTCCTATAGACTCAATGTGATCTTGGATCACTAAAATATAAAATGTAGAGTCTTGAGCTTTGAGCTTGAGCCAATCCTTTTATCCTTAGTATTTTGAGGGGTACACTTTCCTCATCCATGCCATGCCATTCATTGAGCTTTTCCTGAAATATTTATCTTGGAATAATGTTAGCTCAATGAGCTATATGTTGTTAGGAATTACCAAAACCACCTAGGGATAGTTGCACTTTCACCTAGCTCCGGCGCCCTCACAACCATCTCCACCACTTCTTCCTACTCCTCCGGCTCCAAACCGATGATCTCCGGCGTCACCAAGTCCTATTCCGGTACATTGCGGCACGCTGGTCATGATGAGCCCTGTACTCCCTGCACTTGGCCTGCCTTGTCCTCTGTCCAGCGTCTCCGGAGTCGGCCTAATTCATGGCCCAGCGAGGGATGTCGACTGACATAACGCCCTTCACTGGGTTAGGAATCAGTGTCTTCAACTCCTCCAATGCCCGAGAGGAAAGGATTGGGGTTGGAGTTCATGGCGAGGGAGAGGTGGTGAATCAGAGAGGTGGAAGAGGAGAGGTGGTGAAACAGAGAGGGTTTGAGTGCGGTGATCGATTAGTAGGGTGGGTTATTACAGGAGCGTTTGGCCGATAGGAGTGAATGCTGACCTTTGAACTGTGTGTTGTTCATAATGCAGATGGACAAGGGCAAGGAGATCGTGCCACCATTGGAGATAGGCAAGGAGGTCGTGCCGCCATTGATCGACGTGCTGGTGCAGGATCACCCAAGCGTCAAGTGAGGGAAGTATGAGCACTACCATGAAGATTCCGGACCAAACCATTTCTGCAAGGTTATCCTTGCTCCGAAACTGGAGAGTCTGTCGTTGCCTCTGGAGTTCACGAAGCACTTCCCCGCCGTCCCTATGGAGGTCAAGCTCGAGAAGAACACCGGCTGCGCATGAAAGATCATGGTATGGGTGGTCGACGATAGGGTCACCCTTGATCAGTGTTAGGCCACCTTCGCCGCCGTTCACCAGATCATGACCGGGTACATGGTGACCTTCAAGTTGCCGACCCCCGACAGCATGAAGGTGATCGTCTTCAACGGCGACGGCGTGGAGGTGGTCACCAAGTGCAAGAAGCATGATGACGCCTTCACCGTGACTGCCAGCTTCTGTTGCCGTTTCCTGTTGGTTGTTTGTTTAAGACTAGTGTTGGGGTTTCGTCTAAAACTTATCATACTACGTTAAGCGTGTAATGCATGGTTAAGACTTGTATGTGTGTCTAAGTTTGTTCTGTTGCTCTAGTTTTGTTCTTAGCTATCCATGTGTGCTTCTGATAACCTCACCACATCGAGGACTATAAATTTTAAACAATTGCCAAAGAAAATAAATAAAAAATTTAAAAATTATGGGGACTAAAGTTTGGCGATTCTGTGTTTGTGCACATGTCCGACAACCTTCAAAAACTTATGAAAGCGCCCTCCATACTGCTTTTGATGTCTCCTGATTTGACGACTGGCTAAAGTTGCTCTTATGCCTGCACTCCACAACAACTCAAGAACGCCTAAAATGAGCAAAGAAACAAGGAAACGAGCCCATGCATATCATGCACCAGAGAGCCACATGCCAAGCTCCCTTCCAATCAAGCCCTCGAACACTATGCAGTACTGCATTGTTTTTCTTTGGTATATAAAAACCACCAAACTTCCGCCGTTGCGTGGCTCGAAGGAAACGGGGACTTTGTTCCTCAGCGACACCCCAGTCCGGTCTCCGTGGAGGCAGGTCGGCCAAAATGTGGGAGAGGGGCGAAGAGTCTCTATCCCTAGATGTGAAGGCCGTCGTCGGCTCGCCCGCCGCCACTGAGCCGTGACGTGCGAATATCGGCTAGATCCGAATGCGTGTTGGTCAGGAGCCGCTCGGCCGACGAGCCACGCCTCGCTACAGTGAACATTGCATCGCTGCCTCCGTCTCTATTGTTTCTAGAAGGTATATATAGGAAGAGAGGGAAACGAATCTTTAATCCTCCCCGGCACGGCGGCGTCGATCCATCCCTCTCTACTGCCAGGGCTTGTAGCCCTAGTCAGGGCTAGTCTTGTGGCCCTGTGATCATGTCCGTCTCAGCACCACCGGTGTCCAATGACTGGAGGAGCACATTCAAAGACGGTGTCTTCACCGTCCAAAACCCATTGGTGAGGCCAACTTCACCGCGTGACCCCATCTTGTTCGGATGCATCTATTTACGGGAAAACGAACAAACCAGACGGCCTAGCGCGGGCGCAAATGGACTTTTGTCCGTTTTCTGTCCGTTTTCGACCCATCCCCTGCCCAAGTTTGCGCTGCTTTTGGGATGAAACGGACAGCACGCGGACGCGCGGGCCGTCTGCGTGTGTCCTCCCCTGGCCCGCACGTCGGTGGCACAGGGGCGCCTTTCTCTATCTGCCCCCCTCCCTCCCTCTGGCCGCACGCCCTCCATTCTTCTCCACTCTTCCCCACTCTTCCCTCGCCGCCACCGCTGCCATTGTAGCTGCGCAGCTCGGACGCGCGCTCGCCCAGCCCCTTCCCCTCGGCGGCCCCTGAGCTACCTAACCACGGCCACCTGATTTGCGCACCTGCCGGCCGGATTTGGGGCGGATCCGGTCGGTCTTGAGCTCGCCCGGTTGTGGGAGGCCGCGCCACGCCATGGACTGGCCGGGCACCGGGCCGGAAGGTCCTGGCAGGGCCGCAAGGCCACATGCAGGCAGTGGCTCCTCCTGTAGCCGCTCGGATCCACACCGTCGGTAGTCCGTCGGCAGATACACGAATGGTGGTTGGCCGGGCTCGGTGCTAAGTGCGACCACTGCTCAAAGAAGGTCGTGCGCCGCGTGTTACAACACCGGAACTCTCAGATGGGTGTTCATCAAGTGCTTAAACGATGGGGTTTGTGCTCTTTGTAGCTTCGGTTTGTGCTTTAGATTTGACTAGTTGTGCTAACTTCAAATTTTGTTTTGTAGAATGGATGCAAGTTTTGGTATTGGGAAGAAGAGTATATCGATATATTGATAGAGCGCAATTTAGTAGATGTTCATGCACTTTTAGCTAGCATAGAGGCTGTAGATGAGACAAGTGCACTTGTTGCTAGATTAGAGGCTAGACACGAGACTAGATGCAAGGAAGCAACCTCTACTTCTTTAGACTCGAAGAAGAAAGAAACACGCAAGCCGGAGGCGGCTCTTCCGCAGATCAACAATGAATGCATCAAGAAGACACTAATCCAACTTACAGGAGTAGTTATGGAAGTTGGATATCTTCTAAAATGTATTATTGTGATTCTTGTTTTCTTTGTTCTTGTTTTTTTAGTCAAAATTTGGTGATGTATTTCCATGTATTAAGAATGGATGATGAAAAAAAGTTTAAGGGCTTGCGAAGAAAAAAATACGCGGACAGGATGTGGCTGGGATGCGGCCGCGCATTGGGCGCACGGCCACCGCATCCTAAAAACGGCCCGAACATGACCTCATTGCCTTATCCAAACGGACAGAATCCTAACAAAACGGACGTCTGTTTTGAGTCGCGCGGTTAAGTTGGCCTGACCTGCATCTCCTCGCGTCACATGCTAGCGCTCGCCGGTGTTATTGGAGGCACGTGGACCCTGTTACGCAATCCCGCAGCTACCTCCGGCTGTCGTTAGGAAATCTCAGAAAATACACATGCCAGTGCTCTCTACTGAAATTAGAGTGGCGGGCTACCCTAGAAAAACGTAGTGCAGGACCTTTTTTGCTCCTAGAGACGATAATCCTTCTGTCACAGCCCTGCAAACGGCATGAAAATCGTTGATCCTGAGACTCGGTGACAACCCTTTTTACGATGGGAGCCCCATGACTGTTGCAGGTACACATTTGATACTCCTACTACATGTACTTGGAGCCTCCTGATGGATGGATCTAGCTAAGCTAACTTGACGACCTACCAAGCAAGCAAGAGAGGACGCCAAGCTTTTATTTTCCCAGGTATAAAGGGCAAAGTAGTTAACTTTCAGTACCACTTTGCAAGGACTTCTACTGTTCGACAGTAATGTACTTACAGATGGTGGTACATGTCGATCTCCATTTCTTGCAAGTCATCAGTTACATAATCGTGTCATGTCAGATTTGATGCGCCGCCGATCGAGCAGCATCCTTGCTTAGCTTGCCCGATCCATAGGAAACAGCCCCATAAACACCTCATGTACTTGGAAATAAAGACTTGAACCGTGTCGACACTTCTTTTTTTGCTGCGGCGTCGACACTTCAAGTTGAAATTTTTGATCCAGGAGTTCCCCAACGGTTCAGAGTTGAAATTTTTGATCCAGGAGAAAATGATTTAACTGGATCTCGTTGCATTGTCCTAGATATCCATAGTGGCAACGCCTAGCTGCCATCTTGACAAATGCCATCAATTTCACTCGTACGGCCTTGGCTATATCTTTCGGATGCGTTTGTAGGCATGCTTTGTTGCCAATCATCGGCACATCGGACCAACACTTAGGCTGATCATAGTGGGGAGTAACTTAGACTAGTGTCATGCATATGACACTAGTCTAAGTTACTACCTTCATAATGCAAAGTAATATAATAGTAGTATCATAGATAGCTTCATTTATTAGCTCATAGACTCATCTTCTTTTGGAAAGCGCTATGTTACAGTAACATATTATGTTACCACCCCTCATTAATTACTTGCCACATAAGCAGGATTTTCTTGAAGTGCGCTATGTTACTAGCTAAGTTACTCCCACTATGACTAGCCTTATGACGGAAATCAGTGTGAGGGCAAAGTGTGGAGTTCTGAAATGATGGAGTAAATCTACCCGTGGTCTCTCACCACTTAAATCCATATAGGAAGTGTGTCGCTATAGGACAGTCGATCCGGAAGGGCAGGTCGATCATTTCCAAGCAACGTTCGTCGACGCCGAAATAACTTCCGTAAAACCTGACGATGTTTTCATATATTTTGAAACTGGTCATTCACACGATGATTTGGGTTCAGAATTTCAGATGATTTGAGTCCTGCGAACAACTTCGCAAAAAAAATTTAGACCAAAACGACTTCTAAGTCTCAGCATTTCAGCCGGTGGTCCGATAAAGAAGTTATTGATTGTGTCATGGATCCTGCTTGAACAATGATCTTCGTTTTCTCTTTTATTGATATTTGGAGTGTGATATTAGAAGCGTTGCAGCAAGGTATACTGCTAGATTGATTAAGGCTGGTCACAATGGGGAGGAACTTAGGAGTAACATCACACGCTTCAATACAATTTTGCTTATATGGCATATATTTAATGAAGAGAGAGGTGCTTATGGTAACTAGCTAAGTTACTGGAACATCACACACTTCAAGAAACAATGAGTCTATAACCTAATAAATACATCGTTGCATGACACTATATAGATGTTCCTACCCACTATGAAGGTAGTAACATAGTTTAGGGAAGTGTGTAAGTTACTAGCTTATGTTCTTGCCCATTGTGACCAGCCTAAAGGGATGGGAACGGAAAGAAGGAAACATCATATCAGCAGTCACAACGGAGGCCGGTCATATCGCCCATGTGGTGCTGATTTGTTAGCGGTTAGCACACGTTGCGTCAAAATAGTACTCATCTATTTCTCTCTACTCTGCATATGCATATACGATTTGTCTAAAGTTAACGTTCGTAAAGTTTGACCAATTTTATATAAAAAATATATTAACATCACAATAAAAATTAAACATCATTAGATGCGTAGTGAAATTAATTTTTTCATATTGTATTACTTTTGTATTGTAGATGTTTATATATTTTAAATAAATTTGGTCAAACTTTACTGAAGTTGACTTCAAGCTTATATCTTGAATAAAGAACACAGAGTTATCTCAAGAAACTTTGATTTCATCAACACATATGTATATGATATGCTGCATATATATATATATATATATATATATATATATATATATATATATATATATATATATATATATATGTGTGTGTGTGGAAAATATGTTGTTAGAGCATCTCCAGCCGTTGCCCTCCCTCCAGGGGGCTTGAAAAGTCGCCGCCTGGGGGCGAACCGGTCTAAAATTGGCTTGGGGGCGATTCGGTTCCTAGCCGCCGATATAGGCCCAATTTTGGAGAAAATTTGCCCGCTTTTCAGCCCACTTTCGGCACAAAATCGGCCTGATATCGGCGCAAATCGGCCCATATTCGCCGTGCTTCGGCGCAAATTCAACAGAAGTTATTGTTTATCACATAGTTCATCACAGAAAATCAATAGAAATCAAATAGTTCAACAACAAATTGTTCAATACAAATTATATAGTTCAACAAATAAAAACTCATATTTCATCACACGTCGAGCTAGACGTTGCCCTTGAGCCTCCATAGGTGCTCCACCAGATCATGTTGTAGTTGTTGATGCACCTGTGGGTCTCGGATCTCCTGACCCATATTGAGGAAGGCAGTCCAGGTTGCCGGTAGCTGGTGATCAACTTGGGCAAGAGGGCCCTGCCTGTAATATAGTTCAATGACAAACACGGGCTCTTCCTGCTCGCTCTCAATGATCATGTTGTGCAAGATGACGCAGCAAGTCATGATCTCCCACATTTGATCTTTCGACCAGGTCTGAGCGAGGTACCAGACAATAGCAAATCGAGATTTGGAGCACACCAAATGCCTGCTCAACATCCTTCCTGCAAGCCTCCTGAACCTTCGCAAAGTGGGAGTTCTTGCCTCCCGGCACAGGGTTTGAAATAGTCTTCACAAATGTAGACCATCTCGGATAGATGCCATCTACTAGGTAGTATCCCTTGTTGTAGTGCCGCCCATTGACCTCGAAGTTCACCGGGGAGAATGACCTTCAACAAGCTTGGGAAAGACAGGGGAGCACTGCAGTACGTTGATGCCATTGTGAGTTCCTGGCATACCAAAGAAGGAGTGCCAAATCCAGAGGTCCTGCGTGGCCACTTCCTCAAGTACCACACTATAACCGTCTTTGGTGCCTTTGTACATCCCCTGCCAAGCAAATGAACAGTTTTTCCATTTCCAATGCATGCAGTCGATGCTTCCAAGCATCTCAGGAAGTCCTCTTGCTGCATTCTGTGCTAGGATCCGAGCAGTGTCTTCAACATTGGGTGATCGCAAGTATTGCAATCCAAACACTGCCACCACTGCCCAGCAGAACTTGTAGAAACACTCAATGGTCGTGGACTCGGCCATGCACCCATAGTCGTTGACTGAATCACCGGTATCTCCGCATGCAAGCATCCTCATAGTTGTCGTGCATTTATAGATTGAGGTGAATCCAAGTTTGCCGGTGCAATCCTTCTTGCACTTGAAGTAGCCGTCGAACTCCCGGATGGAATTCACAATCCTGAGGAAAAGCTTTCGGCTCATCCGATTACGGCGCCGAAATACTTTGTTCCCGTGCAGTGGAGCGTCGGCCAAGTAGTCGGAGTAGAGCATGCAATAGCCATCCAATCGATGCCGGTTCTTTGCTTTTAGCTGCCCCGGCGCCGAGCCACCTCGCCGCGGATTTGCATTGCTCGCGAGCAGGCCGGCCAAGGCGGCGAGGACCATGAGATGCTCTTCGTCTTGGACGTCGGCATCGGCTTCCTCCACTAGCAGCACTGCAAGCGCCACCTTGTCGTCTGAGTCCATCGTCGAGCAGACTAATCGCCAAACATCTGGCGGGCGTGGTGGATGCACAGCCGCCGGTATCCCGCCCTGCGCGGCCGGAGCGCCGGAAAACTCGCCCGCGGAAGATGGTGGAGAGGTTGTCACGGCAAAACCCTCTCTCTTTTTCCGGTGGGCAATGGCCTATCTAGCAGTGGTGGGCGGTGGCGGCGCCGGGATCGGCAAGGTGGCGGGAGGGCGCACAGGGGGAGGGGAGCGAATCTGGACGTTTGTCTTGATTTTTTTGCCTAACAGTGTGGCCCATACGTGTTTTTCCCTTCCGTCGGAGCCCCCGAGTGCCCCGCAGTGCGCTGGGTTCGGCCTGGAATCGCCGGGCTCAAAAACGGGCCGATCCGGCAGATTTCAGTGTCTTGGGGCGCGATCGAGGGTTTTTTCAAGGCCGACGAAAAAAGTCGCCTGGGGTCTGTTGAAGGCGCCGGAGATGCTCTTAAGTTTTAAAACCAAATATATGCATCGAACATATCTAAGAAACAAAAAAATTTTGATAACAGAACTAGATGGGGGCTACTGTTTGCAATAAAAATTCGTCTTCCTTTATTTCTCGTATTGTATACGTTATTTTGATTTTCAGTGTTACTGCAATTCAATTGTTTGAGTACACAGAGAGCATATGCATGTACCATCTCACAAAAAAAATCCACCCTCATGTCGAGAAAGAAAAATGATAAATCATGCTTTGTATAGTAGTAATTCAAATGAAAATATGAATTCAAGCCACTAATCCATGAAAATTATTTTCATTTGCCTATACTTGTTCTGAATTAGGGTTTGAAATTTTCACGATAAACAATGTTGCGCCCAAATTGCAGAAAAAGAAAACCTCTTAAAAAGTTGTAGTTCACATGCACGAGTACACCGGTTGCACCACAAGTCCGAGAATGCAAATGATATGCACTCAATGACATAGTTTTAAAAACTGGACTACCAACCATACAAAACAAAGACCCTAGTTGTCTCATAAGCTACATGACCATCCTCTCCATCGGGCTGGTGAAAACCAGCTAAATTGGGCAACTTATTGCAGAAGTTAAACCCGTGTCGCCTATGACGGTAGGGCAAAGCGCAAATGTAGCCCACTAACCAGCTCATGGTGACTCACTGGTTCGCTAATATAACGAAATGATCTTTTCTACCTTGTTTTGAATGGTTGTTACGGTCTTGAAAACCTTATATGGCGACTGAGTTGCAGGTGCCCTTTCCTTACTATTGCTTCAGTGCAATTCTAAAAGTTCGGTGGGCGTGTACAACCGGAGGAAGAAAATGACAAGATGACCAGCATGGTTTTCGGTGTAGTTTTACTTTTGTTGGTTGTTTTTTGTCATGTTGTCTTTCCATGGTACTGACTATTATTATTTTTCTTGATAATTATCAAATATAAGATGCTTTTGGTGTCTTTTGCTAAAAAAAGAATGTAAAATCTATATCTAACCCGACGATTGAAGTGGGTGAATCGACGGTCGAACTGGTGAAGCAACAACATGCCCGTCTGGTTCATTCCCCGACCAGTTTTTTAGAACTATGGTGATGGTAGGGCCATCAGTTTTTTCAAATCATTCCACACGATTATCCTTTCACAAATTAAAGGCTCCCTACAACAACAAAGTGGCCTATCATGGTAGTCCCATCTGTCACCTATCAGCTCACACATCTCATTTCCCTCCCTTTCTACATCTCCTTAGGGCATCTTCAATGTCAACCCGGAAAATTCCTCCCGCGTCCGTCCGCGGACAGGCGGACCAGTCCACTCACACGGATGCAGGAGCCAACCATAGCCGCATAGTTTTCAATCCACATTTAAACAAATCGGACGAAATTCATGCAAACTGGTCAATATTCATCAAAGTTTGGATAGAAAATAGCACAAATCATCCATACATAGCATGCAAATTAAGTATAGTACAACAAGGTCTTAAATTCGACTAGATTCCGGATGTCCAACAAGTTTTTCATCAATGGATCATGTCGCTCCACACATACTCCCCCTTCAGCTTCATCCAATGTGTGCACGTAAATGGTTGTCCCTCTGTCCTGTGGAACACCATGGCAGCGCGTGCGGGCTACATATGATGTATAGACAAACATTGAGTGAAGGAATCAATCAACAAGTTGAGCAAGAGGAAGCAAAACTTATGATCCCATCATCTGCCGCGTGCAATGGCCACCTTGCCTCGAGCTGACGAACCACGTCGCAAAACTTGATGGCGCCTATCTGTATAGTGTGTCAACGATACGGAAACGACCTCATGTTGCGTGGTTAAATCATGTACATGTCGTAGGGCGCAATGTGCTTTCGTGCGTGGAACGTTTCATGCCCTTGCTGCCAGAAGGCCTCCCCTTTTCTCTTGCCTATGAAATACGTGGATACGGCCAACCATGCGTCGCACAACAACTCATCCTCCATGGTCGAGTAGCTCGCCATCCTTCGTAATCTAAAAAACAACATAACATTTGAAAATAAGCTCAATGGCATTTGATCGAACATCTGCCACGTGCAATGGCTACCTTCGAGCAAGTATATCGGGATATCGGCTAATTCGTCGTGATTAACATGACACCCCGGGAAAAGGAACTGCTAGAGAAACTATTTTTTGACGAAGATGTGACTTGTGTTAAAGAATAGTATAACATAATTGTCTACAAGGCTTTTGTTTTGACCTTACGGCCGGATTGCATCGTTCCCACCATACATTGCCCGAGGACTCGGGCCAATGTTTGGAACACTCCTCATCTTGTGGCCGAGGAGGTAGAAGCCGATGACTGGTTAACAGAGTATAAAATCTATGAATATGAGCATTCAAAATGACAAAAGTACATAGATACATAAGGTCATCATCCAGCATAAACTGTTTACAAAATCTATTCAAGGCCATCTATAAGGGTATCATGGAGACAATCCTCCTCGGTTAGCCGAGCAGCTGGCATGATGCTCTCATATTTCTCGTTGGTTTTATTTCCTTTCCATCAAGCCCCTTGAGGTCTCCCTTGGCAAGCTCGTTAGAAATCAGCAGATAATAGTCTGTCTTAACCATGGCCACGCTTCTCGAGCACCTTCTCGGCAGGCCGACACTTTACATGTCTGAATCCGACACCTGGCTCCCTTCAGGCATTTAGCGAGGTCGGTCATATCCCTTGGCAGGGGTTCATTGGGCCATAGAGCTAGGAAAATCTTCTCCATGGGTTTCTGTTGGCCCTTCTTGACCCTGAGCTGATTACACTCATCGATTTTCCGAGTATGTGTGTGACGACCCGCCTCCTCTTGCGCTTCAGCGTAACGACCAGCGTCTCGAGCTTACTCATGGTCATTTTCAAGTTGACCTATCATCTCCACTACTAAAAAAGCATGCAGGTTATACAAGCAGTTATCATAGGTCAAATATTAAACTTACCATGAGCCTCGTGGGCGAATTTCTCGATTTTGACCACTTCTTTCTGCTCGGCAATCTTGGCTTTCGTTAGCTCCAGTTCCTTTAAGAGATCCTTATTCTCTTTGCCGGGAAATATGTGTCAAACGTAACAAAATTTTGTGTCAAACACATGTCGATCCTTAATACAGCCACCCGTGCCCAAATTAAGGCTCGGGGGCTACTGGGCATTGCGCTTCTCAATTAAAACCATTAAAGGGGTATATCGATCCCCTGATCAGGTGTTGCCATCAGACCAGTGGCTCGGGGGCTACTGCATTGATAATTCAATGCAGAGAATTTAAGTGCAAAACAGTTTCCAGGGAGATTACGATCCTCAGGTTGGTCGGCCGCACCCAACCTGAGTCTCGAAAGCTAGTGTGCACCGCGTTTCTGTTCCTACAATAAGCTGCCGAGCAAGGAATTTATCCTCAAGCTGATTTCATGAATCGACCTAAGTCTCAGGGGCTAATGGGATCGGCAATTTTATGCTATCCTTCAGGTGCATACTGGACTACAAGACCGCATGCACCTTCAGGGATACTGGCTTTACATCTCGGCACGGAATAAATTGCACCAATCGAAAAAAATCCAAAAAAAATTAGCCCAAGGCCGAGGTGGTGCACCACCTCAGAAGTAGTCCGGCATAAAGCTGAAATGCGAGTGACTGGCTCCACAAAGGGATTTTCCAGCATTAAGCTCGGCTGAACTCCTTCAATGTTTTCAAGTCTGAGGTAATCTATGACACTTCGGATGCCGATCGACATTGGAGCTTGGCTGCAAAAAGACACCTCAGATGTTGTCTGGCGTTGGAGCTCGGCTGCAAGAGGACACTTCCACACGGGGAAAATTTCGAACCCGAGGTGTGGCATAAAAATAACAAGGCATTGATAATGGCCAAGAACTTAAAGGGGCTCCTCGGATGCTCGACATGTAAAATATTCGGATACACCTTGGCGATCCTCGAGATTGGAGACAAGAAGATTTGTTGAACCACCTTTCAATACCGACGACCGAAGACCAAAAGTGGTTTGGAAGAACTGAGAAGTGTCCCCAATTGAAGACCGGTTTAAGGGTTACTATTGGTATCCTTGTTAGAAATAATCCCTAGAGGCAATAATATTATATTATTATATTTCCATATTCACAATTAAGTGTTTATATCTCATGCTATAACTGCTATGATCCTGGAATATGCGATCCAGTGGAAAACTCATATGCACGTGTGAAATGATAAATAGATAAAATAAAGGTTCCTAGTCTTGCCTCTAAGACTAGCCCAAGTGTTGTTGGTGATCATGTTTTCTGGATCATAGGATATCATTAAGTGTAATGATAGTCCTAAAACAACACTGAGGTAGTGACGTTGGAAGAACGATCATATTGAATCGACAAAAACTTGTCTATTATGCATGGAGTTTATATCATCTGTAATAAATTGTAATAAAACGAAATGTTGACATGTGAATATCATAGTCACTTCTTACCGTACTGTGGGCTTTGGGGTTGCTCAACCGTCACCTGTAACACGGTAATCATAATAACAACTTACAGGTTCATCAGAAAGTTTGACAAGGGACTAGATAGCTCGACAGTAGGATTTGCTCCTCCGACGATGGAGAGATTTGCTTAGGGACCTCTTGGTGTGACGACATCAACCATCGTCTGGCTAGATACAAGTGAATTCGTGGGGGGGATGCCGGAACACAATAACGAGAAAAAAGAACAAAATCGGTAACGAGGATTTCAGTATAGTGAGCCTGGTGATGACTCAGGAGGATACCGATGCATCCCGGGTTTTGTGAAGTATCGTGAAGTAAAGGGAACATCACATGACAAGGTTCACTCAATTATAATTTGTTTACTTACATGGACCAATATGGACATCCACAGTACCACTGCCGGTCATTAAACCAACGGTTTCATCCATGTGTGTGAGTTACCGAACCTACAGGGTCACAAGCTTAAGGCAATCACAATATGCTGAGTGTTAGTAGGACGGGAGTGTGAGAATATATTTGTGGAATTGTTTTATTAATATTCAGAATAGTTCCGAGAGGATCCAGAAGCGTTTCGGGGTCACCGGAAGGGTTTTGGTGAATATCGGGTAATACCATGTATTAACGATAAATATATATAGGTGGAAAATGTTTCTGGGATGTTAAATCGTATATATATATATATATATATATATATATATATATATATATATATATATATATATATATATATATATATATATATATATATATATATATATATATATATATATATATATATATATGTCTGAAAATATTTAGAACTATTTTATATTTAATTTAATATCGACGGGCCTAAAAAGGCCAAGAGGTGGTAGGCAACTTGGGCCACAAAGGCCCAAGTGGGGGAGGCGCCTCCTTCCCTAAGGAAGGAGGCCCAATTGGGTAGGGGAGGAGTCCAACTCCTCCACCCTTAGGCCGGAGGATTTGGAGCTTTTGGACATATAATCTTTCCCTCCTTCTTGATACGTCTTCGACGTATCTATAATTTATGATGTATTCATGCCATGTCTACAAAAAATTTATATGGTTTTGGTATGATTTCAATAGAACTAACCCAAACTGACGCTGTTTTCAGCAGAACTACCGTGGTGTCGTTTTTTGTGCACAATAAAAGTTCTCGAAATGGGCTGAAAATTTACGGTGATTTTTTATGGACCAAAAGAGAACCCCGAAGCACAAGAGTTGGACCAGAAGAGTCCTGAGGCGACGACAAGGTAGGGGGTGCGCCCTACCCCCCGGGAGGGTGATCTTACCTTGTCGCTGCCTCGTGGAACCCCTTAACGTGGGACGGTCGCCAAAAATTCCTATAAATACCAAAACCCCAGAAATAAACCTAGATTGGGAGTTCCGCCGCCGCAAGCCTCTGTAGCCACGAAAAATCAATCTAGGCCCTCTCCAGCATCCTGCCGGAGGGGGCCATCATCACCGGATGGAGGCCATGGAGGAGGATCCAGGAGGGGGCCATCATCACCATGGAGGCCAAGGACCAGAGGGAGAACCACTCCCCATCTAGGGGGGAGGCCATGGAGGAGGAATCACAAAGGGGAGACTCTCTCCCCCCCTCTCTCGGTGGCGCCAGAGTGCCAACGGGGGGATCATCGCCGCGGTGATCTTGTTCATCAACATCACCATCTTCATCACCATCCTCATCTCTTTTACGTGGTCCACTCTCCCGCACCCCACTGAAATACGTTCATGATTCGCTTATAGTGGGTTGCTTGAGTGCCAGAAGCTTAAACCCGAGTAAGGGGGTTGTTGCGTATGGGATAAAGGGGACTTGATACTTTAATGCTATGGTTGGGTTTTACCTTAATAATCTTTAGTAGTTGCGGATGCTTGCTAGGGTTCCAATCATACGTGCATATGATCCAAGGAGAGAAAGTATGTTAGCTTATGCCTCTCCCTCATGTAAAATTGCAATGACGACCACCGATCTTGTTAACAATTTCCTAGGATAATTCCGCACACCAATCCATCATTATTCCAGACTCGCCATTTATAATATATAATAATATATTCTAACTTTATGTTAACACCTATTTTTATATTTTAGTTCTCCGATATCATACAAAAACTACAAAAAAATACACTTCCGTGATGATACGTGTTCGTCACAGTAGGTTGCGTTTTTTGTCATGCATGTACATCCATGACGATTTTATGACAGAATCAAGATAGTCATACCTGTGTTGTCGTAGAAGTGTTCCATGATATTACCAAAATTATCATCACGGAAGTGTGTTGGAGATATGCCCTAGAGGCAATCATGTATGATGATATTTCCTATGTGTTTATGAATAAAGATAGTCCTTGGACATTATCAATGATGTGTATCAGCAAGTACGTGACTTGTTTGTGGGACTATGCATTGTATGATGACTGTCCTAAAAGGTCCCTAGTCGAAAGGGTTGTGTGGACGCGCAGCCGACTAGACTAGCATATGACACGGTCGATGGCTCGGTATCACTAGCCATGGAGCATTGGATGCTAACCAGATAATATGAACTTGGAAAGGTCTGGTCGGATTCGACATAGTCGGATCCGAGTCGAGATAAGGTCCGAGTCGGACAGACCCAACTATGAGACGCAGCGATATGTCATATGTGAGTCTCTAGTACAACATACGTTCTATGTCCTAAGACCTGAGCTGACGCATGTACTCGAGATGGTGATAGACTTGCTTTGGGCCGACCAAATGCTACTCCATGACTAGGTAGTTACAAAGGTAGGTTTCGGGTTTGTCCAATCCCATGCTGCGAGACATGGTCGAGCAAGATGGGATTTGCCCCTCCGATCAGGAGAGATATACTCTGGGCCCCTCGTGTGGTCCGACCAGGAACAACATGGCCATGCGACAAGGATTATGAGATAATCCGGATAGTGGTCGGTATCACTGGAACGAGAAAGAGGTCGGGTTAGCACAAGGATGATGAGTCTCGCCTTGAGCCCGACAACATATATCGTCTTGCAAAGGGAATGAAGTGTGACATGTTGTATAGGTTCGCCTAACCAGCTTCATCGTCTGCTTGGTGGTCGGCACGCCTTGCTAGAGGCCGCTACCAGCCATGTAGTCCGGAGGTGATCCGAACTGCGACCAAGCCGGCTTGAACCTAATGGGTCGCGCGCTTAAGGGAAGGAACCTACGAGGTCCGTTCAGTGACACCGGCGGATGTGATCCGAATCGACTAGGAACGTGACTGAGTAGACTTTGGGCTTTAGGGTCCGTGCGAGGCCCAAATGTTGAGCCCGCGACGGACGCCTATATAAAGTGGAGGTGCGGCACACTCGTGCGTTGATTGCTTCAGCGTTGCGACTAGGGTTTGCATGTGTTGCGAATAGCCACCTCCACTCGCCGCCGACTGTGTGATTAGACCTAGCAGTCTGCCGCACGACGTTCCTCCCGCACGCGCGGATACCGTTAGAGGCGGTGCACTTGTGCTGCTCCGGCGAACTCGTACGTGGGATCGGACGACCGGCCGCTCAAGGGAGATCGGACGAGGAGGAGACGATCCACTCGAACGCGCTGCTCCAACTCTTCTGCTGCACGACAATGCGCGTCTAGTGGTAACAAACTGTGATCCATCTCCCGTAGCATGTTCCTGGATGTTCTGCGCGTAGGAATTTTTAATTTGCAGTCGATGCACCCTACCGTAGAACCCAACAGTGGTATCAGAGCCTCTTCTATAGGATTTGGATTCAGATCGTATGCATATTAGATATGTGGAGGCAGCAGGTGAGATCTATTGTCCTTGATAAGATCGGCTATGTGCACGGTTGATGTGATCAACTGCACATGGGGGTCGTTGAGGCTATGTTTTCTGTAAATCGGGATCGATGAGGTCGTGACACGATCTACCCCTACCGGTCGGTCATCCGCCATCGGGGTTAACAGTGAAACGTAAATATGAATCGGATTCGCGATGATCGATAAGATCGGTCGATCGTAGAATTCGGCGTGATCGGAGTTCGATGGGACCGCCAGCGTGCGTAGCGCCGTGTATTTTCGTACCGACACACAAACAGGTAGAATGCGATTCTATGCATAACTTTGTTTTGCAGGTTTGATGTGAATAGTATGGCTCATGTGTATGTGATGCATGTGTGTAATTTATACGTGGCTCGTGTCATGTTTGTCGACGGCGAGCCAAAGTGTTTTCATTATATTGTATAACGACCTGCGTGTCGACTTGTTACTCTATGTAAATTCATTACTAGTTGTAGTAGTTGGATAATAGAGATCAGGTTGGCGGCTTGGCGTCCCGGCATGACAAACAAGATGGAGTTCGAGATGGTCATCGAGTCGGAGCCGACCGAAGAACGCCCATGAAGGAGCCATACTATTTCACAATATGTGTTATATTTGTGATTGTTATGCTTCTTGTTTTCTATCCATGTTAGAATGGTAGAAAGATCCCTCATGAATATCAAGCGAATTGCCATCCCCGATGTTGCACCTTCGCACGTCAACTACGTCTAGTAGTGGGCTCATAAAATTGGGGTGCTGCTGGGTGTCCTTGAACTGAAGGGTTCGTGTCGGACACGGACATGCACTGCATCAGGTTAACTTGACAATGCTATCAAAACGGTTTTGGGCCTTGTGGCAAAGAAGGTTGGGAGCCGGGGTATGAGATACCTTCCCGACCGACAGGAGTCGTATAGAGATATGATTACCAAGGAGTTGCTTACCGGATAGGTATGTTGGCTAGTAGTGATGCTAAAGCTCACTAGTCGCATGCGCTAGTCGGATCCTGAATCACTGAGAGTTTGCGGAGGATGCTTGACTTGATGGGAGTATTTCTGTTTAGGCTAGAATTACTCTACATAAACACATTGCTTAGTGATTGCATATTTTCTGTTTTAGATCAATGGCACCACCTGCTCAACCCAACTTTGCATTGAAATCAATTCTGGAAAAGGATAAACTGAATGGAACAAACTTTACCACCTGGTATAGAAATCTGAGAATTGTTCTCAAGCATGATAAAAGGAACATGTTCTAGAGGATCCACTTCGGAGGAACCTGCTGATAATGCTAGTGCCACAGCTAAGAATGCCTACGTAAACTCGTTGATGAATCAACGGAGATCAGCTGTCGATGTTTGGCTTACGGAGCCTGATTTGCAACAGATTTGAAAATGTTGAGGCTTACGATATGATCGAGAGTCTCAAGAGCATGTTTCGAACACGTGCTAGGACCGAAAGGTTCAACGTCTGGCGATCCTTGATGGATTGCAAGCTGAAGGAAGGTGATCCATCGAGCCCACATGTGATCAAGATGATCGGATATGTGCAAGCTTTGGATCGTTTGGGCTTCCCACTCTTGGATGAGCTGGCTACTGATGCTGTTCTGGGTTCTCTTCCGCCCAGCTATGGGACGTTCATCTCGAACTATCATATGCATGGCATGGATAAGAAGCTCACTGAATTGCATGGGATGCTCAAGGTGGCAGAGCAGGATATTAAGAAAGGCACGCATCAAGTGTTGATGGTGCAGAAATCGGCTAAGTTCAAGAAGAGTTGGTCCAAGAAAAAGGCTAAGGCAAAGGGCACGGAGATGGTAACCTCTGCCGCTGCGCCGAAGTCTGGACCGGACTCGAAGACCGTTTTCTATCACTGCAAGGAGACCGGTCACTGGAAGAGGAACTGTAGCAAGTGGCTTGCAGAGCATGGCAAGAAGGCCGGAAATGCTTCTTCAGGCAAAGGTACACTTGTTGCATATGTTATAGACATTTACCTTGCTGACATACCTAGTAGCTCTTGGGTATTTGATACCGGATCGGTTGTTCATATTTGCAACTCGATGCAGGGGCTGGTAAGAACTAGGCGTGTGGCACAAGGGGAGATTGACATCAGGGTCGGCAACAAAGCAAGAGTTGTTGCGTTGGAGGTCGGCACGATGCAGCTCCAGCTCCCTTCCGGATTCATTATGGAATGGAATAATTGTTATTACATTCCTGCACTTAGTCGGAACATTATTTCTGCCTCATGTTTGATGAGTTAGGGTTATGAATTCAATTTAAAGGACAATGGTTGTTCGATATTTTTGAATGGTATGTTCCACGGCTATGCACCCATTGTTGATGGGCTATTTATATTGAATCTAGAAAAGGAACCGGTCTATAACGTAAATGTCAAGAGGCATAAGCCTAATGAGATAAATCCGACATACTTCTGGCATTGCCGGCTTGGACACATTAGTCTGAAACACATGAAGAAGCTCCATGATGATGGGCTCCTAACTTCGTCCGACTTCGGGTCGTTCGAGACATGTGAATCATGCTTGCTCGGCAAGATGACTAAGTCTCCTTTCGCAAAGAGTTGCGAGAGGGCATCCGAGCTGTTGGAGCTTATACACAGTGATGTGTGTGGTCCAATGAGCACAGCTGCCAGAGGTGGCTATCAGTACTTCGTGACTTTTACCGACGACTTGAGTAGATATGGATATATCTATTTGATTAGGCACAAGTCGGAGACTTTTGAAAAAGTCAAAGAGTTTCAGAACGAGGTTGAGAATCAGCTCGGCAAGACTATAAAACTTCTGCGATCGGATCATGGAGGTGAGTACATGAGCCAAGAGTTCGATGATCATCTGAAGAGTCGAGGTATAGTACCTCAGCTCACACTGCGGATGCGCCTACGAGAAAGCGGCGTGCGGAAACAGAGAATAGGACCTTGTTGGACATGGTCCGGTCTATGATGAGCAAATCAGATTTACCCTTGTCATTTTGGGGATATGGTCTAGAAACTGCAGCTTTCACACTTAACAGGGTACCATCATAATCCGTAGACAAGACACCGCATGATATGTGGACTGGGAAGAGTCCCAGTTTGTCTTTTCTAAACATTTGGGGTTGTGAAGCATTTGTCAAGAGACTTATGTCAGACAAGCTTACACCCAAGTCGGATAAATGCATACTCGTGGGATATCCGAGGGAAACCTTGGGATATAGCTTCTACAACCGGGAAGAGAACAAAGTGTTTGTTGCTCGGAACAGGGTTTTCCTTGAGAAAGAGTTTCTCAGTCGGGAGGCCAGTGGGAGGGCGGTTCGACTCGAAGAAATTCGAGGACCACTCGGGGACGGCTCAGCTGGTGATGAGATCATACCGGAGTCTGTCAGGGAACCCGTAGTGGAAGTGGCACCGGAACCACGAAGGTCGGAGAGATTGCGCAGACTGCATGGTGTATTGTTGCTAGAAAACGACGAGCCGCCACGTGTCACGAAGCGATGGTGAGCCCAGATTCCAAGGCATGGCCGGAGGCCATGAGATCCGTTAAAGTCCATGGATGAGAATCAAGTGCAGGACTTGGTTGATCCGCCACCGGCGTATCGCCATTGGTTGCAAATGGGTCTTTAAGAAGAAAACCGATGTGGATGGAAATGTTCAGATCTACAAAGCTCGGCTTGTCGCTAAAGGTTATGGACAAGTTCAAGGAATTGACTACGACGATACTTACTCGCCGGTAGCGATGCTGAAGTCGGTGAGGATCATACTAGCTATAGCTGCATTGTCAGGACCCCGATTCCAAGTCACATCGACCTAGCCGGTAACACCTCATATCACTTTGCGGCCTCACGCACGGTATTCCCACGGGTGTCGCCTTACCATGGCCCGGGACCATTTGCGCCTTTTGGCTCACGTATATGATAGTGTCGCTAGCATCCATATGACAAGGAACCCGGGTCGACATGGCTTGTCGTGAACCCAAAGCGGCACTAACCCATGGGGACAGGCATACATGAATCACATCGAGCATGTCGGTCATCAACGTATGAACTCGGGCTGTAGCACTGGGCTAACAGGACTCCGGTATCCTGGGCTGTAGCAGGCTAGGCAGGACTCCGAGTATCACCGCGTGACATTTCCCGAAGGACAGACATAGGAACGAAGTGAAACACATGCCGCCAGTCAAGTGTCCAAAGCAGTAGTGCTGGGCTAGCAGGACTCCGGTGAACTGGGCTGTAGCGGACTACTATCGCTTAGGAAGCACTAGACTACATTTCCCTATATGAGAGGCTGCCAAGGATAAACAACTAGATTGTCGGACCCCACACATACCAAGCATTTCAAACATACACACAATATGCTCAATATGTGTAGATACAACATGGCATCACAACATAACTCTACGACTCAAATATTTATTCATTAGGCTCCGAGGAGCGAGATATTACAAAACAGGGGTCTCATGACCCAACACTCAGAGCATACAAGTCAAAGCACAAGCGGAAGCTTAACATGTCTGAGTACAGCCAACTATAAATGAAAAAGGCTGAGAAGCCGGACTATCTACCACATCCTGCCGAGGGCACAAGATCGTAGCTGAGGTAACAAGCTAAACGTCGAAGTCCACGTGGAACTACTAGCGAGACTGACGTCTCTCTGCAAAAACATAAAATAGGCACACGTGTGTACAATTGTACTCAGCAAGACATACATCAGAACTAACTACATATGCATCATTATCAAAAGGGGGTGGTGGAGTTTGACTGCAGCAAGCCAGCTTTGACTCGGTGGCTATCCTGAACTACATTGCAAGTAACTCTTTGAGGTGGCGCTACGAGTCCACATATTCACCATATCAATACACCACTATGGACCCGCTCCCATCTCCCTACGAGAACGCCATCCATAGCACTCACGCTTATCTTGCGCATTTTAGAGTATCCACTTTCACTTGTCTATGAACTGATATAGGCAACCCAAAGTCCTTTTCATGGACACGGCTATTGAATAGATCATATTAACCCTGCAGGGGTGTACTTCACACACGCTCTCGCCACTTATCGCCTGCACACGTCATGTACCTCGGCAACCTTCAAGCGGAAGCCAGGCGAGGGAGTCGGCCACGACCTGACTAACCATACAAGTCTCTCATCCAGGTTTATCGCCTATTCGGGTTCCATCCGCATGGAGATCCTGCCGGGGTGTCGCTCACGGCCCCAAACGATGTGAGCAGGGTTCCCAAGACACCAAACGGGCGCCCGGAACACCGTGCCACGGTGTATCTACCGCAACATAGCCCACCCCTAGGGTCAGCGCTTCGCATCGCCCCAACACATATCCTACAAATACCGAAAACTAGTTGCAACTCTGGACGGAGATCGAGTTGATTAATAAGTCGAGAGGGCACTTAAGCATTCCAATGCGTGGTAGTAGCTGTTCATGGATCACAAACACGAACTCAGTTCACGAGGGCGGTTTCAATGAGACAACCCACCATGTACTCCTACATGGCCTCTCACCGCTACCTTTACCAAATCGTGTTCACACACTTAGCTCACACACAGAGGGACATGTTCACACACCATTCCAATTCATTCCCGATGAATCAGACTGACACAACTCTAAGCAATAGCAGGCATGATAAACAAGCATGAATGAGTAGGCACATCGGGCTCAAACAACTCCTACTCATGCTAGTGGGTTTCATCTAATTCTTGTGGAATGACAGGTCATGCAAAGGATAAGGGGTTCAGCTACCGCAGCAAGTAATGATGAATCGTTGTTGTCCTAATGCAGTAAAAGAGAGCAGGAGCGAGAGAGTGGGATTGTATCGGAATGAACAAGGGGTTTTGCTTGCACAGCACTTCGAAGATAATATAGTTCTTCATCGGTGTCATCGAATTCATCGTCGGTACGTCGTCTACCGAGAGGGGACAATTACCGGCAAACAAGAAAGAACACAATCAATGCGATGCAACAATATGATGCATGATAATGACATGGCAATATGCTAGTGTTTTGAGCTAATGCAGCTGTAAGCCAAGTTAATTGAAGTGGAATTCAAACAAGGTTAAACTCCAACTCCAAATGCTAGTTCATAAGTTGCCGTAATCATGATTCATCCTATTCAGTGAGGTTAACTTGTTCAATCATGCATGAAAGTGCCGTAAACAGATTCTTCATATTTTTTTGATCATTTTTCATATATAATTTATTTGATTTGGAGCTACGGTTGAATTTCTATGAATTTTAGAAGTTTAGGGTATTTTCTGAAATTTCCTGAATTAAATTAAATCCAGAAAAACCTATTACTGCGTCAGCATTGTGTCATGCTGACCTCAGCAGGTCAGCAGATCTGGTCCAGGTCAAACCTGACGCGTGGGTCCTGCATGTCCGTGACTAACTAAACTAACCTAGTTTAATTAGCACTAACCTAGGTTAAGCTAATTTAGTTTAAACCTAAACTAGATTAGTTAGCGGGCGGGAACCGCATGTCATGGACCGAGGAAGGTCAACCCCTGGTCAGCGAGGCTAACTTCGCGGACTTGGTCCACGGCTCGTCGCGGCGACACTAGAGGCGGCGGAGGTGCTCGGAATCGCAGCTCACGCGACCAAGCGAAAGCCGGAGAGGCTCTGAGACGCCCGAGCTCGCGCGCATCCATCGCGCCAGCGGCAGCGGTGGGTGCACTACATCGGCGGCGGCGATGGCAAGTCTGGCGGCCGAGCTACGGGTTCGGCGGGCGGGGCCACGATGGGCCGGGGAGCTGGCTAAGAGGCTCACCGAGCTCCTGAAGATGCTAGGAGCACGATGCCGCGCTCGGTTTTGAGCCTCGGCTGCGGTGGCGGCGGCGACATCGCCGGCGGATCACGATTCGGCGGAGATGGAGCAGCGGCTAAAGTACGAGAAGAGGCCGCGAAGAGGGGAATCGGCGGGCGCTCACGGGAGGCAGCAGGTAGGTCAGCGGGCTCGGGGGCGACCTTGGCGGCGAATCGGCGGTGAGGGCTCGGGTGCCGAGGTTGAAGATGACCGCGATGACGGCGTTTGGGCGTCCGGTGCCACGTGGCTTTCGGCGGAGAGGGCGAGGCGACGAGGCGGGGCTTTTGGGCGGTCGGTGGGCGAGGGAAACACGGTGGTCACGGTGGCGGCGAGCGGCGGCGGCAACTACTTCTTTGTGAGAGAGAGCGAGAGAGCGAGTCGGGGAGAGAGTGGAGCGGTTGAGGGTCGAGGGGGTCTGCGTGCTTAGCGCCAGAGGCGTCGAGCCGTCGAAGAGGCAAAGCGAGCAGGGTGGAGGTGGCGCGTGCGCCGTGCCCAGCTTCTCCTCGCCTCTTGGCAAGAGGTAGAAGACGAGGCTGCCCACAGTGGGCTGGGCCGCCCGGTGGCTTTGCCAGTTGGTGTGATGCTGCCGAGCCGGAGTAAGCCGGTGGTTTCTCTCTCTGCTCCATTTTCTACTTTTGTTCTGTTTTCTATTTTTTTGATATGTTTTAATTAGTAAAATACTAACTCATTTTATAAAATCTTGACAAAATTGTGGGCACTATTTGAATTATTTCCAATAGCCCCCAGTACTTTCAGGATTATTTGGACATTTAAGAAATATTATAAAATTTAAATGTCCAAATTCAAATACTATGAATTAATTCAAAAATCCAGAATAGCCTCCAAAATATGAAACCATTTTTGGCGGAGGGTTTAGCCAGACCAAAGATGGTGAACATTTATGAAGGGCATTTTGGGTTCATTGAGAATATTTTTATTTGAACCTAGTTGAATTCATTTGGTGCTAGGGTTTCAACATCCCCATTTCAAATTTCTTAGGAATTTAACATGATGACATGAATGCCCTAATGCAACTAATGACAAACAAATTCTAGGGCTGTGACAACTCACCCCCACTAAACAAGAATCTCGTCCCGAGATTCAAGACGTGAGGTAAGAAGACAGAGGGGGTACAAGCTAACACGATCTTCATGATCCAGGTTGCACTTCATAGGAACGTTGACACGATCACCATTTTTATCTCGACGTCTTGTCTTGAGAACTACATCCAACATGACAACGAGGAGAAAAGGGGGGAATTTAGAAGAATCGATCTTCTTGAGGTTCAAACAATTTAGGATCATATTAATGATCCAAGATCAACTCATGGAATGAGACATAAAAACATTTCTGGAGCGGAGAGGTAAGACATGCATCAGTAAGGACGGAGGAAACAATTTTACGAGTGTTTCAAAATAGCGAGGGAAGTTGCCATGATTCCAAAACGGGGCACCTTAGGGGAGGTGACACAAAGAGCTATTCCCTTAAGTGGCAAAAAGAATTACTTTTGATTTAGAGATCATTGAAACTCTTCATACCAGCCTAAGGTGATCACAATCGATTGGTTGAGAGAGTTCGAATAAAAGACATACTCATACTAGAATGGATGATGTGGATTACCTTGTTGAAGACAACGCAATGGATGATTTCTACTTACCATCAGAAATGGATGGGACCCATGGTAAGTCCACTTTTGAGGATGATCCTAGACATCAATTTCTGAGAGGGGCAGCCCATGGAAATTGGCACAATGGGGTGCAAGCTGGGAACAAAATGCAAATGCTGGGAATGTTCCAACCATCATATCTGCCTGAGATTCAGATCCGATTGGTGATAGGATACTTCAGACTCAGCATGTCCGAAAAGGAAAAGGGTGCAACACAAATTGACGAGAAGATGTTGCGAGATTCTAGGGAATGAACTACGATAGCAAGCTCCAAAACATGAGCTGGTTCTGCTACTAACATGTGAACATGTTGTCCAAGACAAGAATGACCACATAGTAGTCTTATCATAAAACACTACCGAGTTCTGGTTGGGAACCATCATCGCGGATAACGAAGTTCTTAATTAAGCCCGGGTTAGCTCTTAAAAGAAACTCCTTCTCCTGGAACAAATCAGTCAGTGGCTTGGTGTGCTAGGAACACATATGGAGTGGAGGCGGCCAACCTATCAAACCATAGAGCACTTCGCACGTGCATGACTGAATTGGGATGATTCCAAAGGAAGCAAAACAAACCTTTCTCAAATTCACGGCGGCTACTTGCATCATATGCACGTGAATTAGAGGAAGTCACTTCTTACATCCGAACATATGCTCCATGAACGGTTGATGAAGGCATTGCTCACAAGTTTCCAACACTAGCTGGATGTTCAACATGAATCATGGGGGAGACAACATGCTGCTAATGGGCTCGACAGCAACTCATCGGAATTTCCATATCACTGGACTTCCACCATCATGTGAACACGGTGATAGTATTGGTCACACCAAAAGATGTAATGGGGTATGCTCGAGGGATCAACCACGAGTAATACAACATTACGAACATCGTTGGTACTGATTTGATTTGACGATAGCCCATACTCAAATCAAGGGTTGGATAAGACAATAGCACCGACAACGGATCACGAAGATCCATCAATGAAGATATCATCTTTCTTCAACACACACTACACAAGAATATCCCTTCGGAACGAACTAAGTTAGGCAAGCTTTTATCTTCCTACTCTCCAAGTTGTTGTCTAGCTTAACCAACTAGCTTAGGGATATCCAACACAGATTCTTGGAGAAAAGGGTGGTTTAGAGGAAAACCAACTTGATCACGAGCTCAACATAACAGTCAGGAAACAACCCGGTAACACTTCCAAGAAGATATTTGGAAAGTCACGAACCACCGGTATGTTACTAAGCTCGAGAACAATCTTGCTTTTGAGGCAAGACGATATGATCAAATGAGTGAGGACTTGACAGGATCCTAACTCATCAATCGAAGTGTGCACCAGAAATAAGGACTAGGTAGCACGATCAATCTTAGGATGATGATTTAATAATCAACACGCTAAGAATGAGGATATTGTCCATTAGCTGCCAAGCAACGAGTTGCTCGGAGTATTGATTTCACACATCACAATTCACTTGTCGGCATTCCGGTTGCGACAACACGGAACCGAGGAATGAATAATGATGGCGGAAAGTATCACTGCATCAAGAATTCCGAAGAGGTTGTGAAATTCCCATGACATTCTTGACATAAGATGGCAATACTTCAGGGTAGAACAGAATCAAAAGCTGGATTGGCATTTGATCTGCGGAATACAACTACTTTGACCCAATCCTAGAAATGGACAAGGTACTGGAGTTTGTTTCTCCTAGTCATTCCGAAATAGAATGGCTTGACGGACCACAAGAAAAATGGGCATCGATGAGGACGAGAGCACGACTACTCCTGACTATCAACTGATAGACGGGGATCAGAATACAACTAAGGAGGGACAACTCGAGGAACATATAACTTTTCGAGTTGTGGAGGCATGGATTAGTATATCGAACAAAGCTCAACATTTCTCCCGGATAACCCATGCAAAGAAGGTAGGACTGGAAGAGTCACAATATAAATGGAGTACTCCTCAAGAGCACACTGGTTGTGATCTTTTGGTTCAAAAGAACTTCTGCCATAACTAGTTCATAGTATTTGGAAGAAGGAAATACCACGGACCTCGAGGACTATCGCAAAGGTTACTAATAGCCTAAGGGAGCTAGCAATTACTAACATGTAACACCCCGGATGTAACTTTCCATAATTGTAACTCCAACGCTTGCCATTTTCGGCATCGTGATATGATATTCCCTCCGTGGTTGGGTTTTTCTTATTTTTGCATTTTTTCCATGTCATGCATTTCATATCATGTCATCATGTGCATCGCATTTGCATACGTGTTCGTCTCATGATTCCGAGCATTTTTCCCGTTGTCCGTTTTGCAATCCGGCACTCCTATGTCCCCCGGCGTCCCCTATTACGTTTTTCCGTGAGCGGGTACTAAACTTTCTCGGAATGGACCGAGGTTTGTCAAGTGGCCCTGGGTATACCACCGGTAGACCACCGGTCAAGTTTCGGGTCATTTGGAGCTCGTTTGGTACTCCAACGGTTAACCGCACTCTCGCAAAGGCCTCTTTTAAGCTGCAGCCCAACACCCCTTCAAAACAGCCCAATAACCCATCTAAGTCACTTCCATGCTCTCCGTCGTCGGATCACGATCGTGTGGGCGAAAACCACACCTCATTTGGAGCTTCCTAGCTCCTTCTACCTATAAATATGCATCTCCCCCTCCAAATCCCGGGTCTTCTTCCTCCCGAAACCCTAAAAATTGTCCCCGCGCCCGCCGGACACGTCCGCCGCCGCCGGACGAAGTCGCCGCCGCCCGCAGCCACTGGCGTCGCGCCACGTGGCGCCCACCCGTGCACCGCCCACAGCCCGCCCGCCCACGGCCCGGCCCGCCCGACATGCCGGGCCCGACCAGCCCTCGCCTCTCCCGCCGCCCGGCCTTCCGTGCCCAGCGCCCGCGCCGGAGCCGCCCGTGGCCAGCCGCCGCCAGCCGACCCGCCTCCCGCGCCCGGCCGCCCGGCCCTCGCCGCCAAATCCCGCCGCCATCACCCATTCCGGACGCCGCGCGCGGCGACGACCGCCGCCCGCGCCGCCCCTCGGCCACCGGCCGCCGTCGCCACCTCATTGGCCGCCCGGCCGCGCCGACCTCCCCTCCTCCGGCTACCACCTACTTCATCCACTCCGGCGAGCCGCCTCGCCTCGGTTTCAGCGGCCAGATCCGATCAAACCCGAGGGTTGACTTCTTCCCCCAAAATCGTCTAAGTTTTATCTCGGTGAATAATTTGTGGCATTTTCAACGCATCATAACTTTGCACCTGTAGCTCCGTTTAGATGCGTGTAATATGTCAAAATGTTCGTCTCGATGAGTAGATCATTTGATCTCATTGCATCATTTTCATTTGAGCTCATCTTGATGCCCGAAATGCTGTTGGAAGAGGGCTATGTGATGTTAGTTTCGCTTCTTTCTGAAACATGCACTTTTGTTATTTTGCTATGATTGATGTGTGCACCGTATGAATTTGAGTCCTACATGTGTTTTGTAATATGCCATGCCATCTTTCCAGGGGTGTATGCCATGTATTTTTGTGATCTATGTGGTGACTAGCACAAGCATGCAAAGTAGGCTTCCTGATGTTGCTGATTTCAGCCCTGTTTTGCTGATATTTTGATGCCTTGTTAACTTGATGCTACCGAGAGATCTATGCATATTTTGAGATACTTCAGTAAGGATGTTTTGAACATATGGTTATGCTCTATCTATCCATGCCTTTGTTTGCAATTATGGAGTACCATAGCTTGAGTCAATCGAGCTCTACTTTTGCTATAAAATGTTTCCTGGCAGATTGTTTACATGTTATTCAATTTTGCCAAGGTTGTTGTGGTTGATCCGTGTATGCTATGATGTTGTTCTTGCCATGTATATCTTCTATGCCATGTCTTCTTGATGTATGTATGCTTAGTTTATCATGAAAGGCTCTGTAGTGAGTGCTTTGAGCTCTTAAACATGCCTACTTGTTATCTGTTTTTGACATGCCATGTCGCTGAATCTGTTAACGAAACTTGCGATATTGACATGGGTGTTATTGTATTTTCTGATCCTTTTTGGCTTATTGTCAGTAAGGGACTTTTGTTCTATGCTTTGAGTAGATTCATGCCATGCCATGTTTGCTATTATAAGTTCCTGTAGCATGTAGTTTTCTTGCTCTGAACATTGCTACCTGATGCTGTTTTTGCCATGTTCAGTAATTTCACCAAGTCTGTGAAGCTGATATGTTTTGCACTTTTTCCATGCTTGTTTGGACCTGTTATGTTGTGATTTAGTCGTAGCTCAGTGTTCATCTCTTGTCAAGCATCTTGAGTAGATCACTGCCATGTGCTTTGTTGGTATGTTTGGGTGCAGTAGCTTAATTTCTTGTTGCTTGCTAAGTGGTATCATGCTGTTAATGGCAGATTTGTGCCATTCTTGTTTTGCTTGTCATTTGCAAACCGTGCATCCGATTCGGTGATCTTTATATCGATTTCAACGAAATCATCTCATCTTTCAGCGGCATACTTGGTTTGCCAAGTTGATGCCTGGTTCATCATTTTCCTTCCGAGGCGCATCGCATTGCATATCACATCTCGCATATCATGTCATGTTTTGCATCATGTTGATTGTGCATTCCACCGTGATTTATTGTGGTTCCTTTGTTTGTGTTCTTGCTTTGGGTAGAGCCGGAGGCGAGTTCGTGAGCGAGGAACCTGTTGAGCACGCTTACGAGGATCAAGCTTTCGACAACTCGAGAACTTTGCGAGCAAGATGACCATACCCTCGAAATCACTTCTATCTTTGCTATGCTAGATGCTCGCTCTTTTGCTATGCCTATGCTATGATGCCTATCACTTGCTATATCATGCCACCCATATTGCCATGTCAGCCCTAACCATCCTTTCCTAGCAAACCGTTGATTGGCTATGTTACCGCTTTGCTCGGCCCTCTTATAGCGTTGCTAGTTGCGAGTGAAGTGAAGTTTGTTCCTTGTTGGAACATGGAGATGTTGTTCCTTATTGGAACATGTTTACTTGTTGGGGCTATCACAATATATCTGCTATAATTAATGCATCTATATACTTGGTAAAGGGTGGAAGGCTCGGCCTTATGCAGTGTTTTGTTCCACTCTTGCCACCTAGTTTCCGTCATACCGGTGTTATGTTCCTTGATTTAGCGTTCCTTACGGTTGGGTGATTTATGGGACCCCTTGATAGTTCGCTTTGAATAAGACTCGTCCAGCAAGGCCCAACTTTGGTTTTACCATTTGCCACCTAAGCCTTTTCCCCGGGTTTCGCGAGCCCGAGGGTCATCTTTATTTTAACCCCGGACGGTGCTCCTTCGAGTGCTGGCCCAAACTAGAGCCCTGTGCAGCGCCCCCTCAAGGAAACTTGAGGTCTGGTTTTAGTTGTATGGACTGCTCATCCGGATGTGCCCTAAGAACGTGATATGTGCAGCTCCTATCGGGATTTGTCGGCACAATCGGGCGGCTTTGCTGGTCTTGTTTTATTCTTGTCGAAATGTCTTGTAGTCCGGGATTCGAGATTGATCGGGTCTTCGGTAGAAGGAATATCCTTCGTTGACCGTGAGAGCTTATAATGGGCTAAGTTGGGACACCCTGCAGGTATTATCTTTCAAAGTCGTGCCCGTGGTTATGAGGCAGATGGGAATTTGTTAATGTCGGTTGTAGAAAACCGAAGTTGACCTCAAATAAAATACACATCAACCGCGTGTGTAACCGTGATGGTCTCTTCTCGGCGGAGTCCGGGAAGTGAACACGATGTTGGAGTTATGCTTGACGTAAGTAGTTCAGGATCACTTCTTGATCGCTACTAGCTTCACGACCGTGCTTTGCTTCTCTTCTCGCTCTCTTTTGCGAATGTAGCAACCATATATGCTAGTCTCTTGCTGCAGCTCCACCTTACAACTCTGTCCTTCCTATAAGCTTAAATAGTCTTGATCTCGCGGGTGTGAGATTGCTGAGTCCCCGTGACTCACAGATTCTATCAAAACAGTTGCAGTGCCGACGATGCGGTCAGGTGGCGACGAACCGAGCTCAAGTGGGAGTTCGACGAGGAACGTGGTCATTACTATGTGTCTTTTCCGATGATCGATAGTGGAGCCCAGTTGGGACGATCGGGGATCTGTGTAGCATTTGGGGTATCTTCCTTGATTTTGGTTCTGTAGTCGGACCTTGAGTGTAATCTGAATGATGGATGTTTATTTATGTATTGTTTGAAGTGGCGACTGTAAGCCAACTATGTATCTCTTTCCTTATGTATTACATGGGTTGTGTGAAGATTACCTCACTTGCGACATTGCTTTCAATGCGGTTATGCCTCTAAGTCGTGCTTCGACACGTGGGAGATATAGCCGCATCGAGGCGCTACAAGTTGGTAATCGAGCCTTCCCGACTTAGGAGCCCTCTACTTGATTGTTTGTTTGGCGTTGTTGAGTCTAGAACGGAAAATGTTTTGAGTCTTAGGATTATATATATCGGAGAGTAGGATTCTTTTACTCCCAGGTCCTTCTGTCGCTCTGGTGAGGTCTCCCGACGTAGAAGTTTTGACTCTCCTCTCCTCAAATTTCACTAAATTTTTTAGGATCACGGGTATCTTGGAATCGTTCGATGGTTTTGTGAAGAGAACATTGTTCTTGGTGCCTCGACATTTAGGGGTTGTGGCGGTGTCCGGGAAGTTGAGCTCCGAGGTGTTGTCGTCACAATTTTATCGTTGCGATTCTGGAATACCGAGTTTTACCGACATCGAAATCTCTTTTGTGCACTTGTTGGTGAGATAACCCGATAACCCGATCTTCGGGCGAGCTCGGGAGTATTGCCATGACTCGTATAACGGATGTTTTTCGAAGGTCGAGGTACACGATTTTCGAAGGTTTCTTGGTTATGTGTTGACGGATGGATACAGCTGGATCTAGGTATTGTTAGTTTGGGTGATATATTTTGTGTCCCCTGTATCCCCAACACCAGATTGCATAACCGAGAAAGTTTCGGAGTTTATAGGTTGGATTCAAGTAGCTCTTAGCATTTCTTCCCGCAGATATTTGGTTCGTGATTGGGTAATCCTTACCACTTATTTGTTCGATCTTACCTTGTTATTTTTTCATCAACCCTTAATCAAGTGGCTTCTCACCTTAATGGACGTGTGATGTTAACTTTGGAATTCATTCGTTCATCCTTGTTGAATGTTTATTGTGAAGACTATATGTTGCAATTTCTATCCGTTGATTCTACTTGTCTATCTGTCTATCAAGGACTAACGGATGTCACCCTCTTGAGATGGCTCCGCCAACGTCGAAATCCGGAGCGAAATGAAGGGAATCGGTCGAACCCTCCACCTCCACCTCCGCCTCCGGAGGCTGGCAACTATCATGGCAGCCACCAATGCCAATGCTCGATGATTTTGCAACTCTTGCAAGAGCATACTCAAGGGCAAGGCAGTCAAGGAAATCAAGGTCAAGGCAACAATCAGCCGCACTTTGCTACTCTCGATCGGTTCCTCGCTAATCAGCGAAGTCTTTCGGTTTACGTAGTCGAGGCCACGAGGCGCCGATGATTGGCTTGTGGACATCTGCAAGCATTTTGAATGTAGCAATGTCGGACACGAGGACTTTGTCAAGTTTGCATCGTTTCAACTCAAGGACCAAGCTGCTGAGTGGTACCAAGCAATACAAAGATTCGAGAGGAGGTCGTGTCATTACAGGATGAGTTCCGCGAGACTTGAGCTCACCACATTCGAAAAGTGTTGTTGAGAGCAAGCGTGAGGAGTTCCGCAATCTCAAGCAAGGCAACATGTCGTCTATCAATACAATATCCAGTTCGAAACTTCGCTCGCTTTGCTAAGCAAGGCGTCCACGATGAAAAGAGTATGATCTATCAATTCAGAGGTGGTCTCGGAGAAGATCTGCAATTAGCTCTTGTGCTTTTGAGCGAGAAAAGTATGATGAATTCTACAACATGGCACTTGAAGCAAGAAGCTGCCCAGCTCAAATGTGAGGCTTCTAAGAAGAGAATCGGGGATGCAGTTCAGTCTTCTTCTTCCTCTCAAGTGGCAGCTAAGAAGCAGAAGTTCTACCTTCCTCCTCCTCCGTTCCGTCGGCCTTATCGCCAGAAGAACTCAGGTGGCCGTGGATCTTCCCACCCGCCCAACCCAGGCTATCGAACAAGTCTAATTCTCAAGCTCCATGGTCAAGTGCTCCTTACCACCGTCCGCTCTCGAGGTGACTTGCAACAAATGTCGTGCAGAAAGGTCACTATGCGAACAAGTGCTTCAACCAAAGGCGCCTTCCGCCTCCTCCTCTGTGAAATCTTCTAGCAATGCGGTGGTCAAGCATAATACCAAGTCTGCAAAGGTGAACATGATGAATGCAGCTCAAGCGGAGGAATCTTCGATGTGATAATGGGTAATCTCTCGATTAATGATATTCTGCAAAAGTCTTATTTGATCTTTGGTGCATCGCATTCTTTCATCTCAAGACCTTTTGTGGCTATGCATGATTTGGTTACTCAAGTTTTGCGAGACCTTTGTCTATTGTTTCTCCGGCTAAGGAAATGACTTCTCGAGTTTTGGTTCGAATGTCGGTATCAAGATGGGCGACTATAGATTTCGGCTAAACCAATTGTCCTTGGTGACTCGGATATTGATCTTATTCTCGGAATGGATGGCTTTCTCAGCACAAAGCTCAGCTTGATTGTGCTGCCGGGAAATTCAATTGACTCACTCTTCTAATGATGTGATCATCTATGCGCTCGTGATGAAACCATTGGTTGTTTTCTCTCAATGAGAAGGGCGAATTGGATGCTATCTCTCGATTCGATCGTTTGTGAGTACCAAGATGTCTTTCGGAAGAGCTTCGGGAATGCCTCCTCATCGACCAATTGAGTTCGTTATCGATCTTGAGCACGCATCGAACCCGTTTGCAAGCGTCCATACAAGCTTGGACCTAATGAGCTGAAGGAATTGAAGAAGCAGCTCGATGAACAAGAGCGTCTGGGTTTGATCAGACCGAGTTCATCTCCTTGGGGTTGTGGTGTTCTTTTTGTCCAGAAGAAGGATGGCATGGACCGACTTTGCGTCGATTACCGTCCATTGAATAAGAAGACAATCAAGAACAAGTATCCACTTCCCAACATCAATGAGCTTTTCGAGCAACTCAAAGGTGCTAAAGTGTTCTCCAAGCTTGACCTTCGTATGGGTTATCATCAGATTCGCATTCGTGAACAAGATATTCCCAAGACAGCATTCAGAACAAGCTTTGGTTCTTATGAATATACAGTCATGTCTTTCGGCCTTGTCAATGCTCCTCCGAAGTTCTCTCGGATGATGAACTTCATCTTCAACCCCTACACCAATGAATTCGTCTTGGTCTATCTTGATGATATTTTGGTCTTCTCCAAGAATAAGAAGGATCATGCCAAACATTTGCGATTGGTGCTAGACAAGCTCGAGAGTATCAATTCTATCTGAAGTTTTCCAAATGTGAATTTTGGCTTGATGAAGTGCTTTATCTTGGTCATATCATCTCCGCCAAGGGCATCGCTGTTAATCCCGAGAAGGTGTCCACAGTTGTGAATTGGGAACCTCCTCGGAATGTCAAGCAGCTCCATGATTTTCTTGGTCTTGCAAGCTATTGCAAGATTCGTTGAGAACTTCTCCAAGATTGCAAAGCCTCTTTCCAACCTCCTCGAAGCATGTGAAGTATATACGGTCTCCCGAGTGTGGCGTTGCTTTCAATACCCTCAAAGAGAAACTCGTCACAGCTCTGTCTTGACTCCTCTGATGAATCCAAGCCATTCAAGTTTTACGTGATGCTTCTCTTCAAGGTCTCGGTCTGTGTTAATGCAAGAGAAGAGAGTTGTGGCTTATACCTCTCGTCACCGAAGCCCAACGAAAAGAACTACCCCACTCACGATCTTGAGTTGGCGGCAGTTGTCCATGCATTGATAACATGGAGACATCTCTTGTTGGGAAGGAAAGTGGACATTTTCACCGATCACAAGAGCCTCAAGTATATCTTCACTCAACCCAACCTCAACCTCGAGCAAACTCGATGGGTGAAATGATTCAAGAGTACAACCCAAGTATTGAATATACTCGGGCAAGGCCAATGTCATTGCAGATGCTTTGAGCAGGAAGGCTTATTGCAACAGTTTAATCCTCAAGCCCTTCCAACGGATCTCTGTGAAGCTTTCCATAAGCTGAATCTTCAAGTTGTTCCTCAAGGCTTTCTTGCCAACCTCATAGTCTCTCCTACTTTGGAAGATCAGATTCGTGAGGCTCAACTTCTGGATACCATGGTGAAAAAGGTGAAGCGTGGTATCGACAAGGGCATTTCAAGTATAAGTGCTTCCACATTGATGACAAAGATACTCTTTTCTTTGAGGACCGGATTGTGGTTCCTAAGGGTGATCTGAGAAAAGTCATTATGAACGAGGCACACAATTCGCTTCTATCCATTCATCCTGGAAGTACGAAGATGTACCAGGACCTCAAGCAGTCATATTGGTGGACTCGAATGAAGCGAGAAATTGCTCAATTCGTGAATGAGTGTGATGTCTGCAGAAGAGTGAAAGCAGAACACCAAAGACCAGCTGGTCTCCTTCAACCTCTCGCTATTCCGGAATGGAAGTTTGATCATCTCGAAATGGACTTCGTGACTGGATTTCCAAAGTCCAAGCGTGGAAATGATGCTATCTTCATTGTCATTGACAAGCTTACTAAAGTGGCTCATTTTCTTCCTATCAAAGAATCTATCACAGCAGCTCAGTTGGCAGAACTATACACCTCCAGGATTGTCTCCTTGCACGGCATTCCACAAGTGATCTCTTCAGACCGTGGCAGCATCTTTACCTCCAAGTTTTGGGATTCTTTTGAAGGCCATGGGCACCAACATTCGTTTCAAAGACAGCTTTCCACCCTCAAACAAGTGGCCAAGTCGAGCGAGTCAATCAAATCCTTGAAGATATGCTCGGGGCTTGTGTCATTACCTTCGGTATGAAGTGGGAAGATTGTCTTCCATATGCGAGTTCTCCTACAACAACAGCTTCCAAGCGAGTTCGGCAAGGCCCCATTCTAAATTCTCTATGGCGAAAGTGTCGTACTCCTCTCAATTGGTGCGAGACAGTGAACGCCAACTTCTTGGCAATGACTTGATCACGAAGCGAAGAAATGTGCAAAGTCATTCGTGAAAATCTCAAAGCCGCATAATCGCGCGGAAAAGCTATTATGATGATAAGCACCGTGATGTGGCTTTTGAAATCGGAGACCATGTCTACCTCCGCGTCTCTCAATGAAAGGCACTCGTCGCTTTGGTATCAAAGGAAGCTTGCCCCTAGATCGTGGGTCCTTTCAAGATCATTGGCAAAAGAGGCGATCTAGCCTATCAACGAGCTTCCGTCCAACTTCGCGAATGTGCGATGTGTTTCACGTGTCACAGCTTCGCAAGTGCTTCAAGACTCTGAACGCACTATCAACTTCAAGAAATTGACCTTCAAGAAGATCTCTCTTATCATGAGCACCCGTTGCTATTCTTGAGAAACCGAGCGCAAGACTCGCAACAAGTCAATCAAATTCCTGAAAGTGAAGTGGTCACACCATTCCGACCGAGAAGCCACACGGGAGCGCGAGGATCACCTCCGTTCGAATATCCGGAGTTCTTTCAGTCCTAGATCTCGGGCGAGATCCTCTTGTAGTGGTGGAGTGTTGTAACACCGGGATGTAACTTTCCATATTTGTAACTCCAACTCTTGCCATTTTCGGCATTGTGATATGATATTCCCTCCGTGGTTGGGTTTTCTTCTTTTGCATTTTGTCCATGTCATGCATTTCATATCATGTCATCATGTGCAACGCATTTGCATACGTGTTCGTCTCATGATTCCGAGCATTTTCCCCGTTGTCCGTTTTGCAATCCGACACTCCTATGTCCCCCGGCGTCCCCTTTTACGTTTTTCCGTGAGCGGGTACTAAACATTCTCGGAATGGACCGAGGTTTGTCAAGTGGCCTTGGTATACCACGGTAGACCACCGGTCAAGTTTCGGTCATTTGGAGCTCGTTTGGTACTCAGCAGTTAACCGCACTCTCGCAAAGGCCTCTTTTAAGTTGCAGCCCAACACCCTTCAAAACAGCCCAATAACCCATCTAAGTCACTTCCATGCTCTCCGTCGTCGATCACGATCGTGTGGTAAAACCGCACCTCATTTGGAGCTTCCTAGCTCCTTCTACCTATAAATATGCATCTCCCCTACAAATCCGGGTCTTCTTCCTCCGAAACCCTAAAAATCGTCCCATGCCGCCGGACACATCCGCCGCCGCGGACAATCGCCGCCGCCCGCAGCCACAAGCGTCGCGCCACGTGGCGCCCGCACCCGTGCACCGCCGCGCCCGCCCGCCCGCCCACGGCCGCCCGCCGCCGCCTGCCCGACCCGCGCCTCACCTCTCCGCCCGGCCCTTCCGCCGTGCCCAGCGCGCGCCGGGCCGCCCCCGCCGCCGCCAGCCGCCCCGCCTCCGCGCCCCCGCCGCCCGCCCCGCGCCGCCGCCGCCCGCGGTCACCCTCTCCTGCCGCCGCCCGCGCCACCGCCGCCCCCCACCTTCGCCACCCGCCGTGTCGCCCTCTCGCCGGCGGCCCGGCCAGCCCGACCTCCCCCTCCTCCGGCCACCGCCTGCTTCATCCACTCCGGCGAGCCGGCCTCGCCTCGGTTTCCGCGCGGCCAGATCCGATCCAAACCCGAGGGTTGACTTCTTCCCCCAAAATCGTCTAAGTTTTTATCTCGGTGAATAATTTGTGGCATTTTCAACGCATCATAACTTTGCACCTGTAGCTCCGTTTCGTGCGTGTAATATGTCAAAATGTTCGTCTCGATGAGTAGATCATTTGATCTCATTGCATCATTTTCATTTGAGCTCATCTTGATGCCCGAAATGCTGTTGGAAGAGGGCTATGTGATGTTAGTTTCGTTTCTTTCTGAACATGCACTTTTGTTATTTTGCTATGATTGATGTGTGCACCTATGAATTTGAGTCCTACATGTGTTTTGTAATATGCCATGCCATCTTTCCAGGGTGTATGCCATGTATTTTTGTGATCTATGTGGTGACTAGCACAAGCATGCAAAGTAGGCTTCTGATGTTGCTGATTTCAGCCCTGCTTTCTTGATATTTTGATGCCATGTTAACTTGATGCTACCGAGAGATCCATGCATATTTTGAGATACTTCAGTAAGGATGTTTTGAACATATGGTTATGCTCTATCCATCCATGCCTTTGTTTGCAATTATGGAGTGCCATAGCTTGAGTCAATCGAGCTCTACTTTTGCTATAAAATGTTTCTGGCAGATTGTTTACATGTTATTCAATTTTGCCAAGGTTGTTGTGGTTGATCCGTGTATGCTATGATGTTGTTCTTGCCATGTATATCTTCTATGCCATGTCTTCTTGATGTATGTATGCTTAGTTTATCATGAAAGGCTCTGTAGTGAGTGCTTTGAGCTCTTAAACATGCCTACTTGTTATCTGTTTTGACATGCCATGTCTTTGAATCATTAACTAAACTTGCTATATTGACATGGGTGTTATTATATTTTCTGATCCTTTTGGCTTATGGTCAGTAAGGGACTTTTGTTCTATGCTTTGAGTAGATTCATGCCATGCCATGTTTGCTATTATAAGTTCATGTAGCATGTAGTTTTCTTGCTCTGAACATTGCTACCTGATGCTGTTTTTGCCATGTTCAGTAATTTCACTAAGTCTGTGAAGCTGATATGTTTTGCACTTTTTCCATGCTTGTTTGGACCTGTTATGTTGTGATTTAGCCGTAGCTCAGTGTTCATCTTTTGTCAAGCATCTTGAGTAGATCACTGCCATATGCTTTGTTGGTACGTTTGGGTGCAGTAGCTTAATTTCTTGTTGCTTGCTAAGTGGTATCATCTTTGTTAATGGCAGATTTGTGCCATTCTTGTTTTGCTTGTCATTTGCAAACCGTGCATCCGATTCGGTGATCTTTATATCGATTTCAACGAAATCATCTCATCTTTCCAGCGGCATACTTGGTTTGCCAAGTTGATGCCTGGTTCATCATTTTCCTTCGGATGGCATCGCATTGCATATCACATCTCGCATATCATGTCATGTTTTGCATCATGTTGATTGTGCATTGCACCGTGATTTATTGTGGTTCCTTTGTTTGTGTTCTTGCTTTGGGTAGAGCCGGGAGACGAGTTCGTGAACGAGGAACCTGTTGAGAACGCTTAAGAGGATCAAGCTTTCGACAACTCTGAGAACTTTGCAGGCAAGATGAGCATACCCTCGAAATCACTTCTATCTTTGCTATGCTAGATGCTCGCTCTTTTGCTATGCCTATGCTATGATGCCTATCACTTGCTATATCATGCCACCCATATTGCCATGTCAGCCCTAACCATCCTTTCCTAGCAAACCGTTGATTGGCTATGTTACCGCTTTATTCAGCCCCTCTTATAGGGTTGCTAGTTGCAGGTGAAGCTGAAGTTTGTTCCTTGTTGGAACATGGAGATGTTGTTCCTTATTGGAACATGTTTACTTGTTGGGGATATCACAATATATCTGCTATAATTAATGCATCTATATACTTGGTAAAGGGTGGAAGGCTCGGCCTTATGCAGTGTTTTGTTCCACTCTTGCCACCCTAGTTTCCGTCATACGGTGTTATGTTCCTTGATTTTGCGTTCCTTACGGTTGGGTGATTTATGGGACCCCCTTGACAGTTCGCTTTGAATAAGACTCGTCCAAAGAAGGCCCAACTTTGGTTTTACCATTTGCCACCTAAGCCTTTTCCCCGGGTTTCGCGAGCCGAGGGTCATCTTTATTTAACCCCGGACGGTGCTCCTTCGAGTGCTGGCCCGAACTAGAGCCTGTCTGCGGTGCCCCTCAAGGAAACTAGAGGTCTGGTTTTAGTTGTATGGACTGCTCATCCGGATGTGCCACGAGAACGAGATATGTGCAGCTCCTATCGGGATTTGTCGGCACAATCGGGCGGCTTTGCTGGTCTTGTTTTATTCTTGTCGAAATGTCTTGTAGTCCGGGATTCGAGATTGATCGGGTCTTCGGTAGAAGAATATCCTTCGTTGACCGTGAGAGCTTATAATGGGCTAAGTTGGGACACCCTGCAGGTATTATCTTTCAAAGTCGTGCCCGCGTTATGAGGCAGATGGGAATTTGTTAATGTCGGTTGTAGAAAACCGAAGTTGACCTCAAATAAAATACACATCAACGCGTGTGTAACCGTGATGGTCTCTTCTCGGAGTCCGGAAGTGAACACGATGTTGGAGTTATGTTTGATGTAAGTAGTTCAGGATCACTTCTTGATCGCTACTAGCTTCACGACCGTGCTTTGCTTCTCTTCTCGCTCTCTTTTGCGAATGTAGCCACCATATATGCTAGTCGCTTGCTGCAGCTCCACCTTACAACTCTGTCCTTCCTATAAGCTTAAATAGTCTTGATCTCGCGGTGTGAGATTGCTGAGTCCCGTGACTCACAGATTCTACCAAAACAGTTGCAGGTGCCGACGATGCGGTGCAGGTGGCGAACCGAGCTCAAGTGGGAGTTCGACGAGGAACGTGGTCGTTACTATGTGTCTTTTCCCGATGATCGATAGTGGAGCCCAGTTGGGACGATCGGGGATCCGTAGCATTTGGGGTATCTTCTTTTATTTTGGTTCCGTAGTCGGACCTTGAGTGTAATCTGAATGATGGATGTTTATTTATGTATTGTGTGAAGTGGCGATGTAAGCCAACTATGTATCTCTTTCCTTATGTATTACATGGGTTGTGTGAAGATTACCTCACTTGCGACATTGCTTTCAATGCGGTTATGCCTCTAAGTCGTGCTTCGACACGTGGGAGATATAGCCGCATCGAGGGCGTTATGTTGGTAATCGAGCCTTCCCGACTTAGGAGCCCTCTACTTGATTGTTTGTTTGGCGTTGTTGAGTCTAGAACGGAAAATGTTTTGAGTCTTAGGATTATATATATCGAGAGTAGGATTCTTTTACTCCCAGTCCTTCGTCGCTCTGGTGAGGTCTCCTGACGTAGAAGTTTTGACTCTCCTCTCCTCAAATTTCACTAAATTTTTTTAGGATCACACGGGTATCTTGGAATCGTTCCGATGGTTTTGTGACGAGAACATTGTTCTTGGTGCCTCGACATTTAGGGGTTGTGGCGGTGTCCCGGGAGTTGAGCTCCGAGGTGTTGTCGTCACAATTTTATCGTTGCGATTCTGGAATACCTGAGTTTTACCGACATCGAAATCTCTTTTGTGCAGTTGTTGGTGAGATAACCCGATAACCCAATCTTCGGGCGAGCTCGGGAGTATTGCCATGACTCATATAACGGATGTTTTTCAAGGTCGAGGTACACGATTTCGAAGGTTTCTTGGTTATGTGTTGACGGATGGATACAATTGGATCTAGGTATTGTTAGTTTGGGTGATATATTTTGTGTCCCTGTATCCCCAACACCGATTGCATAACCGAAAGTTTCGGGAGTTTATAGGTGGGATTCAAGTAGCTCTTAGCATTTCTTCCCGCAGATATTTGGTTCGTGATTGGGTAATCCTTACCACTTATTTGTTCCAGTCTTACCTTGTTATTTTTTTCATCAACCCTTAATCAAGTGGCTTCTCACCTTAATGGACGTGTGATGTTAACTCTGGAATTCATTCGTTCATCCTTGTTAGAATGTTTATTGTGAAGACTATATGTTGCAATTTCTATCCGTTGATTCTACTTGTCTATCTGTCTATCAAGGACTAACGGATGTCACCCTCTTCAGGATGGCTCCGCCAACGCGTCAGAATCCGGAACGAAATGAAGGGAATCAGTCGAACCCTCCACCTCCACCTCCGCCTCCGAGGCTGGCAACTATCATGGCAGCCACCAATGCCAATGCTCAGATGATTTTGCAACTCTTGCAAGAGCGTACTCAAGGGCAAGGCAGTCAAGGAAATCAAGGTCAAGGCAACAATCAGCCGCACTTTGCTACTCTCAGTCAGTTCCTCGCTAATCAGCCGAAGTCTTTCAGTTTCTATGTCGAGGCCACAGACGCTAACGATTGGCTTGTGGACATCTGCAAGCATTTTGAATGTAGCAATGTCAGACCTGAGGACTTTGTCAAGTTTGCATCGTTTCAACTCAAGGACCAAGCTGCTTGAGTGGTACCAAACAATACAAAGATTCGAGAGGAGGTCGTGTCATTACAGGATGAGTTCCGCCAAGACTTGAGCTCACCACATTCCAAAAGTGTTGTTGAGAGCAAGCGTGAGGAGTTCCGCAATCTCAAGCAAGGCAACATGTCTGTCTATCAATACAATATCCAGCTCGAAACTTCGCTCGCTTTGCTAAGCAAGGCGTCCACGATGAAAAGAGTATGATCTATCAATTCAGAGGTGGTCTTAGAGAAGATCTGCAATTAGCTCTTGTGCTTTTTGAGCCAGAAAAGTATGATGAATTCTACAACATGGCACTGAAGCAAGAAGCTGCCCAGCTCAAATGTGAGGCTTCTAAGAAGAGAATCAGGGATGCAGTTCAGTCTTCTTCTTCCTCTCAAGTGGCAGCTAAGCAGCAGAAGTTCTACCTTCCTCCTCCTCCGTTCCGTCAGCCTTATCAGCAGAAGAACTCAGGTGGCCGTGGATCTTCCCACCCGCCCAACCCAAAGCTATCGTAACAAGTCTAATTCTCAAGCTCCATGGTCAAGTGCTCCTTACCACCGTCCGCTCTCAGAGGTGACTTGCAACAAATGTCAGCAGAAAGGTCACTATGCGAACAAGTGCTTCAACCAAAGGCGCCTTCCGCCTCCTCCTCCTGTGAAATCTTCTAGCAATGCAGTGGTCAAGCATAATACCAAGTCTGCAAAGGTGAACATGATGAATGCAGCTCAAGCAGAGGAATCTTCTGATGTGATAATGGGTAATCTCTCAGTTAATGATATTCCTGCAAAAGTCTTATTTGATACTGGTGCATCGCATTCTTTCATCTCAAGACCTTTTGTGGCTATGCATGATTTGGTTACTCAAGTTTTGCCGAGACCTTTGTCTATTGTTTCTCCGGCTAAGGAAATGACTTCTCGAGTTTTGGTTCCGAATGTCGGTATCAAGATGGGCGACTATAGATTTCTGGCTAAACCAATTGTCCTTGGTGACTCGGATATTGATCTTATTCTCGGAATGGACTGGCTTTCTCAGCACAAAGCTCAGCTTGATTGTGCTGCCAGGGAAATTCAATTGACTCACTCTTCTAATGATGTGATCATCTATGCCGCTCGTGATGAAACCATTCGGTTGTTTTCTCTCAATGAGAAGGGCGAATTGGATGCTATCTCTCAGATTCCAGTCGTTTGTGAGTACCAAGATGTCTTTCCAGAAGAGCTTCCAGGAATGCCTCCTCATCGACCAATTGAGTTCGTTATCGATCTTGAGCCTGGCACTGAACCCGTTTGCAAGCGTCCATACAAGCTTGGACCTAATGAGCTGAAGGAATTGAAGAAGCAGCTCGATGAACAAGAGCGTCTGGGTTTGATCAGACCGAGTTCATCTCCTTGGGGTTGTGGTGTTCTTTTTGTCCAGAAGAAGGATGGCATGGACCGACTTTGCGTCGATTACCGTCCATTGAATAAGAAGACAATCAAGAACAAGTATCCACTTCCCAACATCAATGAGCTTTTCGAGCAACTCAAAGGTGCTAAAGTGTTCTCAAAGCTTGACCTTCGTATGGGTTATCATCAGATTCGCATTCGTGAACAAGATATTCCCAAGACAGCATTCAGAACAAGCTTTGGTTCTTATGAATATACAGTCATGTCTTTCGGCCTTGTCAATGCTCCTCCGAAGTTCTCTCGGATGATGAACTTCATCTTCAACCCCTACACCAATGAATTCGTCTTGGTCTATCTTGATGATATTTTGGTCTTCTCCAAGAATAAGAAGGATCATGCCTAACATTTGCGATTGGTGCTAGACAAGCTCAGAGAGTATCAATTCTATGCGAAGTTTTCCAAATGTGAATTTTGGCTTGATGAAGTGCTTTATCTTGGTCATATCATCTCCGCCAAGGGCATCGCTGTTAATCCCGAGAAGGTGTCCACAGTTGTGAATTGGGAACCTCCTCAGAATGTCAAGCAGCTCCATGATTTTCTTGGTCTTGCAAGCTATTGCAAGATTCGTTGAGAACTTCTCCAAGATTGCAAAGCCTCTTTCCAACCTCCTCGAAGCATGTGAAGTATGTCGGTCTCCCGAGTGTGGCGTTGCTTTCAATACCCTCAAAGAGAAACTCGTCACACCTCTGTCTTGACTCCTCTGATGAATCCAAGCCATTGAAGTTTTCTGTGATGCTTCTCTTCAAGGTCTCGGTGCTGTGTTAATGCAACAGAAGAGAGTTGTGGCTTATACCTCTCGTCACCGAAGCCCAACGAAAAGAACTACCCCACTCACGATCTTGAGTTGGCGGCAGTTGTCCATGCATTGATAACATGGAGACATCTCCTGTTGGGAAGGAAAGTGGACATTTTCACCGATCACAAGAGCCTCAAGTATATCTTCACTCAACCCAACCTCAACCTCGAGCAAACTCGATGGGTCGAAATGATTCAAGAGTACAACCCAAGTATTGAATATACTCCGGCAAGGCCAATGTCATTGCAGATGCTTTGAGCAGGAAGGCTTATTGCAACAGTTTAATCCTCAAGCCCTTCCAACGGGATCTCTGTGAAGCTTTCCATAGCTGAATCTTCAAGTTGTTCCTCAAGGCTTTCTTGCCAACCTCATAGTCTCTCCTACTTTGGAAGATCAGATTCGTGAGGCTCAACTTCTGGATACCATGGTGAAAAAGGTGAAGCGTGGTATCGACAAGGGCATTTCAAGTATAAGTGCTTCCACATTGATGACAAAGATACTCTTTTCTTTGAGGACGGATTGTGGTTCCTAAGGGTGATCTGAGAAAGTCATTATGAGCGAGGCACACAATTCGCTTCTATCCATTCATCACGGAAATGCGAAGATGTACCATGACCTCAAGCAGTCATATTGGTGGACTCGAATGAAGCGAGAAATTGCTCAATTCGTGAATGAGTGTGATGTCTGCAGAAGAGTGAAAGCAGAACACCAAAGACCAGCTGGTCTCCTTCAACCTCTTGCTATTCGGAATGGAAGTTTGATCATCTCGAAATGGACTTCGTGACTGGATTTCCAAAGTCCAAGCGTGGAAATGATGCTATCTTCGTTGTCATTGACAAGCTTACTAAAGTGGCTCATTTTCTTCCTATCAAAGAATCTATCACAGCAGCTCGGTTGGCGAACTATACACCTCGAGATTGTCTCCTTGCACGGCATTCCACAAGTGATCTCTTCAGACCGTGGCAGCATCTTTACCTCCAAGTTTTGGGATTCTTTTCAGAAGGCCATGGGCACCAACATTCGTTTCAGCATAGCTTTCCACCCTCAAACAAGTGGCCAAGTCGACCGAGTCAATCAAATCCTTGAAGATATGCTCAGGGCTTGTGTCATTACCTTCGGTATGAAGTGGGAAGATTGTCTTCCATATGCCGAGTTCTCCTACAACAACAGCTTCCAAGCGAGTTCGGGCAAGGCCCCATTCGAAATTCTCTATGGCAGAAAGTGCCGTACTCCTCTCAATTGGTCTGAGACAGGTGAACGCCAACTTCTTGGCAATGACTTGATCACAGAAGCCGAAGAAATGTGCAAAGTCATTCGTGGAAATCTCAAAGCCGCGCAATCGCGCCAGAAGAGCTATTATGATGATAAGCACCGTGATGTGGCTTTTGAAATCGGAGACCATGTCTACCTCCGCGTCTCTCAATGAAAGGCACTCGTCGCTCCCGGTATCAAAGGAAGCTTGCCCCTAGATCGTGGGTCCTTTCAAGATCATTGGCAAAAGAGGCGATCTAGCCTATCAACTTGAGCTTCCGTCCAACTTCGCGAATGTGCGATGTGTTTCACGTGTCACAGCTTCGCAAGTGCTTCAAGACTCTGAACGCACTATCAACTTCAAGAAATTGACCTTCAAGAAGATCTCTCTTATCATGAGCACCCGTTGCTATTCTTGAGAAACCGAGCGCAAGACTCGCAACAAGTCAATCAAATTCCTGAAAGTGAAGTGGTCACACCATTCCGACCGAGAAGCCACACAGGGCGCGAGGATCACCTCCGTTCGAATATCCGGAGTTCTTTCAGTCCTAGATCTCGGGACGAGATCCTCTTGTAGTGGTGGAGTGTTGTAACACCCGGATGTAACTTTCCATAATTGTAACTCCAACTCTTGCCATTTTCGGCATTGTGATATGATATTCCCTCCGTGGTTGGGTTTTCTTCTTTTGCATTTTGTCCATGTCATGCATTTCATATCATGTCATCATGTGCATCGCATTTGCATACGTGTTCGTCTCATGATTCCGAGCATTTTTCCCGTTGTCCGTTTTGCAATCCGACACTCCTATGTCCCCCGGCGTCCCCTTTTACGTTTTTCCGTGAGCGGGTACTAAACTTTCTCGGAATGGACCGAGGTTTGTCAAGTGGCCCTGGTATACCACCGGTAGACCACGGTCAAGTTTCGGTCATTTGGAGCTCGTTTGGTACTCAACGGTTAACCGCACTCTCGCAAAGGCCTCTTTTAAGTTGCAGCCCAACACCCCTTCAAAACAGCCCAATAACCCATCTAAGTCACTTCCATGCTCTCCGTCGTCGGACCACGATCGTGTGCGAAAACCGCACCTCATTTGGAGCTTCCTAGCTCCTTCTACCTATAAATATGCATCTCCCCCTCCAAATCCGGGTCTTCTTCCTCCCGAAACCTAAAAATCGTCCCACGCCCGCCGGACACGTCCGCCGCCGCGGACAATCGCCGCCGCCCGCAGCCACAAGGCGTCGTGCCACGTGGCGCCCGCTTCCGATGCACACGCCCAGCGGCCCACGGCCACGGCCGCCCGGGCCGCCCGACCCGACCAGCGCCTCGCCTCTCCGCCGCCGGCCCCCGTGCCCAGCGCCCCGCGCCCGAGCCGCCGCGCCGCCCGCCGCCCAGCCGACCCGCCTCCGCGCCTCGGCCGCCGGCCCTCGCCGCTGCCATCCCGCCGCGGTCACCGCTCCGGCCGCCCGCTCCGGCGACCACCGCGCCGCCCGCCCCGCCACCTCGGCCACCGGCGCCGCCGCCACCTCGCCGGCCGGCCCGGCCGCCCGACCTCCCCCTCCTCCGGCCACCGCCTGCTTCATCCACTCTCGCGAGCCGCCTCGCCTCGGTTTCCGGCGGCCAGATCTGATCCAAACCGAGGTTGACTTCTTCCCCCAAAATCGTCTAAGTTTTTATCTCGGTGATTAATTTGTGGCATTTTCAACGCATCATAACTTTGCACCTGTAGCTCCGTTTCGTGCGTGTAATATGTCAAAATGTTCGCCTCGATGAGTAGATCATTTCATCTCATTGCATCATTTTCATTTGAGCTCATCTTGATGCCCTAAATGCTGTTGGAAGAGGGCTATGTGATGTTAGTTTATGTTTCTTAACAGAACATGCACTTTTTTTATTTTTGCTATGATTGATGTGTACACCCTATGAATTTGAGTCCTACATGTGTTTTGTAATATGCCATGCCATCTTTCCAGGGGTGTATGCCATGTATTTTTGTGATCTATGTGGTGACTAGCACAAGCATGCAAAGTAGGCTTCCTGATGTTGCTGATTTCAGCCCTGTTATGCTGATATTTTGATGCCTTGTTAACTTGATGCTACCGAGAGATCTATGCATATTTTGAGATACATCAGTAAGGATGTTTTGAACATATGGTTATGCTCTATCTATCCATGCCTTTTTTTGCAATTATGGAGCACCATAGCTTGAGCCAATCGAGCTCTACTTTTGCTATAAAATGTTTCCTAGCAGATTGTTTACATGTTATTCAATTTTGCCAAGGTTGTTGTGGTAGATCCGTGTATGCTATGATGTTGTTCTTGCCATGTATATCTTTTATGCCATGTCTTCTTGATGTATGTATGCTTAGTTTATCATGAAAGGCTCTGTAGTAAGTGCTTTGTGCTCTTAAACATGCCTACTTGTTATCTGTTTTTGACATGCCATGTCGCTGAATCTGTTAACGAAACTTGCGATATTGACATGGGTGTTATTGTATTTTCTGATCCTTTTTGGCTTATGGTCAGTAAGGGACTTTTGTTCTATGCTTTGAGTAGATTCATGCCATGCCATGTTTGCTATTATAAGTTCCTGTAGCATGTAGTTTTCTTGCTCTGAACATTGCTACCTGATGCTGTTTTTGCCATGTTCAGTAATTTCACTAAGTCTGTGAAGCTGATATGTTTTGCACTTTTTCCATGCTTGTTTGGACCTGTTATGTTGTGATTTAGCCGTAGCTCAGTGTTCATCTTTTGTCAAGCATCTTGAGTAGATCACTGCCATGTGCTTTGTTGGTACGTTTGGGTGCAGTAGCTTAATTTCTTGTTGCTTGCTAAGTGGTATCATGTTGTTAATGGCAGATTTGTGCCATTCTTGTTTTGCTTGTCATTTGCAAACCGTGCATCCGATTCGGTGATCTTTATATCGATTTCAACGAAATCATCTCATCTTTCAGCGGCATATTTGGTTTGCCAAGTTGATGCCTGGTTCATCATTTTCCTTCCGAGCGCATCGCATTGCATATCACATCTCGCATATCATGTCATGTTTTGCATCATGTTGATTGTGCATTGCACCGTGATTTATTGTGGTTCCTTTGTTTGTGTTCTTGCTTTGGGTAGAGCCGGAGACGAGTTCGTGAGCGAGGAACCTGTTGAGAACGCTTACGAGGATCAAGCTTTCGACAACTCGAGAACTTTGCGAGCAAGATGACCATACCCTCGAAATCACTTCTATCTTTGCTATGCTAGATGCTCGCTCTTTTGCTATGCCTATGCTACGATGCCTATCACTTGCTATATCATGCCACCCATATTGCCATGTCAGCCCTAACCATCCTTTCCTAGCAAACCGTTGATTGGCTATGTTCTTTGCTTTGCTCAGCCCTCTTATAGGGTTGCTAGTTGCGGTGAAGTGAAGTTTGTTCCTTGTTGGAACATGGAGATGTTGTTCCTTATTGGAACATGTTTACTTGTTGGGGCTATCACAATATATCTACTATAATTAATGCATCTATATACTTGGTAAAGGGTGGAAGGCTCGGCCTTATGCAGTGTTTTGTTCCACTCTTGCCACCTAGTTTCCGTCATACGGTGTTATGTTCCATGATTTAGCGTTCCTTACGATTGGGTGATTTATGGGACCCCTTGACAGTTCGCTTTGAATAAGACTCGTCCAGCAAGGCCCAACTTTGGTTTTACCATTTGCCACCTAAGCCTTTTCCCCGGGTTTTCGCGAGCCCGAGGGTCATCTTTATTTTAACCCCGGACCAGTGCTCCTTGAGTGCTGGCCCGAACTAGAACCACTGCAGCGCCCCTCAAGGAAACTTGAGGTCTGGTTTTAGTTGTATGGACTGCTCATCCGGATGTGCCACGAGAACGAGATATGTGCAGCTCCTATCGGGATTTGTCGGCAATCGGGCGGCTTTGCTGGTCTTGTTTTATTGCTGTCGAAATGTCTTGTAGTCCGGGATTCGAGATTGATCGGGTCTTCGGTAGAAGTAATATCCTTCGTTGACCGTGAGAACTTATAATGGGCTAAGTTGGGACACCCTGCAGGTATTATCTTTCAAAGTCGTGCCGCGGTTATGAGGCAGATGGGAATTTGTTAATGTCGGTTGTAGAAAACCGAAGTTGACCTCAAATAAAATACACATCAACCGCGTGTGTAACCGATGGTCTCTTCTCGGCGGAGTCCGGGAAGTGAACACGGTGTTGGAGTTATGCTTGACGTAAGTAGTTCAGGATCACTTCTTGATCGCTACTAGCTTCACGACCGTGCTTTGCTTCTCTTCTCGGTCTCTTTTGCGAATGTAGCCACCATTTATGCTAGTCGCTTGCTGCAGCTCCACCTTACAACTCTGTCCTTCCTATAAGCTTAAATAGTCTTGATCTCGCGGGTGTGAGATTGCTGAGTCCCCGTGACTCACAGATTCTACCAAAACAGTTGCAGGTGCCGACGATGCGGTCAGGTGGCGCAGCCGAGCTCAAGTGGGAGTTCGACGAGGAACGTGGTCGTTACTATGTGTCTTTTCCCGATGATCAGTAGTGGAGCCCAGTTGGGACGATCGGGGATCTGTGTAGCATTTGGGGTATCTTCCTTGATTTTGGTTCCGTAGTCGGACCTTGAGTGTAATCTGAATGATGGATGTTTATTTATGTATTGTTTGAAGTGGCGACTGTAAGCCAACTATGTATCTCTTTCCCTTATGTATTACATGGGTTGTGTGAAGATTACCTCACTTGCGACATTGCTTTCAATGCGGTTATGCCTCTAAGTCGTGCTTCGACACGTGGGAGATATAGCCGCATCGAGGGCGTTACATAACAACATGAAGTAGGATGAATCTCGGGTTCAGAAACCCAGGAGTAGAATGCCTACTAACTAATAACATCACAGGATGCTTTCAAGAATAATGGCCAGAATCATCACACTGGGGATACAAAAGCATTGCTAAATTGCTAGGTCACTTCCTAAACACCTAGGGTCATAATAATAGCTCCAACATCTACGCCGAGGCAACAAAGTACCTCAACTTACCGATTAGTGTGCTTAAACTGGCCCAAAAGGACATCAGGAACGGGAGGAAGGGATTTGCAAATGCATCAGAGTATTTAGAGACCTGGGATGACTCGGACAGCATAACGGCTGTAAATGCTCAAAATGATTTGAGACATACTGCAAAAATGGTGGCATAACCACTCAACATCACAATATCAAGGTTCCGAGATCAACAGTTATCATACCGAAATAGTAGGAACTGAACTGGGGCTTAAAACCAACAATCTTAAAGGTCTATGGATTAGTAACACGTCATCCTGATAGATAGATGAGAAGGCCTAGTTATTAACCCCGTAGAAGAGAAGAGGTTGACTCAGATCAGAAGGCCATGAGGTATAAGGAGTAAAAAGAGCCTTACGTTCCCTCCCACAATCAATTCCCTTACATAACTAAAGCATTTCTAGACACAACTTCGACCAGTTTGGCTTGGTAATCCTACGGGCAACCTGGCTCTGATACCAACGCTGTCAGGACTCCGATTCCAAGTCACATCGACCTAGCCGGTAACACCTCATATCACTTTGCGGCCTCACGCACGGTATTCCCACGGGTGTCGCCTTACCATGGCCGGGACCGTTTATGCCTTTTGGCTCCGTATATGATAGTGTCGCTAGCATCCATATGACAAAGAACCGAATCGACATGGCTAGTCGTGAACCCAAAGCGGCACTTACCCATGGGGACAGGCATACATGAATCACATCGAGCATGTCGGTCATCAACGTATGAACTCGGGCTGTAGCACTGGGCTAACAGGACTCCGGTATCCCGGGCTGTAGCAGGCTAGGCAGGACTCCGAGTATCACCGCGTGACATTTCCCCGAAGGGACAGACATAGGAACAAAGTGAAACACATGCCGGCCAGTCAAGTGTCCAAAGCAGTAGTGCTGGGCTAGCAGGACTCCGGTGAACCGGGCTGTAGCGGACTACTATCGCTCAGAAGCACTAGACTACATTTCCCCATATGAGAGGCTGCCAAGGATAAACAACTAGATTGTCGGACCCCACACATACCAAGCATTTCAAACATACACACAATATGCTCAATATGTGTAGATACAACATGGCATCACAACATAACTCTACGACTCAAATATTTATTCTTTAGGCTCCGAGGAGCGAGATATTACAAACAGGGGTCTCATGACCCAACACTCAGAGCATACAAGTCAAAGCACAAGCGGAAGCTTAACATGTCTGAGTACAGACAACTATAAATGAAAAAGGCTGAGAAGCCGGACTATCTACCACATCCTGCCGAGGGCACAAGATCGTAGCTGAGGTAACAAGCTAAACGTCGAAGTCCACGTGGAACTACTAGCGAGACTGACGTCTCTCTGCAAAAACATAAAATAGGCAAACGTGAGTACAATTGTACTCAGCAAGACTTACATCAAAACTAACTACATATGCATCATTATCAAAAGGGGGTGGTGGAGTTTGACTGCAGCAAGCCAGCTTTGACTCGGTGGCTATCCTGAACTATGACTGCAAGTAACTCTTTGAGGTGGCGCACACGAGTCCACATATTCACCATATCAATACACCACTATGGACCCGCTCCCGTCTCCCTACGAGAACGCCATCCATAGCACTCACGCTTATCTTGCGCATTTTAGAGTATCCACTTTCACTTGTCTATGAACTGATATAGGCAACCCAGAAGTCCTTTTCAGCGGACACGGCTATTCGAATAGATCATATTAACCCTGCAGGGGTGTACTTCTTCACACACGCTCTCGCCACTTATCGCCTCAGACCGTCATGTACCTCGGCAACCTTCAAGCGGAAGCCGGGCGAGGGAGTCGGCCACGACCTGACTAACCACACAAGTCTCTCGTCCAGGTTTATCGCCTATTCGGGTTCCATCCGCAAGGAGATCCGGCCGGGGTGTCGCTCACGGCCCCAAACGATGTGAGCAGGGTTCCCGAGACACCAAACGGGCGCCCGGTACACCGTGCCACGGTGTATCTACCGCAACATAGCCCACCCCTAGGGTCAGCGCTACGCACGGCCCCCAACACATATCCTACAAACACCAGAAACTAGTTGCAACTCCTGGACAGAGATCGAGTTGATTAATAAGTCGAGAGGGGCACTTAAGCATTCCAATGTGTGGTAGTAGCTGTTCATGGATCACAAACATAGAACTCGGTTCCTGAGGATGGTTTCAATGAGACAACCCACCATGTACTCCTACATGGCCTCTCACCGCTACCTTTACCAAATCGTGTTCACACACTTAGCTCACACACAGTAGGACATGTTCACACACCATTCCAATTCATTCCCGATGAATCAGACCTGACACAACTCTAAGCAATAGCAGGCATGACAAACAAGCATGAATGAGTAGGCACATCAGGGCTCAAACAACTCCTAGTCATGCTAGTGGGTTTCATCTAATTACTGTGGAATGACAGGTCATGCAGAGGATAAAGGGGTTCAGCTACCGCAGCAAGTAACAGATGAATCGTTGTTGTCCTAATGCAGTAAAAGAGAGCAGGAGCGAGAGAGTGGGATTGTATCGGAATAAACAAGGGGGTTTTTCTTGCCTGGCACTTCTGAAGATAATATAGTTCTTCATCGGTGTCATCGAATTCATCGTCGGTACGTCGTCTACCGAGAGGGGACAATTACCGGCAAACAAGAAAGAACACAATCAATGCGATGCAACAATATGATGCATGATAATTACATGGCAATATGCTAGTGTTTTGAGCTAATGCAGTTGTAAGCCAAGTTAATTGAAGTGGAATTCAAACAAGGTTAAACTCCAACTCCAAATGCTAGTTCATAAGTTGCCGTAATCATGATTCATCCTATTCAGTGAGGTTAACTTGTTCAATCATGCATGAAAGTGCCATAAACAGATTCTTCATATTTTTCTGATCATTTTTCATATATAATTTATTTGATTTGGAGCTACGGTTGAATTCCTATAAATTTTAGAAGTTTAGGGTATTTTCTGAAATTTCCTGAATTAAATTAAATCCAGAAAAACCTATTCTCACGTCGAAGATTACGTCATGCTTGACCTCGGCAGGTCAATGACCGGTCCAGTCAAACCTGACGCGTGGGTCCTGCATGTCAGTGACTAACTAAACTAACCTAGTTTAATTAGCACTAACCTAGGTTAAGCTAATTTAGTTTAAACCTAAACTAGATTAGTTAGCCGGGTGGGGCCCGCATGTCATGGACCCAGGGGAGGTCAACCCCCTGTTCAACTGAGGCTAACTCGCCGGACTTGGTCCACGGCTCGTCGCCGGCGACACTAGAGACGGAGGAGGTGCTCGGAATCGCAGCTCACGCGACCAAACGAGCGCCGGAGAGGCTCTACGAGACGCCCAGGCTCGCGCGCATCCACTGCGGCCAACGGCAGCAGCTGGGGTGCACTACATCGACGGTGGCGATGGCAAGTGCGGCGGCCGGAGCTACGGGTTCGAGCGGGGCGGGGCCACAGTGGACGGGGGAGCTGGCTAAGAGGCTCACCGAGCTCCTGAAGATGCTAGGAGCACCATTCCGCGCTCGGTTTTGAGCCTCAACGACTGCAGGTGACGGCGGCGACATCGCCGGCGGATCACAGTTTCGGCCGGAGATGGAGCCGCGGCTAGAGTACGAGAAGAGGCCGGGGAAGAGGGGGAATCGAAGCGGGCGCTCACAGGGAGGCAGCAGGGTAGCTCAACGGGCTCGGGGGACGACCTTGACGGTGCGAATCGACGGTGAGGGGCTCGGGTGCCCGAGGTTGAAGATGACCGCGATGACGACGCTTGGGGGCGTCCGGTGCCGCGTGGCTCGGTGGAGAGGATAAGGGCGACGAGGCGGGGCTTTTGGACGGGTCAGTGAGGCGAGGGAAGCACGGTGGTCACGGTGGCGACGAACGGCGGCGACGGCTTCGCTCTGCTTCGGGAGAGAGAGCGAGAGAGGCGAGGCAGGGAGAGAGTGGAGCGGTTGAGGGGTCCAGGGGGGTCTGCGTGGCAACGCCAGAGGCGTCCAGGCCGTCGAAGAGGCAGGCGAGCAGGTGGAGGTGGCGCGCGCGTGCGCCGTGCCCAGCTTCTCCTCTGCCTACTGGCGAGAGGTAGAAGACGAGGCTGCCCCTGGTGGGCTGGGCCGCCAGTGGCACAACTGGCCACTGGGCATGCTGTGCCGAGCCGGAGTAAGCCGTGGTTTCCTCTCTCTGCTCCATTTTCTACTTTTGTTCTGTTTTCTATTTTTTTGATATGTTTTGAATTAGTAAAAATACTAACTCATTTTATAAAATCCTGACAAAAATTGTGGGCACTATTTGAATTATTTCCAATAGCCCCCAAGTACTTTCAGGATTATTTTGACATTTAAGAAATATTATAAAATTTAAATGTCCAAATTCAAATACTTATGAATTAATTCAAAAATCCAGAATAGCCTCCAAAAATATGAAACCATTTTTGGCAGAGGGTTTAGCCAGGACCAAAGATGGTGAACATTTATGAAGGGCATTTTGGGTTCATTGAGAATATTTTTATTTGAACCTAGTTGAATTCATTTGGTGCTAGGGTTTCAACATCCCCATTTCAAATTTCTTAGGAATTTAACATGATGACATGAATGCCCTAATGCAACTAATGACAAACAAATTCTAGGGCTGTGACATGCATATTTCGATTACGAGATATGGTAGATGGATGTCAAAACGGCTTTCCTTCATGGAAATTTAACCGAGGACGTGTATATGATACAGCCTGAGGGTTTTGTCGATCCGACTAGCACTAGTAAGGTATGCAAGCTCAAGAGATCCATTTATGGGTTGAAGCAAGCATCTCGGAGTTGGAACATTCGTTTTGATGAGGTCGTCACTGGTCTCGGTTTCATCAAAAGCGAAGAGGATTCTTGTTTATACAAGAAGTTAAGTGGGAGCTCGATAGTGTTTTTGATATTGTATGTGGACGACATACTACTGATTGGAAATAATGTTTCGATGCTAAACTCGGTCAAGGAATCATTGAATGGCAAGTTTTCGATGAAGGACCTTGGTGAGGCAGTCTATATTTTAGGCATTAAGATCTATAGAGATAGATCGAGGAGGCTGCTCGGCTTAAGCCAGAGCACGTACATAGATAAAGTGTTGAAGCGGTTCAACATGAGTGAGGCGAAGAAAGGGTTCTTGCCGCTCTCACATGGTATAAGGCTAAGCGAGACTCGAGTCCTTCGACATCGATGAGCGAAGCAGATGAGTAGGATTCCGTATGCCTCAAAGAATCGGATCCATCATGTATGCCATGATATGTACAAGGCCTGATGTTGCTTTTGCAATAAGCCTAACAAGTAGATACCAGGCCAACCCGGTGAGAGTCACCGGGCAGCGGTAAAGAATATTTTGAAGTACCTGAAAAGGACTAAAGAGATGTTCCTAGTTTATGGAGGTGAGGAAGAGCTCGTCGTAAGGGGTTATGTCGATGCTAGTTTCCAAACCGACAGAGATGATTGTCGATCACAGTCCGGATTCGTGTACGTCCTGAACGGAGGAGCAGTGCACTGGATGAGTTCCAAGCAGGATACGGTGGCCGATTCTACCACAGAAGCCGAATACATTGCGGCTTGTGAAGCTGCAAAGGAAGGTGTTTGGATCCGGCATTTTCTAGATGATCTTGGTATTTTCCCAGCCTCGGTGAAACCGTTGGACCTTTATTGTGATAATTCTGGTGCCATCGCACAAGCCAAGGAGCCGAGGAATCACCACAAGGTCAGACACATAGACCGGAAATATCACCTGATACGAAAGATCGTAAAGAATGGTGATGTAGAGTTATGCAAGATTCACACGGATGCAAATGTTGCAGATCCGTTGACTAAGCCGCTTCCACAACCCAAGCATGAGCGGCACGTTAGAGCTATGGGCATTCGATGTCTATTTGATTGACTCTAGTGCAAGTGGGAGACTGTTGGAGATATGCCCTAGAGGCAATCATGTATGATGATATTTCCTATGTGTTTATGAATAAAGATAGTCCTTGGACATTTTCAATGATGTGTATCAGCAAGTACGTGACTTGTTTGTGGGACTATGCATTTATGATGACTGTCCTAAAAGGTCCCTAGTCGAAAGGGCTGTGTGGACGCGCAGCCTACTAGACTAGCATATGACACGGTCGATGGCTCGGTCTCACTAGCCATGGAGCATTGGATGCTAACCGGATAATATGGACTTGGAAAGGTCTGGTCGGATTCGACATAGTCGGATCCGAGTCGAGATAAGGTCCGAGTCGGACAGACCCAACTATGAGACGCATCGATATGTCATCTGTGAGTCTCTACACTACTGGGAATAGGGCTATAGATAGGACTGATTCTAATGGCGCACCAGGTAAGTAGTGCGCCACTACTATATACTAATGGCGCACTGGTTGCTCGTGCGCCATTAGTGTGGAATACACTAATGGCGCACCATGCTCACGGTGCGCCACTACTATTGATTTTTTCCCATTTTTCCATACAAACTAATGGCGCAGGGATGGCAAAGTGCGCCATTACTAGTTAGAACTAGTAATGGCGCACGACCAAGACAGCGCGCCATTAGTATATAATTTTTTTTTACTTTTTTGCAAACCTACTAATGGCGCACTATGCCAAAGCCCAGTCGTGTTTATACCCGAAGCCAAATCCAAGAACGCGGGCGCAAACATCACCGCGAAAAATGAGCCATGGGTATTGGCTTCCCAAGTGGACCAATGCTTCTTCATTACCGACCCGCCAAAGCCCAGTCGTGTTGTCGTGAGGAGAGGCAAAAGGAAGATCATCAGAATGGATGGAGTAGCCAATGAGCAAGACTTCGACAAGTACGGCGACCCGAAGATCGAACATGACGACGACGATGAAGTAGCAGCACACACGACAAGAAGAAGCAGGACCACCCTACCTAAAGGACGTCCGTTCCACAGAATAACTCCATTTGCGAAAAAGAAGGGAAAGAAGATTGTGAACAGATAGCTAGCTAAGATCGATTGTATTTAAATCATAGTCTTCATTTCTCGATTGTATTTCATGGGCACTTTTTGATATCATAAATATTTTTAAATTTCATGGGCACTTTTTCAATTCATGAGGACACTTGATCTCGATCCCCCTCCATCTCGATCTCGATTCCCCCTCCATCTCGATCTCGATCCCCGCACCCTCCCCCGCTCCACCGCCGCCGCCGATGATATTTTCAAGTAAGAAATTTGAACATATTTTTGAAAAAATTATTACTGTTTTTATAAAAAAAATATTACTGTTATGATTGAAACAAGTTTGAACATATTTAAACACAAATAAATATAAAAACAGCATTTAAAATGCATAAAAAAATATTGGGGAGCACAGGGCATCGAACCCAAGACCTCCTGGTGCATGTGCTGCGTCTTGACCAATCGGCCTAGTGGGTGGGTTACTTGTAGATAGGGTTAGGTTGTAGATATGGTTAGTGGGCTAGATTAAAACAAAATTCTAATGGCGCACCGAGGGGTGGTGCGCCATTAGAATAGTCATACTTATGGCGCACGACTGGACGGTGCGCCATTAGAACCCTCCCCCTAGCTATCCTCCCTCCCTCACGCGAGATCCCCTTCGACCCTCTCTCCCTCGCCACCAGATCCACTCGCGCGCTGCCCCGACCCACGCCGCCGCCGCCCCCAGTCAACCCCTGCCCTGCCCCACATCGCCGTCCGCTCCCAATCAACCCCCTCCCTCAACTTCACCGCACCCACCCACCCCCTCCCTCGCCTTCCCACCCCTCGAGCTCCACCGTGCGAGGCTAGCGGGCAAGGCGGCAGACAGAATCTGCTTCAACACCGGGCCGGCGAGCCGCGGAACCAGGGCGCGACGGCGCTCGACCCCTCCACCCCCTCCACCTCTTCTTCCTCGGGTCGCCGCTGTCTTCCTCAACTTCGGCCACCTCTGTTGCTACTAAGCTGTCGCAGGGCCTCCTCGCGCCTCCCCGGTGAGCTCCGCCTCCTCTCCCATCTTCCTTCTCTCGTGCCAAGAAATGCATAGAAATTATTTGCTTCACTTAGTCATTGATGGTCATTCAGTATGAAATTACAACCTGCAGGTATTGGTTGGAATGTGTAACTACAATTCTGAAATGTTTGCGGTTAAGTTATGTGGTTGGAAAGATCATGTGTCATTAGAAACTTGGAAGGTAAAAACATTGCGATCCTCACCATAAGGATGATTATATCTTCCATGCCTGAATAGCTCTGCCTAAATAATAAATAGATAAAGGTAAAATTAAACCATGCTCAGCGATGAGATGATGTCAACTGACAACCAAAGCAAACTTGTTCATCATTACAAAAGCAAACTTGTTCAACATAACAAAAGCAAACTTGTTCAACATAACAAAAGCAAACTTGTTCAACCACGTAACTACAAACTGAGACACAGTAGTAGGGTTCATCCCAATACCACAAACAACTCAATATCCCCAGTAGTAGGGGTCATCCCAATGATCCTCCGCCTCTTGCCAGAGCTCGAAACCTTCTTTGGTGATTTCGATTTTCTTCCATGCCTCGTAGGTGACGTACGCATCTTTCGCGGCGTACTCGATGAGCTTGTTTGGCAATGAGCTGTCCCCCCATAGTAGGTGGTCCGAATTCCTGTCGATCTTCTGCTTCATTTTTCAGTAGGATGGGTGGATGAGGCTGGCTACAAACTCAGCCAAAGACTGCCACTTCTTTCCATTGTTTGGAACTCTCCATTTGCGCTGCAAGTCGACGTACTTGTCGGGATTGATCTCAAACCGACAACTTCAGCTTCTCCTTGTCGCCTCCAATGCGAAAGCCAACAAAGGTGTACAGCTTCTTCTCCTGCAGGAGCGGGCGGAGTTCCTTGGGCCTGCATCAAAATAATCTTTAGCATTCAAATTTATCTACTTCAAAAACTTCAGAAACTACAGAATTAAAATGGGTTCAGTTGAAGCAAAATTCAGTTAAAATAGCATCTTCAGTTCTGACCAAAATTCAGTTAAAACAATATGATCACAACAACTACTAAAGGATCACAACAACTACAAGACAACATTCTGTATGATCAAAACAACAAGCATAACATCTCAATGATGTATTTTTTTTTTGCAATCTTTTGCATTACAAGACAACATTCATAACAGCTACTAAATGATCAAAAAAACTTGTAGACAACATTCTGTATGATCACCAAAAAACTACTTCAGAACTGGATGTTTTTACCATTTGGTTGCCGCGGTGATGTGGTATACCAGACGAGATCCTCCACGCATAATCGCAGAACTGCAGCAATTTGAGGAGGTTTGTCTTCCCGGTATACTCGACATCAACGCCGATATTCCGAGAAAGCATGCCGCCGAGCCTCCTCCTCATCTTGCGGATCATCTTGTCGGATTAAATGCGGATTGCTGGTGCATACGACATCCAGCGGCTCCTTCAGTGGATATCAACCTTGAGCGGCACGGTGTAGTCCCGCTTACGCCCGGGGACCGAACGTCATCGTCGACCACCAGCGGCTCCTTGCGGACGCCTCACCACGGTGATGCTTGGCGACGCGGAGGAGTTGCTCCATGATGCCTCCGCCATTCTCTTGGCCGACGGAGGGAGTTGCTCCATGATTCCTCCGCTATTGCCCTCCCGGCCAGCGTGGTGGAGGCGGAGGGGATTTGCTTGATCTTTGGAGGCGAGGGAGGTAGAGGAGGAAGATGGAGTGGCAATGGAATGAGGAGGGAGGCAGAGGGAGGAAGATGGAGCGGCAATGGAATAGGAGGGAGTTACCTCGGGCGTGGGAAGAAAACCCCTCTGCGTGTGGGGAGTTGCCGGTGGAGGGGAGGCGTGGGAGTTTCCCGAAAACTCAAGCGTCCTGCCCTTTGGAGGGAGGCGTGGGCCCTCGAAAACTCGGAGGGAGACGTGGGCCCTCCTGTTTCTGAAACGTCCAGGAGGGAGACGTTGTAAAATTCAGTTATAATGTGTTTGTCCCTGTTCAACTTCGCAGCTTTTCTCGCTCTCTATTTCTCTTCTTATTCGCGATTACACAGCTAATGAGAAAATGAGAAACTAGGCCACTTCGGGTCGTGAGCACTGCCATCCTAAGCGCTCCCAGCGTCACCCTTGATGCAGCCATGACCGTCTAGTTCGTGCCATCCATGGTCGGGTCAGGGCAGCGGAGAAACCTAACAAACTACGACCGAGGCGCAGCTCGTATTATTTGAAACTGAAAGCAAACTTCTCGATGAAACCGATGAGATCTGAAAACTACACCTATATCGACAAAACTGAAGGTGTTCTTCACAGAGCTGATTAAAATTCAGTTAACAACAACATCAAGAAAAGTCAGTTAATTAACGAAGAAGAGAGAGAGAAAGTAGAGAGCAAGAGGAGTACTTGCATTAACTGAAACGTTTTACTTTAAACTTGCATGTGTTCTTTGCTTGTTTATATTCATTCTTGTAAACTGAACATGCTCATCTATCTATCTATCTATCTATCTACCTGCTTAAGTATGTATGTATGCATTGTATTTTTATTTCCTTTGGAAAGTAAAGTTTATTTCCTGGCTGGCTGGCATGATGGCTCATGGATCCCTCAGCTGCAGCTACAGTTGGAGCTCAATCTGATCTCATCTGAAATGTATCTATAAATACAGAGTGTAGTTAGTTACAGAGTAGCGAAATAGTTCTTGGATGCGATTACTTGCATGGGCCTGGCTGATGAAGAAAAACTTTATATATATATATTCATACTGATGTTGACTCTATAAATCATACTTGTTGGACATGTTTTATGTGTTGATCCATCAATTGATCACATTGAGAAAGACCATCGTGTCTCCGACCATTTTGCAAAGGTCATGTCTCCGACCATCGTGTCGTGATGAATTTGCAGGTACCCCGAGAGGCCCTTGAGTTTGTCGGAATGTTGATTAACTTCCGTTCCGCAAATTGGTACTCCATATGTCCTATTTTCAGCAAAGGTCATGCTGAAATTTTCCGTGAATTTTAGCATGACTTTGCTAAAATAGGACATATGGGGTACTTATGACTAATGCATGGGCCGGGTATCCTAGTACTTAGTTAAGTAGGATCAACTGCCCGCCATTCTTGCTGCATTAAACCATAGGTGGCAATAGAGCCAAGTGATTAGGCCCAACTTAGAATTCTCCTTTGCATCGATAAACCCTAGATGATAAACCCAACATAGGTGGCAATAGAGCCAAGTGATTAGTGCCAAGTGATTAGGCCCAACCTAGGGTGCCTCGGCATCGATAAACCCTAAATGATGAAAACTTAACTTGGCTGCCCCGGATGCCTCGGTGTCGATGAGAACCTAAATGATGTACGCTTAGGCTTTTAGGGTGCCTCGGCGTCGACAAACCCTAAATGATGAAAGCTTAGGCTTTTAGGGTGCCTCGGTGTCGACAAACCCTAAATGATGAGACCATGATCTTGTTCCTTGACAATAACCAACTTTTTGACCAAACGTTTTTCCTATTTAGAGTGAAACATGGCCCACAACAATGAGGCCGGTGGTTCGGGCGGCAAGCAATTCTGGGAGTTGTCCCAGGAGATGGAGGAACAACCTCACCGCTATGAGGACACCGCGGAAGACACCGATCCTAATTACACAACCCCTAGTGGCGTCGGGGATGACACCACTGATGGTGCCGCCGAGGATGCCACCACTGATGATGGCGGCGCACACACAGATGGCAGCCAATCGAAGAAGCAAAGGAAGGACCGGCGTCCGAATGCGCTCCGCACCGTCAAGGAGGAATTCACTCAAGTACAAGGGTAAGGTTCCCGGAGTCTACGACGACTGGGAGGAGTGTCGGAGACAGGTTCACCGTTTCAGCGGTAATTGTTACAAAGGGTACACCACTAGGGCGGAGGCTGAATCTAGATATGCCCGCTATCTAGCGGGAGAGAGGAGGGAGCGTTGGAGGAACCGGATGAGGACCAGTTTGATCGCGATGATGCACATCGTGATGACCACAACTCTCTTTTATGTGATGGTTGTTTAGATGATCGATATCGACTTGTAATGTGAAGACAAACTCGATACTCGCGGTCTTGAGACTTGTAATGTTTTATCTTTGTTCGGTCTTTTGAATTCGGAGACTAATATGATGAATTGTATTCGGAGACTAATCTTCTATTGTATTCGATGAATCTGATGTTGCTGTGTGCTGCTGTCTATATTCTGTCCAATAATATATTTTGTAACCTGTGGAAAAATCAGAAAAGCAAAAAAACAAATATTCATACTAATGGCGCATCAAGGCGAGTCGCCATTAGTATGCCAAAGGATACTAATGGCGCATCAAGGAGAGTGCGCCATTAGTGTGACAAAGCACATGGTTACATATGGCCCCGGGAGGCATACTAATGGCGCATGGAGTTACATACTAATGGCGCCTCGCCAGTGCGCCATTAGTATCCAGATACTAATGGCGCACCGGTGGTGCGCCATTAGTAAAAATTTAATGGCGTGCTACTAATGGCGCACGGTAGTGCGCCATTAGTAAACAAAACCGTGCGCCATTAGTAGGCCTTTTCCTAGTAGTGCTAGTACAACATACGTTCTATGTCCTAAGACCTGAGCCGGCGCATGTACTCGAGATGGTGATAGACTTGCTTTGGGCCGACCAAACGCTACTCCGTGGATCGGGTAGTTACAAAGGTAGGTTTCGGTTTGTCAATCCCATGCTGCGAGACATGGTCGAGCAAGATGGGATTGCCCCTCCGATCGGAGAGATATACTCTGGGCCCCTCGTGTGATCCGACCGGGAACAGCATGGCCATGCGACAAGGATTATGAGATAATCCGGATAGTGGTCGGTATCCTTTGGACGAAAGAGGTCGGGTTAGCACAAGGATGACAGTCTCGCCTTGAGCCCGACAACATATATCGTGCGGCAAAAGGAACGAAGTGTGACACGTTATGCAGTGTTAAGCCTAACCAGCTTCATCGCTGCGCTGGTGGTCGGCACGCCTTGCTAGAGGCCGCTACCAGCCATGTAGTCCGGAGGTGATCCTAACTACGACCAAGCGGCTTGAACCTAAGGGGTCGACGCTTAAGGAAGGAACCTCGAGGTCCGTTCAGAGGACACTGGTTGGATGTGATCCAACTGGACTAGGAGCGTGATCGAGTAGACTTTGTTTTAGGGTCCGTGCGAGGCCCAAATGTTGAGCCCGCGACGGACGCCTATATAAAGTGGAGGTGCGGCACACTCGTGGGTTGATTGCTTCGGCGTTGCGACTAGGTTTGCATGTGTTGCGAATAGCGACCTCCACTCGTCGCCGACTGTGTAATTGGACCTAGCAGTCCGCCGCACGACGTTCCTCCCGCACGCGCGGATACCGTTAGAGGCGGTGCACTTGCGCCGCTCCGGCGAACTCGTACGTGGTATCGGACGACCGGCCGCTCGAGGGAGATCGGACGAGGAGGAGATGATCCACTCGAACGCGCTGCCCCAACTCTTCTTCCGCTGCACGGCACTGCGCGTCTAGTGGTAACGAACTGTGATCCATCTCCCGTAGCATGTTCCCGGATGTTCTGCGCGTAGGAATTTTTAATTTGCGGTCGATGCACCCTACCGTAGAACCCAACAAAGTGTCCACTTCCATGACGATAAGTCGCACGTCACAGAAGTGCTTTCGTCAAGGGTGACCGACACGTGGCATCCACCGTAACGGAACGCCGTTAAGCTATCGGGTCGGGTTTTGGATCCGATAACCCGTTAACAGCCCTGACCAATGGGGATTTTCCACTTGTAAAATCATCATTGGCTGGAGGAAACACGTGTCGGCTCATCGTTGGGACAGATGTCATCCACTCATTGGACGGAAGGCGCCTATGATACGTCGACACGTGGCACGGCCCAGCAGAGGCCCATTCCTGTGAAAAGGTCGGCCCGTTTGACTTGGTCAAAAGGTGATGGGCCGGCCCATGGAAAGCCTGTTAACTGCATGTTCGCATATAGCCCATTTACAGCCCGCTAAACCAAGGCCCGTTACGCCCTATCCGAATTAGACCCAGTAGCGTCATCTGGGCCATCCAATATGATTCCAACCCATTTTTACTTCTGGCGCATGTATGTGTTGGAAATATGCCCTAGAGGCAATAATAAAAGGATTATTATTATATTTCCTTGTTCATGATAATTGTCTTTATTCATGCTATAATTGTATTATCCGGAAATCGTAATACACGCGTGAATACATAGAACACAAAATGGCCCTAGTGAGCCTCTAGTTGACTAGCTCGTTGGTCAACAGATAGTCACGGTTTCCTGACTATGGACATTGGATGTCATTGACAACGGGATCACATCATTAGGAGAATGATGTGATGGACAAGACCCAATCCTAAGCATAGCACAAGATTGTGTAGTTCGTTTTGCTAGAGCTTTTCCAATGTCATGTATCTATTCCTTAGACCATGAGATCGTGTAACTCCCGGATACCGTAGGTGTGCTTTGGGTGTACCAAACATCACAACGTAACTGGGTGACTATAAAGGTACACTACAGGTATCTCCGAAAGCGTCTGTTGGGTTGACACGGATCGAGACGGGGATTTGTCACTCCATATGACGGAGAGGTATCACTGGGCCCACTCGGTAGTGCATCATCATAATGAGCTCAAAGTGACCAAGTGTATGGTCACGGGATCATGCATTACGGTATGAGTAAAGTGACTTGCCGTAACGAGATTGAGCGAGGTATTGGGATACCGACGATCGAATCTCGGGCAAGTAACATACCGATTGACAAAGGGAATTGTATACGGATTGTTTGAATCCTCGACATCGTGGTTCATCCGATGAGATCATCGAGGAGCATGTAGGAGCCAACATGGGTATCCAGATCCCGCTGTTGGTTATTGCCCGAGAGCCGTCTCGGTCATGTCTACGTGTCTCCCGAACCCGTAGGGTCTACACACTTAAGGTTCGGTGACGCTAGGGTTGTATGAATATGAGTATGCAGAATACTGAAGGTTGTTTGGAGTCCCGGATGAGATCCCGGACGTCACGACGAGTTTCGGAATGGTCCGGAGGTAAAGAATTATATATAGGAAGTGGTATTTCGGCCATCGGGAAAGTTTCGGGGTCACCCGGTATTGTACCGGGACCACCGGAAGGGTCCCGGGGGGTCCACCGGGTGGGGCCACCCATCGCGGAGGGCCCCATGGGCTGAAGTGGGGAGGGGAACCAGCCCATAGTGGGGTGCGCCCCCCTTGGCCGACCCCCTGCGCCTAGGGTTGAAACCCTAGGGTGGGGGGGCGCCCACTTGCCTTGGGGGGCACTCCTCCCCCTTTGGCCGCCGCCCCCCTTGGGAGATGGGATCCCCAAGGGTCGGCGCCCCCCCGGGGCCTATATAAAGGGAGGGGGAGGGGCAGCCGCACCCTGAAGTTCGCGCCTCCCTCCCCTGCTACACCTCGTCCTCCTCCCGCAGCAGCTTGGCGAAGCCCTGCCGGAGTTCTGCTGCATCCACCACCACGCCGTCGTGCTGCTGGATCATCATCAACCTCTCCTTTCCCCTTGCTGGATCAAGAAGGAGGAGACGTCTGCCGTCTCGTACGTGTGTTGAACGCGGAGGTGCCGTCCGTTCGGCGCTAGGATCTCCGGTGATAGGATCACGGCGAGAACGACTACTTCATCCCCGTTCTAGTGAACGCTTCCGCTCGCGATCTACAAAGTGGTATGTAGATGCAAACTCACTCCCTTGACTCGTTGCTAGATGAACTCCTAGATAGATCTTGGTGAAACCGTAGGAAAATTTTTAATTTTCTGCAACGTTCCCCAACAGTGGCATCATGAGCTAGGTCTATGCGTAGTTCTCTATTGCACGAGTAGAACACAATTTTGTTGTGGGCGTAGATCTTGTCAACTTGCTTGCCGCTACTAGTCTAATCTTGCTTCAGCGGTATTGTGGGATGAAGCTGCCGGACCAACCTTACGTGCGCTTCGTGAGACCGGTTCCACCGGCTGACATGCACTAGTTGCATAAGGTGGCTGGCGGGTGTCTGTCTCTCCCACTTTAGTTGGAGCGGATTCGATGAAAAGGGTCCTTATGAAGGGTAAATAGAAGTTGACAAAATCACGTTGTGGTTATTCGTAGGTAAGAAAACGTTCTTGCTAGAACCCAATTGCAGCCACGTAAAAGATGCAACAACAATTAGAGGACGTCTAACTTGTTTTTGCAGCAATTGTCATGTGATGTGATATGGCCAGAAGTTGTGATGAATGATGAATGACATATTGTGATGTATGAGATCATGTTCTTGTAATAGGAATCACGACTTGCATGTCGATGAGTATGAAAACCGGCAGGAGCCATAGGAGTTGTCTTTATTTTTGTATGACCTGCGTGTCATTGAACAACGCCATGTAAATTACTTTAATTTATTGCTAAACGTGTTAGCCATAGAAGTAGAAGTAGTCGTTGGCATGACAACTTCATGAAGACACGATGATGGAGATCATGATGATGGAGATCATGGTGTCATGCCGTTGACAAGATGATCATGGAGCCCCGAAGATGGAGATCAATGGAGCTATATGATATTGGCCATATCATGTCACTACTATATAATTGCATGTGATGTTTATTATGTTTATGCATCTTGTTTACTTAGAACGACGGTAGTAAATAATATGATCCCTTACAACAATATCAAGAAGTGTTCTCCCCTAACTGTGCACCGTTGCTAAAGTTCGTCGTTTCGAAGCACCACGTGATGATCGGGTGTGATAGATCCTTACGTTCACATACAACGGGTGTAAGACAGTTTTACACATGCAATACACTTAGGTTAACTTGACGAGCCTAGCATGTACAGACATGGCCTCGGAACACAAGAGACCGAAAGGTCGAACACGAGTCGTATGGAAGATACGATCAACATGAGAATGTTCACCGACGATGACTAGTCCGTCTCACGTGATGATCGGACACGGCCTAGTCGACTCGGATCATGTAACACTTAGATGACTAGAGGGATGTCAAATCTGAGTGGGAGTTCATTAAATAATTTGATTAGATGAACTTAATTATCATGAACATTAGTCTAAAATCTTTGCAAAATGTCTTGTAGATCAAATGGCCAACGCTCATGTCACCATGAACTTCAACGCTTCCTAGAGAAACCAAGCTGAAAGATGATGGCAGCAACTATTCGGACTGGGTCCGGAACCCGAGATCATCCTTATAGCAGCCAAGAAACAATATGTCCTAGAAGCACCGCTAGGTGAAGCACCATCCTAGAGAACCAAGACATTATGAATGCTTGGCAGTCTCGTCTTGATGATTACTCCCTCGTTCAAAGGCGGCATGCTTTACAGCTTAGAACCGGGGCTCCAAAAGCGTTTTGAGCAACACGGAGCATATGAGATGTTTGAGGAGCTGAAAATGGTTTTCCAAGCTCATGCCCGGTCGAGAGATATGAAGTCTCCGACAAGTTCTATAGTTGTAAGATGGAGGAAAACAGTTCGTCGGTGAGCACATACTCAAAATGTCAGGGTTGCACAACCGCTTTGTCCCAGCTGGACATTAACCTCCTGACGAGGCGGTCATTGACAGAATCCTTGATCGCTCCACCAAGCTACAAGGGCTTTGTGATGAACTACAATATCCGAGGGATGGTGAAGACCATTCGAAGTATTTTCAATGCTGAAGTCAGCAGAGGTTGAAATCAAGAAAGAATATCAAGTGTTGATGGTCAATAAAACCACTAAGTTCAAAAGGGCAAGGGTAAGAAGAACTTCAAGAAGAGCGGCAAGGATGTTGCCACGCCTGGTAAGCAAGTTGCGGGAAGAAGTCAAAGAATGGACCCAAGCACTGAGACAGAGTGCTTTTATTGCAAAGGGAAGGGCCATTGAAGCGGAACTGCCCCAAATACTTAGCGGACAAGAAGGCCGGCAACACAAAAGGTATATTTGATATACATGTAATTGATGTGTACCTTACCAGACTCGTAGTAACTCCCGGGTATTTGATACGGTGCCGTTGCTCATATTTGTAACTCACAGCAGAGCTGCGGAATAAACGGAGATCGGCGAAGGACGAGGTGACGATCTTGGCGTCGGAAATGGTTCCAAGGTCGATGTGATCGCCGTCGCACGCTACCTCTACATTTACCTACGGGATTAGTTATAAACCTTAATAATTGTTATTTGGTGCCAAGTTTGAGCATGAACATTGTATCGGATCTCGTTTGATACGAGATGGCTACTCATTTAAATCCGAGAATAATGGTTGTTCTATTTATATGAGAGATATGTTTTATGGTCATGCTCCGATGGTCAATGGTTTATTCTTAATGAATCTCGAACGTAATATTACACATATTCATAGTGTGAATACCAAAAGATGTAAAGTTGATAACGATAGTCCCACATACTTGTGGCAATTGCCGCCTTGGTCACATTGGTGTCAAGCGCATGAAGAAGCTCCATTCGATGGACTTTTAGAGTCTCTCGATTATGAATCATTTGACACATGCGAACCATGCCTTATGGGCAAAATGACCAAGACTCCGTTCTCCGGAACAATGGGCGAGCAACCAACTTATTGGAAATCATACATACCGATGTATGCGGTCCAATGAGCGTTGAGGCTCATGGAGGATATCGTTATGTTCTCACTCTCACGATGACTTAAGTAGATATGGGTATGTCTACTTGATGAAACACAAGTCCGAGACCTTTGAAAAGTTCAAGGAATTTCAGAATGAGGTAGAGAATCAACGTGACCGAAAAATAAAGTTCTTCGATCAGATCGTGGAGGAAATATTTAAGTCACGAATTTGGTACACACTTGAGGAAATGTGGAATCGTTTCACAACTCACGCCGCTGGAACACCTCAGTAGAACGGTGTGTCCGAACGTCGTAATCGCACTCTATTGGACATGGTGCGATCTATGATGTCTCTTACCGATTTACCACTATCATTTTGGGGATACGCTCTAGAGACAGCTACATTCACTTTAAATAGGGCACCGTCTAAATCTGTTGAGACGACACCGTATGAATTATGGTTTGGGAAGAAAGCTAAGCTGTCGTTTCTAAAAGTTTGGGGATGGGATGCTTATGTCAAGAAACTTCAACCTGAAAAGCTCGAACCCAAATCGGAAAAATGTGTCTTCATAGGATACCCTAAGGAAACCATTGGGTATACCTTCTACCTTAGATCCGAAGCCAAGATCTTTGTTGCCAAGAACGGATCCTTTCTGGAAAAAGAGTTTCTCTCGAAAGGAGTAAGTGGGAGGAAAGTAGAACTTCGATGAAGTACTACCTCTTGAACCGGAAAGTAGTGCAGCTCAGAAAATGTTCTGTGGTGCCTACACCAACCGGAGAGGAAATTAATGATGATGATCAAGGTACTTCGGATCAAGTTGCTCTTGAACTTCAGAGGTCCACTAGGACACGTTCCGCACAGTGGTACGGCAACCCTGTCACGGAAATCATGTTGTTAGACAATGGTGAACCTTGAAATATGAAGAAGCGATGGCGGGCCCAGATTCCAACAAATGGCTCAAGCCATGCAATCCGAGATAGGATCCATGTATGAAAACAAAGTATGGACTTTGACAGACTTGCCCGATGATCGGCGAGCGATAGAAAATAAATGGATCTTTAAGAAGAAGACGGACGCGGATGGTAATGTCACCATCTATAAAGCTTGACTTGTCGCTAAGGGTTATCGGCAAGTTCAAGGGATTGACTACGATGAGACTTTCTCTCCCGTAGCGAAGCTTAAGTCCGTCCGAATCATGTTAGCAATTGCCGCATACTATGATTATGAGATATGGCAGATGGACGTCAAAACAGCGTTCCTTAAAGGTTATCTTAAGGAAGAGCTGTATATGATGCAGCCGGAAGGTTTTGTCGATCCTAACAATGCTAACAAAGTATGCAAGCTCCAGCGATCCATTTATGGGCTGGTGCAAGCATCTCGGAGTTGGAACATTCATTTTGATGAGATGATCAAAGCGTTTGGGTTTATGCAGACTTATGGAGAAGCCTGCGTTTACAAGAAAGTGAGTGGGAGCTCTGTAGCATTTCTCATATTATATGCAGATGACATACTTTTGATGGGAAATGATATAGAACTCTTGGACAGCATTAAGGCCTACTTGAATAAAAGTTTTTCAATGAAGGACCTTGGAGAAGCTGCTTATATATTAGGCATCAAGATCTATAGAGATAGATCGAGATGCCTCATAGGTCTTTCACAAAGCACATACCTTGATAAGATTTTGAAGAAGTTCAAAATGGATCAGTCCAAGAAAGGGTTCTTTTCTGTACTGCAAGGTGTGAGATTGAGCTCAGCTCAATGCCCGACCACGGCAAAAGATAAATAAGAGATGAGCATCATCCCCTATGCCTCAGCCATAGGATCTATTATGTATGCCATGCTGTGTACCAGACCTGATGTAAACCTTGCCGTAAGTTTGGTAGGAAGGTACCAAAGTAATCCCGGCAAGGAACACTGGACAGCGGTCAAGAATATCCTGAAGTACCTGAAAAGGACAAAGGACATGTTTCTCGTTTATGGAGGTGCCGAAGAGCTCGTCGTAAAGGGTTACGTCGATGCTAGCTTCGACACGGATCTGATGACTCTAAGTCACAAACCGGATCGTGTATATGTTGAATGGTGGAGCGATGGCTGGTGCAGCTGCAAGCGAGCATCGTGGCGGGATCTACATGTGAAGCGGAGTACATGGCAGCCTCGGAGGCAGCGCATGAAGCAATTTGGGTGAAGGAGTTCATCACCGACCTAGAGTCATACCCAATGCGTCGGGGCCGATCAAACTCTTCTGTGACAACACTGGAGCTATTGGACTTGCCAAGGAGCCCAGGTTTCACAAGAAGACCAGGCACATCAAGCGTCGCTTCAATTCCATCCGTGAAAATGTTCAAGATGGAGACATAGAAATTTGCAAAGTGCATACGGATCTGAATGTCGCAGACCCGTTGACTAAACCTCTTCCGCGGGCAAAACATGATCTACACCAGAACTCTATGGGTGTTCGATTCATCACAATGTAACTAGATTATTGACTCTAGTGCAAGTGGGAGACTATTGGAAATATGCCCTAGAGGCAATAATAAAAGGATTATTATTATATTTCCTTGTTCAAGATAATTGTCTTTATTCATGCTATAATTGTATTATCCGGAAATCGTAATACACGTGTGAATACATAGACCACAAAATGTCCCTAGTGAGCCTCTAGTTGACTAGCTCGTTGGTCAACAGATAGTCACGGTTTCCTGACTATGGACATTAGATGTCATTGATAACGGGATCACATCATTAGGAGAATGATGTGATGGACAAGACAATCCTAAGCATAGCACAAGATCGTGTAGTTCGTTTTGCTAGAGCTTTTCCAATGTCAAGTATCTATTCCTTAGACCATGAGATCGTGTAACTCCGGATACCGTGGGTGTGCTTTGGGTGTACCAAACGTCACAACGAATCGGGTGACTATAAAGGTACACTACAGGTATCTCCGAAAGCGTCTGTTGGGTTGACACGGATCGAGACGGGGATTTGTCACTCCGTATGACGGAGAGGTATCACAGGGCCCACTCGGTAGTGCATCATCATAATGAGCTCAAAGTGACCAAGTGTCTGGTCACGGGATCATGCATTACGATGCGAGTAAAGTGACTTGCGGTAACGAGATTGAACGAGGTATTGGGATACCGACGATCGAATCTCGGGCAAGTAACATACCGATTGACAAAGGGAATTGTATACGGGATTGTTTGAATCCTCGACATCGTGGTTCATCCGATGAGATCATCGAGGAGCATGTGGGATCCAACATGGGTATCCAGATCCCGCTGTTGGTTATTGCCCGAGAGCCGTCTCGGTCATGTCTACGTGTCTCCCGAACCCGTAGGGTCTACACACTAAGGTTCGGTGGCGCTTAGGGTTGTATGAATATGAGTATGCAGTATACGAAGGTTGTTCGAGTCCGGATGAGATCTCGGACGTCACGAGGAGTTTCGGAATGGTCTGGAGGTAAAGAATTATATATAGGAAGTGGTATTTGACCATCGAGAAAGTTTGGGGTCACCGGTATTGTCTGGACGACCCGGAAGGGTCTCGGGGTCCACGGGTGGGGCCACCCATCCGGAGGGCCCCATGGGCTGAAGTGGGGAGGAACCAGCCCATAGTGGGCTGGTGCGCCTTGGCCCACCTAGCGCCTAGGGTTGAAACCCTAGGGTGGGGCGCCCACTGCCTTGGGGCACTCCTCCCCCTTGGCCGCCCCCCCTTGGAGATGGGATCCCCAAGGGCGGCGCCCCCAGGGGCCTATGTAAAGGAGGGGAGGGGCAGCCGCACCACTGAAGTTCAGCGCGCCTCCCCTGCTACACCTCGTCCTCCTCCCATGCAGCTTGGCGAAGCCTCGCCGAGTTCTGCTGCATCCACCACCACGCCGTCGTCTTTGGATCATCATAAACCTCTCCTTTCCCTTGCTGGATCAAGAAGGAGGAGACGTCTCCCATCCCGTCACGTGTGTTGAGCGCGGAGGTGCCGTCCGCTTCGGCGCTAGGATCTCCGGTGATAGGATCACGGCGAGAACGACTACTTCATCCCGTTCTAGTGAACGCTTCCGCTCGCGATCTACAAAGTGGTATGTAGATGCAAACTCACTCCCTTGACTCATTGCTAGATGAACTCCTAGATAGATCTTGGTGAAACCGTAGGAAAAATTTTAATTTTCTGCAACGTTCCCCAACAGTATGGCCCATGACGTCTTTCGGCCCATATGAGGCCCTATGTAACTCTTGGCCTATTAACGGCCCGTGGTGAAACTGGCCCGTAATGAACAGTGTATCACTTTACACCCATTAACGGCCCGTGGTGAAACTGGCCCGTAATGAACAGTGTATCACTTTATACCCATTAACGGCCTGTTATTCCGTTGGGCCGTTTCCAGCCCATGTTATCTTTCGGCCTTCTCAGAGCCCATTTATTCTTGGGCTCATTTCCAGCATTCGTTTACTTACGGCCCGTTACTGTCATTTTCTGCTTGTGGGCCAAATTCAGCCCGTGGTTACAGTCGGCCCGTTTGTGGTCCATTAATACGTTGGGCCGTTTTCACAGCGTCATCAAATACGGCCTATTAACGATGGCCCGTTATGGTCGGCCCATGAACGGACGATTCCAACTCTAGCCCGTTTACGGCCATAATGCGGTCTGTTTGGCCCATGTTTGGCCAATCGATCATACGGCCCGTATAAGGCCCATTGTTTCTATGGCCCGGAGAAGGCCCATTGTTGGCCCACTAATTCTACGGCCAGTAGGAGGCCCAGTGTCACTACAGTAAATATTAGCCCATGGTTATTGTGGCCTAGTTTTAAAATATAGGTTATTGCAGCCACTAGCTAACCGCGGAAAAAGAACTGCAATGACTACAAGCAAACAAATAAAGAAGATAACAAGGAAATAAATAAGCAAGCAACTAACGCTAGGCTATCACGGCTATTACACATGTTACATCCACTAGGCATCAAAGTTCGCCACCAGTGCAAATATAGGGAACAAAGCAGCATATCATATACACTGGTTGTCAAAGTTGGCGACCAACGCAAATAAACGCCGCAGCAAAACAAGTCCAGAACTGAAACCACTTGAGAAGATCTCAAGAAACAATATCCTGGGTACGCATAATGCTGGCAAGATGCTTAGCAAGCTTATTAACTTTCTCTTGTTTGGCGCTTAAATCCTCCAGCGCTTGCTGTTGCACCAGGAAATATGCATCTGAATTCTGTGGGACTTCCTCAGTCCTTTAGCTTCCTATCGTAGCACATCTGATCGATGTCTTTCAACTTGAAGTTGAGACTCAAGAAGATGAACTGTTTCAGGCAGCGAGTTTGAAGAGCTTGTGCGGCGATGAGTGGCGATAACTTTCGAACACTACATCAAGACAGGACTTTTGGGTTCCCTCACTTGTCGTCAAGATAGTTTTATCAGCTTTCTTGGAGACCAACAGGGATGTCTCACTATCTTGAACCTTATCTGCATTACTTCCTTTACCATTGGATAACGCGGTACTGTTCTCTAATATTTTGTCCGCATTCTAAAAGAGAAACAAGCAGACACATCACATGTTTACCATGTTCTATATGAAACTCATTTTGGTAAATGAGTTTAGTAGTAAAGTGGACAGGATAACAACACGAAACAAACATATATCTATGTACCATGGTCACTTTATGGTCTATATCATTCTAGTTTTTGTTGCCAAATCAGGATAGAGACACAGTTCAAATAATATTTGTTCAAGACAAAGCAGAATAGACATAATATAAGTGTGGGTAACTATAGAGCAATAACAACACTTGTAATGTGCAAGACATGAGAACATAACTGTTTATTCAATTGAAACTGAAATCAACATAGAGCAGGTTACAACAGCAAACCAGTTAAAGAAACAGGTTTAAAACATACCTGTTGCGCCATTGGAGTTTCAATTCCATCCTTCAAATTTGAAAATAGTTGGTATGAGTAAATACAGTAATCAAGAGCAAAGGAGTATGAACCATAGCTACAGAACCTGACCTGAGAACAAATCTTCTTCTGCTTTAAGCGTTGAGTTGGGATTCGGAGTGGTGGTCCTCGTGCTTTGGGCGCTGCAGTTCCCTTACTAACTGCTCGTTTTTGGGTGCTCTGTGGTGGAGACGGTGCTGTGTCAACTGGAACTGGGTTACTATCTGCCGGGGTTGGGGTTAGAAGGGGTGTAGCTGGTTCTCTGTCCAACTGGGTAGGGGTACAATCTGCGAGAGTCTGGGTTATGCGTGGTGGATCTGGTCCTTGGGCAAGTACAACCGTGGTTCTATCTGCATCAACTGGTAGCACTATCTTTTCTGAAGACCGTGTTGTTACTCCCTTAGATACTGCCATCACGCTCTCCAATTCAAATGGTTGATAAACAAGAAAAGTAATTGAAAGTATAGACATTGTATGATAGACAGGTACAATGGATAGTGGGGAATAAAAGAGAGCATGAAATAATTCATATTTATGTTGTCTAACCAAACAGGATAGCATGACACAATTTCACATATATGATGGCTAACTAAAAAGGATAGCATGAGACAATTTCACATTATGATGGCTAACTAAAAAAGATGGAAAGACATAGTTCAAAATATGAGGCTATGTAAACAGGATGATATGACATAACTATATAATGTGTTTATTAAATAGGTTGGCATGCCATAATTCACATACAATCACGGATAGAATGCCATAATTCAAAATATGATGACTGTAAACACTAAACAGGATGAGATGATATAACTATATGATGTCTGTATTAAATGGGTTGCCATGCCATAATTCAGATAGATGATGTGTATGTACTATGTAAACATGATGGCATGATATAATTCAAATATATGATTTATATAGTAAGCAAGTAAGCAGATGGCAATCCATATATGATGTAAAAACTAAGCAATGCAAGACAACATGCATGACATAGGTAATATAACCCTGCCAAGTTTGAGCATAGACCTCAGGGGGGAAATAGGACAGGTCATTAGTCTCTGAATCCTCCTCTGAGGAGCTCTCTGTAACTAGCAAGATGTCTGCTTCAGCAGGTAGCATTGTCTTCTCTGAATACCTTGTTTTCACTCCAGATACTTTCATCACCGCTTCAAATGGCTGATGCACAGGAAGAGTAGTTGAATATACAAACATTGTCAACAAATGGAACACGTAATACAAAAAAATGATAGCATGATATAATTCACATACAGGATGATTGGCTAAACAGCATGACATTGCATAAATCACATATATAATGCATTTGCAATAAGATAGCATTGTATAATTCACATATATAATGTCTTGCAACAAGATGGCAATGCATAATTCACATATATGGTAATTAGACACTGAACAGGTGGCATTCACACAAAGCATGTCTAAACTAATCAAATGACATAGCAATGCGAGACACAATATGCACGATATGAGCAACATAACCCTGCCAAGTTAGAGCATACACCTCGGGGGGGGGGGGAATAGGACTGGTCATCTGTCTCTGAATCCTCCTCTGAGGAGCTATCCGTAACCAGCGAGATATGCGCTTCGTCAGATAGCACAGTCTACTCTGAAGACCTTGTTTTCACTCCAGAATTTGCCATCACCGTGTCAAATGGCTGATGCACACGAAGAGCAGTTGAATGTAGTAACATGTTTGACAAATGTAATATGTAATGAAAAAAAAGGATGGCCTGATATAATTTACATATAAGATGACTAGCTAAGCAGGATCGCATTGCAAAATTCATATATATGATGCCTGGCTAAACAAGATGGCGTTGCATAATTCACATAAGCGATGAATAAACTAAACAGATGGCATTCGCACAAAGGATGTCTAAACTAAGCAGATGACATATTTGATGTATAAAGTAAGCAATGCAAGACACCATATGCATGATATAACCAACATCAGCATGCCAAGTTAGAGCGAAGACCTCAGGGGGTAAATAGGAGTTGTCTTCTCCTTCTGAATCCCCCTCAGTACAGATATCTTCCTCTTGATTACAATCCGAAATACGTGGAGGGGGGCTGCCTTTGCGCCTACCATGGAGCGACGTCTACATGAAATTTTATTGCCATGGAAGGCTCGTCTCTTTTGCTCTACATGTTCAGTTCCATTATTTACAATAACTGTCATGCATAGGAATAAAACATAGTGAGATTATGTAAGGAGTGCATGCAGAAATCCAGAGTGATGGTAGCAACCTGTGGATAGACCCAAAACCAATAATAGCAGGCAGATAATGGCTTCAGTTAAAAAATACAGATAATGGCTTCATTACTGTTTGTTTCCCACCCAACATGAAACTCATAGTAGACACCGGAGATTAACCAGATAGTAGATAGATACTATTGATAGCGGCCCTGATATGTACCCCACAAGCATTTAAAAACTCAAGTTTGACCATTTGTTTGGAGCTGACTCAGAGTCTAATCGATGAACAAGACGATAAAGTAGCATGTAATATTAAGCGATGCATAACATAAGCAGACACGAAAGGGTGCGACCTCTCTTGCGGACCCGTGTAGTCCTTGAGGTCATCTGCTCGGCTGATGATGGTAATGCAGTTTTCATGGCTACCAGCGGTGGGGAAGAAGATCTGAGGCGGCGAAAGACAGTCTGGAGGCCGGATCCCTGCTGTGCTGGACCCTTCTGTCGTTGGAGCAGCTGAGCTGGGGTGGACGACGGTGCAGCAGGAGCGGGACAAACCACGCAAGGTTTTCTTTGACAACTATCTGTAAGAGAAGTAATTCTGTAAGGGCTCGTTTGAATTGGAGGATTCCAACAATGCAGGGATAGGAAATAGACAGGAATAGGATAGGAATGCACGTGCAAAGCAGAGAATTTAAAAACACAGGATTTCTGCCAATCTGGGTGTTTGATTCACAACAATTGGAAGATCACAGGATGAAAAGAAGCATGGTGAGATTAAGTCAAACCACAAGAAAATGTACGGTTATAATGCTATTATGCTACTATCTCTTAGTCTTGTGCTTCATGAATAGGAATTTGAAAAGGAGGACAAGTGAAAATTAAAATTCCTACATTTTTTCTTTCAAGGAGACACTAAAGGAACAAATTTGTGTTGGGTTGGCCAGTGAGGATGCTTCGGCTGACTTTGCTGTCGGAGGAGGGGAAGAAGATCTTAGGCGTCTGGAGATGGAGCCCGAGGTACTGCTCCGCTGTGATGGAGGGTTTCATCGTTGGAGCAGCTCCGGTTAGTTGTACGACACCGAGGATGAAGCAGGACAAGCGAGACAACAAACAACGTTAACCTGAGTGGAATTCTAATAGCATCTCCAATACATGACGTAAAATACATAACCAAAAAGTGCTAGATGTAAAATACATCAGCCGCTCATCTCTGAACTTAACTGTCGAAACTGAACTTAACTGTCGAAACTGAATTTTGCTATCGAAACTGAATTTTGCTGTCGAAACTGAACGCACTAGCAAGGTGAGGTTACACGTCGGTCGACTGACTTTTTCATCTCTAGTCAGTCAATTTTGCAGCCGTTGGATACGAAATCATGAGCCTGCGGTTCATCTTCAACCTCCACCCCCCTGAGCCGCCATCCACCACCGGCCAAACAGCAGGCCCCCGCCGCCCGCGGCCAGCGGTGCGCCGCCCCGCCTGCCCCAAAAACACTCCCCACCGCCGGTCCGCCGCCGCTCCGCCATCCCTCTAGCCCCCCGTGCGAGCTTTTTCTCCGCGATCCCCACGCCACCGCCCGCCAACGCCCGCCACCGCCGCCACCACCGCCCATCCTGAACCCTAAGATTGATAGTGGGGTACCTCTCCGTGAGCCCCCCTCCCCACTGTGGCTGGTTCTTCCTTCACCCGGCTACCCCCCCCCCTCTGAAAATCGACAGACCCAAAATTCGATTCACCGATGAAGTGTAGCTAAATCGAGCAGCATCGCAAGCAAGAGCAAGAGCGAGCAGCAGCGCGAGCAAGAGCAATAGCAAGAGCGGAGGCGGGGGACCGAGAGCAAGAGCAGAGCAGCAGCGCGGCGAGTGAGAGCTAAAGCAGCAGCAGCTCCTCACGATGTGGGCGTCGCCGCCGAGGCGGCGACGTGGAGGAAGTGGCGGCGATGCCGCCGTGGATGGAGCCAGCGCCGTGTCGGCTCGGGACCGGCGCGCGGCAGCACCGTGAGATCGAATCAAGAAGAAAATGCGGCGATTAGTGTACAACCTCTTTGGTGGCGCCGATTAGGCGCAGCTTCATCCGAGGAAGCGGTGATGATGATGCTCTTCGGTGGTGCGGTGAAGGCGGCGGTGTGGGAATGGAGGTGGCGCGAAAGACGAGGGGAACGGGGCAGCTCCTTGGAGGTGGAGGACGGGGTGGCTAAACCAGTGGGGCGATGAGATCGACGACGGATCCTCATCGATCACGGTGGATGAGGGACGTCGAGGTGTTCTGTGGACGACGTCGTCGGGAAGAGGCTCCGGCTGGGTGGCGGACGGAGGAGGGTGGGGTTTCGTCGCGGGTTTTCGCGGCCTCGGTGTCTGAATGGGTGGGCGGATGGGATGGCAGTGGGGAACCATGGCTTAGAGACGCTTGTCCGAAATGTGGGGTAAGTTACGAAAGTACCTCCACCGATTTGAGCGGTTCTTTCGGTTCAGGGTACCACGGAATTTCGCGTGTCGGGATTTCACGGGAGGTGGGAGTTTTCGCTGCGTTATAATTTCGAATAGCAAGCCCGGGTTGAGATGGAGGAGTTGTCGAACTGTGAGACAAAGATATATCTTAAATATTTTGGGCTAACAAGGCACGGGTTGAAATTTCCGGACAAGCCTAACGTGTACTGTACCAAATCAATGCACACTACAAATGTCATTCAAAACTTTGAATTCATGTTATGTTCAATTAAAATATTTCGCTACATGTATAATGCATGCAACCTACTACTCAAATGAACGTTTTAGTGCATTCCAAACGTATATACTACCGCTTCAATATGAACTAAATTTGAATTCGTTTCTCTATTTGAATAAGATCTACAGTAATGATTGTTGTGAAGTCAAAGCATTTGAATTCGTTTCTCTGTTTTAATAAGATCTACAATCATCATTATTGTCAAGTTAAACCATCGTTTGTGTACTATCTTCACAGCACACCACATGATTAGTCTCGAGTTACATATGAACTATGTGTACTATATGAACTCGAACTAGATTTTTTGAATCCACTTTATTTTGATTTCAAATCACATTACATTTCTAGCTCTAGCTAGATCTTCATAATCTAAACCATGTCTCATATGTATAATGTGTTTATCACATTATGTATGGTGCCCCGCCCCCTACGCCTACAAGTATTTAGATGTGAGTTGCAAACACCACACATTACCACAAATTAAAATAAAATCTGAGAATTTTCGATATATAGTATTGTTTAGATTGTTCGATATTTAGTTGTAAGCTGCAAACGCCACACATTATCACAAACTCAAATAAAATGTGAGATTGTTCGATGTATAGTATGGTTTAGATTGTTCGGCATTTGAGTTGCAAACGCCATGCATTATCACATTATGGTATGACATGTGCACAGCACGTGTATCTCCGCTATATTCATGCATGCAATGTTTAAAACACTATGATCTCCTATTCAAATATATGAATCCGCTTTCATATCAAATTATGATCTTTGTTAGTCTCATACACCCACACAATCCTCTAACCTTTGTAGCTACCACTAACTTTTTCTCGTGCATGCACACGCCCTCCTAGCCCTCCCCCTCCCTCGGCATTCTATCCACTGGGCACATTCATTTTTTCTTTAGGTCGTTCTCCCAGAGTCTCCACAATTCTTTTCTGACACACACCGATCGATAAACCTCTCCAGCGATGCTTGCCTACAACATACACACACACCTTCAATCTCCTACTTTATGTGTCCTTGCCTCGTGTCTCTCATACGGTCAGACACACGTGTAAACTCTCGCCCCTATTTTCATCGATCTCACAACCGCACACTCCTCCCCCTATCTAGCTAGTAGTTGGGCCTCTCGCACCACCTCCTAGCTCCATTCTCTCTGTATATCCGTCTCGCTGGGCCTTATTTGCCTCTAAGAAATGGACGTACACCGACCGATCTCTCGTTATACATATAGCTAGCTAGGTCCTTATAACTCGTTTTTACGCACACGTCAATTGATCTACCTCATTAGTTGTGTCTCTCCCTTCCTCCGAGAAACAACAATTGATCTACCGATCTAGTTAGGTTTGCTTACCAAACACATGGTTCCCCTTCATCATCCATGGATGCGTCCCGACAGATCTATCATGCACAGGCACACACAGAAACACATCCCCACTCTTATTGATAACATTGAAGTTCCACCCTCAGTTTGTCTAGTAGGCCTCTCCCACCATCTTCAAGAAGCAACTCCATCACCCATCCAACACTCTACCCCTCTACCTCCCTCTCCCTCCCTCCCTCTCTCCTCTCTCTCTCTGTCCCATCATATTTCCCGTCCTTCAGTTATGTATGGATGTCGATCGATCTCCCTCAAGACATAGCTGGGTCTCTCCTTCTCAACACATATACGAGTCGTTCTACCTCTATAGTTAGGCTTCGGCCTACCCCTCCCCCCACACCCCTCCCCCCCACACACACCGATACATCGAGCGCTCTAGTCATGTCTCCCTGCCACACACAAACTTGACATGTGCCCTCTAACGTTCATGTAGGCCAGTCGCCCTATATCTTTGACTTGCACACACACACACACACAATTTTGATGGCTCTCTTCATCGATCTCGCACCCACCCACTTGATCCTCTCTTCGACTATATCAATAGCTATGACCCCTCCCTCTCTTCTCGTGGATTGCCCGACCCTCTATGTATGATATGGATAGGCCTCCATTTCACACACATTGCATGCAAAATTTTGTTTGAGATGTCATCGACACATATTCCCACAAATAATTCACAAAATCAACCACCCACCCCACCCCCACCCAAAACAAAAAACACTCACGAACGCGGTTTGTATCTCTCACACACACCCACGTAGGTGGGGGACGTGCACGAAGAGAAGAGGTGCATGCACGGCGCACGTACTCCCGTCTCTTTCCCAACCACACCTACGCGGGTACACGGTGGAGCTCATTTCTGTATGAAAAAGGCAGCCCACGTGGTAATTTGGCACGTGTACTGGTTGTCCACTTGGTGGAGGGAGGATCGTCTACCACGGGTGAACAAACAAATTGCGACTTGACGTGTTATGTTAAAAAAAGAGGCAAACCATGTGGGGCCTACCTTAGAGGCAAGGCTTTATACACTGGAGTACTTTTGATGTGTCCCGTCAACTCGCAGAACGAGGGGAAGCTTTCTTAGTACACCGTCTCCCCCGCCCATGGGCGCGGTGGCTCGCAGGATGAGGTGAAGCTTGCTCCGCCTTACGCCCGCTCCCTCGCCCATGCACGCAGTGGCTCACTGGACGAGGAGAAAAATTTACTACTCCCTCCGTTTACTCCTCGTCCCTACTACCTTGGTTATAGAGATTATATTATATTGTTTGGAATGTATATGTCCTTTAGTAGATTTCAATATGAACTACTAGTACATACTCCAAACACTGATGTATATAGACGTACTTTAGAGTGTAGATTCACTCATTTTGCTCCGTATGTAGCACTCTTCCTTGCCCCTCGACCCTCGCCCACGTGGTGGACGTGCATCAATTCATTCGGTCTCATATAGCCAGAATGATATATACTGCACTACCATTATTTCTCGACTTCCCGAAGAGGCGAAGAGCCAATCACAATGTTAATATTTTGGAGATGCCAAGTGCAAGGTTATAGGAGAACGAGTAGTAGGTGCCGCGTCATTTATAAATAAAGTTTTTTTTTCTTTAGTGGCACATACGCAATATGATAGATTCATATGGAGAGAAAAGGAAACCGCTCCACTATATGCATAGTCAGGACGGGCCAGCCTACACGGTTGCTTGCTGGGGTTGCTCTCTTCACACTCTCTCGCACAAAACGACTGTGGCCACATCTCTAACATCCCGGCGGATCACGTCCGCTTCGGGAAGGGGTGGATGCTTAGTGTAGATGTGGTGGCCATCGCCGACGGCGAAAACCCACTGTCGGCACGTCCCGATCAGGGGTCCCCGCCGTTCTCCCTCACAAAGCCGGTGAGGTTTCCTTCGCCCTTGCTCACTTGCCTGACGTGGGCAGTTGCCGCCTCCGCCGCCCTCCTCAAGGTTGAGCTCGTCCCTCGGGTACAACTCCCTTTACAGCCGGCTTGCACCATGCTCCAGCTGCCCACATCACTCTCTATGGATATTTCTCTACTTCTTTGCCCGCACATACCTCTCTTGGCTTCTACGTCTCAGATTTGTGATGAGTTTATGTCTCATCAACTAGTACTACTAATCTTATTCTAATCACGCTTCTTCAATTTCTTTGCCACAGGGATGCTCATCTCGATTTTGGTGAAACTTGACAAAATGATCCGATGGTCAAAAGGTTGCAAACTTCATTTATTAGGAAGCTCGAACGTTGCAAGCAAATTGAAGCCTTGTCAGGGTTCACGGTTCAAGGGCTAGGGACTGCATGGATCATTTTTTTTTCTTTAGTTGCCTCTGTTCCAAAATAAGTGTCAACTTTAGTAGTAGTACAACTTTGTACTAAAGTTTGCACAAAGTTGAGACACTTATTTTGAAACAGAGGGAGTGCATATTTGCTATGATCTGCCAATCATTGAGATGCAATAGCATGCATGTTAGTATCCTTTGTATTTGATGAAATGTTGCAACGGGCAACCTTGGACGCAAGATACATGTAACAGAAGCTGGAAGCTTCATAGCATTGTACAAATTTATCTCGCTGATAAATTACAGTACGTACTATACTAGTACTTCATCCGTTCCTAAATATATTTCCTTGTAGAGATTTCACCATGAACCACATGCGGATGTATATAGATGCATTTTAAGTGTAGATTCATTCATTTTGTTCCGTATGTAGTGGAATTTCTACAAAGACTTATCTACTAGTAATAGCTAGCCCCCACTACTAGGAATTCTCTATCCTCTCCTTGAGCCACATCATCAAAATTGATGTAGCCGTTAGATGAAGTAAATTAGTCCATAATAGCCGTCTGATCTAGACGTCGAGAGGCTCCGCACTAAGCCACATGCAAGCATGCAGAAATACCGTGGCACATGCATGTGAGTGGGTTTTAAATCACATCAACATGTCTGCATGCAAGCATGCACCGGTAGCATGCATGTAAGTGAGCTTTTAAATCCCATTAACATGTCAAAAAGAAAAATATAATCCCATTATGCAGTAGGAGTTGGCTGATCTTTTTTCCTTACGTGGGATGATCTAAATGATGATGGGAGTTTATCTAGTTTGGCTACCACATTTGTCATGCGGTTATAGAGTTTTTTTAAGTTATATGAAATCGATAATTTTGCGCAGAGAGATATACCGTTGTTCCGCGGCAATGCGCGGGGACTCATCTAGTAATATTTAGGAACGGAGGGAGTACTATGTAAAGAGTTAGGTGTCGCACGGTGATAGTGTGAGGTGGGCCATGTAATCACTGAGCCTGCGTGTTTTCACTACTCTTGCACACCTCCGCTGTAAGAATGGAGAAAATTGTAATCTAGTAGTAGTACCTCCTTTCGCCGAAAGCGTGGGACATCCAGCAGTCCTACCACCTCAGTAATAAAGACCAATGAGCTGTCAAATCACATAGACCCAGCAGTAAGTTGGACGGACGAAGCAACCATCACTCTTGCACCAGTGAGAGGTCGCGTCCGCTCTGCCCGGGCATGAATGCGGCACCGATTCTTTGGAGCGGCGCTGACCTTTTCAGGCGGAAGCGTCTTGCGAGCGATGGAGGGGCTTTGGGTGGGCCACCGTCTGGTCGAGAGCAGGCGTGGCAGCTGTCCGCATGTCCCTACCGGACACGCCCGGAAACGAGAGGATGCACCGACTCTCGCGGCTAAAATCGTACACTACACAACATCTCTCTGTTGGAGTAGGTCGATCCGTCGCTCTCTCTAACACACACATGATGTTAAACACACACACACACACACACACGCACGCACGCACACGCACGCACCTTGGTCCCGTTGCACCTTCTAACGTGACTTATTACACCTAGACGGAGGGAGTAGTAAGTATACGAGATACGGTGGCACACTGACTTATGTCGAATACAAGTGCCCAAAATTTGTGTCCATGTTATAATAAGGATTCACTTAAAATAGTACGTGAGCGAACAGAGGGATCAATTGGATAGTGTTCCCGAGCAGTAGAGAGATGTGTGAGGTAAGATACACCGCTGGCGCTTTTAATTTTTCTAATTAATTTGTTTGTTTCACCCTCTGACTGGGGGGACCCAACGTACTAGGGGGACCCAACGTACTACGTGGAGAGAGGTAAGGTGACTAAGGCTGCATTATTACTGCACCACTGTGGATAGTCTTACCACCAAAGCCACATGACACGATTATGATTAAAATCCCAATGACTCCCACACACACACACAAAAACACGGCATGCTTGTCACACGAATGCAGGAATGTATAGAAGGTTATTTCCCTCTCGTTGAACATAACGGGAGGGTTGTGTGGCTGGTTAGCCTGTTCGCTCATCAAACTTGAGGTCTCGGGTTCGATAACTACACTAGAGCATAATTTGTGCCGGGAGGATTCTTTGACTGGTCAAAATGTTTTCTAGGGTTTGCACGCTTCACACTCTCTCTCCAGTTTATATATACACGCTGGAGCCTCAGCGCTTGTAGTTGCTCTCTTATCACTCTCTCGCCCTCTCCCGATGGAGCCTCAGTGCTTGTAGTTGCTCTCTTCACACTCTCTCGCCCTCTCCAGATCTAAACAAGACTTCGTTGGCCTCTCTCTCCCCTCACTGCTACTCAAAGAGCCGGCAGGATCCGTCTGCCGGGAAGGGAAGGAGGCTTAACACTGTCACCGTCGGCGAGGGACTACCGGCGCAGTTGTTCACTTTCCACCCAGCGGCGGCGCGGGAGGGCCTCCGACCCCTTCTTCTTCGCCGTCGTCCGGTCGCCCACCGAACCACGCCCCAAGAACCTTAAGGTATAATTTACTTGCTCCACATGCATTGCTCTAGCTGCATGTATACCATGAATCTAGGACGTGGTTCAAAGAGGAAAGGAGTGGGAAAAGTTGTATATAGCATGAATCTAGGACGTGGTTCAAAGAGGAAATGAAGGGGGAAAGTTGTATAGCATGAATCTTGGACGTGGTTCAAAGAGGAAAGGAATGGGGGAAAGTTGTATCGCATAAATCTAGGACGTGGTTCAAAGAGGAAAGAAGGGGCGAAAGTACTAGTTCAAAAAGGAAAGGAAGGGACAAGGCTGTAGAGTTTGAGCAGGACTAGATTTGCTGCGCTCACATAGGGAAAGGTGTCTAAAGATAACAAAACTGGGACCAGCACAAATATGCTTCTTGGTTGTTTGTTCTTTGTTGCAACAGACTGTGCATGACCACAGTACATCGGTAGATGCACATGGTGCTGTTGCGTCCACTGTCCCGTGCAACTCATTAGCTGTTGTTAATCTAAGGCCCTGTTTGGTTAAAAACTCCCTAGTCCCTACATGCTTGGTTCCAGGGACTAAACATGGACTAGAGGTTATTAAATGACATGCTAAAAGACCATGTTACCCCTAGTAATGAACTAATAGAGACAAGGTGCGATGCTTGGCAGGGGCAACTGTTGGAAAAAGTCCCAAAAAGACTCCCTCGGGGTCTTCTTTCTTTAGTCCCAATGCCCACTTTTAGTCCCTAAAAGTCCTTCCTGTTTGGTTTAGATGGGACTGATACGGAGTTTTTTTAGTCCCTGCACCAAAATGTCCCTATAAACAAACACCCTCTAATAATGCAGCTGGAAAATTGATGCGATGCCACAGTTAAAAGAAAATTACATGTTTAACGAATTTTATTGTTAATATAATCTCTATGTTAATATTAATCAATGCCACCATTTGAGAAATGCTACTGTCTTGCTTTCTTTCCCATTTAGATAAGGTAGATGCTTCTTTTTGTTGGCTTCTGTGTCGTCCACCGTTATTGACCACTAATTGTTTCCTTTGCACCTCTGTGTAAACAGGGTTATCTAGTTCACCTAGTTGCCATTGTGACCTTTTGTTGCACTGCACAAAACACTTTTGTTTTAAGAGTGTTTTGTGCAGTTCAACCAAAATGTCACGCCGACAACGTTGCTTGATTGCTTGATCTTAGTGGAACTGCACAAGAGGAGATCTTACTTCCTATCCGTTAAGGCGAATTTGGTTCAGATCTTCTTCTTGTGAGTTGTTTGAATTCCGCATCATGAGAGGTCAGTACTAGCCTTCTTTCATATGATTCTGCAGTGTGCTTTCATATGTTGTGCTACTTGTACGATAATGTTGCTTGATTTTAGTGAACTGCACAAATGGAGACAAGATTTGCAATCTGTATGTGCACCGTAATATCCCATTGAGGTAAGATAAGGATATTTCACAACTACTGGCCTGTATTTTGCCACTTTCATCAGAAAATTAAGTTTAATACTATACTTGTGCTCCCTAATTGACATGCCAAATCTTACATTGAAGGCGAAGCTTGTCTGTTATTGAACCAAGTGATGAAGGGGAAGAACAAGCGGAAGAAAAACAAAAATCAACTCCTGGTGCTGTAATGAAGCACTGGAACTGTGATGACACAAGTAATGATATAGTTTTGCATCTTAATTTATTGCTATGGCTGGAACGAGCAATTGTTTTGCCACTGATTTGATGCCACTCTTAATGTAATATGTAATTATCTCTACTTGTGCAAACAAGGATCTTCTTTGAAGATACCATATATTTTAGTGGAACTGCACAAGAAGATGTTGGAAACATTAAACTAATCGAGTAGTATATAGTAAGCATGGCCACCACCGTAGATAGCAACAGATGGTTCCAAAGAAGTGCTTCATCTGTATGCTCTACACAATAAGCCTCCTGACAAAGGTTGGTACTCGCCCACTGATTTCATCCATATGATTGAGCTTTGTCATCTCTATTGGTGTTACTCTCTTGTTTAGATACTGTCATGAAAAATTGGTATTGTCCTTGAGAAGTGCTTCATCTGTGCTGTTTTAAATATTTCCTTTCCTTTTTTTCGAGCAAACAGGGATGGTAGCATTTAGTAGTCCTCTTGTCTTTGAACAACATGATCATCTTCCTCTGAAGAAGAATATGGAGTACGTGAAGTGACTAGTTTCGGTTATGCCAGGATGAAGAAGCCCTGTCTATCTTCTCATCAGATGGGGCAGTTGAAGGATGGTTACATTACTCCCCACAAGACCAAACTAACTTCAGCTCAGAAGGACTGACAAATCTCCACATGTGGCCTGTTGGGCCCACGTGTCAGTCAGCCAACTGCACCAGCAGTTAAGTAGAAGCAGCATTCTTCTCCAGCGCAGCTCTCCGACTCCACGTCGCCGCCAAGAAGCTAACCAGCCATCAATGGTCAACCCGCCTAGCTTGGCTTCAACCGGAGGGTAGCAGCGGTGGCCTTACTTTGAACCAGCGCGGCGAGCTACCGTGTTCTACTCTTCCTTGTTTTCTGTATGGCGCGGCCTCGTTGGCAGCGGGGCGGGGCCTCAGCGGAGCCGGCGGTGTCCTCAGTCTCGTTGCCGGCGGGCGGCGCCTCAGCGGAGCGGTGGAAATCCTCGCCGACGTTGCCGGCAGGGTGGGGCCTCGGCTGAGACGGCGATGTCCTCTGCCTCGTTGTTGGCGGGGCGGGGCCTTGGCGGAGCCGGCGGTGTCCTCTACCTCGTTGTTGGCGCCAAGGGCTCAAGCGAGCAGGGCCTCGTCGACGCCAATGAGCGGGACTCGTCGGAGCTGGCATTGTCCTCTGCCTCATCCTCGGTCTCGCCAAACAGTGCCTCGCCCGCTTCATCGCCCTCTTTGCTAGCCTCTTTGTAGGCGGCCGCAGCCTCCGCCACCCACGTGCGGTACCGCCAGCGCTCGAGGCGGCCCTTGCGGGCAGAGCGGTACGAGTCGAGCTTTGCCTCCTGCTCCGCCCGCTCCGCGGCGATCTGCTCCTCCGCCTGCAGGTGCTCCTAGAGGAGATGGTGGTTGTAGGCGGCGTCGGCCTGCGCCTCCCGGAACTCCTCCTCACGCATCTACCTCACCCTGTCCATATATCGGGCACGGGCCTCGCCGATGGTCATGGTGCAATGCACCGGCGAGGATGGCGTGGAGGAGGGGGTTGGCGTCGGATCGTCGACTACCATGTTCTCCATTGGGACGTCGTCGTCCTCCGGCTGCCTGCCAGCCAGCCGGTCGGCAGCAATGGCTGCCATCTCCTTGTGGTCCGTCGTCCACCCGTCCCGAAGAGCGCTGGAGCGCGAGGAAGCCATGGTGGGCAGTAGTGGTGTGGACAGGAGAAAGGGAACGGATGCGCATGACTGCGGCTATGGCCGGCGCAGCAGTTTATATAGCAATGGTGGGCGGGCGGAGGGACGGACGTGTGGCACCAAAGTAGCCGCCTCGGCAACCGCGTATCATAAATGTGGGCGGCAGATGGACGGACGGATGGCACTTGTGTCGTTTAAAGGCGGAGCAATTGCCTGCACCGGGAAGCGGGGCGGGCGGCACTGACTGTTATGGGCGGAAAGCGCACGCGGGTGAGGAGATGACTTTACTTGGAGAGGATGACAATGGGGACCCACCAGGTCCATAGCCTCACATACGCAAGTGCCTCCTTATTATATATATATATATATATATATATATATATATATATATATATATATATATATATATATATATATATATATATATATATATATATATATATATATGTAATAACGCTAAACTAAGCTTGAGTGTAGAATAGCTTATTCTACGCCCTTAGTAATGCTCTATACAAAATATAGTAACGTAACATGTAAAATATAGTAAATTTTTTGACCATGTAAGAAATAAAAAATTGGATAGTAAAAAATATATCTCATAATTACTACATTTTACATAGCGTTTTACTAGATTTTGTACATACCGTTACTGGGGTGTAGAATAAGCTATTCTACACTCACCCTTAGAATAGTGTTACCCTGGTGCTCTCGGCTGAAGGAAATATGCCCTAGAGGCAATAATAAAGTTATTATTTATTTCCTTATTTCATGGTAAATGTTTATTATTCATGCTAGAATTGTATTAACCGGAAACATAATACATGTGTGAATACATAGACAAACTGAGTGTCACTAGTATGCCTCTACTTGACTAGCTCGTTGATCAAAGATGGTTAAGTTTCCTAGCCATAGACATGAGTTGTCATTTGATTAACGGGATCACATCATTAGGAGAATGATGTGATTGACATGACCCATTCCGTTAGCTTAGCACTCGATCGTTTAAGTATGTTGCTATTGCTTTCTTCATGACTTATACATGTTCCTATGACTATGAGATTATGCAACTCCCGTTTACCGGAGGAACACTTTGTGTGCTACCAAACATCAGAACGTAACTGGGTGATTATAAAGGTGCTCTACAGGTGTCTCCGAAGGTACTTGTTGAGTTGGCATATTTCGAGATTAGGATTTGTCACTCCGATTGTCGGAGAGGTATCTCTGGGCCCTCTCGGTAATGCACATCACTTAAGCCTTGCAAGCATTGCAACTAATGAGTTAGTTGCGGGATGATGTATAACGGAACGAGTAAAGAGTCTTGCCGGTAACGAGATTGAACTAGGTATTGAGATACCGACGATCGAATCTTGGGCAAGTAACATACCGATGACAAAGGGAACAACGTATGTTGTTATGCGGTCTGACCGATAAAGATCTTCGTAGAATATGTGGGAGCCAATATGAGCATCCAGGTTCCGCTATTGGTTATTGACCAGAGACGTGTCTCGGTCATGTCTACATAGTTCTCGAACCCGTAGGGTCCGCACGCTTAAGGTCTCGATGACAGGTATATTATGAGTTTATGAGTTTTGATGTACCGAAGGAGTTCGGAGCCCCGGATGAGATCTGGGACATGATGAGGAGTCTCGAAATGGTCGAGACATAAAGATCGATATATTGGACAACTATATTCGGACATCGGAAAGGTTCCGAGTGATTCGGGTATTTTCGGGAGTACCGGGGAGTTACGGGAATTCGTATTGGGCCTTAATGGGCCATACGGGAAAGGAGAGAAATAGCTCAAAGGGTGGATGCACCCCTCCCCATTGGCTAGTCCGAATTGGACTAGGGAGGGGGGCGCCCCCTTCCTTCCTTCTCCTTTTCCCTTCCCTTTCCTTCCCTCCTACTCCTACTACTTGGAAGGGCTCCTAGTTCTACTAGGAAAGGGGGAATCCTACTCCCGGTGGGAGTTGGACTCCCCTAGGCCGCGCCATAGAGAGGGCCGGCCCTCCCCTCCTACACTCCTTTATATATGGGGGCAGGGGGCACCCCATAGACACACAAGTTGATCTTCGTGATCGTTCCTTAGCCGTGTGCGGTGCCCCCCTCCACCATATTCCACCTCGGTCGTATCGTTGCGGTGCTTAGGCGAAGCCCTGCGTCGGTAGAACATCATCATCATCACCACGCCGTCGTGCTGACAGAACTCATCCCCGACACCCTGCTGGATCGGTGTCCGGGGATCGTCATCGAGCTGAACGTGTGCTAGAACTCAGAGGTGTCGTAGTTTCGGTGCTTGGATCGGTCGGATCGGGTAGACGTACGACTACTTCCTCTACATTGCGTCAACGCTTCCGCTTCGGTGTACGAGGGTACATAGACAACACTCTCCCCTCTCGTTGCTATGCATCACCATGATCTTGCGTGTGCGTAGGAATTTTTTTGAAATTACTACGTTCCCCAGCAGTGGCATCCGAGCCTAGGTTTTATGCGTTGATGTTATATGCACGAGTAGAACACAAGTGAGTTGTGGGCGATATAAGTCATACTGCTTACCAGCATGTCATACTTTGGTTCGGCGGTATTGTTGGATGAAGCGGCCCGGACCGACATTACGCGTACGCTTACGCGAGACTGGTTTTACCGCTGTGCTTTGCACACAGGTGACTAGCGGGTGTCAGTTTTCTCCAACTTTAGTTGAACCGAGTGTGGCTACGCCCGGTCCTTGCGAAGGTTAAAACAGCACCAACTTGACAAACTATCGTTGTGGTTTTGATGCGTAGGTAAGAACGGTTCTTGCTAAGCCCGTAGCAGTCACGTAAAACTTGCAACAACAAAGTAGAGGACGTCTAACTTGTTTTTGCATTGCATGCCGTGATGTGATATGGTCAAGACGTGATGAGATATAAGTTGTTGTATGAGATGATCGTGTTTTGTTGAAGTTATCAGCAACTGGCAGAAGCCTTATGGTTGTCTCTTTATTGCATAAGATGCAAGCGCCAAATAATTGCTTTACTTTATCGCTATGCGATAGCAATAGTTGCAAGAGCAATAGTTGGCGAGACGACCATGTGACGACACGTTGATATAGATCAAGATGATGGAGATCATGGTGTCATGCCGGTGACGATGGAAATCATGACGATGCTTTGGAGATGGAGATCAAAGGCACAAGATGATGATGGCCATATCATGTCACATATTTTGATTGCATGTGATGTTTATCTTTTATACATCTTATTTTGCTTAGTTCGGCGGTAGCTTTATAAGATGATCTCTCACTAAATTATCAAGGTATAAGTGTTCTCCCGAGTATGCACCGCTGTGAAAGTTCTTCGTCTTTGAGACACCACGTGATGATCGGGTGTGATAGGCTCTACGCTCAAATACAACGGTGCAAAACAGTTGCACACGCGAATACTCAGGTTAAACTTGACGAGCCTAGCATATAATGATATGGCCTCGTAACACGGAGACCGAACGGTCGAGCGTGAATCATATAGTAGATATGATCAACATAGTGATGTTCACCATTGAAACTACTCCATCTCACGTGATGATCGGACATGGTTTAGTTGATATGGATCACGTGATCACTTAGAAGATTAGAGGGATGTCTATCTAAGTGGGAGTTCTTAAGTAATATGATTAATTGAACTTAAATTTATCATGAACTTAGTCCTGGTAGTATTAGCATATCTATGTTGTAGATCAATAGCTCGCGTTTAGCTCCCCTGTTTTATTTTTTATATGTTCCTAGAGAAAACTAAGTTGAAAAATGTTAGTAGCAATGATGCGGATTGGATCCGTGATCTGAGGTTTATCCTCATTGATGCACAGAAAAATTATGTCCTTGATGCACCGCTAGGTGACAGACCTATTGCAGGAGCAGATGCAGACGTTATGAACGTTTGGCTAGCTCAATATGATGACTACTTGATAGTTTAGTGCACCATCCTTAACGGCTTAGAACCGGGACTTCAAAGACGTTTTGAACGTCATGGACCATATGAGATGTTCCAGGAGTTGAAGTTAATATTTCAAGCAAATACCCGAGTTGAGAGATATGAAGTCTCCAACAAGTTCTATAGCTAAAAGATGGAGGAGAATAGCTCAAGCAGTGAGCATGTGCTCAGATTGTCTGGGTACTACAATCGCTTGAATCAAGTGGGAGTTAATCTTCCAGATAAGATAGTGATTGACAAAATTCTCTAGTCACCATCACCAAGTTAGTAGAACTTCATGATGAACTATAATATGCAAGGGATAACGGAAACGATTCCCAAGCTCTTCGTGATGCTAAAATCGACGAAGGTAGAAATCAAGAAAAACATCAAGTGTTGATAGTTGACAAGACCACTAGTTTCAAGAAAAGGGCAAAGGGAAGAAGGGGAACTTCAAGAAGAACGGCAAGCAAGTTGCTGCTCAAGTGAAGAAGCCCAAGTATGGACCTAAGCCTGAGACTGAGTGCTTCTACTGCAAAGGGACTGGTCACTAGAAGCGGAACTGCCCCAAGTATTTGGCGGATAAGAAGGATGGCAAAGTGAACAAAGGTATATTTGATATACAGATTATTGATGTGTATTTTACTAGTGTTCGTAGCAACCCCTCGGTATTTGATACTGGTTCAGTTGCTAAGAGTAGTAACTCAAACGGAGTTGCAGAATGAACAGAGACTAGTTAAGGGTGAAGTAACGATGTGTGTTGGAAGTGGTTCCAAGATTGATATGATCATCATCGCACACTCCCTATACTTTCGGATTAATGTTGAACCTAAATAAGTGTTATTTGGTGTTTGCGTTGAGCATGAATATGATTTGATCATGTTTATTGCAATACGGTTATTCATTTGAGTAAGAGAATAAATTGTTGTTCTATTTACATGAATAAAACCTTATATGGTTACACACCCAATGAAAATGGTTCGTTGGATCTCGATCGTAGTGATACACATATTCATAATATTAAAACCAAAAGATGCAAAGTTAATAATGATAGTGCAACTTGTTTGTGGCACTCGCCGCTAGGTCATATTGGTGTAAAGCGCATGAAGAAACTCCATGCTAATGGACTTTTGGAATCACTTGATTATGAATCACTTGATGCTTATGAACCATGCCTCATGGGCAAGATGACTAAGACTCGTTCTCCGAACAATGGAGCGAGCAACAGATTTGTTGGAAATCATACATCTTGATGTATGTGGTCCGATGAATATTAAGGCTTATGACAAGTATCATTATTTTCGACCTTCATAGATGATTTGAGCAGATATGGGTATATCTACTTAATGAAGCATAAGTCTGAAACATTTGAAAAGTTCAAAGAATTTCAGAGAGAAGTTGAAAATCATCATGACAAGAAAATAAAGTTTCTACGATCTGATCGTGGAGAAGAGTATTTGAGTTACGAGTTTGGTCTTCAGTTAAAACAATGTGAAATAGTTTCACTACTCACGCCACCTGGAACACCACAGCATAATGGTGTGTCCGAACGTCATAACCGTACTTTATTGGATATAGTGCAATCTATGATGTTTCTTTCCGATTTACCACTATCTTTTTGGGGCTATGCATTAAAGACAGCTGCATTCACGTTAAAAAGGGCACCATCTAAGTCCGTTGAGACGACACAATCCGAACTGTGGTTTGGCAAGAAACCAAAGTTGTCGTTTCTTAAAGTTTGGGGTTGTGATGCTTATATGAAAAGTTTCATCCTGATAAGCTCAAACCCAAATCCGAGAAATATGTCTTCATAGGATACCCAAAGGAGACTGTTGGGTACACCTTCTATCACAGATCCGAAGGCAAGACATTCGTTGCTAAGAATGGATCCTTTCTAGAGAAGGAGTTTCTCTCGAAAGAAGTGAGTGGGAGGAAAGTGGAACTTGATAAGGTAATCGTACTGCTCCCTTATTGAAAGTAGTTCATCACGAAATCTGTTCTGTGACTACTACACCAATTAGTGAGGAAGCTAATGATGATGATCATGTAACTTCAGATCAAGTTACTACCGAATCTCGTAGGTAAACCAGAGTGAGATCCGCACCAGAGTGGTACGGTAATCCTATTCTGGAAGTCATGTTACTGGACCATGATGAAATTGCGAACTATGAGGAAGCGATGATGAGCCCAGATTCCGCGAAATGGTTTGAGGCCATGAAATCTGAGATGGGATCCATATATGAGAACAAAGTATGGACTTTGGTTGACTTCCCGATGATCGGCAAGCCATAGAAAATAAATGGATCTTCAAGAGGAAGACGGACGCGATAGTAGTGTTACTATCTACAAAGCTAGAATTGTCGCAAAAGGTTTTCGACAAGTTCAAGGTGTTGACTACGATGAGAGTTTCTCACTCGTATCTATGCTTAAGTCTGTCCGAATCATGTTAGCAATTGCCGCATTTTATGAAATCTGGCAAATGGATAAACAAAACTGCATTCCTTAATGTATTTATTAAAGAAGAGTTGTATATGATGCAACCGTAAGGTTTTGTAAATCCTAAAGGTGCTAACAAAATATGCAAGCTCCAGCGATCCATCTATGGACTGGTGCAAGCATCTCGGAGTTGGAATATACGCTTTGATAAGTTGATCAAAGCATATAGTTTCATACAGACATGCGGTGAAGCCTGTATTTACAAGAAAGTGAGTGGGAGCACTACAGCATTTCTGATAAGTATATGTGAATGACATATTGTTGATCTGAAATAATGTAGAATTATTCTGCAAAGCATAAAGGAGTGTTTGAAAGGAGTTTTTCAAAGAAAAACCTCGATGAAGCTGCTTACATATTGAGCATCAAGATCTATAGAGATAGATCAAGACGCTTGATAAGTTTTTTCAATGAGTACATACCTTGACAAGATTTTGAAGTAGTTCAAAATGGAACAATCAAAGAAAGAGTTCTTGCCTGTGTTACAAGGTGTGAAATTGAGTAAGACTCAAAACTCGACCACGACAGAAGATAGAAAGAGAATGAAAGTCATTCCCTATGCCTTGGCTATAGGTTCTATAAAGTATGCCATGCTGTGTACCAGATCTATTGTATACCCTACACTGATTTTGGCAAGGGAGTACAATAGTGATCTAGGAGTAGATCACTGGACAGCGGTCAAAATTATCCTTAGTGGAATAAGGATATGTTTCTCGATTATGGAAGTGACAAAAGGTTCGTCGTAAAGGGTTAAGTCGATGCAAGTTTTGACACTGATCTAGATTACTCTAAGTCTCAATCTGGATACATATCGAAATTGGGAGCAATTAGCTAGAGTAGCTCCGTGCAGAGCATTGTTAACATACAAATTTGCAAAATACATACGGATCTGAATGTGGAAGACCCGTTGACTAAACTTCTCTCACAAACAAAACATGATCACACCTTAGTACTCTTTGGGTGTTAATCACATAGCGATGTGAACTAGATTATTGACTCTAGTAAACCCTTTGGGTGTTGGTCACATGATGATGTGAACTATGGGTGTTAATCACATGGTGATGTGAACTATTGGTGTTAAATCACATGGCGATGTGAACTAGATTATTGACTCTAGTGCAAGTGGGAGACTGAAGGAAATATGCCCTAGAGGCAATAATAAAGTTATTATTTATTTCCTTATTTCATGATAAATGTTTATTATTCATGCTAGAATTGTATTAACCGGAAACATAATACATGAGTGAATACATAGACAAACAGAGTGTCACTAGTATGCCTCTACTTGACTAGCTCGTTGATCAAAGATGGTTAAGTTTCCTAGCCATAGACATGAGTTGTCATTTGATTAACGGGATCACATCATTAGGAGAATGATGTGATTGACATGACCCATTCCGTTAGCTTAGCAATCGATCGTTTAAGTATGTTGCTATTGCTTTCTTCATGACTTATACATGTTCCTATGACTATGAGATTATGCAACTCCCGTTTACCGGAGGAACACTTTGTGTGCTACCAAACGTCACAACGTAAATGGGTGATTATAAAGGTTCTCTACAGGTGTCTCCGAAGGTACTTGTTGAGTTGGCGTATTTCGAGATTAGGATTTGTCACTCCGATTGTCGGAGAGGTATCTCTGGGCCCTCTCGGTAATGCACATCACTTAAGCCTTGCAAGCATTGAAACTAATGAGTTAGTTGCGGGATGATGTATTACGGAACGAGTAAAAAGACTTGCCGGTAACGAGATTGAACTAGGTATTGAGATACCGACGATCGAATCTCGGGCAAGTAACATACCGATGACAAAGGGAACAACGTATGTTGTTATGCGGTCTGACCGATAAAGATCTTCGTAGAATATGTGGGAGCCAATATGAGCATCCAGGTTCCGCTATTGGTTATTGACCGGAGACGTGTCTTGGTCATGTCTACGTAGTTCTCGAACCCGTAGGGTCTGCACGCTTAAGGTTTCGATGACAGTTATATTATGAGTTTATGAGTTTTGATGTACCGAAGGAGTTCGGAGTCCCGGATGAGATCTGGGACATGACGAGGAGTCTCGAAATGGTCGAGACATAAAGATCGATATATTGGACAACTATATTCGGACATCGGAAAGGTTCCGAGTGATTCGGGTATTTTCGGGAGTACCGGGGAGTTACGGGAATTCGTATTGGGCCTTAATGGGCCATACGGGAAAGGAGAGAAAGGCCTCAAAGGGTGGACGCACCCCTCCCCATTGGCTAGTCCGAATTGGACTAGGGAGGGGGGGCGCCCCCTTCCTTCCTTCTCCTTTTCCCTTCCCTTTCCTTCCCTCCTACTCCTACTACTTGGAAGGGCTCCTAGTTCTACTAGGAAAGGGGGAATCCTACTCCCGGTGGGAGTTGGACTCCCCTAGGGCGTGCCATAGAGAGGGCCGGCCCTCCCCTCCTCCACTCCTTTATATACGGGGGCAGGGGGCACCCCATGGACACACAAGTTGATCTTCGTGATCGTTCCTTAGCCGTGTGCGGTGCCCCCCTCCACCATATTCCACTTCGGTCGTATCGTTGCGGTGCTTAGGCGAAGCCCTGCGTCGGTAGAACATCATCATCGTCACCACGTCGTCGTGCTGACAGAACTCATCCCCGACACCCTGCTGGATTGGAGTCCCGGGATCGTCATCGAGCTGAACGTGTGCTAGAACTCGGAGGTGCCGTAGTTCCGGTGCTTGGATCGGTCGGATCGGGAAGACGTACGACTACTTCCTCTGCATTGCGTCAATGCTTCCGCTTCGGTCTACGAGGGTACGTAGACAACACCCTCCCCTCTCGTTGCTATGCATCACCATGATCTTGCGTGTGCGTAGGAATTTTTTTGAAATTACTACGTTCCCCAACATCGGCGCGGCGTGGTCAACGTGGTCAAGGAACGACTTCCATCGGACGTGGACTGTACGTGGAGAGGCTGACAGCTGGGTCCACGGTAGCCGCAAGGAAGTGCCTCCTTATTACGCGCAAAATAATTATTCCTCCACCTGACAGCGAGGACAATCGGACGGGCCATCGTATTTCGTGAAAAAAATGATTCGCCCCTAACTGCTGGGACCCACGAGCTACATCTTCGCACGCAAGGAAGTGCGTCTGAAAAAAAACAATTCGCCCCCCTGACTGCTGGGACCCACCAGCTACATCTTCGCACGCAAGGAAGTGCGTCCGAAAAAACGATTCGCCCCGATTGCTGGGACCCACCAGCTACACCTTCGCACGCAAGGAAGTGCGCCCAGGGAAAAAAACGATTCGCTTCGACTGCTGGGACCCAGCTGCTACACCTTCGCACGCAAGGAAGTGCGTCCGGGCAAAAAAAAACGATTAGCCCCCCTGACTTCTGGGACCCACCAGCTACATCTTCACAGGCAAGGAAGTGCCTGACAGTCGGGACCCACCTGGTCGAAGCGTACGTAGCGTTGTCATTCTGGTCGCGAACGTGTACGTACATATATACTGGTGGATGTAGAGGCATGCACGTGTCGTACTAGAGGCGCGCACGTAGCATGTACACGTACGTATAGCGGCTAGGGTGCAATAAAGAAAATACGGCCACATATGTGTATATACGGGCGGGGTCTCGAACGCCTACTCGCCCATACGTACGGCGAGGGCTCGTGTACATGGCTGGGTCGGAACGGAGAAACAGTGTCAACGTCGTGTTCATGGGGAGGCAACGGAATGTGTCGTGTTCATGGGGAGGCAACGGAATGTGTCGTGTTCATCGGGAGGCAACAGAACGCGTGGGAGCCAACCGGCTGGGTCGGAACGGAATGCGTGGTCGTGTTCATCGGGAGGGCTCGTACGGAACAGGCGATGGAAACGAGGCCTGGCGTACCGCAGAACGGAGGAAACCGACCTCCTACGGTCGAAACGGGGGTCATGTTGATCAGGAGGGGTGTGGCGTATCGCAAAACGGAGGAAACAGACCTCCTACGATCGAAACGGGGGTCCTGTTGATCAGGATGGGTGTGGCGTACCACAAAACGGATGAAACGGACCTCCTACGATCGAAACGGGGGTCCTGTTGATAGGGAGGGGTGTGGCGTACCGCAAAACGGACGAAACAGACCTCCTACGGTCGAAACGGGGGTCCTGTTCATCGGGAGGGGTGTGGCGTACCGCAAAACGGGACTCCACGGGATACTGTTCATCTCCAACGTCGACCTCCTCCAGCCTCCACGGGGTACCGTCGACCTCCTCCAGCCTCCACGGGCTCCTGTTCATCCATCCTCCACCGCGCCTACTCCACCGACTACTGTTCAACCACCCCTCTACCGTCTACTATTCATCCAGCCCTCCCACCACGGGGTCCTGTTCAACCACCCCTCCACGGGCACCCCTCCACCGTCTACTGTTCATCAAGCCCTCCACACCACGGGGTCCTGTTCATCCAGAGGCAACGCCACCGCTCACTGTTCATCCAAAACCCCCCGCAACGATCACTGTTCATCCCAGAGGCAGCATCGATCGGCTTCAGATTAGCAGCATGAGCGAAGAATCGCCGATCGGGTTCGATTAATAGCCATCGATCGATCGCTCGGTTCGATAACGCCAGAGCCCAAAGTCAATCGCCGGGTTCGCTAGAGCCCAATGCCTCGCTTCGGGTTCGATTAGAGCCAACGCCGCCACACGCCACAGACGTCACGTGTCGAGAAAGCGTGCATCGCCGCCCCGACCTCCCACCGTAACCGGAACTCCCGAAATTTTCCTCGCCCTCGCTTCTACCATGGTTTTTCCGTCATGGATGGCCCAAAGAATGTCATGCAGCTGCGTCTCCGGCCCGCCCAGGACAAAAAGCCCATTTTCTGTCATGATTTTTTGTCATAGAAGTAGGAGCCCACCACATCTATGATGATACCGGGTTTTGTCACAATTATCGTCATAGAAGTGTCATATGTATGACAGAATTTTTTTTCGTTCGACCCAAAATGTCACGAATGTGTCTTTTTTTTGTAGTGAAAGCTATGCTCTTCATACCCACAACGTAGTTTTATTTCTTGTTTCTAGATGGAAGCAAATGTTCGGTGCACGTAGAGTCATATCAGTGAAAGATAGGACTTGAGAGAATATTTATCTTACCTTTAGCTCCTTGTGGGTTCGACACTCCATACTTATCACTTCCACCTTTGCAAATTGCTATGATTATTCCTTGCACTTGGGTTTATCACTTCTTCCCTCTAACCTATAAATACTAGAGGATTTGGACCTTTTGAACATACAAGTTTTGGAGCCTCCTCTAGTTCTTCTAGTACTAGTTCTAGTTGGTCCTAGGTGACTAATCAGAGCTAGGCTAATCCTCTTGCCCTCGTAATTAGAAGCCCTGTATGGTTCTAATGTCATCCCTCTAATTCTTCGGTGATGATTAGCTCTGGACGGCGAAGCACTGCCCTATCATGAAGGTTGCACGCTCGTAACCAAGTGGAGAGGTCGTGCTTTCAGTCTTTGATTCGAGGTACTGTTCATGGGAGGTACGAGGGATCATTCATCGACTGTTTGAGGGAACCCAAGTACGATCTGCACCGACACGTTCTTCTTCCGCTGCAACTCGGTGACGGTAGCGATCGTGATCCCAACCCGTTATGCATCTTCATATTGATCTTGGGTGATCATATGTATGATTTTTTTTTCTACTATGTTTCCCAACAGTCCTGGATAAGAGGGTACTCACCATGTCATCTCTTAGTCAGGAGGGTCTGACCGAGGACCCCCGTGGTGGTTCATTAACGAGCCACTTGGAGAGGCCCATGACGCATACAAGGGAGATTCCACAAGACTTGGTGCACAAGACAAGGACTCCTATAAACCTAGGCCTTCAGTGCATTATATAAACCGAGGTTAGACTAGTCAATAGATGAAATCATGTTCATTAGAATCTTATACAATGATCTCGTGGTAGATACGTGCTCTATGCTATACCCCATACCAATACAATCAAAAGCAGGACATAGTGTATTATCTCTCAGAGAGAGAGAGCCCGAACCTGGATAAATTCCTATGTCCTTGTTACCATCGCTCCAAGATTCCTAGCTTAGGACCCCTACCTTGAGATATGCCAGAATCGAGTCAGACATATAGGGTAGGGGATCTTGTAGCCTCGAGGAGGAAAAATAACCTCTCTCTCTCTCTCTCTCTCTCTCTCTCTCTCTCTCTCTCTCTCTCTCTCTCTCTCTCTCTCTCTCTCTCTCTCTCTCTCTCTCTCTTAGGTTCAATGTTTTCTCATAATTCTCAATGCCCTCTCTCAGTGTGGACGCAAATACTTTAACACTCACGTGGCACGAAGGCTACAACCCACCAACCCCGAGTGCTCTTGGTCCCACATGACAGTCAAACTTGCAACGCACACACTACTCCGCTCGCGTCGTTGATCCCATAGACACCTCTTCACTAACGGGTGGGGTCGCCCTATTGGTTGTGATACATGGTCTGTCTATAATTCAACAGGCTGTGAGCATGACACAACAATTATTTCTTTTTTGGTTACGTGTTTTGTTTTGAGGCGCTAGGTTGCCACTCCCTAGTTCTGGAACAAGAAAGTAATGGCTGCACTCAACTTTGGTGCATCCACATAGTGAACAATATTTTTTTAAATAATAAAAATTATCAAACTTCGTGTATGTGATTATGAGAAAATGTTTTAGAATCTTACAAAGTATGGTCACCAAAAAATATCAAATGATCTCCATACAAAACGAAATACAAATGATGCTCTGCACCCAAGTTACTGTTCACATGTTTTTAGCACAATTTTTTTTTCTAGAGAGCTCCTCGGATGTCATTTCGCAGCCAAATTTTGCAAGCACCTAAAACATTTGGTCATAATCACATCCACAAAGTTTCAGGTTTTCTTGAAATGTTTTGCTAAGTTTTTTATCGTGGGTGCACTAGGGGTGCAATGTCCCTGTGTGCACAAAAACAACATTCTTCGAGGACTTAGGACGCGCCACATGAAAAACATTTAGTATGTAGCATGAGAAGAAACGAGGGGACTCTCCTCTAAGAAAGCAACTATTGCAAGAGATGTAGTGTAGTGAAAACATCCATTAGGGCCTCTCCAAGGCAGACCCTCAAACCGCCTGCATACGTCAGGAACGCACGGTCCAGACCATTAAATCCATCCAACTCAGCTCAGTATCGGTCCCCCAAGCGATCCGAATGTACCTTTTCCGATAAACCTAGGACAAACACGCGGGGGGGGGGGGGTCTTTGGGAGTCCGCAGCGAGACACATAGGACTCCAAAAGCCCTGGCCCATCCAGAACCCTTCCCGAATCCCATGCCTCCATCCTCCCTATTTTCTCTCCTTCCTTCTTTCTCTCTTGCCTTGTGACCACGAGGTTACGGGTTCGAATCCTGGAAAGAGCCTCTTGCATAAATATAGAGAAAGTTGTCTATAATTGACCCAAAGTGGTCGGGCCCTTCCCCGGACCCTGCTCAACCGGGCTGCTTTTTTTTTCTCTCTTGCCTTCGCCGCCGCTCCACCACCCTGGCCACTATGCAACACCCCTGCCGAAACTCTATGTCTCGGCCACTGAGGGAGTCCTGGATTAGGGCGTCCACGGGCGTCTGGGCTATGTGACGTGGGCCGGACTGTTGGGCCGTGAAGATACAAGATAGAAGGCTTTCCCCCGTCTCCAGATGGGACTCTCCTTTGCGTGGATGGCAAGCTTTGCGTTCGGATACGAAGATTCCTTTCTCTGTAAACCGACTCTATAAAACCCTAGGCCCCCCCGGTGTCTATATAAACCGGAGGGTTTAGTCCGTAGAGGCAATCACAATCATATAGGCTAGACATCTAGGGTTTAGCCATTACGTTCTCGAGGTAGATCAACTCTTGTAACCCCTATACTCATCAAAGTCAATCAAGCAGGAAGTAGGGTATTACCTCCATTAAGAGGGCCCGAACCTGGGTAAACATCGTGTCCCCCGCGTCCTGTTACCTTCGATCCTCAGACGCACTGTTCGAGACCCCCTACCCGAGATCGACCGGTTTTTACACCGACATTGGTGCTTTCATTGAGAGTTCCTTTGTGTTCTTGATAGAAGGTTCAATGGCTCATTCGATCATCTACAATAATGTTGTTTCAGGGGAGACTTCCTGCCCCGGCCAAATCTTTGTATTCGACGGCTTCGCACTGCGTGCCAACTCGATTGGCCACTTGGAGCAGATCGACAGCTACGCCCCTGGTCATCAGATCAGTTTCGGGAACCTAAATTATGTCGCCGATATCCGAGGAGACTTGATCCTCGAAGGATTCGCGGCTCCGACCACCGCTCTGGCCTTAGATCCAGAGCAGACTACCAGGTCCGAAGACGGGAGTTTAGAGCCTGCTGGACTCCCAGCAATTATGGAACTTGCTACCGGAGATCTGGAGGCGGACGGCGTCATCGGCAAGCCCAAAGACGAACTGAGCTCCCCTGATCGCTAAAGTGCCGAACTCTCCCTCGGACTCTAAATCTAGGTTTGCGTCGAGCGGGCGCGGCCAGGAGGCTCTCGCCCCGGTAAGCCCTGCAGACCGTCGCTTTTCTGTCCAAACCTCGCTCCTAAACGAGGCTACGGACTTAATGTGATCACTCGCCATTACGGAAGAATCGCTTCCGAATTATGCCCATCCCGGACTAGGGGCTGAGAGCGGGGAATTTTACGTCCCACCCACCACCCACTTCATAGCCGTTGTCGAAGATCTAACCGACATACTGGATTACGCCTACGAAGACATCGACGGTATGGACGATGATGCCAGAGACGAACAAGGCCAAGACCCTCCATTTACCGGACGATGGACGGCCTCCTATGATGTGTAGATGGTGGACACACCCAAAGAGGATGGCGATGACGGCAAGGAGGATCCGGTTGAGGACAAGCCTGCTGAAGAACCTCCGAAGCATCGACGTCAGCGGCGCCGCTCGAAATCGCGTCGCGACAAAGACAGCAATACCGGCACCGGAGACAATAATACTCCGGAGCATGCCGAAGACCCTGAAGCCCCTGTCGAGCCAACGTCCGAACAGGACGATTGGGAGGATGGGCAAGTTAACCCCGACGACCCTGTCGTGAATGAGGACTCAGAGGATAATAACTACCTACCGATCTTCGAAGAGGATGTGAGCCTCAGCGACGAAGACTTCATCATGTCGGAGGAACCCCTCAAACAAGAGCGCTTTAAGCGCCGGCTAATCACCACTACAAGAAGCCTGAAAAAGAAGCAGCAGCAGCTTCAAGCTGATCAGGATTTACTCAATGACAGATGGACTAATGTCTTGGCACCTGAGGAATACAGCCTCGAACGCCCAACTAAGAGTTACCCGAAGCACAAGCTACTACCACAATTCACGACGAGGCCCTTGAGCCAATACCGCCAAAGCACAAAACTACTGACGAGCCCGACCGACAACCACGTGGACGGGACAGACCGGCTACTCATTCCGAACACCAGCCTGCGCCACCCCGCCGTCGAGGCAAGGAGGCAACGGCCCCGAGCTATACCTACGACCTATGCAAGGACCTGGACAATAGAGCCGGCTCAGACAAGATCAATCTATGGGTCGAGGGGGCGTGCTCCGACGCGAGATGACGGCAACCAGGCCTGGCGTGACAGGCACAACCTCACCCGAGCCGAAAACCGCATTCGAACTTCATCCGAATTGCGCTGCGACATCGCTCAATATAGAGTGCTCAACCGCAACAGGGCTCGTGGCCATTTGACACTGATGCCCGACTACTTTGCCCCCGATGGACTCTTTGTTAACCATTTGTGCGGACGTTTTCGGATGCACAAGATTGTCTTCGATCATTTGTACCATGGCGTCCGGTCCTATGATGACTACTTCATCTTGAAGAAGGACGTTGTGGGAGCGATTGGGTTCTCTGGTTACCAGAAGTGCACAGCCGCACTCCGGATACTTGCATATGGCACGACCGCTGATTCGTGGGATGAGTAACTACAGATGTTTGAGAGCACATGCGGAGATGCCATGGTCAGGTTTGCAACTATTGTGGTCGAGCTGTTTGGACCTCGGTAGCTGAGAGAACCAACTGCGGCAGACACTGAGAGGCTCTTGTCAATCTCAGAAACAAGAGGGTGGCCAGGTTTGCTTAGATCTCTTAACTGCATGCATTGAAAATGGAAGAATTGCCTGAAGGCTTTCCAAGGGAAATATCTTGGCATGTTAAGAAGCCTGCCATCATTCTTGAAGCTGTTGTATCACATGATCTTTAGATTTGATATGCTTTCTTTCGCATGGCCGGGTCTCACAATGACATCGATGTGCTACAGCGATCACCGTTGTTTGAGAGGCTGACTGAAGGAAAAGCTCCTCCTTGCCACTATACTATCAATGGACATGAGTACAACATGAACTACTATATGGTTGACAGTATCTATTCTTCGTGGGCTACCTTTGTCAGCACCATCTCAAACCCAGTTGGCCAAAGAAAGTCTCACTTTGCCCAAATACAAGAAGCAGCTAGAAAGGATGTCGAGAGGGCATTTGAAGTTCTGCAGGCCTGTTTTGCGGTTGTTCATGGACCTGCTAAACAATGGGATCCAGAGACCTTGTGGGAGGTGATGACATGTTGTGTGATCATGCACAACATGATCTTCGAGGATGATGATGTGGATGCTGCCATAGCTCTAGAATTTGAAAACATGGTGATCTTACTGAACTTCTAGACCAAAAGCTAGTCACGTTTGAATAGTTTATTTAAATGCATCAATAAATTTGGCATCGACCAACTCACGAGAAGCTCAAGGAAAATCTGATTGAGCATATGTGGGCGGTCAAAGGGGACAATAATATTGGAATGTAAGGTTTGAACTTTTTAAAATTTAAACTACTGCTCCATGCGGCTATTTGAACGTCTGAACCCTATGTATGCGGCTATTTGAACGTCCAGACTCTTAAAAAGAAATTAGGGAGGCCAGATCTATGCGGGCAATGTTGGATGGCCGTGGACAGGTCCTCCTATCCACAAACGGATGCGGAAGAAAATTTATGCGTCGCCATTTTGAGCTGCCCCTTACAACCATGTTCACGATGCACAGGCGCAGCCGTAGAGCATTGTAGTACTATCAAAACTGCGAACTTCCGCATGGTGCAAGCTTTGTTAAGAACCCGTCCGTACGATGCCTGGGTAGAAGTGCAAGTTACCAGCCGAACGAGAGTCTCCGTGCGCGAGTTGAGAGCGACCGAGCGATGACGCCCTGTCGCCCTCCCGGCCACTGCTCCGGCGTCGTATCTCTGACGAGACATTTGTGTGGAGGTAGGTCGGCCAACGGCGAGACGAGGATATGTCTATTTTTTTTCTATACAAGAGATATAGATATATCTATATGGGTGTGTTTGGTTGTAGTTCTCTACAGTACCCGCATTGCATGTCCATCTCCAGCCAGTCTGGTTCTTCATATGCAGCCTCATATGCAGCAGACGCAACCTGTTTGGTTGCCTGCATCGCATGAAAGGGCACTTACCCCCCCTGCTGTTTGGTTGCTGTTTTTGTGCTTAGGGTGTGAGCAGATGCAAACTTCAGCTGTTTGGTTGGAAACAGTGTTTGTGTTCTGCTCACCCCATTCAAATGTGGTGGCCTTACCACCACATGATGAGCACAACAGCAAGCATAACTGACAGCAGATCAAAGTGGCAAGCACTGACAGCAAACAAAACAAGCAACCAAATGAGATCAAACACAGCAAGCAACAGAAATGACAGCAAACTACTTACATTAACAGTAGGGGCATCCTCCTTCCCTGCTCCATGCCAGGGTGCTACTCCTGGCCAAAATATTAACAAGTTCACAACACAAGTACCATAAGTTCTAGCCACAGTACCATAAGTTCTAGCCACTTACAATAACAAGTTGAACACTAACACCTAAGTTAACTACATTGCATGCTCAATGTCACCAACGCAGTTGTGCCTGTTGCAATGAAACCTACACATGATCGAGGAGTTGTGGTGGTAGATTTGGACCTTCAGGCCGAGTCCTGAGATGCGCACAATGAGGAGGTCGTCGGGGACGATCCGGTGGCGGCGGCAGAAGTAGTTCCAGCCCCGGCCAAGCACCATGTGCCCTCAAAGTTCTGGACCTGCACCCAGAACTCGCACCGCTTGTTCGCCGACAGCCTGACCACGCGCGGGAGCCGCTTGATGACCAACCACTCGTTCATCACCTCCACGAACTTGCGAGGGATGACGAGCATGGCGAGGTCTGGTAGAAGCGCAGCGGCTCCCTGGCCTCCTCCTCGTGGCCGGTCCTCGGAGATCGTCCCCTTGAACGACGCAAGCTCATGAAGGCGACCCTGCCAGAAGGTCCACCCTCTTCAGCCACCTGTTCATGGGGATGACATCCTCGGCGCCCTCAGCTCCGGCCACCACGTCCCAGTCACTCTTCAATATCTTGTCAGGTAAGATGACAAGTATTAGAGGTGCTTGCAAAATGAACAACCACTGATCAGTGGCATTAGCTCCTCTGCAAATGCCACTGATCAGTTGCACTAGCACTACAGCAAATGGCACTGATCAGAGACATTTCCCCAAGAGCAAATGCCACTGATCAGTGCACAAACTCTTTGCCAAATGCCACTTATTAATGGCACTTGCTCTTGGGCAAATGCCACTGATCAGTGCCATTTCCTCAAGAGCAAGTGCCACTGATCAGGGGACTTGCCCAAGAGCAAGTGGCACTGATCAGTGGTAGTTGCCCATGAGCAAATGCCACTGATCAGTGGCATCTGGTATTCTTCAACTGCCACTCATCAGTGCACTATCCTAAGCATGAAAACATCTAAAAATAGCACCCATGTGCATCCATGCACATTTGGCAGCATCCTAAAATGGACCTACTACATGCACGTATAACAATCTAGGGCATGCAACACAAACCCTAGCTTGAACATGTATGTAGCAACATGAACAGTAACATGAACATGATCCTAGCTTGAACATGAACATGCCATTTGCATGAACACAGATCCTACCAAGACCCTAGCATGAACACAGATCCTAGCAAAGCACACTAGCATTGAGGATTCTAGCATGAACACAGTTCCTAGCATGAAAACAGATCCTAGGAAAGCACTAGCAGAAGAACATTATTCTAGAACACACACTATAGCAAACAAGAACAGATCGGTCGGATTCGATTTGATTGGGATCGCATCGAATCGGATCTACTCGAATTCTATCTAATCCTATCGAATCCACTAAGTACTAGCACGTGCCTAAGAAAGAAACCCCTAATCTACATCTACGAGCAAGCATTGGGGATTCTTTGACTCACCGGAGCTTGCGCAGTCGCAGCGAACCGAGGCCGGGGTGAAAACCCCGGCGGGAAGGAGAGAGGTGGCGGAGCAGAGGAGGAGTCGGCCCTGGTGACGGACGGCGGCATCGGCCCCGTGCTCATGGCCACGCCGGAGGTCGAGGAGGACGACGCGCCGACAGGAGAAAACCCTTGGACGGGGATCAAGAAAACCCCGTGCCCAATGGGGTCCCTAGAAAGCGTCGGCGACGTGGACGGCGTCGGCGCCGAGCCTACGACCACAAGGTCCGGCAACGGCGGCGGAGCAGGAACGGCCGACACCGCATTGGCCGGCCCTCGTGGTGGCCGGCATCAGATGGGGGACGGCGCTCGCAGCGCCGACGCCAGGTCCCTGCCCGAGTTCTGGAGCCCGGCCACCCAGCGCTCTTGGATGTTGGCGATGCGCTGCTCGAGGGGGTCAGAGGACGGCGCGGCGGTGGGCAAGGCGGAGCCATCGGAGGAAAGGAGAGGGAGGGACGGTGAGGCAGAGAGGCGTGCGCGGTGGGAACAGTGCGGGGACGGTGACAGGAGAGTGGGAGGAGAGTTATGAGACGTCCCCTCTGTCTACCACGCTGCGAGAGACATGCAGCCTCCTCGCACACGTGGCCGTGCCGAGCGAGGCTCGCGAGAAACTGCAGTTTCCGCCGGGCCAGGCTAAGACCTGCTTTAAGGTTTGTGCGGGCCGGGCCATGAATCACATGCAGCCCAGCCAACGAAACAGGCCACGCACATCCCGTGCGGGCCTAGTTAGGCTGCATGCGGTCAACCAAACATGCCCATTGTGAACGCGGTTCGCCGTGTCGCGCGAATATGGGCACGATCCGAGTGCGTGCGGGTCAGGAGCCGCTAGGCCTCGCCGTCAGTGGCGAGCCGCGCTTCGGTCGCTACAGTGAACGAATTAGGAGTTTCGATCTGGCGGCCTCCGTCGTCTCACTCTCACGTCACGTGCTAGCTAGTTCCCCGTGTTACTGCAGCCACGTGGGCTCCGTTTCCGTTTAGTCGCGATCCTGTTGCACAATGCAGGTACGTCTTTCATACTACTAAATGTACTCTTGGTCTTGGAGCCTCCTGATCCTAGGTGGATGGATCTTGCTCCTAAGTCTAGCTGTAACTTGACGGCCTACCAAGCAGGCAAGAGCAAGAGAGGACGCCATGCTTTTATTTTGCTCACTTCAAGTAGAAAGGGGGGAGTAACTTTTAGACGTACCACTTTGCAAGGACTTCTACTGGTCGACAGTTAGTACACGCTTACATATATGGGGCAGCAAAGGCATAACGCCAACGGCTTAGACAGCAAACCGCAGACAGTACATGTAGATTTCCATTTCTTGCAACTTTTAGCTGATCACTGGGTCGTCACATCCCCCGTGTCATGTCGGATTGATGCGCCGTCGATTAGTTAGCATCCTCCCTTGCCCGATCCATAGGCAACAGCACCATAAACACCTATTAACAGACTTGGAAATAATTCAGAGCTGTCTAATCTTCAAGACTTGAACCGTGTCGACACTTGAGAGTTAACTGAACTGGATCCCGTTGGATCGTCCTAGAGCGCTCTATGCTGATAAGACCTATCCTTCTTGACAACTGCCATCAATCTCGCTCGAACGGACGGCTTGGCTTTCTTCTCTTCTAAAGCCGCGTTCGTGGACATGATTTGTTGCCAAATCATCGGCCCATCGATCAGGCCAACACTTGTGTGTGGAATTCTGAAATGATGGAGTGAAACTATCTGTGGTCTCTCACCATGCAAGTCCATTATAAAAAGTGTGTGGAAATAGGAAACTGGATTTGGAAGCAGGGGGCTATCATTTCTAAGTGACGTCTGTCGATTGCTGAAAATACTTCCCTAAACAAGACGTCGTTTCCATATTTTTTTTAAACGTGTATTAGACAAAAAAACTACCACATTAGAGGTTAACGTCCCACAGAACTATCATTTTCAAAAAAGTGACTGATAACTATCGAAAATTTAAAATTTTGTGACAAAAAACTACCAAGTCGCGTTGACCGTCGTTTTACCCTGTTTAACAGCTTACCTGACAGGGCTGGCCCACATGGCAGGCCGACGGGTGCCCTAACGGCTAACGGCGGCCTACTCGCGGCCGTTAGTGGCCCAGCCCGGTTGGAACCAGCCAGCCAGGTCAAAACGGCCGACCGACCGGCCGAACCACATCTCTCTCCCCCGAGCTCTCTCCTCTGTATCCCTAGGCGGCGGCGGTAATGGCGGCTGTGGATCCAAACTCCGGCGGTGATTCGTTCGGCAGCCAACCTCCTGACGTTGTTGGGGGCCGCGGCGACCTGTCGAAGGTCGATACCTGGCTAGGTAGCTCTAGCTTTGCGGCGCAACAGCCTGAATCTGAGCCATCCCAGGAGTTGGCGGCGGCTCCACCACCGTCGACGACAAGAAGTGCACCTCGCGGCCGGCGCAAGCTTCCTCGTGCGGGAGGCGGCAGGTACAACATCTCTTCTTCTTTTTCAGTTTTATTGACATTGGTAATTATGATGTATTTTAGGTTAGTTTGCCAGAATGTATGATAACAGAGTAATTGCAAATTGTTAGGAACTTTAACATTGTGTATTATTTATAATAATTCATTCCATTTTTGTCCAGTATTGATGACCCAAAATGGGGAATTTGGTTCCATTTCCAAGCCAGAGATTCTGTGCTTAGAAACATGTACCAGTCAGACATATCATTTGGGACTCTAGTATCTCTTACTAGGAGTGAGGGTTGCTGCCCTGATGATTATATGTACTATGTTAGTGATGATCATAAAGGAATAGAAGGCTTAGAGAAAATATCTTCTGAAGATGATGTGCAGCAGATGTTGCTCCACTCTCTAAATGAAAAGATTGTGAACATAAGAGTTGTGAGAGCAAATGAGCTATGTAATGCAGATGAAAACAGAGAATATTGTTTTGTTGATCATTGCATTAACACCCAACAAAGTTGCACTAAGTTGGTGGATACAAGCATGGACAGAAAGGAAGAGCTTAAGAAAAGTATTCTTCAGAGAGAAGCTGACCTCAATCATTTTGAAGGTGACACTGATGTGTCAGAATTTTTGTCTGAATCAGATGGCAACAATGTAGAACTGCAAGCAGTTTCTTCCTCTGATGATGAAGATAGACCAATGGCACAGAAACTGGAGTCAGTGAGAAATCCTGGTCCAACAATTAGATCACACAATGAGGCTGAGAAAATGGAAAACCCAGATTGGTTGCCTGAAGCTGATGAAAAATGTTTTCCTGGTGATTATGGCATTAGTGATGAATAAGATGAGCCTTAAGGATCCTATAAACTACAAATCGTAGGAAGAGAAGGAATATGAAGTTGAAGGAAATGGTATGGTTCAATTCCAAACTATCAGACCCAAAAGAACAGTTTTGTAAGGGATTGTGCTTCACCAATGTTTACAAGTACAGAGATGCACTTAGGGATTTTCACATTAGGACATTGAGGAACTTTCAATACCATATAAATGCCCCAGATAGGATTATTGTTTGGTGCTCAGAGAGAGCACAGGGATGTGACTTTATATCACTGCCTCTAAGACAACACATGAGAAAAATTTCTGCATCAAGAAGTGTGATATTGTGCACACTTGTGGAGCATGTGTAGAGTCCACAAAGGTTACTACAAAGTGGTTGTCCAGATCAATACAGGAAGCATTGAGAGTAGACATTAGATCTCCAGTAAATGCATTAATTAAAAAGACAAAGACCAAGTTTTTAGTGGATGTGTCAAGGAGTGTGGCATATAGGGCAAGGAGGAAGATTGTTGATGTGGTGCAAGGTGACCACAAGCAGCAGTACTTGAGGTTAAGAGATTATCTTTAGGCTGTTCTTGATACAAACCCTGGGAGCAGGTGTATAGCGACAACATTTGATGATCCAGAAAACCCAGCACCTACTCCTAGATTCAAATATCTTGTCTACTGTTTAGCAGCTTCAAAAGAAGGTTTCCTTAATGGTTGCAGACCATTTATAGGTAATTTTTTAAGATTTAACTGTTCTTAATTAGTGGTTTCCTAGAAGTTCTGTGTTGTAGCTAATTTGTCACTTAATCCAGGTCTTAATGGATGCTTCATCAAGTTAACCACTGGACAACAAATACTTGCAGCCACAGGAAGGGATGGCAACAACAACATCTACCCCATAACTTTTGGTGTGGTTGACAAGGAAGATGGAGACAGTTGGACTTGGTTTTTAACTTAGTTGAGATGTTGCATTGGTAGTGGCAACAAATTTGGAACATACACCATCATATTTGACAAGCAAAAGGTTAGTGTCTAATGCACAAATATGGTTTTAGTACCTGTTGGAATTATTTAAGTTTGATCGTGTGCATTACTAATTTGTTAATGTACAGGGCGTGCTTCAGGCAATAAATGAGGTATTCCTTGATTCGCCTCAAATGTATTGTCTTAGGCACATATATGCAAATTTCCAATCAGCTGGATTTGGAGGGCAGGAACTAAAGAAATGTGTGGACAAGGCCAGCTACTCCTACACAAAACATGGTCATGAATTAGGGATGACAGATTTGAAAGCACAGTGTGAGGAAGCTTGGAAATGCCTCGAAAAGATTGATGCTTCTGCTTGGACTAGGTTTGTTGTGGATCATACTTAAAAAATAGATCTAGTGGTGAACAACCCGAGTGAAGTGTTCAACAAGATGATACTGGATGTTAGGGCTAAGCCTATAAGGACAATGTTTGAAGGGATTAGTACCAAGAAGATGATCAAGAGGCAACAGACTAGAGAGAAGTTACAGATTAGCAGGTGGGCAATCACACCCAACTATGCAGAGATTTTAGAAGAGAACAAGAAATTGCCAAGTATTGCCAGGCTGATAGAGCAGGTCCAACAATATGGCAAGTTACTAATAAAGAAAAACAATATTGTGTTAACATGGAAAAATATACCTGTGATTGCAAGAGATGGGACATGTCAGGAGTACCTTGCAGTCATGCCATATCTGCAATGACAAAACAAAAACTGCATCCTAAGGACTATGTTAGAGAATTTTTCAAGAAGGCATTATATTTTGAGACATACAAAGAAATTGTATACCATGTCCCTGGTCCAGATTGCTGGCCTCAAAAAAGCACACCAGACATTGAGCCTCCTGTTTTTAAAAGAAAAGGCAGGGGAAGAACAAACTGCAAGGAGGAAAGGGGAGTTTGAAGTTCCAGGTCCAAGAGATAGTAGTAGGATGGGGAGTATAACATGTAGTAACTATGGGCTAGAAGGACACAAGTATACAAGTTGCCAGAAGGCTCTGAGGCCTAAGCTTCAGATGAGGAAAAACAAACATCAGGTAATTACATGACTGACAAGTTTTCCTTTTTCCATGGTATTTACCTCACTAAATGTCCTGGTTCTTACATGCAGGAAAACATGGCAGTTCATGCAGATACACCAGTTGCATCTGCTCAAGGCCCTGCTACAACTGGAAGAAGAGCCAATCCTACCATATCAGTCCCTGCTGCAACAGCAAATGGAGCATCACATTTTGCTCCAGGCCCTTCTGCATCAGCACCAGCCCCTGTTGGTACAGCCAGAAGGGGAAGGACTGCAGGTAGAGGGAGAAATCCGGTTTCAGTGCACCAAGAACTGCCACAACTTCCTCACATGGTTTGGCAGGGAAAAAAAGGAAGAGGTATCCAAGCTCCAAATTGAAGGGCTACTTCTATGCAAGTGGTAACTAATGGTAAGTCTGAACTTTCTGAACTTAGTTGTCTGCATGAACTTAGTTGTCTGCATGAGCACTTGTTTGAAGTTGTCTGAAACTGCATGTAGTTGTATGACAGTTTATCTAAGATGGGCTTGTTGCCATGTTATGCTTTATTAATTTGGGCCTGGTACTGGGCTCGGTTATTGGATCTCCCCTCCTCCCCCCAAGACTGCCATTCTGACTACAAAAGACGCAGCAATCATACAACCTCTTTCCCCTAACCCAAAACCTAGTCGCCGGGGAAGCACGCGGACCCTAGTTAGCTAGAGGTGGATCCAGCATTAGGAGAGGTAGTGTATGAGCATGAGGAGGTTGCTAGGGCGGAGAGGGCTGCTACGAGGGCCAATCACAGAGCACAGTTGCTGGAGCGACGACGGAGGCTGGCTGCCAGGATTATGGCAGAATGCAACTCCAACGATGTCAAGCAGTTCAAGGAGGCGTTCCCAGAAGGAACGCACATCAGAGATGACCTTGTCATATTGTGGGTAAGAGACAGGGCAAGCTTCCATCGATTCCAAGTAATAAGGAATTGGTGGACTAGGATGTTGGCTGCGTTCGAAGGAGGGTTAGTTCTCTGCATGTTCAGTGTTTTCTGTTTATTTATGTCTCTGAACTTATTTCATGGTTTATACTGCATTTGCCTGCACGAGCACTTGTCTGAAGTTGTCTGAAACTACACGCGTGTTGTATGTCTCTCAAATTATTGCTATTACTTCTGAATGTTCAGGGCGGCAACTGGAGACGGTGCGGCAACTGAAGTGGCGACTAGAGATGGAGCATGCAACAATGGAGATGGAGCATGCAGCAATGCAGTATTAGTACTATGTTTGCTTAAATCAGTTCGAACTATCTCAGTTTTATGCGTTTTGATGCTTGTTACTGAATGCTTGTTTTATGTCTGAATCTGGTTAAGACCTATGCTATCTAAGCGCTGCTGAATGTTTTTAAATGTTTGGAATCTGGTTTAAGTTTATGAATCTGTGTAAATATTTTGAGAAATCTTTTAATATTTGGTTCCATTCCAACCTAACTTTCCCGATGAGAAATGGCAGCAAATTATCACAAGTTTCAACACACGGAAACTGTGACCATTAACTACAGCACATCTACCACCAGTACAGAGTAGTCAATCCTCACCACTCCTCACTATTACTTCTCCACTGCCACACAACAACTCCCCCACTTAACTCCTCCACTTAACTACTACTCCAACATCTATCCACCTCGCTCCATATCTCCAAGACCCTAGTCACAACTACTCCTCTCCCTGGCTCCAACCATGGCTGGTTCTTCCTCTTCCCCAGACCCATGGCTAAACCCATTCCCAACTGGCAAAGGATGGGTTGCCATGCTTCTTGGTTCAGCACGCGGCTATGAAGAACTCTTCCTAGACTACATAAAGGTTGCGATGAGGTACACCAACGTTTTGGGCTGGTAGATGCAGCAGAGAAAGTGAGGAAGAAGGCGACTAGTGAGGAGAAGCAGCGCATGGAGCAGTGCTATGGAAACACAGGTAAGGTGGTCATGCCCATCGACATGCTCCTATGGGCAATGAAGGAGGCCGACTCCGGCGATGCTAGGTAGAGGCAGCGGTGGGCATACCACCGCTATGTCGCTCCAGCACAAGCTACATCACATGCAAACAGAGCAGAGGTGCACGAAGATGAGGACGACCTACAGATCGTTGCACCGCCAGCAGTGCAGGCCCACCGCCGTCCTCCTCCCGTCATTGTCATCGATGAAGACGAAGAGGAATAGGAGGTGGAGGTGCAGCCAAATCCCACCCAACTGAAGCAAGAGGTACGACGATCCGGATGCTTAGCAGGACAAACACCTAAGTGAATCTGAAACTATAAGTTTTAGATTCAGTTTCGTCAGTGGAACTACCTATGTCAGTTTCGTCAGTTGAACTACCTAAGTGTCACTAATCTTCAGTGTTAGCAAGTTTTAGTTATTCTAAGACAGTAATGTGCTATCTATGTAATGCTACCTATGGTGCCTCCTATGTGAACTACCTACCTTTCTTCAGTGTTACCAAGTTTGTGCAATCTGTGAAATGCTACAACTAACTTCTCAGGACCATATTGCAGGTAGGGGATGCAAACACTTAGGATAAAAAAGATAGATAGAAACTTCAGCAGGCTTAGATAATAAGGTTCTTAACTTAGCATCAGGGGCATTAAACATAACATCATCTTAGAGCATTATAGAACAGGGCCATTACAGCACCCCACACCACAACCAAAATGATCTGAAACCATAGATAGTTCTTAGGCAATTCATAGTTAATATTAGTACTGAGATGCATATTTGCATTAGACTCCTTCATTGCTAGGCAGTTATATATATAGGCCTCATATTTACTTACCAACCATGGCTAAAAACTTCACTCCTTCATGACAACTTCTTTGATCTTGTCCAGCTTTTCCCCGCACCCATGACCAGCCTTCAGTAGCTCGGAAATGACTTGCTCCAGCTTCTTCTTCTCTTCTTTAAGGAGGTCTCTCTCCACTGGTATCTCCTTCATGGCCTTCCTGGTGTTTTGAATGATATCAGCTTGACTCTGCAGGATGCACCTCTGTTCTTTCTTGAGCTTAAGCTTCTCCATTTGAACCTCAATCTTTGCCTACTCCTCAAGTTGATGCTTCTTCTCCTTAAGTTCATTGATTTCCTGGCTTGTGTAATCCATGTCATGATATTTCTGCCCATCCTGGTAATCAAACATCTTGGATACATCATCCACAAGCTGACTGTACTGATTGCCAAGAGAATCTAGCTCCTTCTTCAGTTTCTCAACCTCTATCTCATGAGCCTCTTTGTCTTGGACCCTACCAAGGTTCTCCTCATGATACATATCCCACAGCTTGGTTAAACACATTTGCAGAATTATTGGCCAAGGGGCATCTACCCACTCCAGAACACCATAGTTCACACCATCCTGAAAATTCAGTGAAATATTAATGCTAACTAAATCCAGTCAAATTCAGTTACAGAATTCATACATACATATCAATGTTTGTCTGAATGCAGTAACAAACAAATTCAATTAGACCAATTTTAGGTGCTGCCTAGATTCAGTTCCTATCAGAGATTTAGCTAACACATGAACACCACACCAGCTCTATACTTCAGTTTTCAGTTAACAGATACTGAAACAACAAGAATGTCAGTGTTGTTTGCACTATGTACCACCAAATAAATCTACACATGAACACCACTATTGTTTGCTCTTACCGTAGTAGCACATCCAGTGAATCTCCTTCCAGTGTCAGTCCCTTCAAATGCCAAAAACCTGTCTGGTCTCTGCCTGTGCAGGATGCACTTATGATCAGATTCAACCACAAGCCCACAGAAACTTGGATCTATCACCGTGTCAGGAGTTTGCTGCAGTACCAACCCCATATATATCAGCCACAACACCTCACACATAAGAAATAACATGGAAGAAATCAAGAGCATCTTCAAACCCTAACCCTAGCATAGGAGAGAATAGAGTGAGCTGACTTACAAAATACTCCATCTTCATGTTGTTGTACTCGTCCATGTACTCATCATCGTTGGCATTGGATGACTCGTTGCTGTTGGGCCAGGAAGGCATCCTCGCGCCGCCATGTCACAGTCGCCGGAGGTGAGAAAGAGAGGAAGAAGATAGCTCGAGGGAGAGGAGTGAGTGAGACGGAGAGGAGTGAGTGAGCCGGTCGGTTGGCCGTTTTGACCTGGTTGGCTGGTTCCGACCGGGCCGGGACACTAACGGCCACGAGTAGGCTGCCGTTAGCCGTTAGGGCACCCGTCGGCCTGCCATGTGGGCCAACCCTGTCAGGTAAGCTGTTAAACTAGCTGAAATAACGATCAAGATGACTTGGTAGTTTTTTGTCACGAAATTTGAAATTTTCGGTAGTTATCAGTCACTTTTTTGAAAGTGGTAGTTCTGTGGGACGGTAACCCCTAATGTGGTAGTTTTTTTTGTCAAGTACTCTTTTTAAACAGACAATTCACACGATGATATGGGTTCTACAAATAACTTCACCCAAAAAAGGTTTACGAAAGCAACTTCTAATTCCCAGCATTTTGGCCCGTAGCCTCAAGAACTAGGAGAAATCCCTAGCTCTGGGCTACCGAAGTGGGTGACAGTGGCGACTACATTGCTTCCTCCTTTAGTCGTTGCCTTGGAGTCAACATGTTAATTTTAGCATGATTTCCTCTTGTCGTCAAGGCGGTGGATGTCGGGCTGGCAGCCTGGGTCCAGGGACGGACCCAAAAAATGGACGACATGGGGGGGGGGGGCTTGAACCAGAAGCTTCGTGCAAAACCATAGAAAATAACATAGTAAATTCTGATGATCAAAACAATCAAATTATGAACACTGCTCCGCGACATGAATAAAAATATCTATTAATTTTAATTTGGCTCAATGACTATCGTGTTTGATGGTCTCAACAATCTTAACAGGTAAACTTGGTTCAACCGATTTGAAAAATCTTCTTAATTAATCTCTTCCACTTCTACGTAAATATAATTGGACAATATATTATTTGTCAATCAATTTCTTATAGATGTAGCTTCTAGTTCAATTTTTTAATTAGTTCCACAGTTTTAGGGCACAGAATCAAACAAACTAAAGATTAAGAGAAGAATTTGGGAATCAAGACTAACCGTGTTTATGCCTCTTGAGACTTGATGCTTGATGAAATCATTTTCCTTTATTCTAATAAGGCTGGCCGGCGGTGGCTAGGCGTGTATGCTGCAATTCAGCATCCGCAAGAGGCGAGTGGACGAACCCAAGGCAAGAGGGGGGAGATCAGAGATGAATCGATGTGACCTTTTTTCTACTAGCTATTGCCCGTGCGTTGCAACAGGGCCATACATATTCTAGTAGTTCAACATCAATCTTGTCTTACATATACCTTACACCAAGTATATTCTCGATATTGGTTAGATTCAATTTGATTTGAGTAAGAGTAGGGGAAGACAAAGAAGTTTTTGATTTAGTTGAAGCTTTGGTAAGGTTTGATTTTATTTGGGTAGGGGTAGGGGAAGGCAAGGAAAATTTGATTTAGTTGAGATGTAATGCATGCAAAGCATTTCTTCATGAACCTTTCAGTTGGCTTTGTAGACAGGACGATATATTTTTTTCATTGGTTGTTCTGTCAATCATGGTGTGTCTGATTTGCTGTTGATAACTTCAGCATACTGTACTACTGGTCTATGACGTAAGTCATTGTTCAGGTCATGACCATGGGTCGCATGGATCCGGCTAACACTACAATTGATGTAAACATAGATGTAACTACTTTTGATGATTGCTTCATAATTAGTCCCTCCAATCTTTTTATAAGACGTTTTGGACAGCTGATATTGAACTGTTTTATGCTCTGTCTAAATTATTTAAATGTCTTATAAAAGGGAACAAGGGGAGTTCAAAAGACTACTGGTCATATTTTAGATCAATTACGTTGCTTTCTAGAAGAACTTAACACTAGCTAGCCATGTATGGAAAGATGCTAAAAGTAGCACATTACATCTTTGTGAAATTTTTGCTATGTCATAAGATGCCACATAGTGCACATTTTTGTTAATGCCTAAATTGGCACATTGATCTCTTGCATATTAATCTTGTTGTTGTTCTACATAGTGAACATTGCTTTATTTGTGAACATGCTGACATAAGCCACTGTGAATTAATGAACTATTAGTATATGTAGTTATTTATGACTTGTAAACATACCTTCTGTTTTCCTTTTATATTTTCACGGTTCATTTAGTGCTTTGCAAGAAAACAAGACCTGAAAATCCTGCCATTTTTTCATTTCAAAAGGCCACTGCTAAGCCGGAGCTTAAAATGAAACATGGCGTTCTTTTACATTGTCCTCTCGTAAACTATAAAGGAAAAACGTTTTTCACTAGACCAACTTGAAGATAATTTGCCAAAATGTACAAATTGAAAGTTGGTATGAAATTGTACTTCGATGATAGCACATATGGTCCTCAAGTAAAAGTGGATTTGACCAATGTTCCAATCGTGTATAAGTGTTCTTAAACATACACACCTTACTTATGTAGACTTGCATTTACTTATTGTCTTAAAGTAATCTTGCATATGAATATCTGCACATGTTATGAATCTTTTTTATGTATATCTTCCCAGCTTACTGTGCTATGTCAGAAGAAACACAAGATATATTAGACAACATGAAACTTACTGCTGTAGCCACATGTACGTCGAAAGAGACGTGGTTTGTCATTAGTTTTGCTAACTGTATGAAATTGCTTGTGGCAAATAAGCACATACTCCAAGTTCTGCATTGTACAAGCTACTGATGCACACTCTCACCAAGACCAACATTAATAAGAAAATCTTGATAATATTTTTATTTGTTTCATCGTTCATAGTAAAATTTTTGTTATTTAAAATAGGCCATAATACTATGTCACAATTGTGTTATTGCAACACAGACTCCTCAGTCGTGTTCTGCCTGATCAGATGGATCGATACGGTAAAATGAGAATTATTATGTATCATAATAACGACTTATGGTCTATATACCGAACGCTAGAAAAAGATGGACGTCTCATCGTGGATGGTTGGAAGGATATACTTTGCGGGTAGAAAATGGCAGTTGGAGACATGATGATCTTTCTGATCCACCATGGAGGTGATTAGGTTCTCCTCTTTCTCCCACCCATGCTTGGTCAATCTGTTTAATCAGAAAAATTTGATGACAAGTAATTTTCTCCTAATGTTGTACTTCATGTTCATGCTATACCACTCCTTCTCGTGATGTCAGATACTTTTGGTAATGACGTGCTGATGTACCAAATGTTTATTATATGCCTGAACTTTGGATGGTACATTATTCTCTGGGATCATATTTTCACGTCCAAACCTTATTACATAATTAATATATCAATTCATAGTTTAGGAAATGAGAGCACGTATGGAAAAAATCAATGGATTTCACAACGAGCCTCTCAACTCATAAACCCTACAAATTTGATTCTAATATGTTCAAAACTCTGCCATGGCAGAAAAACCCAGAACAACGTTTTGAACCCCACTGCACCATTTCTTTAATCCTTTCTCCAACCCAACGAACATTTTTCGTGACACTACAAATCATCAGAGAATATGCACATACCTAGTGATGGCCAAATGTGTCCTCTAAATCAGGCTAGCACATCACCAAAGTAGCTGATCCAGGCGGAAATCAGCTGGTGACGAAAAACCGTCACATGAAATGATCTTAGGTGACTTTTTTGGTCCGTCACAAGGATTTTTGTCACAAAATAGCACACATTTCGTAGTGCTTGATAGCGATAAGTTATTTGTTCGACCAGTTCACTCTTCTAGAAAAGAACTGCATCTGGTTGGAGGGACTTGTGATTGAACACAAATGTAAACATATGTCTGTTCTATTCTCTTTGACTGCAAGTTCGTGAACTTGAGTCAATTTACTTGGGGTACATACTTCAAGGCGATCTCCTAACCTTCATAGACATTGTCTTTGGCGAACCACAATGACTATCGGTTGCTTAAGACTGACGCCTAACCATCTAGAGAGTGTGCAACTCTCAAAAGTAATAGGCACAAACGATCTAAACTTAGTTCTACATGGAGCTCAACCACAACTAAGTTTTGGCTCTTGGGTTTTCTCTCGGTGAAATCTCTCAAAACAGAGGGGTTTCTCAACAATCTCACTCAAATCAGATGGAGCAGCCAGCTAGCAACGGTTGGAAGGGCCAGCTATTTATAGTCGGGGGCAATCCCAAGGGTGAAATGAACAATTGGGGCCTGCGGCCACACAACGATCAACCGACATGTATCCTACGGTCGGATTTCAAACTCACACGACAACTTTACTTGAGGAACAGGTGAATCCGACTCACTACTCGTGATTTTCTCTAGAAGCACGGAAGAACTTCGTCTCTGACGTACAAGTAAAAACACAACACAACATGTGGTTTCTCTCGCTCATTGGTTTTTGGTTAAGCATCAGCGCAACATATATAAGTCTCAACACACATGAACCCCCTTCGTAGTACACTTGCCTATGACTCAATAGAAGAAAATTAAGCTACATAAAAGAACTTCATCTTCATTCTTCTTTGGGGGTCAGTTGTTTCTCGAACAACACACCTTAGCAATTGCGTCGGCACAACAATTTTTGGGGGTCAGACTCTGAAACGCAATCTTTTCGATAGCATACTCCTTGAAAGATAAGCAATACTATGCGAATAAACATCACAGGAGTTTATAGCAAACTCAAAACTCTACATACCATTTTACCCTGTGTGCACTAGCAAACATATTAGTCCCTCAACTGTTTTGTCCAACAATCTCCAAAAGACTCAAGGGGCATTGGACTGCATCAACAATAATTCAAGTAACAATGTGTTCTAATTATTGATAGCATCCTTGTTACTTTAATAATGCTCATGATCATGAAAACAAAGTCATCCTAAATACACGAGTTAGTCTTAGAGGCATGACTAGGGATCATATTGGTGTTTATATTTTCAGAAATGTTGTTGGGAAACGTAGCATGCAATTTCAAAAAAATTCCTACGCTCACGCAAGGTCTATCTAGGAGATGCATAGCAATGAGAGGGGGCAAGTGTGTCTACGTACCCTCGTAGACCGAAAGCGGAAGCATTTGACAATGCGGTTGATGTAGTCGAACTTCTTCTCGCTCCGACCGATCAAGCACCGAACGTACGGCACCTCCGAGTTTTGCACATGTTCAGCTCGATGACGTCCCTTGAACTCTAGATCCAGCAAAGTGTCGAGGGAGAGTTCGGTCAGCACGACGGCGTGGTGATTGATAATCCCCAAGTGCAAGGAATCATCGTAGCACTTTCCAAAGGTGGAAGTGATAAGTATGGAGTGTCGAACCCACAAGGAGCTAAAGGTAAGATCAATATTCTCTCAAGCCCTATCTGCCACTGATACGACTCTACGTGCACCAAACGTTTACTTCCAACTAGAAACGAGAAATAAAACTGCGTTGTGGGTATGAAGAGGATAACTTTGCATGGTGTCGGAGAGCTAAAACATAAAAGTAGGTGTTGTTATCATAAAGTTAGAATATATTACTAAATAATATAAATAGCGAGTGTGGAATAATGGTGGATCGGTATGCGGAATTGTCCTAGGCAATTGTAACAAGACCGGTAATCACTATAGCAGTTTCATATGAGGGAGAGGCATAAGCTAACATACTTTCTCTACTTGGATCATATGCACTTATGATTGGAACTGTAGCAAGCATCCGCAACTACTAAAGATCATTAAGGTAAAACCCAACCATAGCATTAAAGCATCAAGTCCTCTTTATTCCCATGCGCAACAATCCCTCTTACTCGGGTTTGTGTTTCAGTCACTCACCAAACCACTATAAGCGAATCATGAACGTATTTCAACACCCTACAGCGGGAATCCCTCACGCTTGCGCGACACGGACGGCACCATAGGACAGCACCAAAATAAAACATACAACTCATACCAATCTAGATCATCAATCAACCCAAAGACAAAAGATATCTACTCAAAACATCATAGGATGGCAACACATCATTGGATCATAATATGTGGCATAAAGCACCATGTTCAAGTAGGGATTACAGCGGGGTGCGGGAGAGTGGACCGCGTAAAAGAGATGGGGATGGTGATGACGATGGTGATGTTGATGAAGACGATCACCGTGGCGATGATTCCCCTCTCGATGGCACTCCGGTGCAACCAAGAGAGAGGAGGAGAGGTTCTCCCCCTTGTGCTTCCTCCTCCATGGCCTCCGCCCTCTGGTCCTTGGCCTTCATGGTAATGATGGCCCCTCCGGGATACTCCTCCATGGCCGCCAGTCATGTTGGCCCCCTCCGGCAGGGTGCCAGAGAGGGCCTAGATTGATTTCTCGTGGCTACAGAGGCTTGCGACGGCGGAACTCCTGATCTAGGTTAATTTTCCGAGGTTTCTGTATTTATAGGAATTTTTGGCGTCGGTCTCACGTCAAGGGGGTGCCCGAGCTGTCCACGAGGCAGGCCCACGCGCCCTGGGGGTGGGCGCACCCCCCGCCCTCGTGGGCAGCTCTGGACTCTTCTGGCCCAACTCCGATACTTTTTGGTCTTCTTTTGGTCCATAAAAAATCATAAAAAGTTTGCCCGTCAATTGGACTCTGTTTGGTATTTCTTTTCTGCAAAATTCAAAAACAAGGAGAAAACAGAAACTGGCACTGGGCTCTAGGTTAATAGGTTAGTCTCAAAAATCATATAAAAGTGTATAATAAAGCCTATTAAACATCCAAGATAGATAATATAACAACACGAATACTTCATAAATTATAGATACGTTGGAGACGTATCAGCATCCCCAAGCTTAATTCCTGCTCGTCCTCGAGTAGGTAAATGATAAAAGAAATAATTTATGAAGTGTGAATGCTAGCAAGTGCTTAAGTTTGATCAATGATAATTCCAATCACTTTTTCTAGCATCATTATATGTCATAACAATAGTTCATCTCATAAAACTTTTCATGATCAAGTAACAAGAAAATCACATGTTTAAAGTATAGATCATAAACTTTCTTGAAAACTAACAAACAATATTCTCAGTCATCAAACAATTGCAATTCATCTTATTTTAGGAAGATTCTATGTCAGATCTTTGATTTAGCAAACTCCACATACTCAACTATCATTTAGTCTTTCACAATTGCTAACACTCTCGCAATACTTGTGGTTATGGAGTTTTAATCGGACACAGAGAAAGATAGGGGCTTATAGTTTCGCCTCCCAACCTTTTACCTCAAGGGTAATTCAACAATAATAGCTCATGCTAACTTACATCCAACAATAATAGCCTGTGCTTGCCAAAGGATAAAATGTAAAAAGGAAAGGTGAAGCTCACCATGACTCTTGCATAAGGTAGAAGATAATAATAAAAGATAGTCCCTTCGTAGAGGGAAGCAGAGGTTGCCATGCGCTTTTATGGTTGGATGCACAAAATCTTAATGCGAAAGAACGTCACTTTATATTGCCCCTTGTGATATGAACCTTTATTATGCAGTCCGTCGCTTTTATTACTTCCACATCACAAGATCGTATAAAGCTTATTTCTCCCACACCAATCAATCATACATATTTAGAGCAATTTTTATTGCTTTGCACTGATGACAACTTACTTGAAGGATCTTACTCAATCCATAGGTAGGTATAGTGGACTCTCATGGCAAAACTGGTTTAAGGGTTTTTGGAAGCACAAGTTGTCGGGGGTTGGGTGCGACATATGCCAAAGGATGGCTTATCATGGAGGGGGCGAGTAGAACGTCGTCGGTGCCTGGAAACGGGATGAGGCGAAGACATGCACGCCGGTGAGTCTTACCCAGCTTCAGGGATCTCCGAGGAGATAACACCTCATCGCTGCTCTCTGGGGGTCTCCGCATGATCACTATGGCAAGGTGAGTACAAGATTGCTCCTTGAGCTGTTCGGGGTGAGGAAGGAGAAGGGCACGGCTAGCTCTTCTCTTCCCTCTATGTGTGTGTGTCAAACTACTAGGTTCCAACCCTTTGCATGGGTGCCCCGGGGGGTTTATATAGGCCTACCCCCCGGGGGTACAATGGTAATCCGGCTAGGCGCGGGTCCCAGCCGTCAGTCTCTTAAGTCGCCGTCTTCTCCGCCGACTTCTGGGGCCCGCAGACTAGTGGGCCCCGCCAATGGTCCATCATGGGGCCGTCAGCCCTTGTCCGCCACGGGCGGGTCTTGCCGGCTGCGGGTCACTGTAGCGGATCTCCTAATGACGCGAGCTTGGTTGCGGGGTCATGGCAACAGTGCCGCCGCTGGCGAGCGATCATTGTTGCCATTCCCGATCTTATGCTGGTTAATGGCGCATGGAGCCGTGGGAGGGCTGGCCGACTCTCGGAGGCCGACTCAACGAGTTCGTCTTTGGGGCGCTCTTGCGTCTTCGCACTCCGCCTCTGGTAGGTCCCGCCGTCTTGGTCGTGCAGACGAGCCATCGTGGGTACAGAATCTGCCACGGTGCCGTCTTGTGTCGAGGCAGCGTGGCAGATGCAAGGTTGCCACGGACGGAGATCTCCGTCGATGCGGCGCTCAGTGCCATGCCGCTCTTTATGGCGGGCGACGGCAGCTGGTGGCGCTTATCCCATCCGCTTCGTGAGTCGCTCGGGCGGGAGGTGGAGGGAGTTGCGGGCCGACTCCCCGTAGCCGGCTTCATCAGAAGTCGCTGGCTTGGAGTCGGCTTGTCTTGAGGCCGTCTTTAGGACTCGGCTGGGAGGGGCAGTCGGCGACTCCGTCGCCGACTCTTAGAAGGCGGCTCTTCATCTTGGGGTCTTGAGGGGCGCAGTCTGCCCCGATGTTTTGAAAGGTCCAGGGGCTCGGGTTTGCCTACCCGTGGCCCATTACTCCGACAGTAGTCCCCGAAGCTGGTGAGGCGTCGAGGGCAACATGTCGAGGAGCCTCAACAGTTTCATCCCTTCAATGGAAGAATCTGGGCTCGGCTTGCCGTCTCTATCTTGAGCCGACTAGCTGGAGTCGGCCTTGCAGGAGGCCGTCTTGCTCCTCAAAGGTTTCGAAGGTCGCGGCGGGATCCGGGCGGCGTGCTTGATAATCTTCCAGGTAGCTGCCCGTCGCGGGCCCGCCACATGACGCCACGCGGCAGGGCCAGTCTGCCAGCCCACGCGCGTGACAAGACAGGCCCGTCAGGCAGGGCCCGCCACTACCGCGCCTCGGCGCACGAGCGGATCCGCTGCGGGCGGTTGGGCTCCCCATGCCGTTACTGCGCTCAGTAACGTCGTGGGTTAAATCATGGGGCGTGGGGACGTGGGCGCAGTTAATCCCACGCCCGCCCCCTCGGCTTCTCAGCCTAGGCGCCTATAAGTAGGCGGGAGGAGGGGGTGGCGACGCACGCGCACCCACTCTTCCCCGCTTCTTGCTTCGTCTTCCTCCCCGTCTTCCTCCTCGTTCCGCCGCGCAGATGAGCTCCTCCTCCACCGCTGTGCCCCCCACCGCGCGCTCCGGCGTGTGGGATGGCTCCATCATCGACGACGACATCATCGAATTTCTCCGCCAAACACGCCGCATCCCCGGCAGCCACCTAGTGCGGACCCGTGCCGCGCCGGAGGGCGAAATTACGCCGGCGCTGGAGGAAGGCGAGCGGGTCATATTCCGCTCGCACCTCATGCGCGGGCTAGGGCTGCCGGCGAGCGGCTTCTTCCGCGCGTTCCTGGAGTTCTTCGGGCTCCAGCCGCCCCACCTCACTCCAAACACGGTGGTGCTGTTGGCCGCCTTCGCATCCTTATGCGAGGGCTTTCTTGGCGTTCTCCCCACCATCGAGTTGTGGGGGGAATTCTTCTAAGCTAAGCTCGGGACCCACGTCGCTCGCGTGCCGGCTCTGTGCGGCACGTTCATCGCCATGAGGAGGCCGGTGCCCGAGAACCCTTTTCCTACCATCCCCCTCATCAAGTCGGTGAAGATGTGGCAGCGTACGTACTTCTACTCAAGAATGTCGGCCCCGAGGGCGACTGGGTCAACTTGCCGCCTTACGTGGGTAGCGCGTTGGCGGGGCGACCCCCCAGCTGGTCCCATTGGGCCCGGACGCTGACTCCCGTAGGCAACGCCGCCGTCGCGCGGCTCCGCGTGATGACGCAGTCGGAGGGCCTGACTGGGGCGGACTTGCTGGCCGCCTTCGTGGCGCGCCGAGTCCTTCCTCTTCAAGGCCGACCTCATCTGATCTGTCAGATGAGCGGCCGCCGGGACCCTAGCCGGAGGTGGTGGACACGGTGAACTTCATGGCGAATTGCGGCCTCACGGAGGAATGGCAGTTCGGCAAGGAGCCATACTCGCGCACCAACCCCCCGCCTGTGGTAAGTCATCTCTTGCTTCTCTGTTTCCTTCTTCAGCCGAATCCGGCTCTAATTTTCCTTGGTCTTCTCGATTCGAAATCCTCATGCAGCCCTCGGCGGCGCCATGGGCGGCTCGTGGTCGTCCCGACCGGGCGGAGAGCGGCGCCGACGACCCGACTTGGGCGTGGCGGCGATGGAGACCGACGCGGGGAGGAGGAGGGCCGACGACTTCAGCCTTCGCAACCTTCACCGACCGGCTCGACGACAACGGCGAAGGAAGTCGTCCCCGCCGCCAGAAAGCCGGCCATCCAGGCGCGAGTTCCTCCGCCGCCTTGGGTGGTCGAGGCGGCGCGAAGAAGCGTCGGGCCGGGCCGAGTCTGCCAGGCGGCCGGGCGAAGAAATTCAGGGGGACGGCCGCCGCGACCCAGCGCGAAGAGGCGGTCGCGAAGGCTAACCGCTTCCGAAAGGAAGTGAAGAAGCCGCCGTTGGTCTCTGCGTAAGTATTTTTTATTTTGTCTTGTTTTCTTCTGGTCCGTCTTGTCCAAGTCTTCACATGTCTTTTTCTCATCAGGGCTCCCCTTACCTTGGAGAGGGCCGCCGCCGCCTCCGTCATGGGGTCGGCGGAGACGTTCGCCAATACTCGGCGGGTTGACCCTGCGGCCGCCCTCTGGGAGGCGACGGAGCAGAATGCGCAGGAGAAGCGCGACGAGGAGGAGGCCGCCCGTCTGGAGAAGGCGGAGGCTGAGAAGGCGGCGGCTTCCGCCCAGAAGAAGCTGGAGGAGGTCGAAGCCGCTGCTACGGCCAAGAGGCGAGCCGAGGAGGCCGCGCGCCTCCAGTCGGTGCTGCTCGTCACCCCGCTGAGCTCTGCGCCTCCGCCGCCGGAGTTCACGGGGCAGTCGGAGGGAGTCGGCGGTGAGGTCCCCGTCGCAGAGAAGGAAGGCGGCGAGGCCTCCCTATCGGGCACGGCCGCGCCACCTCCGCCGCCTCCACCGCAGTCCGAGAGCGCGCGAGGCAAACAGCCGGCGGACCCGCCTATGCCGCCGACCGACGACGAGGCCGTGGCGCAGCTGCTTCTTCAAGTCGCCTCGCCAGCGCGACGCCGTCTTGAGAAGGCGACTTCGGCGCCGCGCCCCTTGGAGACCGGCGCCGCCAGCTCGGCCATTCCTGACACCGAGGCGACAAGCGCCGCGTCCATTGGGTGGGTGCGTGGAGGCGGCACGGGCCCGCTGAACCCGGCGCTTCTGGACGTCCAGGCGAAGCTGCGAGCTGAGGGCGACGCCATCCAGAATCTCTCCAAGGCGCACCTGGCATCGCGATCCGCCGTGCGGGTATGTTTCTTCTTTGAACTTTTTCTTGCTCTTCTCTGTAGTCCCGAGTTTGGGCGGCTCTGAAAGCGGTGACTCGAACTCTATTTGCTTACTTCAAGTTTTTACCTTTATGCGGAATTCTTGTCGCAGAATATCACAACCTCCGCGCCACTGCCTTCAACCGCAACGTTGAGGAGCTGGGCAAGCGGACTGCCGACTTGGCGAGGAGCTGAGGTGAGTTTTCTTCTTGGCGGCGCATTTGCGCACCCGCAGTTGTAATCCCAAGATTCGGACCGATCGCTGCTTGTCGGGCGGATCTTCCTAGCGACCTTCTTAGCTGACAACCGGCGTCCTTCTTCTTTTTATTCTTCAGAGGCCAGCGCCACACTTCGGCGGCAGCTGGGTACGGCCAACACCGCTTTGCGCGCCAAAGAGGAGGAGTGCGACAAGCTTGCCGCAGAGCGCGACCTGCTGGCTACGCAGCTGGCAGAGCAGAGGGAGCTGCTCAAGGCGGCGCAGGACAAGGCGGAGAAGAAAGAGGCCGCTCTCCTAGCCGAATTTGAGAGCGAGCGCTCTTCCTGGACCGACAGGGAAGCGCTGCTGACCTCCGGCTTCCACGAAATCGAGGACATCGTCGATGGTGAGTTTGCTTTTACTTCTTCTTTTGGGTCGCTGACTATGGGTCAGGCCGACTCCTGCTTTTCTGACTTGCTTCTTCTTCTTCTTCTTGGCAGACTTCTTCCTCGGTCACACGCAGGCGGCCAATCAAGCCATCGAGGCTGATTGCGAGGCACGAAGGGAGGGTGGTGCTGAGATCGCAGCCAACGGCCCCCGGACCCTTGACGAGCAGCTCCTGAGCATTGAGGCTCGTCTGCGGCCGGCCCATCGGATGTTGTGCCGTCTTCAGCGTCTCGGCGCCCAGGCGATCGCTGCTCTGTGGCCGGACATGCCGGTTCTGCGCACTCCCAGCCAGACCGCCGACTGGCTGGAGGTTGCGGCTGGCCGTCTTGAGGCCTGGAAGGGTTCCACGGCTCGGGCCGGAGCTTCGCCGAGCCACAGGTTCGCCAAGCGTGGTATCGAGGCTGGACTGGACCGGCTGGCGCGTTCGGTCGAGACCCAGCGGAGCTGCTGGCGCGCAGAGGATCCCCTCGTCGGCGTCTGGCGGCGATTGCCGACTACGGACACCAGTGTCTTCGTCCTGGCGGGCTGAGGACGGTGGGGAGGCACCACCGGAGTGGTTGAGATGAACCCGGACTCTGACGAGGACTTCAGCGGAGGTGATCGACTCAGCGCGAGGAGGAAGATGAGGCGGAGGAAGGAGACGACATGGAGGCGCCAGAAGACGAGCGGGCGACCAGCCTCATCTCGACCGCGCTTCCAGCAACGAGCCATGCCCGTCTGGGCCGACTGCCGCGGGAGACGATCAAGCCGAGACCGCCCAGCCTGCCGCCCCGGCGCCTGACGCCGCCGCCGCCTCCAGCCTTCCAACCCCATCTGGCGCTTCTTAGGCCGCTGCCTCACCTTTATTTTATCTGTTTTGCCAGTCTTTTAAAAGAACTTGTTAATTCGCATAATTCCACCGGTGGGGTGTATTCTGAACCTCTGTCCGAAGATCCGGCCAAGGGCCTAAGCTTGTGTAAATATTATTCTAGTTTTATCCTTCCTTGCTTATTGCTCTTGTGGCTTTTTCCTTTGCCGCCTTCCCTTAGATGTCGCCTTGCCCGTCGGGCAGCCGCTCTGCGGACTGCCGTCTAGGTCAAGTGCTTGGTTACTTTTGAGAAGGCAAGTACTTGGCCATTTTTTAGAGTCGTTAAGCAAGTTGGGTAGAAAGCGGCAAGCCGACTACTTAAGAGTCGGTTTTACGAAACAAGCTGGAAGCCGACTTAAACTATGTTTATGCTTTGGGTCCTTAGCCATTTTTTCATGTGGGCGCCCGTTCTTCCTTACTCCTGCCCACCAAACAGCCGCTCTCCGAGCTGTGGCTTCTGACAGGAGACGGCTTAGGCACCGCACGTTACTTGTCTGACTGCAGGAAGCATTTCATAGCCCAAAGGCGGCGAGTCCCCAGGCCGACTAGTCGAGCCTGGTGCCAAATAGCATAACAAAGAGTAACATACTCAAAGGCATAATTCTTATCATCTGAGATAACAAAGAGGGCAGTCCCCGAGCTGCGTCTCGGGGCCCGAGTCTTAATACTTTAAACACAAAATGTAGCGTGGTACATACTGCATCAACTGTAAAATCTTTGGAGGAGATTCGCATTCCATGGTCGTTCCGTCTTTTTGCCGGAGTCGTCCCTCTTGCGTGCTCGGCGCTTCTGAGCGTCGATCAGGTAGTAGGAGTCATTGCCCAGCACTTTGCTGATGATGAATGGGCCTTCCCAAGGCACCGACAGCTTGTGCTGGCCGGCTGTTCGCTGGATCAGCCGGAGCACAAAGTCGCCCTCCAGGAATGATCTTGGCTTGACCTTCTTATTGTAGTAGCGGTGCGAGCTCTGCTGGTAGATGTTGGACGGTTGAGTGCCAACAGCCGGCCCTCTTCCAGCGGATCGACACCGTCTTGGCGTCTTCTTCGCTTCCTCTTGGTGTACATGGTGACTCGCGGGAGTCGAACTCTATATCCGTTGGGATGATGGCTTCGCACCGTGAAGCGAGGAAGAAGGTGTGAAGCCGCTTGAATTGTTTGGAGTCGTCGCGAGACTCGAGAGGATGGTAGCAACTCCTCAAGCTAGCAGCGGCGAGCGCTCCAATGGTTCGACCGGTTGAGGCTTGATGCGAACATGATGAGGCCGTTCGCTTGCTCCACGGCGTTTATTGCGGATGGGAAAGCGGACGCTAAGTCGGTCGGATGCCTTGCGTCAGCGCGAAAGCGGGCGAGCGCCTTTGGCAAAATATGTGTCGTTGTCGGTGATGATGCTGTGTGGTACGCCGTACCGAGTCGTGATGTCGGCGATGAAAGTCACTGCGGTAGGACCATTCAGCTTCTTGATGGGTTTTGCTTCTATCCACTTGGTGAACTTGTCCACCGCGACAAGTAAGTGAGTTAGGCCGCCTCGTGCCGTTTTGAATGGTCCCACCATGTCCAGGCCCCAAACAGCAAAGGGCCAGGCGATGGGGATAGTCTTGAGTGTAGAAGCCGGTTGAAGCGGCTTGGAGCTGAACACCTGGCACCCCTTGCATTTTTGAACTAATTCCTTGGCCCCTTCTAGGGCAGTCGGCCAGAAGAAACCGTGTCGGAAGGCTTTGGCGACGAGTGCTCTTGAGGCTGCATGATGGCCGCACTCACCACGATGGATGTCTTGAGAATTGCTTGGCCTTGCTCGACTCGGCCTTGGCGCTGGTAGACACCGGTGACGCTGCGCCTGACCAGCTCTCTATTGACTGTAGTGTAGGCTGCTGCTCGTCGTTGCACTTGCCGAGCCAAGGTCTCATCGGTTGGTAGCTCTCCGCTTACTAAGAACTTCAGGATGGGCTGGGCCCATGATGGTGCTGCAATTTCTTCGACTCCCAGTACCGCCACTTGGACGAGGGCGGCTGGGCTGGGAGGTGGCGGGTTGGAGTCCGCAGCAGCCTGCTGGGTTGAAGAAGTCCCCGGGCCGACTGGCGCAGTCCCCGAGCCGAGTACTGGAGTCTTCGCAATGGTCGCTGCAGATCCGGGCAACCATTGCCGCCGCATTCTTGAAGCGTCTGCAAGGATTCTTGTGCCGTCTCTTGAGGCTTTGGAGTCGGACCCGACTTCTTGAGGGGCCGGCACAAAAATGGAGTCGACTCTGGTGGCGGCAGCGGATGATTTGAGGAGGCATCAAGGAGGCGCGGATGGTATTGCCTGGCGGGTGGAGCCGATTCTTGCCAGGGTGTCTGCTTGGTCGTTGCCGTTTCTTGGCACGTGGAGGAACTCGCACCCCTCGAAATATCCACTCAGCTGCTGTACCAGGAAACGTTAGCTCGCCATATTTGCATCTTTGGCGTCCCAGTCACCGGATGACTGTTGGACCACCAAGTCGGAGTCGCCATAGCACACGATCCGGCGAATGCCAAGCTCTTTGGCAAGCCGGAGCCCGTGAATGAGCGCCTCGTATTCGGCGACATTGTTGGAGGCGGCGAAATGGATCTGCAGCGCATACTTGAGCTTGTCGCCCTTGGGGGAAGTGAGGACCACGCCGGCTCCCAAGCCGGTGCGCATCTTGGAGCCATCGAAGTGCATCCGCCAATGGGTGGAGTCGGTATTTGGCGGTCTTGAGTCTCGGCCCGGTCGGCGAAATCGGCGGCTTGACTTGATGGCATTGTGGGGCTGGTAATAGATGGTGTAGGGGGCCAACTCTATTGCCCATTTGGCCACTCGGCCAGAAGCATCTCGGCTTCCAATGATCTCGGCTAGTGGGGCTGTGCAAACCACGGTGATTGGATGCTCTTGAAAGTAAGGCATCAACTTCTTGGCGGCAAAGTGCGCCATAACACATCTTCTCGTAGTGGGGTAGTTACGCTTGGAGGTTGGCGATTACCTCGCTCGGGTAATATCTTGGTCTACGGACAGGTGGCGCCTTGCCTTCCTCCTTGCGTTCAACTACAATGACTGTGTTGACTACCCTGCTGGTGGCGGCAATATACAGGAGCATGGGCTCCTTTGGAGTCGGAGCCGCCAGCACTAGGGGAGTAGTCAGCATTTTCTTTAACTGGAGAAAAGCTTCGTCCGCCTTGGAGTTCCATTCGAAGAAGGTGGTCTTCTTCATGAGCTGGTACAGAGGAAGAGCTTTCTCGCCCAGCCGACTGATGAATCGGCTGATGGACGCCAAGCAGCCGGTGAATTTCTGCACATCTAGCAGTCGGCGAGGTACTTCCATCCTTTCGATCGCCTTGATCTTCACGGGGTTGCACTCTATGCGCGTTCGAGACCAGAAACCAAGGAGCTGGCCGGCTGGTACTCCGAAGACGCACTTCTCTGGGTTGAGCTTGATCTGGAATCGGCGCAGATTTTCAAAGGTCTCCTTGAGGTCTTCCAACAGCGTTCCTCGCTTCTCCGTCTTCACCACCACGTCGTCCATGTACACGTGGGCGTTTCTGCCAAGCTGCTTGAGGAGGCACTTCTGCATGCAACGCTGAAAGGTGGCACCAGCATTCCTCAAGCCGAACGTCATGGTCAGGTAGCAGAAGGCTCCAAACGGCGTGATGAAGGCGGTCTTCAATCTGTCGGCCGGGTTCAGCTTGATCTAGTGATATACTGAATATGCATCTAAGAAGCTCAACAGCTCGCATCCGGCTGTGGAGTCTATCACCTGATCAATCCTTGGTAAAGCAAACGGGTCCTTGGGGCAGGCTTTGTTGAGGCTCGTGTAGTCAATACACATCCGCCACTGCTTGTTCTTCTTTAGTACCAAGACCGGGTTCGCCAACCACTCTGGAAAGAACACTTCCATGATGAAACCGGCTGCGAGGAGCCGGGCTATCTCTTCTCCAACAACTCTTCTTTTCTCTTGGACAGTAGCGCAAGGGCTGCTGCGACGGGCTTCACATCAGATCGGATATGTAACTTGTGCTCGGCGAATTCCGTCGGTACACCTGGCATGTCTTTTAGGGGACCATGCGAAAATGTCCCGATTCTAACGGACGAAATCGACGAGCTCGCCTTCCTATTTGTTGTCGAGGTTCGCACCTACGACAGCGTATCTCTCCGGGTGCTCTGGGTCCAAGGGTATCTTCTTGGTCTCTTTGGCCGGCTTGAACGAGCCCTCAGCTTCTGACTCCTTGGGGTCGGGCGACATCTCTGGCTGCTTGCCGGCCATTGCCACAACCCGATCAAGGAGCCGCTTCTCAGCTGCGATCACCAGGGACTCGGCCAGCCGGCTGCTTTCAGCTGCACAAGCGGACGACTTTCTATAGTCGCCGGCTACGGTCAGAATCCCCTTGGTACTCGGCATCTTCATCTTGAGGTAGGCGTAGTGGGGGACCGCCATGAACTTGGCCAGAGCAGGTCGGCCAGCAGAGCATGGTAGGGGCTTTCGAGGTCCACCACTTCGAACCAGACTGGCTCTCGGCGAAAGTGATCTTTGTCCCCGAAGAGGACGTCTATCAGAATCTTGCCAATCGGTGAGCAGGAAAGGCTAGGTACAATTCCGTGGAACACAGTCCGACTGTGCTGAATCTGTCTCTGCTTGATTCCTAACTTCTCCATTGTATCCTTGTATAGGATGTTGATGCTGCTGCCTCCGTCTATCAGCACTTGCGAGAAGCGAGCGGCCCGCCTATCCGCGGCAAGGGTGGCTCCCAAGACCAAGGAGTAGGAGCACGGATTCGGCATCACCTCTGGGTGATCAGCTCGGCTCCAACTGATAGGTTTCTCGGACCAGTGCATGAATTCTGGAGTATCTGATGCTACTGCATTCACTTCTTGCTGTTGCTGCCGCCTGCTGCAGCGATCGTCGGCCACACTGGTGAACACTACGTAGGCACCATGCTCTTTTGGGTACTCGTCTTGTACTGCGCCGACTGGCCTGACAGCCGGCTGCTGGGGCGGTGGTGGACGCGGCGGCCCAGCAGGTGGAGGAGGGACAAGGCCGTCTCCCTTGGCGATCCTGGTGAGCCAGCGGCACTTCCGGGTGGTCTGATTCGACGGCTTCGCGCCACTATGGAACTTGCAGGGCCCATCCAGAGTCTGCTCGTAAGAGAAGGCCGACAACCAGTTGGACTTGCCGCCCTTCTGCCGCTTGGCAGGAGGCTGCCCCTCCGGCTGCTGGTCTTGATCACGCCACCTGCCGGCTGTTGGAAGCGGCTGCGGGCCTTGCGCTTGTGGTCATTCTGCTGCTGCCGCCGACAGGTGTCGCCAGCCGGAGTTCTTGGAGCCTGAGGAGCCACCTTGCGAGTCGCGCTGACTTCGATCTCCGACTTCATGGAGGAGTCGGCCATCAGCGTCTTATGCGCTATGATCAGCAGCTCGTCGAGGTCTCGGCTCGTCGCAAAGGAGCTTGTGCTTGAGGAGGGTGCCTTCTACGCACCCGGCGGTGAAGTACTCGATTGCTGCACTCATGCACTCCCTCGCAGGAGTTCGGAGCTCGGCCCAGCGCGTGAGGTAGTCGCGAGTAGACTCGTTGGGGCCTTGCACGCACAAGGAAAGCTGGCGAGGCTTGGGAGGTCGCTTGTATGTGCTCGTGAAGTTGCGGACGAAGGCCTCAGTGAAGTCAACCCAACTGTTGATGCTGCGGGGATTCAAACTGTTCAACCATGTTCGGGCCGTGCCCTAGAGCATGAGGGGAACATACTTTACGACAACGCGCTTGTTGCCGTTCGCTATGCGGACGGCCGTGGAGTAGTCCACCAGCCAGTCCTCCGGCTTCACGGAGCCGGTGTATTTGGGCGTGTCTCGGGGGAGTGTGAATCCTCTGGGGAAGGGCTCATCTCGGATGCGAGGTCCGAAACAGGGCGGGCCCAACTCGTCTTCTTCTTCCAGCGCCAGGGATCGGTGGAGTCGCTCGATCCGGTGGCGGGCGTCGTTTTCTCCGACTCCCTCTCGGCGGCCAAGGCGGTCGCCGAGAGTCGGATGCTCGACGGGTGGCGGGGAGACTCGCCTTTCTCTGCGGGGAGGAGGAGGCAGATAGTCGTCCCGCCGCTCCACTGCTCTCGGGCGGCCGTCTTCGTCGCGCTCGATGGAGATGTGAGTCCGGCTATGGCTGACAGCCGGATCCTTGTTTTTTCTTCCACGGACGCCGCCAGTCGGCGTCCGAGACGTCGTTCCTTGATCTCGGCGGGGAGGCAGGTCGCCGTGTTGTCGTCGCGGCGCCTCCGTGCGGCAGCCGGCTTCGTCTTGCGCAGCAGCCGCGTCGAGGAGCTGCTGGACTCGCTCCGTCATCAGGCGGCGCTCCTCGCCCTCGAAGTTATCCAGCTCGTCTGCCGCCGCCTGGGCGGCGCGGATGTTCTCCGCGGGCGTGGCGTACACGGGGCGATTGGCCCCAAACAGACTGGCGATGGCTACGCTGCGCTGCTGGACCACGCCTAGGCGGCTAGGCCCTGTCGCAGCCGGCGAGCCGCCCACGGCGCGATCCATCTCGCGCTGGTAGGCTTCTGACAAGTGTCTCATGCTTGCCAGCTTCTGTGCGCCCACGAGGAGCTGGAGGCGGCGCGCTTCCAGCGTCCCAGCGTCGGCGTCTTCCGGAATGGGGGCGGTCAGGTCTTGCAGAACCGCGTCGAGTGGGTCACGAGCTCCCTCGCTGGAAGGCTCGCTGTGACCGATGACGAGCACCTCCGTGACTGTGCTTCCGCCGCTCTCCGCGCGAGGGAGCGGCTCGTCGTATACCACCATGTTGGTGGGGAACGCGTCGAGCGACGCGGTGTTGGAGTCGACCAGCATCGGGTCGGTGGAGCCTACGGACTCCAGGTCAGCGGCAGGCTCGCCGGCGACGTGAAGCCGCTCGAGGAGGCCCGCGAGGAGGCTCTCGGGGCTGTCCGTGCCTGCGTCGGATGCAGGCTCGTCGGAGAAGCGAACCTCGCCGACAAGTTTGGCGAGGCAGCTCGCCCATGGCGACCTCAGCGCCATCTGGCGGCGTCGGCGCAGAACTCCGTCTGGCATGCGGGCTGGCTGCTTCGCCGAGGAGGAAGAGGTTCCCGTCGAGCAGGTCTCCGGATGACGGTGCACCTAGCCCCACGGTGGGCGCCAAATGTCGGGGTTGGGTGCGACATATGCCAAAGGATGGCTTATCATGGAGGGGCGTAGAGCGTCGCGGTGCACAGAAGCGGATGAGGCGAAGACATGCACGCCGCGAATCTTACCCAGCTTGTGGCTCTCCGAGGAGATAACACCCCTCTCGCTGCTCTGCGGGGTCTCCGCATGATCACTATGGCAAGGTGAGTACGAGATTGCTCCTTGAGCTGTTCGGGGTGAGGAAGGAGAAGGGCATGGCTAGCTCTTCTCTTCCCTCTATGTGTGTGTGTCAAACTACTAGGTTCCAACCCTTTGCATGGGTGCCCCGGGGGGTTTATATAGGCCTACCCCCCGGGAGTACAATGGTAATCCGGCTGGGCGCGGGTCCCAGCCGTCAGTCTCTTAAGTCGCCGTCTTCTCTGCCGACTTCTGGGGGCCGCCGACTAGTGGGCCCCGCCGACAGTCCATCATGGGGCCGTCAGCCCTTGTCCGCCGTGGGCGGGTCTTGCCGGCTGCGGGTCACTGTAGCCACTCTCCTAATGACGCGAGCTTGGTCGCGGGGTCATGGCAACAGTGCCGCCGCCTGGCGCGCGATCACTGTTGCCATTCCCAGTCTTGTCTGGTTAATGGCGCATGGAGCCCGTGGGAGGGGCTGGCCGACTCTCGGAGGCCGACTCCAACGAGTTCGTCTTTGGGGCGCTCTTGCCGTCTTCTGCACTCCCGCCTACAGGCGGGTCCCGCCGTCTTCGGGTCGTACAGACAGGCCATCGTGGGTACAGGAATCTGCCCACAGTCTTGACGTCGAGGCAGCGTGCTTGCATGATGCAGCGCCGGACAGAGATCTCTGTCGGTACGGCGCTCAGTGGCCATGCCTGCTCTTTATGAGCGGGGCAGAGACGGGCCGAGAAGCGGCTTTATCCCATCCCGCTCGTAGTCGCTCAGGCAGGAGGTGGAGGGAGTTGCGGGCCGACTCCCCGTAGCCGGCTTCATCAGAAGTCGCTGGCTTGGAGTCGGCTTGTCTTGAGGCCGTCTCTGGGACTCGGCTGGGAGGGGCAGTCGGCGACTCCGTCGCCGACTCTTAGAAGGTCGCTCTTGGTCTTGGGGTCTTGAGGGGCGCAGTCTGCCCTAATGTTTTGAAAGGTCCAGGGGCTCGGGTTTGCCTACCCGTGGCCCATTACTCCGACACAAGTAATATCTCTACTTGGTGCTGAGAATTTGGCTAGCATGAGGGGGAAAGGCAAGCTCAACATGTTGGATGATCCATGACAACATACTCTATCTCAGATATAAGAAAACATAACTCATTACATTGTCTTCCTTTTCCAACATCAACTCTTTAGCATGTCATATTTTAATGAGTGCTCCCAATCATAAAAGATGTCAATAATAGTATATTTATATGTGAAACCCCTCTTCCTTCAATATTCTTTCATGAATTGTTCAAGTGACCAATTCTCGTTTGCTAACTTTCAATAAGTTTACTACCTATACTTATTATGTGAAAGACATTAATCCCCATGTTATAAGCATATGAAACATATATAAATTCAGGTTTATGACATTCAATTTATTCAACCATTTACTCATAGGATACACATTAGGCACATGAGTAAATGACAAACTACTCCAAAAGATATGAGTGAAGAACACTGAGTAGTCAAATAATTAACTAGCCATGGGAGGATTATTTTCATTCAATATTTCAGATCCAATGATTTTATTCAAAAAAACAAGTAAAATCGAAAACACGCTCCAAGCAAAACACATATCATGTGACGAATAAAAATATAGCTCCGAGTAAGGTATACCGATAGTTTTGAAGACGAAAGAGGGGATGCCTTCCGGGGCATCCCTAAGCTTAGGCGCTTGAGTCTTCCTTGAATATTAACTTGGGGTGCCTTGGGCATCCCCAAGCTTAGGGTCTTTCCACTCCTTATTCTCCTCATATCGATATCTTACCCAAAGCTTGAAAACTTCAATCACACAAAACTTAACCAAACTTCGTGAGATAGGTTAGTATGATAAAGAGTAAACCATTCACTTTGGTACTGTCAAAGACAAGGTTCATAATTTTTCTCACACAATTCATACTGTACCATGTCATTTCTACAATTTATATTGAGGAATATAAGCCATAGAAACTAGAAAACAAGCAAACTATGCAATGAAAACAGAATCTGTCAGAAACAGAACAGTCTATAATGATCTGAACAATAACCATACTTCTGCTACTCCAAAAATTATGAAATAAATTGGTGGACGTGAGGAATTTGTCTATTAATCTTCTGCAAAAAGAATCAACTCAAAAGCACTCTTATGTAAAAAAAATGACATCTATTCTCGTGAGCGCAAAGTTTCTGTTTTTTACAGCAAGATCACATTAACTTTCACCCAAGTCTTCCCAAAGGTCCTACTTGGCACTTTATTGACACAAAAGCTATAAAACATGATTAATACAGTAGCTTAATCATGTAAACACACAAAAACAGTAAGGTTAAATATTGGGTTGTCTCCCAACAAGCGCTTTTCTTTAATGCCTTTTAGCTAGGCATGATGATTTCAATGATGCTCACATAAAAGGTAAGAATTGAAACATAAAGAGAGCATTATGAAGAATATGACTAGAACAATTGATTCCAAACAACTTCCTATGCCTATGGATTTTGTGAGCACACAACTTATGGGAACAAGAATCAACTAGCATAGGAAAGCAAAACAAGTATAACTTCAAAACTTTAAGCACATTGGGAGGAAACTTAATATTATTGCAACTCCTACATGCATGTATTCCTCCCTCATAATAATTTTCAGTAGCATCATGTATATCAACTTTGTTCTCATACTCAATTGGAACCTCTTCCGAAATAGTGGATTCATTACTAGCTAAAGTTGACACTCTTCCAAATCCACTTTCATAAATATCACACTAAGATTCAACACATCCAAAATAGTGGGATCACTAATTCCTAAAGTTGACACTCTTCCAAACCCACTTTTAAATGATAGTATTACTTATACTCCAAAGAATATAAGTGAAGTTCATGGAGCATTCTACAGCTAACCAATATCCAAGCTCAAAATGTATAAGTGAAGCAGATGAAGCATTCTATAAAACCATATTCAAAAGATTTAAGTGAAGCACAAAGAGCAATTCTATAAGATCATACTTAAAAGATTTAAGTGAAGCACATGAAGTATTCTATAAATTGATGAAGGTACATCTCATACTAGCATGGTTCTTAAATAAAAAGAAAAACACAAAGGACACAAATCATGTGAACAAAGCAAAAACCGAGGTATACCGATATTTGTTGAAGAAGAAAGATGGGATGCCAACCTCAGCATCCCCAAGCTTAGATGCTTGAGTATCCTTTGAAATATTTACTTGGGGTGCCTTGGGCATCCCCAAGATTTAACTCTTGCCTCTATTTATTCATCTCATATTGATAGCTCGTCGACCTTCGGACACTTCATCCACACAAAACTTTAACAAAAACTTGTGAGATCCGTTAGTCTAATAAAGCAAATCACTACCTTTAGGTACTATAATGAACTCATTCTTTATTTATATTGGTGTTAAACCTACTGTATTCCAACTTCTCTATGGTTCATACCCCCTGATACTAGCCATAGATTCATCGAAATAAGCAAACAACACACGCAAAACAGAATCTGTTAAAAACAGAACAGTCTGTAGTAATCTGGAAGCTTGGCAAACTTATGTAACTCCTAAAATTATGAAATAAATTTGAAAATTTGAAAATTTTGTACAGAAGTAATTTTCAAAAAGTTTCAGACCCATTTGACTTTCCAGTAAAAAATGTAAATTCACGCACTACAGCCAAAGTTTCTGTTTTTGTTCTGCAGTTAGTAAACAAGCAATCTAATCATCCTAAAACCAAGGCTTGGCACATTATTTTTATAATACAATGGATATATACAAGGGGATAATTATTTACAGAGAAACTTCCATGAAAAATTCTACATTGTTTCCATGAGCATGAACACAATTCCTCAAGGTCGACCCTCACTTCTTCAATGCATAACTTTCCAATCACTTCTCTTTTCGAAAAACTTATTAGGCATGAAAGGCAAGTAAATTTTTTTGTATTTTCATTCTTTTAATTTTTTTTATGTTTCACCCACAACTAAACAGAAACAAAAACGAAAAACAAAATCTACTTAGTGAAGAAAGCAAACAAGCACACACGAGAATATCAACCCCACGCTATTGCTCCCCGGCAATGGCGCGAGAAAAGAGCTTGATAATCTCCAAGTGCAAGGAATCATCGTAGCACTTTCCAAAGGTGGAAGTGATAAGTATGGAGTGTCGAACCCACAAGGAGCTAAAGGTAAGATCAATATTCTCTCAAGCCCTATCTGCCACTGATACGACTCTATGTGCACCGAACGTTTACTTCCAACTATAAACGAGAAATAAAACTACGTTGTGGGTATGAAGAGGATAACTTTGCATGGTGTCAGAGAGCTAAAACATAAAATTAGGTGTTGTTATCATAAAGTTAGAATATAACTAAATAATATAAATAGCGAGTGTGGAATAATGGTGGATCGGTATGCAGAATTGTCCTAGGCAATTGTTAACAAGACCGGTAATCACTATTGCAGTTTCATATGAGGGAGAGGCATAAGCTAACATACTTTCTCTACTTGGATCATATGCACTTATGATTGGAACTCTAGCAAGCATTCGCAACTACTAAAGATCATTAAGGTAAAACCCAACCATAGCATTAAAGCATCAAGTCCTCTTTATTCCAATACGCAACAATCCCTCTTACTCGGGTTTGTGTTTCAGTCACTCACCAACCCACTATAAGCGAATCATGAACATATTGCAACACCCTACAGCGGAATCCTCACGCTTGCGACACGGAGGGCACCATAGGACAGCACCAAAATAAAACATACAACTCATACCAATCTAGATCATCAATCAACCCAAAGACAAAAGATATCTACTCAAAACATCATAGGATGGCAACACATCATTGGATCATAATATGTGGCATAAAGCACAATGTTCAAGTAGGGATTACAGCGGGGTGCGGGAGAGTGGACCGCGTAAAAGAGATGGGGATGGTGATGATGATGGTGATGTTGATGAAGACGATCACCGTGGCGATGATTCCCCTCTCGATGGCACTCCGGTGCCACCAAGAGAGAGGAGGAGAGGTTCTCCCCCTTGTGCTTCCTCCTCCATGGCCTCCACCCTCTGGTCCTTGGCCTTCATGGTGATGATGGCCGCTCCGGGATACTCCTCCATGGCCACCAGTGATGATGTCCCCCTCCGGCAGGGTGCCAGAGAGGGCCTAGATTGGTTTCTCGTGGCTACAGAGGCTTGCGGCGGCGGAACTCCCGATCTAGGTTAATTTTCCGAGGTTTCTGTATTTATAGGAATTTTTGGCGTCGGTCTCACGTCAAGGGGGTGCCCGAGCTGTCCACGAGGCAGGCCCACGCGCCCTGGGGGGGTGGGCGCGCCCCCCACCCTCGTGGGCAGCTCGGGACTCTTCTGGCCCAACTCCGATACTTTTTGGTCTTCTTTTGGTCCATAAAAAATCATAAAAAATTGGCCCGTCAATTGGACTCCGTTTGGTATTCCTTTTCTGCAAAACTCAAAAACAAGGAGAAAACAGAAACTGGCATTGGGCTCTAGGTCAATAGGTTAGTCTCAAAAATCATATGAAAGTGTATAATAAAGCCTATTAAACATCCAAGATAGATAATATAACAGCACGAATACTTCATAAATTATAGATACGTTGGAGACGTATCAGTGATGGTGATGGTCAAGTGATCCGTGCAGGGCTTCACCTAAGCGCTACGTGAATATGACCGGAGGCGTAAATTGTGGAGGGGGTCGTACACGGCTAGGAATCAATGTTGTGTGTTTTAGCGGTGCCCCCCTCATATATATAGGTTGGAGGGGGGAGAGGCAGCCAAGGGGGCGCCCCAAGTAGGAGGAATCCTACTGTGGCGCCTCCCAATTCGGCCTCCCCCCTTCCATATTCATCCGGAGGGGGGAGGAAGGAGGAGGGAGAAGAGAAGGAAGGGGGAGGCCGAATCCCTCGCCTTCCTTTCCCTCTTCTCCTCTTTCCTCCCCCCTTATTTCGGCCTACATGGGGCGCACCATCCCCCTAGGGGCTGGTCTGTTCCCTTCTTGGCCCATTAGGCCCATGTAGTTGCCGGGGGGATGCCCGGAACCCCTTCCGGTGACCCAATACATACCCGGTACCCATGGAATAATTCCGGTGTCCAAATACTATCTTCCTATATATGAATCTTTACCTATCGACCATATCGAGACTCCTTGTCATGTCTATGATCTCATACGGGACTCCGAACAACATTCGGTCACCAAATCACATAACTCATATAATACAAAATCGTCATCGAACGTTAAGCGTGCGGACCCTACGGGTTCGAGAACTATGTAGACATGACCGAGACACCTCTCCGGTCAATAACCAACAGCGCAACTTGGATGCTCATATTGGTTCCTACATATTCTACGAAGATCTTTATCGGTCGTACCGCAATGACAAAATACGTAATTCCCTTTGTCATCGGTATGTTACTTGCCCGAGATTCGATCGTCGACATCTTCATACCTAGTTCAATCCGGTTACGGGAAAGTCTCTTTACTCGTTCTGTAATACATCATCCCGCAACTAACTCATTAGTCACATTGCTTGCAAGGCTTATTATGATGTGCATTACCGAGAGGGCCCAGAGATACCTCTCCGATACTCGGAGTGAAAAATCCTAATCTCGATCTATGCTAACCCAACAAATACCTTCAAAGATACCTGTAGAGCATCTTTATAATTAATCACCCAGTTACGTTGTGACGTTTGATAGCACACAAGGTATTCCTCCGGTATCCGGGAGTTGCATAATCTCATAGTCAAAGAAATATGTATATGTCATGAAGCAATAGCAATAAAACTTAACAACTATTATGCTAAGCTAACGGATGGGTCTTGTCCATCACATCATTCTCCTAATGATGTGATCCCGTTCATCAAATGACAACACATGTCTATGGTTAGGAAATTTAATCATATTTGATTAACGAGCTAGTCTAGTAGAGGCTTACCAGGGACACTGTGTTTTGTCTATGTATCCACACATGTATCAAGTTTCCGGTTAATACAATTCTAGCATGAATAACAAACATTTATCATGATATAAGGAAATATAGATAACAACTTTATTATTGCCTCTAGGGCATATTTCCTTCAGTCTCCCACTTGCACTAGAGTCAATAATCTAGTTCACATCGCCATGTGATTTAACGCCAATAGTACACATCTTTATGTGATTAACACCCATAGTTCACATCGTCATGTGACCAATACTCAAAGGGTTTACTGGAGCCAATAATCTAGTTCAGTCGCTATGTGATTAACACCCAAGGAGTGCTCAAGTGTGATCATGTTTTGCTTGTGAGATAAGTTTAGTCAACAGGTCTGCCACATTCAGATCCGTATGTATTTTGCAAATTTCTATGTCTACAATGCTCTGCATGAGCTACTCTAGCTAATTGCTCCCACTTTTAATATGTATCCAGATTGAGACTCAGAGTCATCCGGATCAGTGTCATAGTTTGCATCGACTTAACCCTTTACGACGATCTCTTTGTCACCTCCATAACTGAGAAACATTTCCTTAGTCCTCTTTAGGTACTTAATGATAATTTTGACCGTTGTCCAATGATCTACTCCTCGATCACTATTGTACCCTCTTGCTAAATTCATGGCAAGGTGCACAATAGGTCTGGTATACAGCATGGCATACTTTATAGAACCTATGGCTGAGGCATAGGGAATGACTTTCAGTCTCTCTCTTTCTTCTGCCGTGGTCGGGCTTTGAGTCTTACACAACATCATACCTTATAACTCAGGTAAGAACTCCTTCTTTGACTGATCCATTTTGAACTCCTTCAAAATCTTATCAGGGTATGTACTCATCAAAACTCTTATCAAGCGACGTGATCTATCTCTATAGATCTTGATGCCCAATATGTAAGTAGCTTCACCGAGGTCTTTCTTTGAAAAATTCCTTTCAAATACTGCTTTATGCTTTCCAGAAAATTCTACATCATTTCCGATCAACAATATGTCATTCACATATACTTATCAGAAAGGCTATAGTTCTCCCACTCACTTTATTGTAAATACAGGCTTCACCGCAAGTCTGTATAAAACTATATGCTTTGATCAAGTCAGCAAAGCGTATATTCCAACTCCGAGATGCTTGCACCAGTCCATAGATGGATCGATGGAGCTTGCATAGTTTTTTAGCACTTTTAGGATTGACAAAACCTTCTGGTTGCATCATATACACCTTTTTTTAATAAATCCATTAAGGAATGCAGTTTTGACATCCATTTGCCAGATTTCATAAAATGCGGTAATTTCTAACATGATTCAGACAGACTTTAAGCATCGATGCGAGTGAGAAAATCTCATCATAGTCAAACCTTGAACTTGTCAAAAACCTTTTTTGACAAGTCGGGCTTTGTAGATAGTAACACTACTATCAGCATATGTCTTCCTCCTGAAGATCCATTTATTCTCAATGGCTTGCCGATCATTGGGTAAGTCCACCAAAGTCCACACTTTGTTCTCATACATGGATCCTATCTCAGATTTCATATCCTCAAGCCATTTATCAGAATCTGGGCTCATCATTGCTTCTTCATAGTTTGTAGGTTCGTCTTGGTCTAGTAACATGACTTCCAGAATAGGATTACCATACCACTCTGGTGCGGAACGTGCTCTGGTTGACCTACGAGGTTCGGTAGTAACTTGATCTGAAGTTTCATGATCATTATCATTAGCTTCCTCTCTAGTTGGTATAGGCATCACGGGAACTGTTTTCTGTGATGAGCTACTTTCCAATTCGAGAGAAGGTACAATTACCTCATCAAGTTCTACTTTCCTCCCACTCACTTCTTTCGAGAGAAACTCCTTCTCTAGAAAGGATCCATTCTTAGCAACAATGATCTTTCCTTCGGATCTGTGATAGAAGGTGTACCCAACAGTTTCTTTTAGGTATCCTATGAAGACGCACTTCTCTGATTTGGGTTCGAGCTTATCAGGCTGAAGCTTTTTCATAGAAGCATCGCAACCCCAAAATTTAAGAAACGACAGCTTAGGTTTCTTGCCAAACCACATTTCATACGGTGTCGTCTCAACAGATTTAGAAGGTGCCCTATTTAACATGAATGCAGTTGTCTCTAATGCATAACCCCAAAATGATAGTGGTAAATCAGTAAGAGACATCATAGATCGCACCATATCTAATAAAGTACGGTTACGACATTCAGACACACCATTACGCTGTGATGTTCCAGGTGGAGTGAGTTGTGAAACTATTCCACATTGTTTTAAATGAAGGCCAAACTCATAACTCAAATATTTGCCTCCGCGGTCAGATCGTAGAAACTTTATTTTCTTGTTATTATGATTCTCCACTTCACTTTGAAATTCTTTGAACTTTTCAAATGTTTCAGACTTGTGTTTCATCAAGTAGATATACCCATATCTGCTCAAATCATATATGAAGGTCAGAAAATAACGATACCCGCCGCGATCATCAACACTCATCGGACCGCATACATCGGTATGTATTATTTCCAATAAGTCATTAGCTCGCTCCATTGTTCCGGAGAACGGAGTTTTAGTCATCTTGCCCATGAGTCATGGTTCACGAGTATCAAACGATTCATAATCAAGTGATTCAAAAATCCATCCGTATGGAGTTTCTTCATGCGCTTTACACCAATATGACTTAAACGGGAGTGCCACAAATATGTTGCACTATGATTATCAACTTTGCATTTTTTTTGGGCATCAATATTATGAATATGTGTATCATCACGATCGAGATTCAATAAACCATTCACATTGGGTGTATGACCATAGAAGGTTTTATTCATTAAAATGAATAACCGTATAGCAATAAACATGATCCAATCATATTCATGCTCAATGCAAACACCAAATAACATTTATTTAGGTCCAACACTAATCTCGAAGGTAGGGGGAGTGTGCAATGTTGATCTTATCAACCTTGGAATCACTTCAAACACACATTGTCACGTTGCCCTTAACTAGTCTCTGTTCATTTTGCAACTCCTGTTTTGAGTTACTAATCTTAGCAACTGAACTAGTATCAAATACCCTGGGGTTACTATGAACACTAGTAAAGTACACATCAATAACATGTATATCTAATATACCTTTGTTCACTTTGCCATCCTTCTTATCCTCCAAGTATTTGGGGTAGTTCCGCTTCCAGTGATCATTCCCTTTGTAGTACAAGCACTTAGTTTCAAGCTCAGGTCTAGCTTTGGGCTTCTTCACGGGACTGGCAACTTCCTTGTCATTCTTCTTGAAGTTCCCTTTCTTTTCCTTTGCCCTTTTTCTTGAAACTAGTGGTCTTGTTAACCATCAACACTTTGATGCTCTTTCTTCATTTCTACCTTCGTCGATTTCAGCATCGCGAAGAGCTTGGGAATCGTTTTCGTCATCCCTTGCATATTATAGTTCATCATGAATTTCTAGTAACTTGGTGATAGTGACTAGAGAACTCTGTCAATCACTATCTTATCTAGAAGATTAACTCCCACTTGATTCAAGCGATTATAGTACCTAGACATGTTGAGCATGTGCTCACTAGCTGAGCTATTCTCCTCCATCTTGTAGGCAAAGTACTTTTCAAAGGTCTCATACCTCTTAACCTAGACATGAGTCTGAAATATCATTTTCAGCTTCTTGGAACATCTCATATGCTCCATGGCGTTCAAAACATTTTTGAAGTCCCGGTTCTAAGCCGTGAAGCATGGTGCACTAAACTATCAAGTAGTCATCATACCGAGCTTGCAAAATGTTCATAACGTCTGCATCTGCTCCTGCAACATGTTCGTCACCTAGTGGTGCATCAAGGACATAATTCTTCTGTGCAGCGATGAGGATAATCCTCGGATCACGGACACAGTCCGCATCATAGCTACTATCATCTTTGAACTTAGTTTTCTCGAGGAACATATCAAAAATAAAACAGGGGAGCTATACGCGAGCTATTGATCTACAACATAGATATGCAAATACTATCAGGACTAAGTTCATGATAAATTAAGTTCAATTAATCATATTACTTAAGAACTCCAACTTAGATAGACATCCCTCGAGTCATCTAAATGATTACGTGATCCAAATCAACTAAACCATGTCTGATCATCACGTGAGATGGAGTAGTCTTCAATGGTGAACATCTCTATGTTGATCATATCTACTATATGATTCACGTTCGACCTTTCGGTCTCCAGTGTTCTGAGGCCATGTCTTTACATGCTAGGCTCGTCAAGTTTAACCCGAGTATTCCGTGCAAAACTGTCTTGCACCCATTGTATGTGAACGTATAGCTTATCACACCCAATCATCACGTGGTGTCTCGGCACGACGAACTGTCGTAACGGTGCATACTCAGGGAGAACACTTATACCTTGAAATTTTAGTGAGGGATCATCTTATGATGCTACCGCCGTGCTAAGCAAAATAAGATGCATAAAAAATAAACATCACATGCAATCAAAATATGTGACATGATATGGCCATCATCATCTTGTGCCTTTCATCTCCATCTTCAAAGCACCGTCATGATTTCCATCGTCACCGGCTTGACACCTTGATCTCCATCGTAGCATCGTGGTCGTCTCGCCAACTATTGCTTCTACAACTATCGCTAACGCATAGTGATAAAGTAAAGCATTTACATGGCGTTTGCATTTCATACAATAAAGCAACAACCATAAGGCTCCTGCCAGTTGCCGATAACTTTTACAAAACATGATCATCTCATACAATAACGTATATCACATCATGTCTTGACCATATCACATCACAACATGCCCTGCAAAAACAAGTTAGACGTCCTCTACTTTGTTGTTGCAAATTTTACGTGGCTGCTACGGGCTTCTAGTAAGAACCGTTCTTACCTACGCATCAAAACCACAACGGTGATTTATCAAGTTTGTTGTTTTAACTTTCAACAAGGACTGGCCGTAGTCAAATTCGATTCAACTAAAGTAGGAGAAACAGACACTCGCGAGCCACCTTTATGCAAAACTAGTTGCATGTCTGTCGGTGGAACCGGTCTCATGAACGTGGTCATGTAAGGTTGATCTGGGCTATCCAACAATACCGCCGAATCAAAATAAGACATTGATGGTAAGCAGTATGACGATCACCGCCCACAACTCTTTGTGTTCTACTCGTGCATATCATCTATGCATAGACCTGGCTCTGATGCCACCGTTGGGAAACGTAGCATGCAATTTCAAAAACTTTCCTACGCTCATGCAAGATCTATCTAGGATATGCATAGCAACGAGAGGGGAAGAGTGTGTCCACGTACCCTCGTAGACCGAAAGTAGAAGCGTTTGACAACGCGGTTGATGTAGTCGAACTTCTTCTCGTTCCGACCGATCAAGCACCGAACGTACGGCACCTCCGAGTTCTGCACACGTTCAGCTCGATGACGTCCCTCGAACTCTTGATCCAGCAAAGTGTCGAGGGAGAGTTCCGTCAGCATGATGGCGTGGTGACGGGGATGGTGAAGTGATCGTTGCAGGGCTTCACCTAAGCACTATGTGAGTATGATCGGAGGTGTAAACTTTGGAGGGGGGCGCCGCACACGGCTAGGAATCAATGTTGTGTGTTCTAGCGGTGTCCCCCCCCCCCCCTCATATATATAGGTTGGAGGGGAGGAGAGGCAGCCAAGGGGGCACCCCAAGTAGGAGGAATCCAACTTGGGCGCCTCCCAATTCGGCCTCTCCCCTTCCATATTCATCCGGAGGAGGAAGGAAGGAGGAGGGAGGAGAGAAGGAAGGGGAGGCCGAATCCCTCCCCTTCCTTTCCCTCTTCCCCTCTTCCCTCCCCCCTTATTTAGGCCTACAAGGGGCGCACCATCCCCCTAGGGGTTGGTCTGTTCCCTTCTTGGCCCATTAGGCCCATGTAGTTGCCGGGGGGATGCCCGGAACCCCTTCCGGTGACCCGATACGTACCCGGCAGCCCCGGAACACTTTTGGTGTCCGAATAATATCGTCCTATATATGAATCTTTACCTCTCGACCATTTCGAGACTCCTCGTCATGTCTGTGATCTCATCCGGGACTCCGAACAACATTCGGTCACCAAATCACATAACTCATATAATACAAAATTGTCATCGAACATTAAGCGGGCGGACCCTACGGGTTCGAGAACTATGTAGACATGACCGAGACACATCTCCGGTCAATAACCAACAACGGAACCTGGATGCTCATATTGGTTCCTACATATTCTACAAAGATCTTATCGGTCGTACCGCAATGACAACATATGTAATTCCCTTTGTAATCGGTATGTTACTTGCCCGAGATTCGGTCGTCGGTATCTTCATACCTAGTTCAATCTCGTTACCGGCAAGTCTCTTTACTCGTTCTGTAATACATCATCTCGCAAATAACTCATTAGTCACATTGCTTGCAAGGCTTATTATGATGTGCATTACCGAGAGGGCCCAGAGATACCTCTCCGATACTCGGAGTGACAAATCCTAATCTCGATCTATGCCAAACCAAAAAACACCTTCGGAGATACCTGTAGAGCATCTTTATAATCACCCAGTTACGTTGTGACGTTTGATAGCATAAGGTATTCCTCCGGTATCCGGGAGTTACATAATCTCATAGCCAAAGGAATATGTATATGTCATGAAGAAAGCAATAGCAATAAAACTTAAAGATCATTATGCTAAGCTAATGGATGGGTCTTGTCCATCAGATCATTCTCCTAATGATGTGATCCCGTTTATCAAATGACAACACATGTCTATGGTTAGGAAACTTAACCATCTTTGATTAACGAGCTAGTCTAGTAGAGGCTTACTAAGGACACTGTGTTTTGTCTATGTATCCACACATGTATCAAGTTTCCGGTTAAAACAATTCTAGCATGAATAATAAACATTTATCATGATATAAGGAAATATAAATAACAACTTTATTATTGCCTCTCGGCATGGCATAAAATATAAACTTAATTATGAACATAAAAAATATAATAATACATTTATTATTGCCTCTGGGGCATATTTCTAATAGGTGACACCAGTGGTGGTGGGTGCAATGGATCTCACGCCATCGTTCCCGCCAATGCCCCCACCCCATTCGCGTAGCACGAGTGGTAGAACTTCTCCTTCAACGATAAGGAGAACGTCGTCAGCTCCCTCGCTCCCCTCCCACTCCCTATCGAGCCTGAGCCCAAGGACTAAATTGGGGTCAAGATCGAGCCCTCCACCCTCTAAGTGGAGGAACGCCACCTTGAAAAAGGAGCGGAGCCATCAGCGCTCTGGGCCCCCTCCCCTAATGATTTGGAGAAGAGGCAACAAATCAAGCTTGTTGCTCGTTGCTCGCCCCTCTGAGTAGGCCGAGCGACGACACGAGCTCGGCCGCCTAGACCGTTGGTGAACTGCTCAACTTCGACGAGGACTAGATGGACTGGACGCTGTGCTCCGCCGCAATAGTATCTAGCTAGCAATGTTGCTTAACGACATTTCCTATCTTAGTTGCAAATGTCACTTAACGACATTCTAAATAGTTGCACATGTCGCGTAATGATCTTTTAAGTTACAAATTATGTGTAACTGCGACGAATTTGCCCCCATTATAAGTACTATTTTGAATTTATTTTTTGTCTCTGGTTTACGTTTAGTCACCATAAGTGACTTAAAATGAAACTACAGATTTCAAACAAATGAAAAAAATGGAGGCTGCGCTTTACTAATTGGGATAATTAGATCTATGCCCCTAGTTGTGTCCCACTCAGCTGTTTTACCTCTAATTTCCAAAAGTCACCGGTTCTGTCCAAGTCACTTCGCTCCTCTTATGCTTTTGCCCTTTGACCGTTTGACCGTCAGTTTGAAAACTTCATAACTAATTCATAATAAATCAGAAAAATGTGAATAAGATACCAAAATATTTGAAAAAACATCACATATATGTCAGTGTCATTTGCATTCATGACAAAAGTGTTGGAAAGTGCCCATCCGAGTTTTAGCTCTTATGAAACCAACATGAACAGTTAAATCTAAAAAGAATAAAGAAAACCGAAAAAAATTGGTGGCAAAGAATGACAAATGTTTTAAGTGCTTGCCAAGTTTCATCATGGAACAACATTCATGGAAGTCGTGGCAAAAAAAATCTATTTTGGAGTGCTGATTGTTTCTTTCCACGACATCCACAAATGTCATTCCATGATGAAACTTGGTAAGAACTTAAAACATTTATCATTCTTTGCCACCAAATTTCTTTCAGAATTTTTTGAATTTTTTTTCGGATTTTACTGTTCATGGTGGTATTATAAGAGCTAAAACTCGGATGGGCACTTTCCAACACTTTTGTCATGAATGCAAATCACACTGGCGTATAGGTGATTTTTTCTGGACATTTTGGTATCTTATTTGCATTTTTCTGATTTAGTATGAATTAGTTATGAAGTTTTCAAACTGACGGTCAAACGGTCGAATGGCAAAAGCATAAGAGGAGCAAAGTGACTTGGACAGAAGCGGTGACTTTTAAAAATTAGGGGTGAAACAGCCAAGTGGGACACAACTAGGGATATAAATCTAATTATCCCTTACTAATTCTGCGTTCGGCACAGGCCGGCAGCCTTCAAAAATAATGGAACGCGCTCCATATTGCATTTGGCCACTCTTGATTTGCCGTCTCTACTGGAGTTTGCTCTTATCCCTACACTCACACCTAAAATGAGGATGAGCAAAGAAACAAGCAAACGAGCCCATGCACATCATGTCCCTGACAGCCGCAGGCCAGGGCCCCCTCCAATCAAGCACTCAAACTCTATGCAGCATAGCATTGCTTTTCTTGGTAACAAGCAAACTTCCGTCGTTGCGCCGCTGACTACGCAAGCTCAAGGGGAAGAGGGGATTTTGTTCCTCAGCGACACTCCAGTCCGGTCTCCGTGGAGGCAGGTCGGCCAGAATGTGGGAGGGGGCGATGACAGTCTCTGTCCCTCGATCTGAACTGAACGCCGCCGCCGGCTCGGCCGCCACCGCCGCCCCGTGACGTGCGAACATGGGCTACGTAGATCCGATCCGAGTGCGTGTGGGTCAGGAGCCGCTCGGCCTCGCTGTCACGGGCGAGCCACGCCACGCTACAGTGAACACATTGTATCGCTCTGCCTCCGTCTCTATTTTTCCCAAGAAGGTGGAGTAATTTTTCAAACTTTAATATATGGTTTTTGACTTTGTCAAAATAACCACCTCCATGGAGGTCACCGGCCATTGGCATTTTGCGGATTCATCCCTCTCTACTGCTAGGGCTTGTAGCGCTAGTTAGGGCTGGCCCTGTGGTCCTGTGATCTTGTCCGTCCATCTCAGCGCCACCGGCGTCCAATGACGGGGGGAGCACATTCAAAGACGGGGAGCCGTGTGTCTCCTGCGCAATGCACAGTCCAAAAACCCATTGATGGGCGTCCTCGCTGCGTCTCCTCACATCACATGCTAGCTAGCTAGCCGTGTTACTCGAGGCACGTGGCGTCCCCGGTTCAGTCACGATCCTGTAGCGCAATTCCGCCTCTGCCACCTCCGGTTGTCGTTAGATCACACCGGTCCTGTCTACTGACATTACAGTGGAGGGTTACCCTAAAAACACACGGCGCAGGACCTTTTCTGCTCCTAGAGACGATAATCCTTCTGTCACAGCCCTGCAAACGGCATGAAAATCGTTGATCCTGAGACTCAATGGCAACCCTTTTGGACGATGGGAGCCCTTCCCATGACTCTTGCAGGTACACAGTTGATACTCCTACTACATGTACTTGGAGCCTCCTGATGCCGTACGGATGGATGGATCTAGCTAAGCTAACTTGACGACCTACCAAGCAAGAGAGGACGCCATGCTTTTATTTTCCCAAGTAGAAAGGGGAAAGTTACTTTTTAGCGCCACCTTTACGTACCACTTTGCAAGGACTTCTACTGCTGGAGAGTTATACATACTTGCGTGTATGTTGCGGCAAAATGATAACGCTCCCTGATGGTGGTACATGTTTTTTCAAAGTTTGGGGTGGTACATGGTACATGTAGATCTCCATTTCTTGCAAGTATTAGCTGACGATTGGGCCGTCGCTCCCACCGTTATGGCCTTATGGGTACTGCTTGATTACACCAAAACGACTTCTGAGTCTCGGCATTTGAGCCGGTGGTTCGTTAAGCAAGTTGTTGGTTGAGTTATGGATACTGCTTGAACAATGATCTTCGTTTTCCTTTTTCTTGATATTTGAAGTGTTGCAGCAGGGTATGCTTGCTAGATTGATTAAAGGGATGGGGACGGCAAAGAAGGAAACATCACAAGGAAGGCCGGTCATATCACCCATGTGCTGCTGATGTGTTGGCAGTTAACGCACGTTGCGGCAAAATGGTATCTCAAGGAACATTTATTTTATCCACACATATGTACGTGATGTGATATGTTTTCTTTGGCGAAATATGTTGTTAAATTTAATACCAAATATATGCACCTGAGATATCGAAGAAACAAAAAAAAAGGGAAAATGTTGCAAGCAGAATTTAGATGGGGCTCTGTTTTCTAGGGATGGGTCTAAAAAAAGTAAATTGAATTATGAAATAGATGCACTGTCCATAAAAATTATTTCCATTTACCAATCTTTGTTCTTAACTAGGGTTTGAATTTTCACGACATGGTGAACCAATGTTGAGCACAAATTAAAACAAAAGAAAACCACTTAAAAATTGCGGCTCATACGCATGAGTACACCGGTTGCACCACAAGTCCGGGGTGCACATGATATGCACTCGATGTCCTTTTTCAAAACCGGACTGCCGATCGTACCGAAAAAGGCAGAATCAAAGACCCTAGCGGTTTCTTAAGATTCGTATACCATCCCCACTATGGGATTGATGAAAACCCACTGAACCCGACAGTTTTATTGCAGAAGTTAAACCCATGTCACCAACAAGGCTACGACAGTAGGGCAAAGCGCAAATGTAGCCCACTAGGCAACTCTTCATGACTCACTTGCTGTCCACTATAAGAAAACAATCTTTTCTACCTTCTTTTGAGTGGCCGTTACGGTCTTTAGAACCTGCTATGGTGATGTAGTTTGTAGGTGTTCCTTTTACTTACTACCCATTCAGTATAATTCTCAAACTCCAACGTGTGGCATACAACAGGAGGAAGAAGATGGCCAATATATGGTTTTCCCTTCAGTTTTACTTTTGCTAATTTTATGTCTTGTTGTCTTCCCATGCTATTGACTATTATTTTTCCTGATAATTATCCATTGCTGTGTTTTCTAAGAAAAGTATGTAAAAGCTATTTCTAACCTGACGATTGAAGCGGCCAGCGAACCAGCAACATGCCTGTATGGTTCATTCATCAGTCTGATTTTTAAAATTATGTTGATGGTAGGGATATGACTTTTTCCAAATCATTCCACACTGAATATGTTTTGGCAAATTAAAGTCTGTGTATAGCTACAGGGTGGCATATCATGGTAGTCCAATCTTTCAGCTATCATGGTAGTGCAATCTTTCACCTATCATCTCACGTCGCATTTCCCTCCCTTTCTGGATCTCCTTATCCCTACACTCCCCAGCAAGTTATATTAAGAACCCTAAAAGGAGCAAAGAAACAAGCAAACAAGCCCATGCACATCATGTCCTTGAGAGCCACAGGCCAGGCTCCCTTCCAATCAAGCACACTCTCAAAGTCTCAAACACTATACAATATTGTTTTCCTTGCTAGTATATAAAACCACCAAAGTCCAATAAGTTGGTGCGCTCAAAGTGGTGGTGCCTCATGTGGCGACAAAGTGCTAATCTAACGGCATCTAGTCTAGTATAAGGCTAGTCATAGTGGGGAGTAACTTAGATTAGTAACATACATATGTTATTAGTCTATGTTACTACCTCCATAATGGGAAGTGTCATAGATGTAGTAACATACATACCTACATCTATTGCTTTATAGACTCATTTTGCATTGGAAAGCGCTATGTTATGGTAACATATTATGTTACTCTATTTTTCTCTCTCCACTTTAATTACATGACACATCATCTTTTTTGCTTATGTGGCATGTATGTTACTATTTATGTTACTCACACTATGACTAGCCTAAAACTGATAAACAATGTACTTGGGGTGGATAACTGGACCATCTCTCGGCTACTGTTTTTTCAGATGAAACGGATCAAGCCAAAGCCGAGAGAGAGAGAGAGAGGGAGAGAGAGAGAGAGAGAGAGAGTGCAGTTGAGACGTATCTTTGGGGATTGGGGCATCGAGATTAAAGGAGTGTTAGAATAACGTATGGCAGTGTCGAATAAAAAAAGAGAAAAATGTTCAATAAATTCAGAATTTTCTTTGTGGCAAACATTAAAGAATGTTTGGAGTGCATGTAATGTTTCATCATGGAATCACATTCGTGAAAGTTGTGGGAAAAATAAAATCAAAGCTCCAAAATGCGTTTGAAGGTACCATTTTCAGAACATCAATTTTTTTTGCCACTACTTCCATGGATGTAATTTCATAGTGAAACTTTGCAAACACCCAAAACATACCTTAATGTTTGCCATAAAATATTAGAATTTTTTCATTTACTTTTACCTTTTTTGAGTTTACTATTCATTCAGTAGCATATGAGTTTGCGACCGGATACTCCGCATCCAAGCAAGGGTGAAAGTACCTTTGAGAGAATTTTTTGTTATGGAGACAGAGTTATTTTCTCTAGTATAGAGTCAGAGTTGCATGGTCCACGCTTATCCTATAGAATTAAATACACATATTAGTTTTTCCAAAGGGAAATATATTAATATCAAGATGATATTGCTTACACCCAGCGTGTACAATAACACAATATGTCAAGATGCACACAACAAGAAAGGAGTAGACAACCAGAAAAAATGATCCTATTCACGGAAGGGTGAGTTGTCCTCCCCCTTCCCATCGAGAGCGACAACCGGAAAAAATGATCCTAAATCATGATGTTAGCAGTTGATCTGCCAAATTCATTAATCAGACTATGAGAAAGACTCTCCAAAAATAATGCCTCCAAAAAAGTAACAACGTGCAAGCGTCACCCAGTGGCGGTGGCAGGGGTGGCCAGCAGGGGCCGGGCACTTCCCAACATCATGATTTTCCTGCTACAATGCATATGAACAGTGGTAACTTTTTTGCCGTTCATTGCAAACGGCCCCTCAACATTATACTTTAAGCATCCCTGGCTTCGCCAGTGCCGTCACCGTCGTCGGAGGACCCAACCACTATATGCTAGATCCCAAATTTTCACTTCGACGAAAAATTTCGAACGGACTCCAAAACAACGCCCTCAACAAAAACATGATGTGTAATACCCCGTCATTATCGGTGCATCATCCAGGAACAAGCATAGGGTTTTCATTCCGAATCTCGAGACGCGGTGCTAAAAGACAGAAAGAGCACCACTAAACCTTCTTTATCCTTTTGCGAAAATGAGCACCACTAAACCGAAGTACAGTACAATGCCCCCTTGTCGAAGAAGACGAAGCTGTAAAGAAATCGGCACGCCCTTTGATTACGAAAAATTGAAATCCAAGTACGACGCCGGAAGGGGACGGCTTGTGAGTTGTGTCTCGTCTCGTGCGCAACGCGCAGCGCGGGAAGAGCCGCCGTCCAAAGACCAACCGCCCCTAGCCTCACTCGCGTTGCATGGTCCCGGCCGTGTCGCTGGAGGCACGTGGGCTCCGTTCCCGTCCAGTCACGATCCTGTAAAATGCAATTCGACCGCTCCATACTCCAATTGTGTGTTAGGTCACGCGGGAGGGAAGGAAAACTTCAAAACGCAATGATTCTCTCGCGCCCCTGCAAACTGCGTGAGAATTGGATTGCTCATCATCGGATCCAATGATTCTTTGCAGGTGTAGTATCTTCCATACTACTACTACTACTACGTGTACTTGGAGCGTGTGATGATCCCAGATGGATGGATCTAGCTAGCAAACTTGACCGCCTACCGATCAAGAAAGGCTTTTATTTTCCTCCGGTAGAAAGGGGAAAGTAACTTTTAGCGGTTCGGCGATCGAGTACGTAATTCGCAAGCACTTCTACTGTTTAACAGTTACATAGTATATTTTCATGAAAAAAAGACGGTTACATATATTGCGCAGCAAAGGCATCATGTAGATATTCATTTCTTGCAAGTTTTAGCGGATGATTGGGCCACTCCCACGGTGTTATGTCAAGTTCACGTGCCACCGATTAGTTAACATCCAGATCATTGTCTACCCCGTTCATAGGCAACATAGCCTCGTAGGCATGAGTGTAGCGTTTTATCCACCAAATGCACTTATTACTCTAGCATTATGACTTCCTTCGGTTGTTTTCATAGTGCCCACGCTTGAATCTTCGTATGGTATATAAGTGACCTTTTTGTGTAGTTATCTCTCTTGGTAGACTGCAAGGAACTTGTGGCCGCGGAGATTCAGTTTCCTTCTATTTTGGTGCTTGCAGGCTTGATAAATGGTTGTGCGCCATATGGCTCATCCTAGTTCTAGCACCACTATGATGTGGTTGTATTCCTAGGTGTTTGCATTGTCGCTCCTTACTTCGTATGACTCCATTTTGAAAATGGAGGCCAAGAGGCCCCTCTTATCGAAAAATAGAGTCGGCAATTTTTTCATTAGACTCGAAGATTTGACCTATGTCGATAATCCGAGGATGAGATTTGGAAACCAAAATGGTTCTCATTGGATTTCCTAGAGCTCTACAAACCTGATCACCTCTTGATAACTGCCATCATTTTCACTCATGCCACATGGTTGTTCCTTCAAATGTGTTTGTGGACATGCTCCATTGGCAATCATCGGCAAGGACCAACACTTATGACAGAAATAAGTGAGGGCAAAATACGGTACTATGAAACAAGTGAGTAAAAGTCATGTGCGGTCTCTGACATCGGGTAAATTTTGAAGCGATGCTGGTCGATGCTGAAAGCACTTCCTTTTGTTCACATGATTGAATCAACAAATATGAATGTACATTTGCAAGGTGTAGCTCGGATAATTTGGGTTCTAGAAACCAACTTCACAAAATAAATTAGACCCAAGCAACTTAAAGTTCCCAACATTTCAATAGCACAAAGTCGTTTATACAAGTCCTGGATACTGCTTCAATGATGTTTTTTTTCTTTCCTTAATATGGCAGCGTTGTAGCCTCGTATGGTATATATTGTTGGATTGATCAATGGGATGGGGACGGTAAAGAAGGGAACATCACATAAGCAATCACAAGGGGGGACAATTATATCTCCCATGTGTGATGGTGTGCTAGCAAGTAGTAGTTGCACATCACGCCAAAATAATATCGCAAGAAACTTTAGTTTCATCGATGCGTATGTACGCAATATGTTATAGTACTTCAATAGCATTATTTGTAGTTGTGATATAACAACAAAACAAACAAGAGTGAAATATAGTTGACTACTGTTTACAAGTGGATACCATATATTTTGTTCTAAATGTTACGGCACATGCATGTGTTTGAGCACATCTTTTTGAAGAACAGTTCCGTTTGAGCACACAGAGAGCACAAGCATGCACCATGTCACAAAAATTTAAATCACACTTGCCTCTCGAGAAAGAAAAAGAAGAAATCAGGCCCATTAATTGTAACTGAATATATAAATTTTTACAAGGACTTCTACTGTTCGACAGTTACACATATTTCCCCAAAAAAAGACAATTACATATATTGTGCAGCAAAGGCATGATGTAGATCTCCATTTCTTGCAAGTTTTAGCCGATGATTGGGCCACTCCAACGCGTCTATTCATCATGTCAAATTGACGCACCACCGTTTAGTTAGCATCCAGATCATTGCCTACCCCGTCCATAGGCAACATAGCCTCGTAGGCACGAGTGTATAGCGTTTTATCCTCCAAATGCACTTGTTACTCTAGTATTACGACTTCCTTCGGTTGTTTTCATAGGTTGAGCATAGATTTTTAGCATTCCTAAGTTTAGAAAATATGTATAATATGTTAAAAAATAATTATTTAGATAATTCATTCAATTGCAAATCTAAATATATATTTTGACATGCAATAAATTTTGCTTACCAAATAAAGACCTAAAATCCGTACCCAACTTATAAATCCAGCCAGAGGAGGAAATAGAGTTGGCGAAAGTGATCAGGTATTCTATCTGAAGAACCAGACAAAGTAAAATGGCTTCTCACTGCTTCTGGGTCTTTTCTATTAAATCCTTGTACCAATATCTTGTTGTAAGACAAGTTGTTTTCCCATTCTTAAGGAAAACAAAGATATATCTGAAAGTTGAGCCTTTTTTCTTGGTTAGTTATCAAGAAGAGGGCCTTGGTCAAAGAAAGTTTGAGTAGAGAAGATTTGGAGGATAGTAAGAAATATATGGTTTGACAATGATGAAAGCATTGATCGCTTATTTTCCCGCGCTACATACCTAGCCCCCCCGGGGCATATTTTCATTTCTGCTAGAATTTGTTGCCTATCTATACCGCCAAAAATAGAGTACTTTAGGTTCGCTCTGTTGGTCTTTTGTATAGTCTGGAAAACAATAAAGAAGTATTATTTTCAAGGGATTCCTCTTGGTGACCCAACAATTTTCATTTTCTCTCTGGCTCTCTACTGGCTCATTAATCAACCTAGAAAAGAGGAATACAAAGCATGCTATGACCGGTATCTAGGAGGCTTGCTTAGGTGACACACGAGGACTTCAGGCATGGGCACTACTGGGGCCATTGTAAAAAGCCTATCTGCTTCCAGCTATTCATAAATATGACCTTTTTTGCGCAGTTATCTCTTTTGGTAGACTGCAAGGAACTTGTTGTCGAGGCGATCCAGTTCCCTTCTATTTTGGTGCTTCCGGGCTTCATAGATGGTTGTGTGCCATATGGTTGGTTCTAGTTCTACCACCCCTATGATTTTGTTGTATACCTAGGTGTTTGCATTGTTGCTCCTTGCTTCGTATGACTCCATTTTCAAAATGGGGGCCAAGAGGCCCCTCCCTTCTTATCGAAAAATAGAGTCGACAAATTTTTTGTTAGCCTTGAAGATTTGAACTATGTCGATAATCCGAGGATGAGATTTGGAAACCAAAATGGTTCTCATTGGATTCTCCTAGAGCTCTACAGACCTGCACCTCAGACTTCTTGATAACTGCCATCATTTTCACTCATACCACATGGTTGTTCCTTCAAATGTGTTTGTGGACATTCTCCATTGGCAATCATCGGAAAGGGCCAACACATATGAAAGAAATAAGTGAGGGAAAAATACGGGACTATGAAACAAGTGAGTAAAAGCCATATGCGGTCCCTAACATCGGGTAATTTTGAAGCGATGTTGGTCGATGCTGAAAACGTTTCCTTTTGTTCACACGATTGAATCCACAAATACTAATGTATATTTGCAAGGTGTAGCTCGGATTTGGGTTCTACAAACCAACTTCACAAAATAAATTAGACCCAATCAACTTAAAGAGTTCCCAACATTCTGATAGCGCAAAGTCGTTTATACAAGTCCTAGATATTGCTTCTATAATGTTTTTTTTCTTTTCTTAATATTGTTGCGTTGTAGCCTCGTATGGTATATATTGTTGGATTGATCAATGGTATGGGGACGGTAAATAAGGGAACATCACATAAGCAATCACAAGGGGGGCCAATTATATATCCCATGTGTGATGGTGTGCTAGCAAGTAGTAGTTGCACATCACGCCAAAATAATATCGCAAGAAACTTTAGTTTTACGCAATATGTTATAGTACTTCAACAACATTATTTGCAGTTGTGATATAACAACAAAACAAACAAGAGTGAAATATAGTTTACTACTGTTTACAAGCGGATACCATATATTTTATTCTAAATGTTACGGCACATGCATGTGTTTGAGCACATCTTTTTTGAAGAACAGTTCCGTTTGAGCACACAGAGAGCACAAACATGCACCATGTCACAAAAAATTAAATTACAATTGCCTCTCGAGAAACAAAAAGAAGAAATAAGACCCATTAATTATAACTGAATATATATTTTTACAAGGACTCCTATTGTTCGACAATTACATACATTTTCCCGGAAAAAAAAAGACAGTTACATATATTGCGCGGCAAAGGCATCATGTAGATCTCCATTTCTTGCAAGTTTTAGCTGATGATTGGGCCAGTCCAACGCGTCAATTCGTCATGTCAAATTGACGCGCCACCGATTAGTAAGCATCCAAATCATTGTCTACCCCATCCATAGGCAACATAGCCTCGTACACACGAGTGTAGCGTTTTATCCTCCAAATGCACTTATTACTCTACTATTACGACTTCCTTCGGTTGTTTTCATAGGTTAAGCATAGATTTTTAGCCTTCCTAAATTTAGAAAATATGTTATAAAAATAATTATTTAGAAAATTCATTCAATTGCTAATCTAAATATATATTGTGACATGTAATGAATTTTGCTTACCAAATAAAGACCTAAAATCCGTGCCCAACTTATAAATCCAACCAGAGGAAGAAATAGAGTTGGCGAAAGTGATCAGGTTATTCTATCTGAAGAACCAGACAAAGTAAAATGGCTTCTCACTGTTTCTAGGTATTTTCTATTAAATCCTTGTACGAATGTCTTGTTATAAGACAAGTTGTTTTCCCATTCTTAAGGGAAACAAAGATATATCTGAAAGTTGAGCCTTTTTTCTTGGTTAGTTATCAAGAAGAGGGCCCTGGTCAAAGAAAGTTCGAGTAGAAAAGATTTGGAGGATAGTAAGAAATATAAGGTTTGACAATGATGAAAGCATTAATCACTTATTTCCCTCCGCTCCTTACCTAGGCTCTTCTGGAATGTTGTGCCCCCCCCCCCCCCCCAAGCATATTTTCATTTTTGCAATAAATGGTTGCCTAGCTATACTGGCAACAAGAAAGAAGTCATGTTTTCAAGGGATTCCTCTTGTTGACCTAGCAAATGTCGTTTTCTCTCTAGTCTCTCTGCTTGCTCATTGATCGTCCTAGAAAATAGGAATACAAAGCATGCTACGACTAGTGTCTATGAGGCTTGCTCAGGTGACACGCAAAGATTTCAGGCGTGGGCACGACTTGGCCCGATAGTAAAAAGCCAATGTGTTTCTAGCTATTCATAAAAATGTCCTTTTTTGCAGTTATCTCTTTTGGTAGCTAGACTGCAAGGAACTTGTTGTTGATGTGATTCGGTCCCTTCTTTTTTTGGTGCTTGCGGTCTTGATAGATGGTTGTGTGCCATATGGTTGGTTCTAGTTCTAGCACCCCTATGATGTGGTTGTATACCAAGGTGTTTGCACTCCTTACTTCGTATGACTTCATTTTGAAAATGAGAGCCAAGAGGCCCCTCTTATCAAAAAATAGAGTTGGCAATTTTTTCGTTAGCCTTGAAGATTTGAACCGTGTCAATAATCTGAGGATTGGATTTGGAAACCAAAATGGTTCTCGTTGGATTGTCCTAGAGCTCTATGGACCTGATCACTTCTGACTTCTTGATAACTGCCATCAGTTTCAGTCATACGACATGGTTGTTCCTTCAAATGTGTGTTTTTTTTAATTTTCACAGGGGGGAGATTTCCCCACCTGAATTTTTCATATATCGAGGGCCAAACGCCAAATGCTTTTGTAGACATGCTTGGTTGGCAATCATCGGCAAGGACCAACACTTATGACAGAAATAAGTGAGGGCAAAATACAAGACTATGAAACAAAGGGAGTAAAAGCCATGTGCGGTCTCTGGCATCGGATAATTTTGAAGCGATGTTTGTCGATGCTGAAAGCATTTCCTTTTGTTCACACGATTGAATCGACAGATATTAATGTATATTTGCAAGGCATAGCTCGGATAATTTGGGTTCTAAAAATTAGCTTCACAAAAGAAATTAGACCCAAGCAACTTAAAGTTCCCAACATTTTGATAGCGCAAATCCGTTTATACAAGTGCTTTAATATTTTTTTTCTTGATATTGCAGCGTTGTAGCCTCTTATGGTATATATTGCTAGAATGATCAATGGGATGGGGACGGTAAAGAAGGGAACATCACATAAGCAATCACAAGGGGCCCAATTATATCTCCCATGTGTGATGGTGTGGTAGCAAGTAGCAGCTGCACATCACACGAAAATAATATCGCAAGAAACTTTGATTTCATCGATGCGTATGTAAGCAATATGTTTTTCTTTTGAGATAGCGAACTGCTCATGACAGACGGTATGTACATACAACACTTCAACAGCATTATATGCACTTTGTGATGTAAAAAAATAGTGGAATATAGTTGACTACTGTTTACAAGCGCATAGCATATATTTTATTCTAAATGTCACGACATACATGTGATTGAGCACATCTTTTCGAAAAACAATTGTGTTTGAGCACATAGCAGAGAGCACAAACATGCACCATGCGACAACCATGCACGCCAGCACATTAGTTGCACCACGAGTCCGAGTGCATGCACATGATACACCCTCAATGATAGCAGCAGAAAGTTTTCCAACCAACCAATCCACAACCTGATATGTCTTGGCAAATTAAAGGCTCCCTACAGCTACAAGGTGGCCCATCATGGTAGCACAATCTTTCACCTATCATGGTAGTGCAATCTTTCACCTATCATCTCACATCCCATTACTCTTACATTTCCTTTCTAGATCTCCTTATCCCTACATTCCACTCCACCACAACTCAAGAACACCTAAAAGGAGCAAACAAACAAGCAAACGAGCCCATGCATATCAATGTCCCCGAGGAGCCACAAGCTAGGCTCCCTTCCAATCAAGCACATTCAAACGCTATACTGCAATATATAGCATTGGTTTTCTTGTTACAGTTTACAAATAATGTTCCATGACGTGGAGTGTATGAAACCACCAAACTCCCAAGTTGGCGCGCATGATGCAGCTAGTGTGGCGACAAAATGCTAATCTAACGGCATACAGTAATAATATATAAAATTGATCAACGATGTACCTGTCGCGGATAATTGGACCATCTCCCGGCTACTGTTTTTCTCAGACCAAACGGATCAGGCCAAAAGCCTGGATAGAGGGGGCGTATCTTGGGGAGATTAAAGTAGTGTTAAAATAATGGGCGCAAGTGCAAGTTTGCTCAGGGAATAAGTATCTTTTTTTCCATGCAGTCAGAGTTGTGCTGTGTGGTCTACACTCATCCCAGAATTTAAAAGTACACACGGTTACTTTAGAGTTCATCAATTGGTGCATAGTGCTCTCTGCCTCCTACCGTCCCACGTACAAGAAGGGAGTTTGTATGCACAAAAATGAAAGGAGTTTTGAGGGCATGGACTAATTTCGCTGTGAATTGTACAGCCTGCATGCATGTCACAAGCTCGTCATGCTAACCGCCTGAGCTGAGCTCCGTGGCAACCCAGGTTTGAACACGTGATCGCCATTGTCAATCAAGGAGAGAAACTAGGCTTGCCTTGTAAACTGCCGTCGCCTCCTCGTCATGCCTACCGCCTAGGATGTTGAAACCTCATATGTCTCTCAACATCAAGAGCATCAAACTATTAAAGAGGCTTGATTTACACGTCATAAAATGGCGCTAACCCGCCAAGCGATGCTTAGTTAACCACGCATCGGATGTCAACAATTATCCCTCTGGCACGTGGGTTACATGGCCATTTTGTCATTGTGAACATGGGGCGAAAACAATGGAAACACTTTTTAAATTACAACCATCGTGTGTTCGGAATCGAATGTATGATAGAAAAACCACTGATCTAAACATGGAATGCGCAAAAAAAAAGCCGTTTGGATGCTCCACAAGAACACGGAAGCAACCGTTTCTTCACGAGCAAGAAGGGGGGAAAATAAAGACACACGTTGCATTCAACTTCCTGGAAGAAGTGAAAAACGTGAGGGTCGGACAAAGAACGGTCCACCTACGATCCAAAAGGCATCATAGGAAAACCACAAGACTCTTTTCCTATGAAAATTTCCTACTACTTTGTTCCAAAGAGAGCTAGCTTTGAATTTGAGCAAAACCACAATCTAGCTAGACCATGAGATGCTAACTACGGCTCATTAGCGGTCACTAACCCACACCCACACCTTTGTTGAGGCGCCAAGAAAGGGAAAGCGAAGCCCCCAAACCCCAAACCAAACCCAGCCGGCCCCCAATAATTGCAGCACAAGGCTTCCATGCTGGCGTTAAAGGGTGAACATGGCGCTGAGAGGCATGGGGCCGACCCCATTCACCCATTCATTGCCCCTCCTCCTTTGGAATCCCTGTCAGGGGATCGATCAAGACCAAGAAATGGCTTCTGCTCCTACTACTACCCATCAGCAAACAGTAAACTGTTGATCAAAATATTGTTACTCCCGCTATGCAGTATGCACCACCCCCTCCTCCTCCCCTCCCCTACTAGTAGAAGTAGAAGAGACTAGTCGCCACCACCCCCACCACCACTCGCTAGTAGCAGCAGCTCTTCCATCCATGGCTGTCCCTGCTCCATCCCGCACACCTGCCGCACTTGCCTCTGCGAGCATGTACTGACTGCCTCCCACTCCCTTGGCGCCATCTCTCTTGTCTCGCTACTCGCTCGCGCGTCTGTGCGCGTGTGCGCTCTGCTCTGCTCTGCTGCATCCACTCCCCCCATCCCTATCGGGGATAGGCCGCAGCTGCATGCCCCTCTGCACGTTCGCGCTCTGCTCGCGCTTCCGTTTGTTCGCGTCCGGTGCGATGGTGGTCGCCGCGCAATGATTCTTGCTTGGTTGCTAGCTTCCCGCGTCGCGGAGTGAGTGAGTGAGGGGGCCGGCCGGAGGGAGCGGACAAACCGGCGAGCAGCTACCTGACCCTGAGATAGAGAGAGAGAGAGAGAGAAAGGTCTGTGCTCTCTGGTGGCCAAGAAGCGTCAGCGGCGACGGTGGGGCTGCTTGCTTGCTTGCTTGCTCTGGCTGGTGAGTGAGCGAGCGAGCGTGCGGCATGGATTGGGATCTCAAGATGCCGGGCTCTTGGGACCTGGCCGAGCTGGAGCACGACGGGGTGCCGGCCATGGCCGCTCCCGCCGCGGCGGGCATCGCCGCCGCGGCCGCGCGCGGGCCGCCGGGCCGCCCCGAGTGCTCGGTCGACCTCAAGCTGGGCGGGCTGGGGGAGTTCGGCCCCGCGGCGGACGGCGCGATGAAGCAGCAGCAGCCCGTGGCGACGACGGCGGCGAATGGCCCGGCGGCGTCCTTGTCGGCGTCGGCGTCGAACGCCGCGGCGGTGGTGCCGTCGGCGAGCCCGCTGAAGCGGCCGCGCCCGGGGGCCGGCGGCGGCGGCGCGGGGGCGGGGCACTGCCCGTCGTGCGCCGTGGACGGCTGCAAGGCCGACCTGAGCAAGTGCCGCGACTACCACCGGCGGCACAAGGTGTGCGAGGCGCACTCCAAGACGCCCCTCGTCGTCGTCGCCGGCCGGGAGATGCGCTTCTGCCAGCAGTGCAGCAGGTAACCAACCAACCCACAAACACCCATCCAACCCGCCAAAATTCGCGAAAATTCCCGCGATTCCTATTGCTAACACTTCAATTCAGCACATTCGCACGGTCGCGTCGACCTGATTGCGATGCTGCCGAAAGACCATTGCTTGAACTGCCGCAATGGTGAAATTGATTGACTGCACACCATTTTTTTCCCATTTTTTTTTACTGCTGCTGATCATCATTCCCTTCCCTTTGTTCAAAGTGAAAAGGCCAATCCAAGCCAGTTCTTTCTCAGGCCCTGGCTTTGCCTTTCTCTTTGGCTCAAATTAACCACCAGCTGCTCCCATTCCAAGCAAGGAGCACTGCTGGTAGAATCAGTAGGGGGTGGTGAGAATGAGCTGAGCATATCTCACTGTTCGGTTTCAAGGATGCACCAGTAACTTTTCCTTTATCCGGCACTAGCTTTTCAGCCTTTTCATATGGGTCAAGTACCCCCAAGTTTTTTTTTTTTAACTTTGGCAACCTGTTGTATACCTGAATCATAGCCCTCCCATTTTCCTACTTTTGCACTGGTAACTTTCTAGCCCACGGGTGTGAATTATTACCAGTGAAAAGTGGCTGATGCACTCCATGTGCCAAAGATCAGGTGGAGCAGTCCTTTTTATGATTTGCTGGCTGCCACATTTTCAAACCTGCCCTTGGATTCCCCCCTTCTTTGAATTTTTTTATTTGTTCTGGTTTAAAGTTTAAGAATGGAAGATAATTTGTGACGTTGACAAATACTTCCTCCGTCCGGAAATACTTGTCGGAAAAATGCATAAAAATGGATGTATCTAGAACTAAAGTACGTCTGGATACATCCATTCCTGCGACAAGTATTTTCGGACGGAGGGAGTATATTACTACTTTTATTTTGAAGTTTAATATTAGAGTGTAATTTGTGACATCGACAAATATATTAGTACCTTGTGGCCGTATGCATCTCCCAGATGCAGAGGCCGGGGGTCATCCTCCTTTTCTAAAAAAAAATATATATTAGTACCACTTTTACTTTGACAAAAAAATCAGCACATATTTTAAACCAACTAGGTGGTAAGAAGTGAATCTAAGTAGACCACGGTTAACCATAGGTACCTGAGGATCAACCCATTTTGCCTTTGAGGTGGTTTATTGACTGAACAGTAGGGCCCATCTCTGACATGATTGCCTCCCCTTGCTGAATTAGTAACCACCAGATCCATTGCTTCCCCATCTTCTTCTCCATTGTTCTGGTGTGAAGTTGAAGAGTGGAGTGTAATTTGTGCAACCATTTCCCATGACATTGACAAAGATATTACTCCCTCTGATCCAAAATAAGTGTCGCTGTTTTGAACTGGGGTTGGTTGAAAACTACGACACTTGTTATGGACCGAAGGTAGTACTACTTTTATTCTGGCTAAATAAAAGTGGTGCAATGCTCTGTGTAGAATCCCCAGAAACTATCACATATTTTGAACCAACTGGGGAGTCAAGAAGTTAATCTGTGTAACCCGGCTACGGTTAACCATAGGTACTTTAGGATCAACCCATTTTGCCCTTGAGGCGGTTTATGGAGTGAAGGGTGGAGCCCCATGTCTGACAAGATTGCCTCCCATTGCTGAATTAGCAGTAACCACCAGATCCATAGGAATTCTTTCGGTTTACTCCTGGGTTATTGTGTGCAGCAGTATTTGTTGTGTGTGGACTGTTCACCCTTTAAAGATGTTGCTGAACACCATGACCTGTTTTATTGAATTCTTGGCCAGAAACCGGCCTACCTCATCTGCCATGACTGCCTCTTGTCATTAGCCTTGTTTTTTCCACATGAGATGCTGGGACCACTAGACCAATTCTTGAAACAGCGTTGCAAAATAGGTTCCACATTTTTGCATTTTGGTGGAGCCGGTTGTCTTTGAATGTCTTGGATGTTCTAGTACTATTCATCGGTTAGCTGAATTATTGGAGTAACTTGCACTTAAGGTTAGTATACAACAAAAGCTACTCCAGTAAGAACCTTCAAAATTTAACCTGTAGCTTTTTCAAATACTCCAGTAAGAACCTTCAAAATTTAACATGTAGCTTTTTCAAATACTCCAGTAAGAACCTTCAAAGTTTAAGGAATACAAAATTAACCATCAATCATTTGGTCGTATTCCCCTAAAATTAACCATCAACCATTTCTTATTGAACAGATAGAATATAGTTTGGTTTTGGTGTGTGCACTGCATTCCTTTCTAGCTGAACTGTTCATGTATTCGAAACATTTTCATTTTATTTTTCTAGACTTGACATAAAAAACCAAGGTATATTTGACAGATATGGTTGTTCATACCCTCTGAGCAAATGTGGTGCCTCCAGTTTCACATGTTTTTGTACTGTACATTCTTCTAGGTTCATTTCACAATCGTACCGATCTAAAAACCTTTTTAGGTTCAACACTAGTTCATTTGAGTTTGTCTTTTATATTCTAGAGCCGTGGTGAGAAAATATTTGTTTTAAGGAATACAAAAATTGTCCATCAATCATTTGGTCGTCTTCCCCTAAAATTTTTATATCTCAGTGGGGGCGCGTTCGTTTCCAATGATTGCGTACCTATCAGACACACAATCAGGCAATAGTGCGCCCAGTGGAGCAAAAATTTGGATCACCATACTGTACTCCTTCAGTGTTCCTACAGGCTGGTGCCACACTGCCATACACCTGTTGGAACCTATACCGTGGTCCAAATGTCCAACAGGAGTTGCACTAATTTGCTGCGCTTTGCAGGCCCAGTAGAAAGCTTTTGTAAAGCGAAGCCCCCATGCACTGAATTTTGTTAACTGACGCATTGAAATCCGAGTGGTCCAGCTGCGCGTGTGCGTACTCTTTTCTTCATGGAATCTGTGTTCTGTTTTAATGTCGAGCAAATAAATATTCAGGCCATTCTGGTTGGTCCTTGCAGCTTTTGATTTTCCACGTGCCTTATTGCATCAGAGCATGTTATATGTTCAGAATCAGAATAGTGATGGTGTCAAATGGACAACTGAAGTTGTTTTCTGCTGGAATTTTTTTGCATACTTTTAAGCATAATGATTGTGCAAATCCTCTCTGATCATGAGTGCCATACTTAGATCTTGGCTTATAGTGCTTGTTTGTCTACCATGGCCAGATATCATATGTCCTTGTAGCACTTGCCTGTATTATGGGAGTGATAAAACATTTGGAGTTACTTTTATTTTCTTATATCAAGGTTATGTGAGGTTCTATACCCAAGGGCCTTCAAATGTGTTGTGATTTTCTCTCTTCCTGCTACAAGAATCATATATGTTTAGGGTGTCATTAACAGGGTCAAGATGCCATTAAGGATGATACTGATTTACAATTAAATTGGTCAATATGTTAGCATCATGACTACTGTTTGCTTAAATGTTTGTGTTTCTTACCATTAATCTTTGTTTCGCTAGATTCCACTTGCTCGCGGAGTTTGATGAGGCCAAGCGTAGCTGTAGAAAGCGCCTTGATGGGCACAACAGGCGCCGCAGGAAGCCACAGGTTGATAGCATGAACTCTGGGAGCTTTATGACAACCCAACAAGGTATTTTTCTTATTTAACTACAACCATACTTTTTGTCAGCCTGACGATTGCTGAAATGAACAAATTATATGGTAACCTCAGATTCAGAAATTTCTGTTATAAAGTATATATGTTCAAATGCAAACCCTCGGTGAAATGCTCGTGCTTACATGGGACATATTTTCTCCTGTCCAACTGATAATAAGCTTGACCTGCATTTTGCATGGATCTACGACTGTTGTTTTACCCTCCATTGTATCGGATTCATTTGATATGGATGATGTTGAGTAACATGGTGCTCACTATAATTTAAATCATGGGGTTTACAAGAGCACATTGTAAACTGAATATTCGAATTAGCAGGGTGATTGCACAATGCTGCATTTTCAGTCTGTTTAATTTCTGCTACATTTGAATACTACAGAGTCTGATGCTCGTTTCATGATGGCCGTTCAGGTTTGTATTCAAATGCAGGGACAAGGTTCGCGTCCTTCTCCGCTCCAAGGCCAGAGCCAAGCTGGTCCGGGATCATCAAATCCGAGGACAGCAATCCATACTACACCACCACTCACCAGATCAATTTCGCCGGCTCTTCGTCGTCCTACTCCAAGGAAGGCCGGCGCTTCCCCTTCCTGCACGAAGGAGACCAGATGAGCTTCAGCACGGGCGCGACGGCCCTCGAGATCCCCCCCGTGTGCCAGCCTCTCCTCAAGGCCGTCGCCCCGCCACCGCCGCCGCCGCCGCCCGAGAGCAGCAGCAGCAACAAGATGTTCTCCGATGGACAGTTGACGCACGTGCTCGACTCCGACTGTGCTCTCTCTCTTCTGTCATCCCCGGCCAACTCCTCCAGCGTCGACGTCAGCCGCATGGTCCGTCCAAGCGAGCACATTCCCTCCGTCCCCAACCTGCAGCAGTTCGGCAGCTCCTCCTGGTTCGCCTGCTCCCAGGCCTCCAGCGCCGCCACCGGCTTCGCCGCCTTCGCCGGCGGCATGGACGGCGAGCAGCTCAACGCCAGCGGCGCGCTGGTCCCGAGCTCCAACGACAACGAGATGAACTGCCATGGGATCTTCCACGTCGGCGCCGATGGCTCCTCCGAGGGCACGTCGCCGTCCCTCCCGTTCTCGTGGCAGTAGAAGTCTTGAGTGAGCGTCAGAGGCTGTTCTTGGGTTCTTTTGGTGATCGTCGGTAGCTAGCTGTGCCCGTTTTAGTGATCAGGCCTACGTCCCGTTCTTTCTGTGTTTATTCTCTCTCCTTTTCATGTTGCTATGTCTTGGACTTGATCTCTCGCCGTCAGAATGAATAACTTTGCACGATTCAGAAGAAAATCATATACTTATGGATTTCACTGATGTATTGGAGACTAGATTTAGACAGCTTTTGGTTTTTGACAACTATCTCCTCCTTTATTCATTGATCAAAATAGTGGCATCGCTTAAAAGCAAGGGAATAACCGCACTAAGGGCATTATCTATCCAATGACTAAGGGGAGAAAACTTAGCTAACCTAGCCAATTCGTGAGCTACTTGATTGTTCTCTCTATTACAATGTTCATAAATGACATGATTGAAATCTAATGACATGAAATAACAATCATCGAATATAGCACTAGCAACTGAAGAAGAGTTGCCCTCCTTAATAGCTTCAACCACCTCTGCACTATCGGAGTTGATTTCAATCTTGATACATCCAGTAGTACGGGCTAGATTCTTTCCAAATCTTACGGCAACAGACTCTGCTGTAAATGAATCAAAGCATATGTCTATTTTTCATTTCCAGCAACAACGAACATGCCGTTGTGATCACGAAGGACGGCTCCCACCGATCCTTCAAGTGTATCCATATCAAATCCAGCGTCCACATTCAATTTAGCATATCCGTACCTTGGTCTACTCCACCCGCCTACCTTATGTTTAGCTTTGGGCGTACAAGAGATAATGTAGTTCACGGCTAGTTCTCTCACGTCCAAACTGATTTGAGCTGCTGTTTGGGTGGTCTCTCCATGAGTTAATTTCCGCCGTTCATACCACATATACCATGCTACTGTGGCTACACTGTTTCTCTCAATTTAGGAAGACCAGGGATATGAACTTCATGATCCTTCAAACACAACAAGTGTTCAAGTATTACTTCTCCAGCCCGATCCTCCCTGATGGCCTGTTTGATCATATCATCCACGCCTAGCATTTTCCACACATTCGCAGCTAGCTTGCATTCAAACAACAGATGTTTGATATTGTCCGGTCCTAAGTTGTACGCTGGGCAACTTTAATTTTTATATGCTTATTAGCAATGATTGATCTGCAGGGAATCGCACTACGAAGCGCCCTCCAAATAAAAAATATATCTTAGATGGACAAAATAAGCTCCAAATTGTATCCCATGTATCTTTTTGGTTAGATGGCCCTTCTGAATTCTGAATTCTGCTGCCGAACTGGGACTCCCGGATTCCATGCATGGTACGCAGATCGCACCATTAAAACTCATGTTCTTGTTAGATTCCAAGCCAGAAATCGCTCATCTCATGTCAAGGTAAAGGAATTGCAAGAATGCGTTGGGCGTCCACCTGCCAGAAGGTTTGCCTGACAAGCTGTTCATCCGAGTCTCCTGTCGAAGGATCATAATCAGGTTGCGCACACGAGATAGAAGCTGCTTTCCTCGAATAGTTATGACCTTCCTTGTTGGAGACTGTGGGATCCATTCATCTTTTCAAATCTTTATTTTAACTCCATCACCCACGGTGGCGGAGCTACGGTAAGTATGTTGGGCAGGCCAGATGGACCAGTTAAACCTGACCTCACAAAAAATATTCTCTTACGACCCACTGAATCTTCATTGCATTTATTGCTATGTTGGGCGGACCTTGGCCTGGTTGCCCCAACGTAGCTCTGCCTCTGATCACCCACTCTCCATATGTGCCCAAGTTTCAGGGCCTCCACTCCGGCCATAATGCTTTGCCATGTATACGAAGCTTTTTTTCTTTAGGTTAGCATCCACTAGTAGAAAAAGGGTCAAACGTGAAGCACATTAGTGCCGGTTTGTATTAGAGCCGGCACAAATGTATACATTAGTGCCGGTTCCAACGGCTAGCCGGGCCGCTCTCATTAGTACCGGTTCGTGGCTAACTTTTAGCACCAGTTCGTGCCATGAACCGGTACTAATGAGGGTGGTGGCAGGATGTTGTCAGTCTGGGCCCCCTCCAGCACCTTTAGTACCGGTTCGTGCCACGAACCGGTACTATAGGTCCTCCTGCATATAAACCCTTCGTCCAGCTCGCTCTGTTCTTCCCCCTTTCCCTCTCTTCTCTCTCTGTTCTTCCTCTTCTCCCTCGAGCTCATCACACATTTTGCCCAAAATTTGTCAAGATTTGAAGGCCCCCATCCATTCAAGTGATCACAAAGGTTAGCAACTTTGTCCTTTCATCTCTCATTGCTAGATTAGCTCTTGCAATGCTTTATATAGTTATTAATTTGTGAGTTTAGTAATTTGGGAGGAAATATATATATGTGCTAGTATTTGATTTATATGCAATGTGAGGTCAAAATAACACTTAGTTTGCATATGTAGGTGTGGTTTACTTAGTGCCTTCTAAATCTCTCGTCAGAACCACCGCCGATCGCCTCAAGACCGTCTCTGTCAGCTGCACCACCTTGTGGTGAGCCTCTTGTTCATGAAATTTTATATAAAAATTGATGTTTGTGTGATTTGGATATATAGTTACTCGTATAATAATTATCTTACCCGACGTTGTTTGTTATACATAGTGCCATGGTTTTGATATCCGTCCCCGTCGGCCCTCGCCCTTGTTATGATTCGGATGTGGTATATTCTCTTTAAAACTATTTGTTGCATTTCGTGTTTATGACAAATTATGCCCATCAAGTTGACATAGATATTTTTATCTAGGAGGTATGTGAACCGGAAATTCCAACCGACCCTATTGTCGAGAGGTTAAATTTAGTTGAAAGAGAAAACGAGTACTTGAAAGAAAAATTGAAAAGAATTGAGGGGAGAAGATGGAATTGAGTTGCATGTTGCCGATGTCGCCGATGATCACAAGATCAAGATGGAGAAAATGCGCTTGAAGATTAGAAAGATTAGAAAATATGCCATCGATAGTGAGGCTTGGTATCATTATGCTGTTGGATCAATTGTTACCTTAGTTGCGATCTTGATCGCATTTGTTGTTGCATTTAAATGCTTTAGCTAGAGAGTTATTTGTTTGTTGCATTTAAGTGTTGTATGAACTTTATGTATGAACTTGTATTAATTTGGTCTATTCGGTGTTGTGTAATGAAGATGAGCCGGCAATGGATGTACGATGACCGATGCTCTCCCAGTTCGTTGAGGGCGCGCATACTTTTCTCGCTTGCGGCTGAGGCAAACAAGCGGGCGGATGGTTTTATGCCTTGTCCATGTGCTGGCTGTAATAATGGTCGCAATTACTCTACGCCAAGAACCATTCACGCCCACCTGTTTGAGTCCGGTTTCATGCCCCACTATAATGTTTGGACCAAGCACGGAGAAAGAGGGTTATGATGGAAGACAATGAAGAAGAAGAGGACGACGACAGCTATCCCGCCATGGGTTCCCTGAATACGATGATACAACAATGGGGAAGAAGCTGAGCCGCTAATGCGGAAGAAGCTGGGCCGCAATGCGGAAGAAGCTGAAGAAGAGGCATCGATGAGCCCGTTGATGATCTAGGTCGGGACATTACCGATGCAAAGAGAAACTACGCAAGTGATTTGGAGAAGAAGAAGTTGCAGCGCATGTTAGAGGATCACAAAAATTGTTGTACCAATTGCGTGGGTGACAAGAAAAAGCTGGGCACCACACCGGAATTGCTGCAATAGAAGGCAGAGAATGGTGTATCGACATAGGGATTTGGAAAGTTGCTGGTAATGATAAAGGATATGCTTCCAAAGGACAACGAATTGCCCGAGACGTCTGAAGCAAAGAAGGCTGTCTGCCCTCTAGGGTTAGAGGTGCGAAGATACATGCATGCCCTCATGATTGCATCCTCTACAGCGTGAGTACGAGGATTTGAACGCTTGTCCGGTATGTGGTGCATTGCGCTATAAGATCAGCCGCGATGAGCATGGTGATGTCGAGGGCGGCGCCCAGAAGAAGATTCTGCCAAGGTGATGTGGTATTCTCCTATAATACCACAGTTGAAACGATTGTTCCAAAACAAAGAGCATGCCAAGGCGTCGATGGCACGAAGAAGACCGTAAGAAAGACGGAAAGTTGAGAGTACCAAATGACGGGTCGCAGTGGAGAAAAATCGAAAGAAAGTACGGAAGGAGTTTGCGAGATGACGCAAGGAGCGTATGGTTTGGTCTAAGCGCAGATGGCATTAATCCTTTTGGGGAGCAGAGCAGCAACCATAGCAATTGGCCTGTGACTCTATGCTTGTATAACCTTCCTCCTTGGTTGTGCATGAAGCGGAAGTTCATTATGATGCCGTGCTCATCCAAGGCCCTAAGCAACCCGCAACGACATTGATGTGTACCTAAGGCCATTAGTTGAAGAACTCTTACAACTGTGGAATGGAACAGGTACGCGTCGTGGGATGAGCACATGGGGAAGAATTTGACCTAAAGGCGTTGCTGTTCGTGACCATCAATGATCGGCCTGCTCTCAAGAACCTTCGTGACGCACAAACAAGGGATACCGCGGATGCACGCACTGTTTGGATGATACCGACAGATATATTTGAATAGTTGTATGAAGAATGTGTACCGGGACATCGCCGATTTCTTCCGAGCAGGCATCCCGTAAGAAAGAAAGGCAAGCATTTCAAAGGTGAGGCGGATCACCGGACGAAGCCTCGCCACCGCATCGGTGCTGATGTACATGATATGGTCAAGGATTTGAAGGTGATATTTGGAAAGGTCCTGGCGGACAACCTGTTCCAAAGGACGCCGACGGACGTGCACCCATGTGGAAGAAGAAATCTATATTTTGGGACCTGCCATATTGAAAGACCTAGAGGTCCGCTCCGCAATCGACGTGATGCACGTGACGAAGAATCTTTGCGTGACCCTGCTTGGCTTCTTGGGCGTGTATGGGAAGACAAAAGATACACCGAGGCACGGAGGACCAGCAACGATGCACGGAGAAGACGGCATATATCGTGGTCATGCAAGCTACGCCTTACCAAAGAAGAGAAGGAAATCTTCTTTGAATGCCTGCTCGATATTAAGGTACCGTCGGCTTCTCGTCGAATATAAAGGGAATAATAAACATGGCAGAAAAAGTTCCGAACCTAAAGTCTCATGACTGCCACGTGATTATGACGCAATCGCTTCGGTTGCATTGAGGGGCTTCTACCGGAAAACGCTCGATTAGCCATTGTGAAGCTATGTGCATTTCTCAATGCAATCTCTCGAAGGTAATCGATCCAGAAATCATACCAAGGTTACGTAATGATTTGGTGCAATGTCTTGTCGGGCTTCGAGTTGGTGTTCCCACCATCCTTCTTCAACATCATGACGCACGCCCTAGTTCACCTATGCGAAGAGATTAACGCTTTGGGTCCTGTATTTCTACACAATATGTTCCCTTTGAGAGGTTCATGGATTCTTAAAGAAATATGTTCATAACCGTGCTAGGCCGAAGGAAGCATCTCCAAGGGCCATCAAAATGAGGAGGTCATTGAGTTTTGTATTGACTTTATTCCTGACCTTAAGCCGATTGGTGTTCCCGAATCACGCATAAGGGCAGATCGATGGAAAAGGCACGCTAGGAGGGGAACAAATAATATGTATGGACGGGCATTCTCTCACCGAAGCACACTACACAGCTTCTACAGAATTCCGCCTTGGTGGCTCCTTATATGGATGAACACAAGAATTTGCTACGCCCAAACACCGGAGCGGTCTCGATGAGTGGATTACACGTGAACAAACCAGGAGTTTCGCCACTGGTTGCGTACACGCACCATGCATGACAGCTCTATTGAAGATGACCTGTACTTGCTGTCCCAGTTACCATCTTCGAATATAATGACTTTCAAAGGGTACGAGATAAATGGTAATACATTTTACACTATCGCCCAAGATAAGAAGAGCACCAACCAAAACAGTGGTGTCCATTTTGATGCAGAAACCAAGACGGGAAAGGAAACATATTATGGTTATATACAGGACATATGGGAACTTGACTATCGACGTGGTTTAAAGGTCCCTTTGTTTCGGTGCAAATGGGTCAATATGACACGAGGCGGGGTAACGGAAGACCCGCAGACGGAATGACAACAAGGATCTCAACAATCTTGCGTATGCAGACGAACCATTCGTCCTAGCCAATGATGTGGCACAGGTTTTCTATGTGAAGGACATGTCTACCAAGCCAAGAAAAAGAAAAGATAAGGAAGCGAATGCATCGTACGATGAGCCAAAGCGGCACATAGTTCTTTCTGGGAAAAGAAACATCGTGGGAGTGGATGACAAGATGCACAAGTCGAAGATTATGAAAAGTTTGATGAAATTTCTCCATTCACAGTGAATATTGACCCGAGCATCCCGTTAAATGATGAAGATTTTCCATGGTTACGCGCAAAGGGACACACGCTGAAGAAAAGTTTCACACCCAAAGATCTGGGATGTGATCGGCTTCACTATCATCACTTTCTTCTGTGTTTCACACCCAGAGGGGAATCTCTGTAATAGTTAGGGTAGTTATGTGTTTTGGCATTTGAAACGCGAAGAAATTTTATGTGCAAACAAATTCTTTCATGCCTTTACTGATTTTTAAAGTTAAATTATTCACAAACTAGTGATTCACACTAATTTCAAATAATTCAAAATTAAAACTATTCAAATTTGAAAACTACGGGCACTAACAGAAAGTTTGTAATTTTTTGTACCTAAAGCAAAAGTATTCACAAAGAAACTCTAAATACACAAAAATAAATAAAGCAAAAAAAGCCCGCCTACTAGGCCAGAGCGGCCTGCATACGACTAGAAACCCAACCTGTTGTTGGGCCAGGATGCAGGCCCGCAAAGTCCAAGTGGGCCCACAGGACAGCAAAGAACACGTAGGCCCAGTAGGCCTGCTTTGGAGAGGAGCTCGAGAGAGCGACCGCACGGGGGTTTATAAACCAGTGCGGTCGCCCCTCGGCTAGCGAGGTGGGACTAAACTTGCCGCACCGCACTGCTGCTAATAAGACCCCTTTAGTACCGGTGGTGGCACAAACCGGTACTAAAGGGGCCTTTAGTACCGGTTTGTGCCACCACCCGGTACTAAAGGGGTCGCTTCCGCTGCTTGGCTGGTTAAAACAGACCTTTAGTACCGGTTGGTGGCTCCAACCGGTACTAAAGGTGCCTTCTATATATACAACACTTTGAAAAATTTCATTCTCCTCTGCTTTCTTCCTCTGCTTCCCCATTGAACCGCCCGCCCGATCGATCGACGTCACCGACCCGACGCCGTCGCCGCCGCCTCTCGCCGCCGCCACCCCTGTCCCTGTCGCCGCCTCGTCTCCGTCGCCGCCTGGCCCGTCCCGTCGCGCCCGTCCCTGCGTCGCCGCTTCCAGCTGCCGCGCCTGCCCGTCGCTGCCCCGCCGCCGCCGCCTGCCGTCGCTGGTCGCCCACTGTGAGCTCTCCCCTCTAACCCCTCTCCTCGCCCCAGCGCCACCATGGCGCCGCCTCCTCGAGCCCATACACACACACACAAGCATGATGAACACACACACACACACGTATATATGTATGAATGCATGTATATATTAGTATATACGATTTTGTATGTTTAATTAGTTTAGATTTTTAGATTATTGTTTTTCACTAGTATATATGTATGAATGCATGTTAGATGGATATAATTAGTGTTTAATTAGTATGGAATTTTTTTATATAATGTTGTTTTTCTCTTTTTAATGGATGTATAGAAATTGTTTTTCTGTTTTTAGTGTTAGATGCTTAATTAGTATGAAATAGTATATAGATTTTTGAAATAGTAGAAATGTTAGAAATTTTAGTTATCAAAATCCAATCATTAAAAAATATTATTTTTATGGGCATATAGCTAGTATTTGTTCTCGACGATGCCGCCCGCATCCTCGCCGTCGACCCGTCTCATGACGACGCCCAGCTGGCCCATGTCCGGACTGGCTCCGCTGGCTGGCACTGGAGGTGCTTCTGAGGGCGCGCCGCTTGATGAGGAACCCGCCCGGGTCCCGCTGCCGACCCCGATCTCGCTTTGGTGGCGTTCACGTGGGCCAGTTTGGTGGGAGGGACCCGGCACCGCCGGAGGAGGTACGTCGTCAGTGTCGGGGAGGAGGACGAGCACGCCCATCGCTACATGGTTGCGTTAGAGGCGGCAGGTTCTCCAATACCGGCAAGATCTTCAGGATCTCACTTCAGCTATGATCCCGTGAGGGTTCCTTCTCTTTGGGTGTCCACCGCCCGCGACGCAGGAACCGCGAGTGTCCTAGATTCTTCAGTAGTATTCGATCTTTAATTAGCTAGCCAGTGATGTACTATTCAATATTATATATTATTCGAGACGATGTATTCGAGATTGTATCTATTATTCTAGACGAAGTATTCGAGATTATATCTATTATTCGAGACGATGTAATTTGAATACTAAATTGTTTTATATTTCTTTTGAATTAGTTAAATAAAAGCTATGGCGATAAATACCGACAGAGAGGAGAACATGACCATGTTCGATATGATACGCGGGCCGATGATAATCGAATGAAGATTATGACGACTCAATTTCTAAACAACACCGGAGAGGGTGATATGATATTCGATCGCGACGAATCGAATTGAAGAAGTCATGAACTACGATTATGACGATGACGAAGAACATGTTGATCCTGAAACAACAAACACCGGCGAGGTATATATATTTATATAAGCAGGTTTCGGTGATCATCACATGTTTTAAATGACTTGAAGATATATTAACGAATCGATCTTTGTTCTTTCAGCCATCCGGATCGAGCAAATCTTCGTGCAAAAGGACTAAACGAGGCCCGAACAAAAGTTGAAGGAGGGCGAAAGTACAATATCGAGGCAGTCGACCTAATGGCAAACCATTAGCGCCTAAGAAGATTGCGGACAAGTTCATTCGTCGGTCGGGAGTTCTCTGAAGGACCAACTCCCGATCTCCTTCAAGAATGGAGAGAGCCAGCAAAAGACAAAGGACAAAAGGCAAAGAGGACGCTGCTCCACGCCCGGATGTTACTTTTGTCGACAAGAATAAAAAGATCTGCTTTGGGATACTCTCATGGAACATTTCACCCTACCAGATCATTTCACGTAAGCAGATGTGCAGAAAGTCAAGGACGCTGCTCTTAGGAAGATGGCGGTTGCATTCAAGAACCACAAGAATCGTGAATGGGACAAGTACGTCAAGGAGGAAGGAAGACTCCAGATTCGAGGGAACACTAGAGAACCAACGTGCTCATTGGGACGATTTCGTGAAATTCAAGGATTCGGAATTAGCTAAGGAACGGTCGAGAATAAACAAGAAGAATGCGAAAAAGGATAAGTTCCATAAGTCAGGGCTGGTGGCTGCGCGGTGGCAATGCCTAAGTGGGATAAGTCCGAGAAAGAGATGGAGGATGCAGTGTCACTACGGATACTAAGAGCTGGCCCCTGTGCGTGGACTTGGTTCTATGCGCATGGGGGAGTTGGACCCAAGACAGCAACGTTTCGACGAAGGCATGTCTGAACGGAGCCGACGATGCGATACTTGTTGCAATAGAAGAGGCACGATCGGGGTGTTCTAGCCCAACAGAGAACGATGAGCTTACGCGTGCCTGGGAAATCCTGAACACCGGAAGAACACGAGGCAAGGGCGCTATTCCGTGGTATGAGGGGTTTTCGACCGAACACCGACTACGTAACCCGTGCGAGAAACAAGATTATGGAGGAGAAGAAGAGGAAGATGGAGGAGGAGCAGAGGAAGGGACTATGAACGCCTTCAAGGCCTAGAAGCAAGTCAAGCGGAATTGGCGGTCAAATTCCAGCGGCAGCAGGAGCAGATCGACTCACTTAGCCAGCAAAGGGGTCTCAGCAGCTGCAGCAGCTAGCGGATGATCCAGCATTGGATAGCACCGCCCATCCATGCAGAGAAGCAGCGGGGTTCCGCCGGACGACGCAATGCTGGGTAGATACCCCGTGGATGACATCATGGAGAACACTAGCTGCGAGCTACACGTCAAAATGAAGAACATATCCATGAAGGTGGCGGACGGCGTTGCTTTTCCAGTTACCCCCAAGGCAACCTACCATTGCATCCCGATTCCAGAGGGCTATGCTCGTGTCATGGTTGACGAGGTGGTGCAGCCATATTCGGGCTAGAGCTTGACATTCCGGAGGTGAGGACGAGCGCTTTCGAGACGCCAACCATCGATCATCCTTTGGAAAAAGGATTGCATCATCTTCAAGGCCACCGACACTGCGCCATCCGACTCCTCGTCAAGTCCGCCACCGAGTCAGCAGCCTCCCGCCTCCGCAAGTCCACCAAGTCCGCAAAGTGTCGCCACCTCCTCCAAGTCCGCAAAGTGTCGCCACCTCCTCCTCCAAGTCCGCCACAGCACGACGCCCACCTCCTCCAAGTCCGCACAACCTCAGGCCACCTCCTCCAAGTCCGCACAGCTTTAGGCGGCCACTCCTCCTCGCCCAACTCAGCCCGTCACCGGCGTCTCCGCCGCCAAGAATCGCAGAAGAGACACCCGCAGCTATGGTGCGTGGCGGCACGAGTCGAGGTAGTACAGGAAGTACAAAGGAGGCAAGCGATATAAATATGGTCCAAGCCTCACGCCTCTTCCGCAGAGGTCTTATGACAGGTCCGAGGAGGAAATCGCAGCCATATCAAGTCCGAGGTGGAAGCCCATTTTGCACCGAAACCGCCACCGCCGCCAAGGGAGAAAGTGCTCGAGGAAACGATTGACCACTTCATTCAGATGGCTCAACCACCAGCTCCCAAGCCTGTTGACACAGACTATGAGCGCCACATCGGAAGTTAAATCGAGCACGCCTACGTAAGGAGGCGAGCTCGGATCGAGCAAACAAGAAGCAGCTGTCAAAAATGCGGAAAACCATTCCCACTGGAGAACAGCGCGAATCGATCCCTCGCTTGTTGTGCCAACAACACGTGATAAAGACGCGCCCAATATTATTGTGGGTAAACAGTTTACGCTCCCGAGGTGGGCAATGTGGTAATAACGGAGGACCATATAATGCAGGCTGAAGTTCTCAAAATCACTGTTGGACAACTCCTCGAGATCGAGCCCATGCCTGTGCTTAGAGAGGATGAAATAAAACGGAAATATGTCCGGGGCCAACCTTTGGTCGAGCCAGACAAGGTCAAGAACCTCCCAACGAGAATGTATGAATTGCATCAATGGTACATGAACATTACCAAGATTTCCGATCGATTGTCCCTCATGGTGAATGTCAAGGAGGAGCATTACTTCCATGAGAAAGCTGTGTCCGTTGAGTATTCTGAACTGTTTCAGTTATACAATCAAGACGCACTCGACAAATCTATCGTCAGTTGCTATTGTCTGTAAGTGATTTCTTTCTGTAATTTAAGTCTCAAGCTAGCTGTACTGATCCTTTTGATCAATCATTACCTGTAATTATCCTCACTATATTCTTTTCTGTGGTATTATATGCAGGATGAAGATATATGAAATGAGAAAAGGTGGACGCTTTGGCATTGAGTTCATTGACCCAAACAACGTTAAAGAATACACGTGGAAACTAAATCCACGTTATCAAAAGGACGTAGAGGACAACATGCTAGAGTTCTTGAAGCGCCTCAAATACAATGAAGATATACTACTTCCTTACAACTTCGAGTGAGTCACACTGTCTTGTACTACAAATTCTCTGTTTTTGCCTACTAGCTAGCTACATGTTTTTGCTTTACATATGCCCGCTTAATTAAGACATGCAAACATGTGTGCATGCAAATTTCACTGGGTCTTGTGTATGATTAAAGTTGACGCCGAACAGTTGAAATATCGGACTCACTACTCCAAGAAAAACTGACTATAACATCTTGTTTGGGATAGTCAACAGGTAATTTCAATCATTATTAACTATATATCTCGCCTATTTAGTTCGTCATTTTTCATGATATGAACTATTTAATAACCCCTTTATTCATTTTCTTTGTCGGTGGCAGGGCTTGGGCAAGGTTCATCAGCAGACCCGGAGAATGGAAACAAAAGCTTAAATGGTTTCACCCAAGGTAAGTAATTATAGTACTAGCTAGCTAGCTAGCTGCCATCTCTTTAATTGTCATGCTTGATTAATTATTATCTGATCAAATTCCATTCTCGTAAAGGCCTCAAGCAAAGCGCAGGGACTGATCTGTGTGCATTCTGCGCTTATAGAACATTCGCATGATGGCGTCCAAAGGAGCAGATCTCAAAGACAGGAATGGGTACGCTTGTCAAAATACTATTCACAATTTTTACACCATTATCGATATCTAGTCACATAACTAATACACATGCATATTGATCTCCTTCTTAACAGTTCACAGAGGTGCGGAGAAGCTCCTAGAAACGGAGCGCGAGAAGCACTTCAAGAGGAAATAGCGGATTTTTGCTCGACCAGGTCATAAATCCAAGGAGATTACTATTACCCGCTACCGCCCTATCGTGTTCAAGGCACCAATTAGGCTAATGCCACTGGCTCAAGGTAACATGCATATGTAGGAGAAATTGTATATAGCTATACATGTGTGTATGTGTGAATTAATTAATATGATGGTTTGTGAGACATTGATGATATATATATATATGCATGATTGGTTCTACTAGAAATTCTATATATATATATATATATATATATATATATATATATATATATATATATATATATATATATATATATATATATATATATATATATATATATATATATATATATATATATATATATATATATATATATATATATATATATATATATATATATATATGTACAATGTGTAGTATGTGTAGTATCGTAAAATACCAGCAAACTAAAAAGAATTAAATTGATAACACAAATTTAATTAAAAATAAAAATAAATAAAACTCATTAAACATTTAGTACCGGTTGGTGTTACCAACCGGTACTAAAGGGCTCCCGGCCCCCGGAGCTGGCTCGTGCCACGTGGTTGGACTTTAGCACCGGTTCATGCTGAACTGGTACTAAATTGGGGGGGCTTTAGTGACCACACTTTAGTGCCGGTTATGTAACCGGCACTAAAGGGCCTCACGAACCGGTGCTATTGCCCGGTTCTGCACTAGTGATCCATAAGATCTACATCGGGAAAGTATTTCACCTTTGGAATCATCACACACAGAGAATCAAGATTATCAATTAGTCTCCAAGTTTGTTTAGCCAACAATGCCAAATTAAAACAGTGGATATCTCCGAACCCCATCCCTCCTTGCTTTTTTAGAATGCACATCTTCCACCACGTGAACCAGTGCATCCTCTTCTGAGTTGCATCATCACCTCACCAAAAACGAGATATCGCATACATGATTCCTTTGCAATTTTTTAGGAATTTTAAAGATGGACATGGCGTACGTTGGTTTGCAATTTAGACGGCTATGTCTTTCCTTTGAGGGCCCGTCTAGTCTTTTTTGCCTATTGCCAGATGGAAGAACATCTTGTCTCAAGACAGTTTTTCTACTTTTATTTTATTTTGAAAGCTTTAAATCCAGATGAAAAAATTACCCCCTCTATAAAGAAATAGAGGAGCCTTGGTGTTGTAAACGCTTTTATATTTCTTTACGGAGGGAGTACTATATTTGAAGTTTTAAAAATTCACCTCTCATTAAAAATGTTCATGTATGTAAAATTTTATCATTTAACATTTTTCAAATGTTAATGTAATAAAAAATGTTCAACACATTTAGAAAAATTATTATGTGTTTAAAATTATGTATATGACATTGTAAAAATGTATGTATAATTTTAAAGAACTTCAGAAAGTATAACAAAATGTACACACATTTCAAATGTGTTCATGACATTTTAAAAAGTATTCACGATAATGCAAAAAGCATAATTTCTAAAAATGTTTGTATGCTCAAAATTGTTCATGTCATTTAAGGAAATATCAGCGTGTTTAAAATTAGGTTTCATCAATTTTTCAAAATTTCTTCACATAGTTTTACAAAAATGTTCATGCCATCGAGTAAATAATATCTAACACTTAACAAATATTTGCATGTTTTTCAAAATGTTCAATGTTTATTTGAAAAAAAAATCAACATGTCTTTGAGATATGCAGGAAAAAACGAGTTGAGAAAGACAAAATTTACGAAAAGAAAACCGATAGAGAAAAGACACAAGAAAGCAAAAGAAAAAGACTGCGAAAGCTTCTAATACAAGTTTATACCGGTCCATAGTAGCTTCACATAACTGCTCCTTGGTAGTTTCTGGAAAAACACCACTAACGGGAGGGCCACAGCCAGAAGCAAGAGAAGCATGCCTCTCACAACAAGGGAGACATAGTTTTTGTGTTCGTTACACGGCCGAGTCGCAAGCGCTGAAAAGCTATCGGGCGTTTGTCGGAGGGGAGCGGCTGTGTCTCGCCTGGAGCGAGACACAAACTCCCCTCGCCACAGCCTCACTACTAATGGGCTGGCCCAAGTAGCTTCGCAGGTTAATTTGCCTTTTCATTTCATATTTTCGAAAATATTCTAAATACGTATATTCAGAAATATAAATTTACCTACGATTTTATTAAACAAGGAATTTGAAATATGGTGATGCAGTGTGAAACACCGGTTAGCCTAATTTAAAAACAACATTAACAGCATTAAAAAAAATGTTTGCAACACTTACAAAATATTCCCACTTTACAAACTAATGTGCTACGTTAACTTTTAAAATATAATAGTATAATTTTAATATTGGTTCGTGTAATTCAAAATAAATGTTTTGTATCATTAAAAAATTATGATGCATTTTAATTAGTGTTCACATGTTTCAAAAACATTGCTTACATAATGTACAAAATTTTGGGTAGTTTTTAGAAAATGTTTCATATAAATTTAAAACATTGTTTTCATGTGTATTTATAAATTCTTAACATGTATTTGCATTTAAAAATATTAAACGTGTATAAAATATTTCATATGTATACAGAAAATGTACAATATACATAAAAATTAGATATCAGTACACATACTTATAAAATGTGTATAAAGCAAATGTTCCTTATGTATAGGAAAAGTATACAATGTGTATGAAAATGGATAGGCATCAAAACATATTTAAAACAATTTTTAATCATGTATTTGGAGAAAATAAACATTTATAAAAAAATTCCTGCTGTATTTGAAAATGTAAGAAAACATACAGATAACAAAAATACATCACATAATGCGTGCGTGCGTGCGTGTATGAAAAATCATACTCCATCCATCCCATAATGTAAGATACTTTTTGACACTAGTGTAGTGTCAAATAACGTCTTACATTATGGGATAGAGTAGTAGATATGAATTGAAAAACGAAAAGAAAAGGCAAGAAACCAATGAAACCCAGAAAAACTAGGGGAACCAATAAAAAATGTAAACAAAAACATAGAAAATTAAGAAAACTAAAAACCGTAATGAAAACTGAAGAAGACCGATGAAAACAATAACAAAAATACATAGAAAAGAAAGAAAAGTAAAAAAATGAAACTTAAGCGGACCGTAAAGAAAAACACAGAAAAAGAAACAAAGGAAAACCGATGAAAAGCATAAAGAAATCACATAGAAAATAAAGAAAATAAATAACCATTGACAATTGTAAAGAAAAACCCAGTAAAAAACTAAACAAACAATGAAAACCAATCAAACCTGTACAAACACATACAAAAGGAAAGAGAAAACCCAATGAAATCAAATAAATCTGCAAAGATAAACACCAAAAAAAAAGAAACCTATTAGGAATTAATCCGGGAGATACATAGCTTTGTTTTTAGGAACGGGAGATACATAGTTTCCGCTTGTCAGAGCACATGAATCTGGCCTAGCATTAAGGTGGCCCATGTTGCCGGATGTTTAGCATGGGCTGGGCCCATGTTGCATTGTTTGCTGCCTCAGTATAGCACTCCCTTCGTTTCTTTTTAGTCTGCATATAAGGTTTAGTCAAAGTCAAACTTTGTAAATTTTGACTAATTTTATAGAAAAAAAATATTAACATCTACAGTTCGAAAGTTATATGTTATGAAAATTTATTTTATCATGCATCTAATAGTATTGATTTCATAATGTTAATGCTGATATATTTTTCTACAAAGTTAGTCAAACTTCACAAAGTTTGATTTTGACCAAATCTTATATGCAAACTAAAAAAAAGGAGGGAGTATGTAAGGCTCTGGTAGTTCTAAAAAAATGTAAGGCTCTGGTGGTTCGCATTTAAAAAAATATATTTAGACTTATTAAAGTTTTTAGTTTAGACTTTTCAATGCTATTCTTTCAGGGGTGCGGCGTGACCGTGAAATATGATGTGTTTGTGGTGACTTCGCTAATTTTACAATTTTTCGACTATGTCTCTCAAACATGCGTGCGTGCGTGCGTGTGTGTCTATTGTATTGCATTTCTCAAAATAAAAAAATAGAATTAATTTTCCCTTAAAAAAATCAAAATTTGCTTCCGCCTAGTAGAAAAGAACGACCCAACTTAGGGCTTTTCATACATAGACCTAGTTGCTGGCGCTGATCTAAGGTTAGGAGACTGGGGCCACCCTGAATATTGTTCCACTATGCAATCTAGTTTCTTCTTGTGTTTGGTTTTTGCATCGGTCGTGGCGATGTACCGATGGTGGAGATGTCGCCACACACAATAATAAAAGTCTCATTGCAGTATCCTCGTCCTAGTGTGATTGTTTGGCCGATGCGGTCAATGACACAAGAGATCCTATGGTGTTTTGGTCCCGTAGATCATCAGCTTCTTATCTGTCAAGTTGTGCTTGTGATTTTATTCCGAAATAGTACAATGATGAATCATTAGTCGACAGCCCATGTTGAAAGGTGTGTCTTAGGCCAAAACGCGTTCAACAATCATAGGCTCTCACCTATTGATGTGGGTTACTCAAGAGGCTTTTCTCAACTCTAACGGTTAGGCTAATTTGTGCAAGTTTGATTTTCTTCAAATTTTACCAGAGTTTGCCGAGAACATTAAAATGCAAATGGTGGAGCTCTGGTCTACAATGTAAAATTTCTTTTACCAATGATCTTGTTATTCACTTGTGTTTTATTTTATTCAATAAAGCCACATGTTTAGTTCTTATTGTGAAGGTCAAAATTAATGTTCCTAAATTTCTTTCTGTGAAGCTACATTGTAGACCATTACATTTCTTATTGTGAAGCCACATGTTTAGTTATTATTGTGAAGGTCAAAATTAATGTTCCTAAATTATTTTATTCAATAAAGCCACATGTTTAGTTCTTATTGTGAAGGATTGAATCATCGTTCAAATTACCAATATAGCAATGATTACCAAAGAAGGTCAAAATTATTTCTTTTAAATGTAATTGTGATAAGAAAACCGGGCAGCTTGCAATTCAATCCTTGCTATAACAATGAAATGTTTCATAATCCAAATTAAGCAACATAATCTCCATGTCATTCTCAATTTGAACGATGCTATCACTATCGATCAATATACTATACTATACACTATGCTTCCTAGTTTTTAAGGCCTTACAATCAATTTAGCTCTCCATTGAAATTGGGCCACCCGATTTTAAGCACGTCAATAAATTTCTAAAAGCTCTCTCATTCAATTCTTTTATACTATACACTATGCTTTCTATTTTTTAAGACCTCACAATCAATTAAGGTCTTCAATTCAGAATTGGGTCACCTGATTTTGACCGGGTCAATAATTTCTCTAGGAGCTCTGCCATTTAGTTATTTTAATTCACTATGTTCCCTAATTTTAAAGTTCTTTCATTCGATTGAGGTATTCAATTTTGGGTTTTGTTTACGATTTTGATCGGGCCGACAATTTTTCAAATTAATCAACATCAACCGGCCTATAGAACATATCAACCCCGCATGCCCTCCCACCACCTAGAAAAAGAAGCACCACCATGCTATTGCATCAATATAGTATATGCTGTTGGGGAACGTAGTAATTCAAAAAAAATTCCTACGATCACGCAAGATCTATCTATGAGATACATAGCAATGAGAGGGGAGAGTTTGTCCAGATACCCTCGTAGACCGAAAGCGGAAGCGTTTAGTTAACGCGGTTGATGTAGTCGAACGTCTTCACGATCCAACCGATCCAAGTACCGAACGTACGGCACCTCCGTGTTCAGCACACGTTCAGTACAATGACGTCTCTCGAGCTCTTGATCCAATAGAGGGTCGAGAGAGAGTTTCGTCAGCACGATGGCGTGGCGCGCAGGGCTTCGCCTAAGCACTACGACAATATGACCGAGGTAGTAAACTGTGGAGGGGGTACCGCACACGGCTAAGAAACAATTGATGCGCCTTTGGGGTGCCCCGCCCCCGTATATAAAGGAGGAGAGGGAGGAGGCCGGCGGCCATGAGGGGGCGCGCCAAGGGGGAGTCCAACTAGGATTCCCAATCCTAGACTCCTAGTAGGACTCCCTTTCCTATTCCAAGCAGGGGCAGGAGGGAAGGAGAGGGAGAGGGAGAGGAAAGAGGGGCCCGCGCCCCCTCCCCTTAGTCCAATTCAGACTCCCTTGAGGGGGGGGGGGTGCCACCCTGCGGGCTGCCCTCTCCTACTCCCTTATGGCCCAATAAGGCCCATAACTTCCCCGGGGGGTTCTGGTAACCCCTCGGTTTCTCGATAAATATCCGAAACGTCCCGAAACCTTTCCGGTGTCCGAATACCTTCGTCCAATATATCAATCTTTACCTCTCGACCATTTCGAGACTCCTCGTCGTGTCCGTGATCTCATCCGGGAATCCGAACAAACTTAGGTCATCAAAACACATAACTCATAATACAAATCGTAATCGAACGTTAAGCATGCGGACCCTACGGGTTCGAGAACTATGTAACATGGCCGAGACAGATCTACGGTCAATAACCAATAGCGAACACGGATGCTCATATTGGCTCCTACATATTCTCGAAGATCTTTATCGATCAAACGCATAACAACATCGTTATTCCCTTTGTCATCGATTGTGTTACTTGCGAGATTCGATCGCGGTATCATCATACCTAGTTCAATCTCATTACAAGCAAGTCTCTTTACTCGTTTAAGTAAAGCATCATCCAGTAACTAACTCATTAGTCACATTGCTTGCAAGGCTTATAGTGATGTGCATTACGAGGAAGGGCCGAGATACCTCTCCGATACGGAGTGACAAATCCTAATCTTGATCTATGCCAACTCAACAAACACCTTGGAGACACACAGAAGCATCTTTATAATCACCCAGTTACGTTGTGACATTTGATAGCACATAAAGTGTTCTTCGGTAATCGAGAGTTGCATAATCTCATAGTCAGAGGAATATGTATAAGTCATGAAGAAAGCAATATCAATAAAACTAAACGATCATTATGCTAAACTAACAGATGGGTCTTTTCCATCATATCATTCTCCTAATGATGTGATCCCGTTCATCAAATGACAACACATGTCTATGGTTAGGAAACTTAACCATCTATGATTAACGAGCTAGTCTAGTAGAGGCTTACTAGGGACACAGTGTTTTGTCTATGTATCCACACATGTATCAAGTTTCTGGTTAATACAATTCTAACATGAATAATAAACATTTATCATGATATAAGGAAATGTAAAATAACAACTTTATTATTGCCTCTAGGGCATATTTCTTTCAGTCTCCCACTTGCACTAGAGTCAATAATCTAGATTGAAGGAAATATGCCCTAGAGGCAATAATAAAGTTATTATTTATTTAATTATTTCATGATAAATGTTTATTATTCATGCTAGAATTGTATTAACCGGAAACTTAGTACATGTGTGAATACATAGACAAAACAAAGTGTCCCTAGTATGCCTCTACTTGACTAGCTCGTTTATCAATGATGGTTATGTTTCCTAACCATAGACATGTGTTGTCATTATATGAACAGGATCACATCATTAGGAGGATGATGTGATCGACACGACCCATTCATTAGCTTAGCATTATGGTCGTTACACTTTCATTGCTACTGCTTTCTTCATGACTTATACATGTTCCTCAGACTTTGAGATTATGCAACTCATGAATACTGAAGGAACACCTTGTGTGCTATCAAATGTCACACGTAACTGGGTGATTATAAAGATGCTCTACAGGTGTCTCCGATGGTGTTTGTTGAGTTGGCATAGATCAAGATTAGGATTTTTCACCCGTGTGTCGGAGAGGTATCTTCGGCCTCTCGGTAATGCACATCACTATAAGCCTTGTAAGCAATGTAACTAACAAGTTAGTTATGGATTATGCATTACGGAACGAGTAAAGAGACATGCCGGTAATTAACGAGATTGAACTAGGTATTGAGATACCGACGATCGAATCTCGCAAGTAACATACCGATGACAAAGGAACAACGATGTTGTTATGCGCTTTGACCGATAAAGATCTTCAGAGAATATGTGGGAGCCTATATGAACATCCAGGTTCCGCTTATTGGCTATTGACCGATACGTGTCTCGGTCATGTCTACATAGTTCTCGAACCCGTAGGGTCCGCATGCTCAACGTTCGATGACGATCGGTATTATGAGTTTATGTGTTTTGATGTACCGAAGATAGTTCGGAGTCCCGGATACGATCACAGACATGATGAGGAGTCTCGAGATGGTCGAGACATAAAGATTGATATATTGGACGACTATATTCAGACACCGGAAGTGTTCCGGGGGTCACTGGATAATTATCGGAGTGCCGGGGGGTTATCGGAATCCCTGGGGGAACTAATGGGCCAACATGGGCCTTGTAAGAGAGAGAGAGGAGGGAGCCATGGGCTGGCCGCCCCCCTTTTGGAGTCCTAATTGGACAAGTAGGGGGGGGGGGGCGCCCCCTCTTTCCTCCCTCTCTCCCTCTCCTTCCTTTCCCCTTCCCCCTTGCTAGTTGGACTAGGAAAAGGGGAGTCTTAGTCCTACTAGGAGGAGGACTCCCCCCTCTCCTTGGCGTGCCCCAAGGGCCGGTCGGCCTCCCCCTTGCTCCTTTATATACGGGGGCAGGGGACACCCTAGAACACACAATAGACAATCTCTTAGCGGTGTGCGGTGCCCCCTTCCACAGATTTCCACCTCGGTCATATCGTTGCAGTGCTTAGGCAAAGCCCTACGCCGGTAACTTCATCATCACCATCACCACGCCGTCGTGCTGATGAAACTCTCCCTCGGACTCAACTAGATCAAGAGTACGAGGGACATCACCGAGCTGAACGTGTGCAGATCATGGAGGTGCCGTGCCTTCGGTACTTGGATCGGTTGGATCGTGAAGACGTTCGACTACATCAACCGCGTTGTCATAACGCTTCCGCTTTCGGTCTATGAGGGTACTTGGACACACTCTCCCGCTCGTTGCTATGCATCACCTAGATGGATCTTGCGTGTGCGTAAGATTTTTTTTTGAAATTACCACGTTCCCCAACAGTGGCATCCGAGCCAGGTTTATGCGTAGATGTTATATGCATGAGTAGAACACAAGTGAGTTGTGGTCGATAATAGTCATACTGCTTACCAGCATGTCATACTTTGATTCGGCGGTATTATTGGACGAAGCGGCCCGGACCGACATTACGCGTACGCTTACGCGAGACTAGTTCTACCGACGTGCTTCGCACACAAGTGGCTGGCAGGTGTCAGTTTCTCCAACTTTAGTTGAATCGAGTGTGGCTACGCCCGGTCCTTGTTGAAGGTTACAACATCACATACTTGACGAAAAATCTTTATGGTTTTGATGCGTAGGTAAGAACGGTTCTTGCTCAGCCCGTAGCAGCCACATAAAACTTACAACAACAAAGTAGAGGACGTCTAACTTGTTTTTGCAGGGCATGTTGTGATGTGATATGGTCAAAACATCACGCTAAATTTTATTGTATGAGATGATCATGTTTTGTAACGAGGTTATCAGCAACTTGCAGGAGCCATATGGTTGTCGCTTTACTATATGAAATGCAATCGCCATGTAATTGCTTTTTTTTATCACTAAGCGGTAGCGATACTTGTAGAAGCAATAGTTGGCGAGACGACAACGATGCTACGATGGAGATCAAGGTGTCGCGCCGGTGACGATGGTGATCATGACGGTGCTTTGGAGATGGAGATCAAAGGCACAAGATGATGATGGCCATATCATATCACTTATATTGATTGCATGTGATGTTTATCCTTTATGCATCTTATTTTGCTTAGTTTGACGGTAGAATTATAAGATGATCTCTCACTAAATTTGAAGGTACAAGTGTTCTCCCTGAGTATGCACCGTTGCGAAAGTTCGTCGTGCCGAGACACCACGTGATGATCGGGTGTGATAAGCTCTATATTCACATACAACGGGTGCAAGCCAGTTTTGCACATGCAGAATACTCGGGTTAAACTTGACGAGCCTAGCATATGCAGATATGGCCTCGGAACACTGAGACTGAAAGGTCGAGCGTGAATCATATAGTAGATATGATCAACATAGTGATGTTCACCATTGAAAACTACTCCATCTCACGTGATGATCGGACATGGTTTAGTTGATATGGATCACGTGATCACTTAGATGATTAGAGGGATGTCTATCTAAGTGGGGGTTCTTTAGTAATATGATTAATTGAACTTTAATTTATCATGAACTTAGTACCTAATAGTATTTTGCATGTCTATGTTGTTGTAGATAGATGGCCCGTGTTGTTGTTCCGTTGAATTTTAATGCGTTCCTAGAGAAATCTAAGTTGAAAGATGATGGTAGCAACTACATGGACTGGGTCTGTAACTTGAGGATTATCCTCATTGCTGCACAGAAGAATTACGTCCTGGAAGCACCGCTAGGTGCCAAACCCGCTGTAGGAGCAACACCAGATGTTATGAACATTTGGCAGAGAAAAGATGATGACTACTTGATAGTTCAGTGTGCCATGGTTTACGGCTTAGAACCGGGACTTCAACGACGTTTTGAACGTCATGGAGCATATGAGATGTTCCAGGAGTTGAAGTTAATATTTCAAGCAAATGCCCGGATTGAGAGATATGAAGTCTCCAATAAGTTCTACAGCTGCAAGATGGAGGAGAATAGTTCTGTCAGTGAATATATACTCAAAATGTCTGGGTATAACAATCACTTGATTCAACTGGGAGTTAATCTTCCTGATGATAGTGACATTGATAGAATTCTTCAATCAATGCCACCAAGCTACAAGAGCTTCGTGATGAACTATAACATGCAAGGGATGGATAAGACAATTCCCGAGCTCTTTGCAATGCTAAAGGCTGCGGAGGTAGAAATCAAGAAGGAGCATCAAGTGTTGATGGTCAACAAGACCATCAGTTTCAAGAAAAAGGGTAAAGGGAAGAAGGGGAACTTCAAGAAGAACGGCAAGCAAGTTGCTGCTCAAGTGAAGAATCCCAAGTCTGGACCTAAGCCTGAGACTGAGTGCTTCTACTACAAAGGGACTGGTCACTGGAAGCGGAACTGCCCCAAGTATTTGGCGGATAAGAAGGATGGCAAGGTGAACAAAGGGACTATGGATTAAGCGAAGATTGGCTAAGGACGAGGTGACGATGCGCGTGGGAAATGTTTCCAAAGTCGATGTGATCGCGGTCGGCACGCTACCTCTACATCTACCTTCGGGATTAGTTTTAGACCTGAATAATTGTTATTTGGTGCCAGCGTTGAGCATGAACATTATATCTGGATCTTGTTTGATGCGAGACGGTTATTCATTTAAATCAGAGAATAATGGTTGTTCTATTTATATGAGTAATATCTTTTATGGTCATGCACCCTTGAAGAGTGGTCTATTTATGTTGAATCTCGATAGTAGTGACACACATATTCATAATATTGAAGCCAAAAGATGCAGAGTTGATAATGATAGTGCAACTTATTTGTGGCACTGCCGTTTGGGTCATATTGGTGTAAAGCGCATGAAGAAACTCCATTCTGATGGACTTTTGGAATCACTTGATTATGAGTCACTTGGTACTTGCGAACCATGCCTCATGGGCAAGATGACTAAAACTCCGTTCTCCGGAACAATGGAGCAAGCAATAGATTTGTTGGAAATCATACATACTGATGTATGTGGTTCGATTAATGTTGAGGCTTACGGCGGGTATCGTTATTTTCTCACCTTCACAGATGATTTGAGCAGATATGGGTATATCTACTTAATGAAACATAAGTCTGAAACATTTGAAAAGTTCAAAGAATTTCAGAGTGAAGTGCAAAATCATCGTAACAAGAAAATAAAGTTTCTACGATCTGATCGTGGAGGATAATATTTGAGTTATGAGTTTGGTCTTGATTTGAAACAATGTGGAATAGTTTCACAAACTCATGCCACCTGGAACACCACAGCATAATGGCGTGTCCGAATGTCATAACCGTACTTTATTGGATATAGTGCAATCTATGATGTCTCTTACCGATTTACCACTATTGTTTTGGGGTTATGCATTAGAGACAGCTACATTCACGTTAAATAGGGCACCGTCTAATCCGTTGAGACGACACCGTATGAATTATGGTCTGGCTAGAAACGTAAGCTGTCGTTTCTTAAAGTTTGGGGTTGCGATGCTTATGTGAAAAAGTTTCAACCTGATAAACTCGAAGCCAAATCGGAGAAGTGCGTCTCATAGGATATCCAAAAGAAAATGTTGGGTACACCTTCTATCACAGATCCGAAGTCAAGATCTTTGTTTCTAAGAATGGATTATTTCAAGAGAAGAAGTTTCTGTCGAAAGAAGTGAGTGGGAGTGAGGGAGTCCTGGACTAGGGGGTGTCCGGATAACTGAACTATCATCACGGCCGGACTCCAAGACTATGAAGATACAAGATTGAAGACTTCGTCCCTTGTCCGGATGGGACTTTCCTTGGCGTGGAAGGCAAGCTTGGCGATACGGATATGTAGATCTCCTACCATTGTAACCGACTCTGTGTAACCCTAACCTATCCGGTGTCTATATAAACCGTAGGGTTTTAGTCCTTAGGACGAACAACAATCATACCATAGGCTAGCTTCTAGGGTTTAGCCTCCTTGATCTCGTGGTAGATCTACTCTTGTACTACCCATATCATCAATATTAATCAAGCAGGAGTAGGGTATTACCTCCATCGAGAGGGCCCGAACACAGGTAAAACATCGTGTCCCTTGTCTCCTGTTACCATCCGCCTAGACGCACAGCTTCGGGACCCCTACCGAGATCCGCCGGTTTTGACACCGACATTGGTGCTTTCATTGAGAGTTCCTCCGTGTCGCCACCTATAGGCCCGATGGCTCCTTCGATCATCAACAACGACGCGTCCAGGTGAGACTTTTCTCCACGGACAGATCTTCGATTTGGCGGCTTTTGCATCGCGGGCCAATTCGCAGGCCATCTGGAGCAGATCGAAGCCACGCCCACGCCATCGGTCAGATTTAGAAGCTTGAATTATACGGCCGACATCCGCGGAGACTTGATCTCCGACGGATTTGAGCCACACCAAGCGCCGCCGACCGCTCTCGATGGGCATGATCTAACTCGCCGCCCGAAAGTGTCTCCGGAGGCCGCACTAGTGTCCGCTCCGAACATTGATTTGGAGCCGATCTCGCCGATTGAGGATGGTTGGATGGACGCCACCTCGGAGGCTGAAATCTTTACGGCGATTAAGCGAACATAATCCCTGTCCTTTGCGAAGACCGTGACTCCCGGTGCCGGACTCCTCTCGACTCAACCTCCGCGCCCGCTAATCGAATCCGATCGGGCGCCGGTCATGGAGTTCATCGTCGCAGACATCTTTCAGCACTCGCCTTTGGCGACATCCTGAATTCACTAAAGTCTCTCTTTATCTCGAGAGCCATGGCGGACTACGGTCGAAGGTTGGGATGCGGACGACGAAGAAATTCAACGCCCACCCACCACCCACTTCAGAGCCAGCGCCGAAAGCTTACACGACGTGCTCGATTTCGACTCAAGACATCGACGGTATGGACGACGATGTAGGAGACAACCATGAACCAGCGCCTATAGGATGCTGGACAACCACCTCATCCCATGATGTATACATGGTGGATACACCCAAAGGAAATGAAGACAAGGAACAACGGACGCCACGAAGGATAAATCCTCTCGGCAGTCAAACGGCAACGTAAATGCCGAACCAAGTCCTGCCTCAACAAAGACCCAGCCATAGAGCAGGGCGAACCGTGGACGATTTAACAAGCTATCGAGCAATCGTCCAACAAGACAACTTGATAAACAACCCGTCCCGGCGAAGACAACAGTCCGGACGATCTCACGCGGACAAACTGTTGGAGCAAATAACCTCCGAAAAGGCTCGTCGCCATCGCGTAGCCTAAAAAGCGTAAGCGAAGCTCAAAATAGCGGAAGATGCACTCAGGATCAGATGGAGCAAAGTATTCAACATCATGAGACAAATACGGCGATAGTCGCCGAACAAAGAGCTACCCAAAAAGAAAGCTACTGCCCGAATTCAACGAGGAGGCCTTAGAGCCCCCACAATCAAAAAGTAAGAAGGCCACCCGGTCGGATGGATGACCCCACGGCAAAAAGAGAGCGGCAAATGGCGCCGCACACAAGCCGATATGCGATCCGCATAAGGATTCACATCAAAAGGATGGCCCAGGTAGGTCCATGTATGGGCCAAGAAAGCAAGCTCTTCAAAGCAATCCAACACGCCAAATATCCGAACATCATGGCACACCCAAGTACAGGGGCGCCGCACATCCCCTATGTTTCACCGATGAGGTGCTGGATCACGAATTTCCAGCGGGATTCAAACCCGTAAACATAGAGGCATATGACGGAACAACAGACCCTGGAGTCTGGATTGAGGATTACATCCTCCACATACATATGGCTAGAGGAGATGATCTCCACGCCATAAAATACTTACCCCTCAAACTCAAAGGGCCAACTCGTCATTGGCTTAAAAGCCTCCCCGAAAATACCATTGGAAGCTGGGAAGAGCTCGAGGATGCATTTCGGGCAAATTTTCAGGGGACCTATGTCCGCCCACCGGATGCAGACGATCTAAGTCACATAACTCAACAGCCCGGAGAGTCAGCCCGGAAATTCTGGAACAGGTTCCTTACTAAAAGAACCAAATAGTCGATTGTCCGGACGCCAAGCCTTAGCAGCCTTCAAACACAACGTCCAGAGACGAATGGCTCGCCAGACACCTCGCCAAGAAAAGCCAAGAACAATGGCCGCATTAATAAGCCTCATGACCCGCTTATGCTGGAGAGGATAGCTGGCTAGCAGGATGCAACACCAGCGACCCAAGTACATCCGAAGTCAGGGATGGAAATGGGAAACCACGGCGCAACAAGGACCAACGCCGGATTAAAGGGAACAGTCCAAAGAGCGCGGCAGTCAACGCCGGATTCAAAAGTTCACGGCAGAACAATAAAAAACTGCCCCTTAAGGACAATAGCGATGAGCTATCCAACTTAAACCAAATCTTGGACAAGATATGTCAAATCCACAAGACTCTGGAGGCCTGCAAACCATACCCACGTAAATTGCTGGGTCTTCAAACAGTCCGCAGACTCAACGCCGAACACAAGGGGCTCGACACACCAAGTGAAGATGATGACGAGCACCACAAGCAGAGCCCTGGAAAACAAAAGAATTTCCCACAAGAGGTTAAAACAGTAAACTCACTTCACGTGATCAAAGGAAAAAACAGAGTGGCGCCCGCTAAAATGCGCGCCGCACAAACTACCCTAGCGGAGTACCAACACTGGTTGTCAAAACCAATCACCTTCAACCATCAGGACTATTCCGAAAGTACTCGGAACGCAGGATGGACTGCCTTGATATTGGATCCCATAATTGACGGTTCCAATTTACACACGTCCTCATGGATGGTGGCAGTGACATAAACCTGATATATCAGGACACAATCCGCAGGATGGGGATAGACCGAACCAAAATTCGCCATAGCAGCACCTCCTTTAAAGGGGTAATGCCAGGTCCATATGCCCATTGTACGGGCTCCCTACTGCTAGAAGTTGTGTTCGGCTCACCCGACAACTTCCGGCGTGAAAAGTTAGTCTTCAATGTCGCCCCATTTAAAAGTAGCTATCAAGCACTATTGGGACGCGAAGCTTTCGCCCGCTTTAACGCAATACCGCACTATGCATCTCTTACACTTAAAATGCCCGGTCCACGCGGCATCATCTCATTAAAAGGGAGTATTAAGTGTTACTCGATCTCGGAAGAATGCGAGGCTGCCTTGACAACCCCACACCAATCCGGCTCCGCGAACCAAAGAACCTGAATAGGTAATTCAAACCCCGGACACGGCTAGACGAGTCCGGCGCCTACTAGCGACATACCCCCATACGAGGGGCTGCATGCATGCACAACAAGAGACAATAAAACTCAATTTTATTCACTTCTTCGAATCGTACTCTGTTTATTTAATATAAAGTGCGTCTTTCGCACGATCTTTTTTCTTTTAAACTAAGTTCCTCTCTTTTACAGATGAACAACGTGCTACACCCGTCCAGGATACGGCACAACGGAGACACATGCGCAGACGTGCAGTAGGGACCCGTTGCAAGGATTCTTTTCAGATTAAGACCCTGCGTAAACCTTTTTTACTGTCTCTTGTTGGTATACATCCCCCGGTTTCTTACTATAACCGAGGAGGAGGCTGGCGCTTTGGCATAGGCCGCACCAGAATTTTTATGCTGCACTCGGACACTGGGGGCTTAGGGCATTATTCTGCCCGCTTTTATAAAGACCGAATACCTTAGGGAGTGTTCGCGTCTCGAGTTAGGCCTTATATGCATCAGCTCGAATCATGTCTTTGGTCAAATGTTGGGTTTGCCCGGCTCCTGTGTTTTGCTGCCTTACGCCCGCTTTTATCGGCTAACACGGCACCAGGAGAACTATCATGATTGTGCCCGGTTCGCCGGGCGAGCACCTCAAGAGAGAAAGCCAAAACTGATTGTCATGATATAGCGAGAGATGGTCAACCACTCGATGACTCACCGGAATGTTTAGAATTCTCCGCATCAACGAAGGACCGGTTTTCGGTCAAGCACATACGCACTCAATTCGGAGAGTGCAGGTGCCCTGTGGGCTATATAGTAGCCCCACCTCGAACTCCTATGGCTAAGTGAAAGTGATAAAGCATCATAGTCCGGTTGCCTAGTTTGCTACGCTACCACCTCCTTAACAGGACCAAGACGTTGGATTAAGTGTGAAAAAGCGCCTTCTTTGCAAACACCCCCGCACTATGTGCGTGGGGGCTGAAGCCAAGGACTGCCATCTTTCAGGTTATATATACATATACATAAACGGCCGCACAGGGAGTAGTTTACTACTTGAACGCAAAAGTATAAAAAGCTCTTATATTCTATTGAAACATTGTTTTCACAAATCATACATGTCATTTAAACATAATATCCTTCGAGCACTGCGTCTCTATTAAACGAGCGCCTGCAGACTTCCTCAAAGTAGTGCTCGGCGGTACTCGCTTCGTCGAATCTTGGGATGCAACGTCGGTGGCCTTCATCTCTGCCCAAGATGTCTTGACACGGGCCGAGCCATCCGCGCCCCTCAATACACGCCGACCGCTCCATTGCGCCGATGCTGTACCGCACTCAAGGAACTGCTGCACTAAACCAAAATAACTCTTCGCCTGGGTCCGCCCGCCACAAATGAGTCATGACATGCTTCATGGCAAGTCCGGATAATCGATTCAGCTCGGCCCATTCGGCCAACCGATCGGTCAACGGAAGAGGACGTTCCGGACTATGGAATTGCGACCAATATAGCTCTTCCCTTCTGTGCCCCTTCTGGCCTTGGAAGTGCTCAATCGCGTCCGCAGCGTTCGCCGCTAAGTCCAGATAAGCATCCTCCGAACTCCACAACTTGTCCAACTGAGCATACTTGGGATCCGTATATTTCCTCCGCAGCAGAAACGGTTTTCCAGCCGCAATAGCCCCGGCCTGACTCAGCTCCTCCTTGGCAGCTCTCAAAGCCGAGCGGGCATCCTTGGATTCGGCGGCGGCCTTTTTCAGGCCCTCTTGCTCCGCTTGACGTTCTTTTTCAAGAACCTCGCAGCGATCGGTCGTATTCTTCAACTTTCTGGCCATATCGGCCATTTCCTCTTTGCTTCGGCAGTGAGCAGCCCATTCGGCTTCTAGCTCTTCGGCCGCCTTTAAAGCGGCTGCATTACTATTTCTGGCTTGCTCTTTCGCTCGGGCGAGTTCCGCCCGCAGCTCCTCCACAGCAGCGGCACCATCTGCATTAAGCATACACGTAGTAAGGCATGGGCGTCAAGCTCCCTTACCAGGTGTCCGCGTAGAAGTCACATACCTTGTGACTCGTCAAACCGTTTATTGACCAGCGCGATGTCCGCATCCGCCTCGTTAAGTTGCCGCTTTAGTTCGGCATATTCATCAGTCCGGCTGGCCACCGGACGCCCCGCCACCTATTTAGGAGCGGCGATATGTTATAACTGAGATTTTGATCATCGGCATGCTGTCAAGTTTGACAACATACCGAGTCTCAGGGGCTACTATCTATACAGGGCGCATCCTATATGCATAACTGTTAGAAGGTACATCATTTTTGCATACCTCGAACCCCGTCAGTAAGCTTCTGACGGCTTCGTGCAATCCGCTCTCCGTAGATGCAATCCTTTCAATCACCGTACCCATTAGCACACGGTGATCCTATGAGATAGCCGCTCGCTCGAGCAGATCCTTCAGCTCCTCCAACCGCACACCACTTGGCGCCGGACCTTCCGGCCCCGCCGGACTTGGGGGAACCCTCCGCGACGACACCTCAGGGTCGTCCGCCTCGCATGAGGGTGCAATAGGTGGAGGCGTTTCGCTCTCCATCATCTCCGGACGAAGATCCTCAAGACGAAGCTCACGAGAAGGGCTGAGATCCGAACTACAAGGTACAATTTCGGTTATCTTCAGAAATAAATACAGGGATGTTCCTTACTTAAAAAACCCCTTCCTTTTTACTTACGGCTCGCTGGAGGGCTGATCCCCTTGGGGAAACAGTGCGGCTGGGGTACTTCCCAACGCTGGACTCTCTGACGAAGATTTCTTTCCCCTCTTCGAGGCCTTGAACTCCAGATCTTCCGAAGCGGTCCTCTTCTCTCCTTGGAGGGTGGGACTTTTGATCCCTCCCTCCTCAAAGGCTTCCTTCGTGGAGGCAGTTGCTTCCCCGCTCCCCTCGCCTTCTTTAAAAGGCGCAGCCTTCAACATCTTGGCCAGCATGGGATCCGGCGTGTTCTCTGGGAGGGGAGCCGGACACCTTATTAACTTTGCCTTGGCTATCCACTCCTGTTCAAGAAACGACTCCTTTAAAGGGCATGTATATGATAAATGAATGAACAGCCCGTCCGGTTACAGGACTACTTACTTGAGTATCTGGGCGATTGCAGCTTAGTCCTGCATCATCACTCAAGTCCAGACACTTCTCTTGTGATCCGAAGAACAGTTTATACATCTCCACGAGCGTCGTACCCATGAAATTTTGGAGAGCTCGTGGTCCCTCGGATTAAATTCCCACAGGCGGGGGCGACGCTTGCAGGCAGAAGGCGCCAATCAACATAACCTTCGCCATCGCAACCAGATCGATCTCTTTTCTTGGAGGTCTCGAATCGGCCCGCAACAAAGGGACATCCTTGGACGGCCCCAGCTTGAGCCCTTGTTGACCCATGACGCCACCGGCCGGGTGGACTGGCGGAAGGCGGAAGCGCCACCCATTTGGTGCCCCTAGAGCGGTGATATAAAACCACTCCCGCTTCCACAAACCAAGCTCCTCTTAAAAGAGCCCTCGGGCCACGGAGCGTCAAAGACATTTGCTTATGACCACCCCTCCGCAGACTCGCTTGCTGCCCTCGATCATCTTTGGCTCCACCTTGAAGGTCTTGAGCCACAATCCAAAGTGAGGGGTAATATGGAGGAAGGCCTCACATATGACAATGAATGACGAGATATGGAGGATGGACTCCGGATTCAAGTCATGGAAATCCAGCCCATAATAAAACACGAGCCCCCGCACAAAGGGATCCATCGGGAAGCCTAAACCCCGAAGGAAGTGAGACACGAACACCACGTTCTCGCCGGGCTCAGGAGTGGGAATGACATGCCCTGGAGCAGGAAGCCTATGCGAGATCTCGCTGGTTAGATACCTGGCGTCTCGCAACTTTAGCACATCTTCTTTTGTGACGGAGGAAGACATCCATCGGCCGTGCTGGTCGGAGCCGGAGATCGTCGAAGGTCCAAAGCGCCTAAATCTGAAGCTTTGGGTGTTAGAACTCGAAGCGCGAGGCGAACTCGATGGAGGGTGTAAAAGGAAGAGGGCCTTGGTCTTATTATAAAGAGGTTGAATACGAAGAGCCCACCCCATGGTCGATTAGGACTCGCCTTTGATAGAGGAGGCGTGCCGACGGGCACGGTTGGGTTACCCACGTCCGTATTGATGGGGATCCCGGAATAAGGGGGCAAGATCTATGCTTTGATAGGACGTGCCAAGGAAACCGCCTCGCTAAACGCACTGAGGTGGAACAGTAAAAAACAATTCATATAAAGACCTGGCCGCGGTGTGATGTCACGCTGAATACGTCGCAGAGATCTGTGCAAAAGTTATTCTCTCTCTGCGGTATGTGGAACTTGTTTTGCGAGCCGGACACTATCCTTGTGTTCAAAACCTTCTATGAAGTATTCGAGGAGGAACCCGCCTTCAATGTCAAGACAATATGCGCGCCGGACTCGCTGCCATTGAAGCCTGGTTCAGGGCTACCGAGGAGTCTGACTAGGGGTGTCCGGATAGCCGAACTATCATCACGGCCGACTCCAAGACTATGAAGATACAAGATTGAAGACTCCGTCCGTGTCCGGATGGGACTTTCCTTGGCGTGGAAGGCAAGCTTGGCGATACGGATATGTAGATCTCCTACCATTGTAACCGACTGTAACCCTAACCTATCCGGTGTCTATATAAACCGAGGGTTTTAGTCCGTGGGACTAACAACAATCAACCATAGGCTAGCTTCTAGGGTTTAGCCTCCTTGATCTCGTGGTAGATCTACTCTTGTACTACCCATATCATCAATATTAATCAAGCAGGAGTAGGGTATTACCTCCATCGAGAGG